>JAHHUM010000041.1:0-657500 GCA_036173005.1 Crenichthys baileyi
GCCGGCCTACAACGAAGAAACCCCGTCCCCCCTTCCCTTGCCGTGCCCCGAGAGAAGTGCTCAGTAGACTAAATTGGTCTCATAACGGCATAGCAGGCCCTAGTCAAATGTTATTCTACTCTGTTTATTTGGATATTTACCCCTTTCTGAGAGAAGATGTAGAGCTGATTCTGAAAAGCTCGAGATAACAAGAGTGTTTTCGCCCCACACCCAGAAGTCTCAGAACCTGTTTCTGTCAATATATACCTTCAAGCGCTGACTTTTTCCACATTTCACTTTGAGTTTATAGTGTTCTTTTATGAAAAAATGTATAATGCATAACCAGCTCCCGGATTATCACATTGTAGCACCTGCAATATGTGAAACTTCAAACCCTCACTGTATTGTGGAAGCTGAACCTTCAAACACAAATGATATGCACCGCAGCACTGAATCCACATCAAAGGGGCCCGGCGACTAAATGAGATGCTCGATCCAGGGGCA
This sequence comes from Crenichthys baileyi, assembly GCA_036173005.1. Lineage (NCBI taxonomy): Eukaryota > Metazoa > Chordata > Actinopteri > Cyprinodontiformes > Goodeidae > Crenichthys > Crenichthys baileyi. The sequence continues at coordinate 484 of JAHHUM010000041.1, forward strand.
GGTTTGCTCACCATCGACCGCTGGAGGAGGGAGAGAAGTGTTCAGAGGATTTGCACAGGAATCATTGTACACGCTGGGAAAAACCCAAGGTGTGGGAGGATCAATGCCTTCGTCTGTAGAACTCATACTTCCCTTCAAAAACCCAGCCAGCTCATCCGAGACAGTGATAGGTTAAATACCGCTGTTTCATCCAAGTTAAGATTTCAAGGAAAACCTATACCTCGGCTTTAGGAAAATGCAGAATCGATGCTGATTGGATTTAGGTAAATGAAAATTGACCTAACTCAGAAGGATACAGTGCCTTGTAGAAGTGTTCATAGCCCTTGAACTTCTTCACATATTGTCCAATTACAACCACAAACTTCAATGTGTTATACTGGGAAGAACCCCCTCTTGCTCCATTCTTTTGGGGTTATGCCTCCAGTAGCTTTGCACATGGAGAGAATTCGTGCCCATTAGGGCTGAAACGATTCCTCGAATGATTTGAGTACCTCGATTACTAAAATACCTTGGGACAAATTATCTGCCTCGAGTCTTCATTAAATTCTGTTTAACTATTTAGATCACTGTATTTTGGCCGGGATGTTAACACTTTCACTTCTGCTAATGTAGCCTGCGCTGGTGATATGTGGCAGCCTGTGCTATGGATGGTAACCATAGACAGCAAGGGGCAAAAAGAAACGCAGAGAAAAAGACACAAAGTGTCTAAAGTGTAGGATCACTTTAAACTTCACAGAAAAGAAAGAAATGGAGTGCCTATACTGCAAAACTGAATTAGCATTCCATAATATCACGTCCTCGATGCTGCAACATCCGAGCAGGAAACATCTGCTGTGGACTCCCCTCCACTCTCCCACGTGTCAATTCACAACTGATTTGCATGCGTTTATTATCAACTTGTGCTTTGAAAGCACACCAGAAAGACTTATTTTACTGATGGAACAGATGTCTGCAGAACGCGACCACCTGCATGCACGAGGCAAGCTTGCGCGAGGAAACTGAAAGTGAGGTTCGATATATAAAATACCTGAGTTTAAATTTGCTGTTTACCTTTTTGATAGGTAATGTGTAATTATTTTATATTTCTTGTCTGTTTTTGCACCAAAAAATAAAAGCGTGTAGCTTATCATTTCAGTACACTACAAGGGTTCTATTTTAAGGGTTATTTGGATAACATTATGCTTTTTCATGTTAAGGAAATGTCTAGAATGCATTATGCAGGTGACACTTTATGCACTTTTCTGACCATTTTAACTACAGAGGCAGCTAGCACTGTACTGATGTTAAGTCAACCAGAAAAAGGCTGAGCTTTTGTCATGTGGATGTTAGAACTTCTTGTGTTGGCTGCAGATGCATCCTTTGCTACAAATTTCAACATGCTATGTTTCTGCTTTTTACGCAATAAAATGTTTTTTTGTGAAAAAAGGAATTTAATTATTTGTTTACTTGCTGTTTTTCTTTTACACAATGTGCCAACTTTTTATCCAAATACTCGATTCATCATTACAATATTTGACAGAATACTCGATTACAAAAATATTGGTGTGCTGCAGCCCACATGCTCATTCTGTTTTGAAACACAGCAAAACAGCTACTTTAGGTCCTTGCTACAGATTCTTAGTTGGATTTATGTCTGAAAACTGTCTGAATCATTCTAACAAATCAATAAGTTTGAGTAATTATGGAAAAAGACAATTGAGTATAAACAAATATTTGACCTTCCAGACTTTTTTCTTTTTTTTGTTTTCTAAAGAAAAAAAAATCAAATAATGCTTCATAAATACATTTGTTCTTACATGTATTTATATGATATGCTTTACATTTGTCCATCAATGTTTTGGTTTTTGACTGAGTAGACAAACATTAAAAGTAAAAAAAAACTATCCTTTTTTTTGTTGTCACTGGTTCTGATTAAAATGCTAAACTAGTTACAAATGGTGAAATTGAGACAATCTGTTGATTCAGGTGCCACAAATCTGTGAAATAGGCCTGTACCACATTCTTAAAAATAAGAATCTAGCTTCAGTATCATGGTGTTTTATAACTGATGCAGATATTGTGTACTTAAATGTTCAGAATAGTATAAAATTCCCCCCAAAATCTGAAACTTTAAATCTGGAAAAAGTATAGAATTTTTAAATGAAAAATGTATAGGAACCCTATATGTTTAGGGCCATTGCCCTGCTGCAATGTGACCCTCCACCTCATTCTCAACTCTTCTGCAGCCTCTAACAGGTTTACTCCCAGCATTGCCCTGTATTTAGCTCCATCTTCCCATCAACTCTGACCAGATTCCCTGTCCCTGCTGAGGAAAGCATCCCCACAGCATGATGCCACCTCTTCCATGTTTCACCTTGGGAATAGTGGATTCACTGTAGCCACACACGTCATGCTTTCATGTTTTTATCTCTGACCAGAGCCCTTTCTTTCTATCTTACTTGTGGCAAACTAAGAGTGCACCAAATGATCTGCCCCGATTTTGGCAATCGGCCGATACTTAGAAAAAAAAAAATGGTATTGGCCAAAATCAGAATCGGCCGGTCAGGCTTTTTAAAGATCAGTGATCGCCCAGAAAACTGCAATCAGTCTCCCCTATGGCAAACTATTTCAAAAAGTTCAACAATAGCTGTGTTCTTGTCCTTTCATAAAGGCTGGAATTCAACTTTGACAGTATTCAACAATTCATACCGTTATTCATGTTCAAGTTAGCTTTTGTTGACCTTGTAGGGTTCTCAAAGTAGATGTATCTGTGCATTTCCACATTCGCACAAGTGGTCCTGAATAAGCCCTAGATCTTGTTTGGATCGAGTTGAACACATGCATCCAGAGCTATTTGGCCACAACATGATAGAAAGTGGGGGATTGGAGGTTTTTGCCTTTGCCCTGGCTCTAACAAACACCATGCCCTGCGGGGCCATCCTACATAAAGGCTTGCTTACTGGATGTTGCAGGGCTGTAAGGTAACAAAAACCAGCCTGGTGGTGTTCGCTCAAATACAGCCACGCACATCAAAAGGTCTGAACTCAGATAGAGCGCAGTGGAAAACAACAATCATATTTTTTCCAGATATTTACAAAGCTGGAGGGAGGAGAAAAGAAAAGATGAAAGAAGAAGAAAAGATGTGGCTTTTCTGAGCATGTGATCCAAATTTTGGTACTTCTGAGCACTCGTGGTGTTTATCACAGGTGACAGAATTGGTGGGGGGCTTGGGGGGCAGTCAGTTGACTGCAGGGCTGTATCAAGAAGCACAGTCGATTCATTTAGACAGAACATCAAAGTCCTCCAACAGCTCCTAAGGGCCTGGAGATTGAAGTCTGAGCAGAGACAGGCTCATAGGGAGTTATTGCTGCTGTGAGTGAGGTGGATCCTGCTCTGACTGCCTCATGTAAACCATGCACTCTCATTAGGTTCCCCACAAATCAACACCATTGACATACTGTTTCTTTTGACTCTAAGTATGCTTCGCTCACATTTACCAAATAGACAAATAGCTTTTTGTAAGCGCCTTAACTATAAATGTGTCACAGAAACTTATGATTAATTATGCTCGCTCTCTCTGCTATTTAGATTTGTGCATTTTTTGCAGTCTGCATAATCAGCACACTGTGATGTCTTAATTATTGTTTGGAGTGGAAAGGTTTTTGAAAAATCTGCTGTCTCTGTCACGGTTATGATGCCTGTTTAACATTTCCTGAGACTTGGTCAGTCGTGGAATGGCTGAGTGGGGCCCAGCTCTGGATGTTGGCTCTGAACTCTTAATTGGAAACGCATGTGCACCACACTGTTGAAAGTCGTATTCAAATAACAGGAAAAAGTCCCACAGCACCACTTGACTTTGAGAAAGTTCCTCACCAGCTCATATTTTCTTGCAGGAAAATACTCCAACTGGTTTTGATGTCTCATTGAAGGCAGTGACTTATTTCTCTGGGTGAAAATGTTCCATGACCTAATGTTTGGCTTTTACTGCTCGTTTTGTTAAATAAATAAAGAATGGCAAGTTGCCTCAGCTTGAATGAGCTGAATGAAGAAATACCTACGTCTGGTACCACTTAAAGAAAAAGAGGACAGTTAAGGAGAAAGAGTGGAGCTTTTGTGTTCGTATTCTGTGACTCGCCGTTCAGGAGGATGTGCTTATATACTCTAAAAGGAGGCATTTATAATTTTTCTGTCACTTTCTGTTTTTACTTTCTTCTCTTGCACTTAATTATCAGAGTAAGAACAAATGTTCTTTGTCTGTGAAGAGACCTGGGGGATGTTACTTGGTACTGGTTCATTCTTGAGTTTCTGTTTTGTTTTTTTTTTTGATCGAATTAAGAAAGTTTGTATATGCAGAGATCTTAGAGCAGATTTGCCGAAATGAGCAAAGTAATAACCGATTAAAACCCCAATCCTGGTGGGCCTCAGTGTCATGCCACAGATATCAGCCCTTTCCTGTTGTTAAATTCTTGTAGATGGTTCTACTTCAGGCTTATTGCAAGTTTATACGGTGGTTCTCCAAGGTTCAATTCTTTGCCTCCTTTATTTTTTATATATATAGCGTTCCAAACTTAAGATGTGCACTTTCACGCTGTTGACACTGTCATTTTTGTCATTTTGTTGGAGTTAAAGTTGTAAAGTAGTACATAATTGTGAAGCAGAAGGAAAAGGATACAGGTTTTTAAAATTTCTCACAAATGAAAACTGAAAAATGGCATGGTTATTTGTATTCAGGCCCCTCTACTGTGATACCCATACATAAAGTCCATTGCAACCATGGTTGGAAGGTAAGATAATTAAAGAAAATCATCTTTAAGCTGCTGCCACACTGTTTCTTATCTTATCATGTATACTGACGTATTTGCGTGTAATGGGGGTCTAAACGTGATGAGATGAAGCACATTTTGTGAAACTTCTTAGGATCATCTTAGGATGAAAGTTCACACTCTTACTTTTTGCTACAGCTGTATCGATTAACTGCAGTTGCCTAATAATTCTAACTGAACCGATTTGTTGCTGTCTTTGTCATGTCTCTGTGATCTCAATGGACAAACCTGGTTAGATATGGGAAATGTATGAAAGATTGGATGAAAAAGCACAACCCTTTTGTTTGTTTTAATTCAGGTTAATTGCAGAAGCACAGTTGGTATCCACTCTGAGCTGTTTTATGGTGCTGGTGTCTTGTCGTTTCCCTCCCATTTCAAAGCGGTGAAAAGGTCACAGTCTGTTGAGCTCGTCCTGAGAGATGCATGAATCCAAATGGATTTTTTTTTGTCCCTTTCATCCCCATCTTCACTCACTCTAAACATTCCAGGTGCACAAGTATGCACTTGAGAGGGGGGGGGGGTTGCCATTGTTTTTCCTCGACATAAGCAGCAGAAGCGAAGAACGCCTCATTCGCTTTGATGAGCGATGTGTTCATGCGTGGGCTTCAATGTCACCCGCCATGAGGCAGCTGTGAAGTCGCAGCTCATGTCTGCGGTGCCATTTACTCAATGATGAAGTGAGGAGATCTCAGTTGGTTCCACATTCACCTCCCCTTTTACACCCTCTTACACTCACACATTGCCTGAGCATGTGTCCCCCGACCACCTCAGCTATATTGTGACTGTATGTCACAGCTAATACTAGCACTCATTTAATCTGAAGCACTGTGATCCCGACGGTAAAGGTTGACTGAGCGATTACACAAGATTTTGTCATTAACATCTGATGGCCTTGACCTACAGCACAAAATAATTAGCATGATTTAATTTTCCTGTCAGATGCAGGATATTTTTGCTGCCCCACCAAGAATCTGCATAGTTTGCTGTATAGGTGACATATCAACATCCCTGTTGAGGTTAATTTCCCATCAAATTTCCGACTTAATTTCAGCTGCCAAAGGGGAAGACGTGGAGTAGATTGTAACTCATAAGTATGCATTGGAAAAGGGTGTTGATTAACATTGAGGGCTCGAGAGACAGACACACTAAATGTGTATCATCTTGCCTCAGAGGCTGGCACTGAATTCAATGTGATATCTTGTGTAACGTGTCCTTGTATCAAGTCCTTGGTTCCAGGCTCGGGAAGGAAGGCTGTATCATTGGGTTTCCTGCTTTGTGCGTGGCTCTTGTACTGCAGCCCAGGCTCTAGTCCGAGCTCTGAGTGCAATCTGACAGGTCTTGTTAAGAGGGAAGTCTACAAATCTGGCAGTATTCTCTGGTCAAATCACTGAAAGATGTTGTAGGACATTTATTATGCTGTAAGTGTTGTACTCCCTCAAAGTAGCTGAGGTACAGATGACCACACAGAATAAACCATTTTTAAAAAGCACCCTGAAAAACACTATTAATTTGGCTTTGTGTGTACTTGGGTTGATGACATCACAAGGGGCAAATTAATTTAGCAGATCAGCTGGCTTCAGCAAGTATTATGGCTGATGAGGGATTTTTATGACATTACATCATGAATGTAACGTCCAAAACTGCTAAGATACCAAATGGCCAAGAGGTGAAATGACAAACACCCATCTTGACATTTTAATGTATATTCTGAAGCACTGTAGTTGCAAGATGCTCAGTCTTACCTGTTTGTCTCCAGTGAACAGTAAACGGTGATGGATGTTACAATAGATAGGAACGTTGAAGCGAACACCAATAATGATTAAAAGTTTTTTTTTTTAACTGGTATGAATCTGTTTGTTTCGGTGCATATTTGCCCCTCTTGAAACAAGAAAAAGTGATACAGTGGCACTACATTAAACCCTCTGGTGTTGACTTGAATGATGACAGTGGTGTACCCTCTACTGCAGGTGCATGAATGTTGGGGAGAACTGGTAGCCCTGGGCTCATAAGTCTGTCTGCCTGTGGTAGAAGTAATAGGTGATGCAGCAGCTCTCAGTGAACATTGGGACTTTAAAATCATCTTTAAGCTACTACCTTTTTCCAGATTTAAGGATCAATGTGTCGTATTTTGTGCTGCAGCTGTACTGAATACAAGTAAGCACATTTAAAGGAGGGATTTCAGAAAAAACATTGGCATGTGAGGCAGCCTACTTTTGGAAGGGTAGATAGTATTTTCATTAAATAAGCTAAATAGCAAAGTAAATAGAAAAAATAACAATGAACTGCTGCTTTAAAGGTGATAAACTCTTTCCAAAAGGAGTTTGACTGAATTTATAGAGTCTGGCTTGTAGCTTTAAAGGCAGGCACTTCAGAAATGGGTAAATCTGAGACTGTAAACAATGTCTTATTAAACAAACCACCACTAGGATAATCTACTCACACAGGTCAAGTAATGGCTCAATGAGCGAATGATTGTGCATTTTACACGACCACCCTACATTTCCATAGTACTGAATGATACCCCTCTCTTATTTCCCTGCAGAATGCCTGTGGCAGTAGTATTTATTTGGCACATTCTCAGCATGCTCCCACTCTTGCGGTTAAAGTGTTGCATAGCAACTGAGGAAAAACAGCTTTAAATATTTTGCTTAAAAAGGTTTTAAGAAAATAAAGAACAGCCTGCAATTACTGTTCATTTCTCCCGAGTTCATAAGTTTAAGAAGTTGTAGAGCCGTGCCAAGCAATAAATGAAATACCAAATTAGGCTTTGTGTTGGCCTGGAAAAACTCTGTGAGTAGAGTATTTTTTCCTCTTCTGCCAATTCGTTTGCATCTATTTCTGTTGTGTTTATTGAATAAATGCTGGCAGATGTCTGCATCTTCGCTAATTCACAACTGTTTTGAAACAGAGCTCGTAAGAGTTTTCAAAGTGCAGCCCGGCTCAGTTGTCGAGCCAAGCAAGTATATCCTTGACAGGATGGAAAAATGTGTAGGTGAGTGCAAATTTGAAGTGATGTGCCTCAGGAAAACTGGGATAGAGCGACAGGAATGGGGCGCATGTGGAGAGAGAGAAGGCTGGATGATGCACAGCAGGTGACAGACAGACACTAATAGTAATGGCTCTTATCAGTGCATTTCTCGCTCCCTCTTTTCACATGGGTTCTGACATCCTCCTCCTACTCCACCCCCTCCATCTAGCGGGTGGTGCTGGGAGCTCGCTGGGTTGTGCAGTCCTCTCAGACGGATACAGCCTGCCAAACACTGGTCCCCTCACATATAAATTGCATCATTAACATCGCCTAGATTATTCCAAGCTCTCCCACCGGGTTTATGGCAGCTCCGGCTCAAGTTAACTATTTGACTCACTGAAGACATTCAGGTTTCTTGAGTGAGCAGTGCTTAGATCTACTGTGAAATATACTAGTTTCATTCTTTCTATAGGTTTTAAACAAATCTACAGGAAATATAACCGCTCATAGCTTCTAGTTTTAAAACAGTGTTGCGCTCCTGTAGTTTTCATGCCATGACTGTCTGTGTTTATTTGCAACTAGAAATATTTCAGCCAAACCTATTTTTGATGTAAGCAAAGAAAAAGTGTGGAATCTTTATTTTAGACAGCTGACTGGCAGTGTACAGCAACAGGTCGGGGAGTTTCAGTGGAGCATTGCTCTGTGCTGTAGATAGTTAGAGAAATTAAAATCATTAAAAGTCATAAATTGACGTAAATTTCTGTTTTAAAAAGTTTCGGTTTTGTAACCATTTAAAGCTCTGGTATCCAGCTAAGCTCAAATGTATCCATACCCCTGCAAGATTTAAGTTTAAAGTAATCTTTTCATTTCATAATTTCATTTATTTTGTTTGCTGCAGAGGAACATTGTGCTTTAATCAACATTTTGAACAGTATAAATATAAATGCAACAGATTACTGCCAAGGATGATTTCCATTATTTATCCCCCTGCCAGATGTTACAGGCTGAAGACTAAAAACTGATAAAAGTAAAAAAAAAAGAAAAAGCAAAACAAACAATGGAACAAAAACATTAAGACAAAATACATCAAATAAAAAAAAAAACCATACACAACATTTCAGGCTAGTTGTCAAATTTGAAATTAGTTAAACTTTAAGTACTGATGCAAAATATGTGAAGGGAGGTAAAGATTAGGGTGATGGCAAAGAGGTATTCCAATTTTAAAGACTTGGAACTCATTGCCAAAGATAAATCTTCAAAATAGCCATGGAATCATGCAAAAAGCTGATTTATTGCCATTTATTAAAATTTGCTTATTTTGCTTTAAGGACTTGTGTAAAAAATAATTGTAAGTCATGTTCTTTATAAAAACAATAATTGGGAAACCCAAGAATTCAGAAACTGTGATGTACCAGTGTAAATTACCCTCTGCAGGACGTTCTTAAGCCCAGTTGACATCCGAAGTAGAACAAGATGGATCTTCTTCCTCAGATCAGTCGGCAATTAACTCTGTAACTCTGTAATTACTGTCTGAGGTCGTGGGTTAAGCTTGGAGCGAAAGGTTGGTGCAGCAAACATTTTTATATGATCCTCTTACTCTATTATCCTTCCTCACTCCTACAAGGTTTTACCTCATGGGGAGAATACATTACATAAAGCCCCTTAGCAATTACTCCTCCTCATTGAATATCTGCGTGGTGTATAGTACTGTGATTAATCTGGAATCCCCTCGGCCCATGTCCAAAAGCAAGCCTTGCTCTGCTTACCATGCAAGTTTAATTTTCACCTGAACAAATGGCTCCTTTAGAGAAAAAGTGCCAACCTTTTGGATTTACTCGCTGCTTGTTCGAGAAAAAAAGAGAGCGAAGAGGGAGGGCATAACCTACTGCAACAAAAAAAACCAGATACCCCAACAAGGAGGACAGGTAGGGGTGGGGTCAGGGTGGTTGATGGTAGGGAGTATTTTTTTGGGGAGGTAGACGCTTAATAGTGTTGAATAAAGGAACATTTTATTTTTGTGCTTTGGCCTGTAACAGCCTCAGGAAATAGCTCGGTCTCTTGATCGCGAGCAAATCCTATTAACTTACAGTGCTCTCACTCAGGGTAATGGGCTCCACCTCGAGACTTGGTAAAACACTTTTCCTCTCGGACACACTAATACTGGTGTCTGGAGGGCTCGGCGTTGGGTAGTCTAACACTTGGGCAGAGACTAATCAAGTCAAACAATCTGCCGCAATGGAGCAACACGGAGTGAGGATGTTGATATCCAGCGATCTCATTCAACAGGCCCCTTCACACGTTCCTAACCCAATACCAAAAAGGATCAGTGCTCAGGATCAGTTCAAGATCAGGTTATCCGAGCCCCTGAGAATTGTAAAGCGATCCCCGAGCAGCTTTTGCTTTCTCAGGAGCAATCAGAGCTGTTGGTTCTGTTATAGACTCCCAGGGCCGGGCCAAAGGGAACTTATGGGGTCTCCATTCATTCCTGTCCAATGAGGGCAGGGCTGTGTGTCTGTGAAAGTGTTTTTACTGTGTGTAAAGAGAAAGTGAAAACAAGAAACTCAATTTACAGAATGGGTAACCGCCGTCTCCAACGCCGAGTAGAAGACAAACTCCAATACATTTCAGTAAAAAGCAACTTTACCTCTACTTTATTATTTTCTGTCAGGAATCTAAAGCATCAAAAATAACTATAGTTAGTTACTAGTTAGTTAGTTACTATAAACTCCTGGTTACTGTAATTATTATACAGTGAGGTGTTAAGTATGAAGTTTGACTAGTTCATACTTGCTTTAAACCACCTTGTTGTAGCTCTGGATGTATGTTTGGGTTGCTGTCCAGCTGGAAGGTGAACCTTCACCCCAGGGTTTTGTCAGGATTGTCCTGTATTAAGCTCCATCCGTCTTCCCATTGACTGTGACCAACTTCCCTCTGGCTGCTGAAGAAAACCATCCCCACAGCACAATGTAGCTATAAACTAGAGGTACGTTATGTTTTTAACATGAGTCTTTTGACAGCTTCTCTGATTAGTCCTCTTTTCCCCACTTTTCATGGGCAACACAAAAAAAGACGTGCTTTCAAAGTGGTCCCCATTACTTCCTATTTAGCCCTTTTTTGTGTTGGTCTCTCATAAAATCCCAATAAAATGCATTGTTGTTTTTGTTTGTAATGTAACAAAATGAAGAAAACTACAATGCTTATGAATACTTTTGCAAAGCACAATGAGATTCCCTTTTGTTGCTGGCTTCAGATTGTATATCTCTGCACACTTCAGCGTTTTAGTTTAAGTTGTCAATGTTGTAGCCCTCCAAAGCCTCATTTAAACATTTCTTATCCTTGTTAGATGCCAATTGACTCCACTGATAGATGGCCTCAGTCTGGCCCTCTCATAAATCTGTCTAGAATGGCATGTTCTCTCCTGTCACCATTACCCCTTGTGCCTGCTGTCATCCACCTGTCTTATGTCTGCAGAGTTACAGTGTGCACCTGTCAGATACAATTTATAGTATGCAATTTGTTGTGTAGCCAGGGAGTTGCAGTTTCTTGAGAACTTTTTTCCTCTTTCCTCTGCATGATTTATGCTTCACATGAATACATTTGCAGCAACATTGCTGGCCAAGAGTGAAAATCTGAAAAAGTTTCATTTTGGAAGCATTGCTTGTTGTCTTGACAACAAAATTAGGTGCCGTTTGAGTGCCTCTCACTTACATTTTGTTTAATACAATAAAAGAAAATGATTTGCAAGGCAATTAGATGTTTGTTCTTTGTCATTGTTGCACAATTGCGCCTGCGTGCGTGCTCACAGCGAGGATTATCGCCCCCTAAGAGGGAGAGGCATTACAAAATGACAGCCTCTCATGTCGAACAAGTCAAGCTGATTCTGTGAATGCTGAAGAGGGTTCCCACCACATGTTCTCCTGTATGTTAAGGGAGCAACGTTAACCTTGTTTTGATTTGCATCTCCTTAGCAATTAAGATAATATATCGTAATTAGAATTTTAATGTGCCACTGTGAGATTTTTTGATAATTACACAGAATTCTCTGCGGTGATTTCGCCTTTGCTTGCTTGTCTTCACAGATGAATTCATGGCTGATTAGATTGCTGCTCTAATCAGATTTAAGTCACATTGTGAAATATCTTCCAACATGTCTCTCTAGCTGATTTTCTTAGTCTGAAAGGTGAGCAGTTAACCGTTAGGCGAGTTTACACTTTAATCATAAACAACAGATAGAAAACTCAGGCAATTTCATGTAATCACCTTTAAAAAGTGACTAGTTTTACATAGAGTTGAACTGGTTTCTTTCACTGTCTGAATTGCTTCATCTTTTCCTTCTGTGTTGAAACTTAGACACCAAACACAATGACTATAAGGTTGCTATAGCAAAAACCTGAAGTGGTGAAAAAAGAAAAAAAATATATTATTATTGAGGTTTAAGTTACCTTCTTGATCTTTCTCAGTGCCTTACCATCTATCAGGCCAAAAAGGCTTTACATTTTCCGTTCTCAGTTCGTTTTTCACATGGGAATATAGTTGGTGGTGGACCGCCCCGTAATTCGTTTTCCCATGCAACCAATCCCGTCTTTCTCGTAAATAACCATCCAATGCAAACTTTGACGTAACCTGTTAAAAAAACATCTTTCACATACACCACTGGGACTTTTTTGTTTAGATTGAAGTTGTTTAAAAGTTGCTGTGGAACTTTGGTGTTTTGTCGAGCACTGACATGTGTTTCCACCAGTTTTGGGAACCAAGCATAAGTCATCAACGGTGGGCATTACATCACGAGGGGGAAGCTTGGAAGTTAGGCAGCGGAGCTTGCTGAGCTGGGCGCAATGTTCCTTCTGATGCAAAAATAGAGCATCCATAAACTACAGTTAATAGGAAAAAGGAGACGGAGACTCTACAAGAACAATGGTATGTAAAATGTTTTTATTTGCATATGTTCGGTATCTGCGAGTGAAACCAAAACGAGTAGTTAGTCATTGCGTGTTTATTGTGTTTTCGAAACATAAATATTGTCTATATGGTATGTTGTTTGTCTTCGCAACCTCTATTGTCTGCAGCTTTGACAACTTCTGTAGAGTCAAGTCAAGTGCGGTTCAGTAGTCAGAGCCAGGACAATGACGTGAAAGTCGGATAAAATGCAACTGTGGATGCTCTGAAAACTATCTGATAGGTATCTGATGCAGTACCACCTGTTAGTGGCACAATTCTGATTTGTTTGAAGGTGAGAAGTCCGGAATTTGGCCGTTCTGACTGGCACAAAAGTCGGATATGGGTCGTATATGAGCAAAAAAGTGGGATTTGGGCCACATTTACCTGTGGTTTGAAAATAGCCTAAGTTATGGGTTTCATGCTTGACTCTATATAAGCTTATCTTGATGCAAAAAAGCTCAAAGTGTTGTTTTTTTATGTTTTCACAAAATAGGTATGTTTTAGTGAATCTCAAAATGTGCATTAACTAATTTGTTTTTAGTGATAAATATTAATGTGTGGATTACAAAATTCAGTTTAGAGTTTTTAAAGAAAATGCTGATTCAGACACTTAAATCAGTCATCAACAGCAGCATCATCAGCCAACTGTGTTGTTCCACAGCCAACCCTGGCACAGTGGCACCCTGGGTAAAGAGCCGTTTCAGAACCTGCTACTGACTAAAAGCACAATGCAAATAATATTACAAATTTACATCCTGAAACATAATATACACACCTGTGTATCCACACATCATGAATACTTGATCGTTAAATTTGTGGATGATACCACAGTCATGGGAGTCAAACCTGTGCTCAACATGGACTAAAGAAAGGTGACGACCAGTTACTTTTGGACTTCACAACCTGAGAACACACACCCTTAGTTTCAGCAACCGTGCAACAGAGAGAGTGGACCTTAAATTGCATCAAATTCCCTTAGAGTACAGATCTCTGTTGACCCCACCTTATTGAAAAACACCACTCGCATTGTGAAAAGAACCCAACACTGGCTGCACCTTCTGAAGAAACTGAAATAAGTATCACTCCCTATCCTCCTTTTAATATTCTACAGAGCTGTGGTGGAGACTGTGTTCACATTCTGCATCTCAGCCTGGAACTCCAGCTCCATTATGGCAGACAAGAGGGCCCTGCACAAGATTGTGAGGGGAGCTGAGATGGTCATTGGAGGTTCCCCACTCTCAGCCCAGGATCTGTTTCAGAGCTGCTGCAGGAACAGGGCTCTAAACATCATCAGAGGCTCTTCATAACGGAATGCTACACACATTTTAACAGCCACAGGTTGTTAAAATGTTGAAGTGCCATTAAGATGATGTACCTGCTTTATGTTATTTGTTTTATACTTGCGTTGCACAATAATTATGGATTTTTTCAAATAATTTGTTATAGATCCCAGAAAAATGTCTTGTTTTGTTGTGTGTTATTTATTATAGATTGCATTACCAGTACATTCATTCTGTTTGGCTTTCAAAAGAAACTGATTAAAATGTGGGCTTCTGATATCACAGTGAGAGAGCTAGTGTGCTATTAATTGCAGTTTTGATAGGACAGATTTGATCCCACACTACTGTTAGATATGTACAAAACTGTCAGCAGTTTATTTTAGGTTTCACCTTCATGGATATAATTCAGTTGCACATTATATCAAATTGCAGTTGTCATCGCAATTACAATACATGCAGTATTAAGATTGCAAAGGACTGTTGGCTGCAATATTTGGCAGATGATTATATTTTAAGCACCATGCATTCATGCTCTGTATGTCAATAATATGTTTAGCCTGTTGGATTGAGTTTCACTGTCCTTGATGCCCACACCCTATAGAGATTTATGTGCTCATGATGCTAAAGCTTGCTGAAAGTGCTGAGAAAGTAGCAATAATGGTATGATGGAAGGAAAAATGGAAAGAATGAGGAAATACAGGTAAATCGCAACTGATACCATAATTGCGACATTCAGTAATAATAAAGCAATTGCATTTCTTCCTAACATTGAGCAGCCATAGATTGATTGAGCTTTACTTTGTAAAGCTGGGAATTTAAAATGAATGACTGTCTTCTTCCCAGATTAGTCTGCAAACCCGATTATATTGCTTTAAGATTATTCAAAGTTATACATTTAGTTAGATATCGGTTTACCTCAAGCCAGAACGTTAACCGTAGTCGTTTGTTGATTGTCTGCCTGTGTAATCACACGGCTCTTTCCTAGCTGCTGATTTTTATTCAGTGAAACACAGCAGCCAGTATTCCCCCATGGCCTTTTCTTGACAACAGCACAAACCAGTCAATATTGACAGAATATTTTCCCGTCCTGAGTTGCCACGGTATCGATACGTCATGATAATCCGAGCCAGAGTAAATGAACACAGATTTGCAAAGAAAACTCAACCTGAGACCTCTTTGTTGTTCGAAATTGGCCACCACAAAGGAATTAATGGTGGATCCTTCCAGCATAATTGTCTAATTATGCTGGGCAGATGGGGCACTGCTTTAACTAGGACACATTGTGCTACCTCTCCAGGCTCTCCACAACAAAAGGCAAACCAGTGTGACAGCCTCTTCAACAGTGAGTGGGAGGGAGAGTGAAAGAAAGAAAATGGAGAGTGGAGCAGAGGAGGGGGGGTGCATAAAAAACTGTGTCTGTCACCAAGCCATTCCTCTACTCGATATGTTACCACAGAAACAAATGTATGGTGTAAACACTGCGTGGATCACAGCTCCTGGGAGGTGAATCACTGCAGTGTAATGAGGTTGGTTTACATGCTGCTTCTTAGCTTCCCACCCAGGCTCAGCTCAATACTTAAAGCCTCTAATTAAAGAGAATCGGCCACTCGATAATTGATCACATCGGGCTGCCTCGGCATACGCCTTCACTGTAAGGCTTCATGCCACTGTTTATTAAAGCTGTCTTCCTGCTCTGTCTTCAGGGAGGGAAGAGAAAATGTGAAGTGCTGCAGGGGAGGGGAGGGGGAGGCAGGAATGAAGGAAAGGTAAACATAAAGAAATTTTATCTGTGCTCTTCAAAGGTGCTGTTAAAATAGAAGTGGGACAATCTGAGGAATGTCGAGTAACAGTGAAAATCTCCAGGGTCTCTCAGTAACTTCAGCTGTTTGTCACCTGGATGTGCAGGAATTTCAAACAACACCCATGAGTTGATTTCCTTATTACATTGTTTGTTTTTCCTGGCAGGTGTTTTTATGAAGCTGTCAAAGACTCGTTTTGTCATGATTGTGCTATTTGATTTTTGACTCTTGATTTGATATGCTGAGACCTGGGTATAATCTCTTACATGACAAACCAGTGCTTTAGCACCATTTTCTCCATCTTGCATGCTAATTCAACAGACTACACAATATGTCCCTAAATGTTTGCAAAACCTCTATGAGACGACAGCTAATTGCAATCTGTCAGCGATGTCACTGATGCAGGACACTTGACTGGTTTGTCAGAAAGGTGGAGGAGTTGGTTATGCATTGGTAAGGTTTAGCCTGCAAACTTGAGATTGACTTAGAAATCGGCTGGTGAAGGAAAGAGTTGATTTTCAGCTTAAATGTCTCTCACCATCCATCCATCCATCTAGTTTCTATACCCGCTTCTTCCATATTGGGTCGTTGGGGAGCTGGTGCCTATCTCCAGCACTCTATGGGCGAGAGGTGGGGTACAGCCTGGACGGGTCGCCAGTCCGTCGCAGGGCAACTCACCTCTCTCACCATTGACCAGTTGAAGGTGAACTCATAAATTCTTTTTTCGATTAGTGAACCCAGCCAACCTAACAACACTCTTCGGTGTGGAAGTTCTAACTGCAGGAAGAAGAATTAATTAACGTTAGCTATGGTCAGTCTCATTGAGGTGTTTAAAAATTAAATCAGATGAAGCACAAACAATGCAAAATAGGAAACTGTGTTTTCTGTGGAGGTGTGTTTGCTGTTAATTCAGGATGCTACAACTGATAGCTAGACTTCAACTGGTGCTGGTCATTTAACTGCTCATAGTTTTGTACATCTTCAATTTTGGTGTTTTTTAAACCCAAAAAGTCAGAGGTATCTGCCACAGGAGGTTAATTTGTACTAGCCTTGGGGATGTTTCATTGAACTGCCAAAAGAGAAAATTACCCCACATCTGACTTTAGGAGATAACAGGAAGGCTAAATGTATTACAGCAAAGTTGCTCTGTTTTTATCCTTTCAAGCTTTTAACCTCAGCTTTTTATGTCACACATTTGATTTAAAATGTTTAAAATTGATTTGGAAAAGTTTGCAGGCTTTTGGAA
The DNA here is from genome assembly GCA_036173005.1 of Crenichthys baileyi. NCBI lineage: Eukaryota > Metazoa > Chordata > Actinopteri > Cyprinodontiformes > Goodeidae > Crenichthys > Crenichthys baileyi. Next base: position 17,517 of record JAHHUM010000041.1, read on the forward strand.
ATTTAAAGTGTCTACATTTTCAAGGGAATAAATACATACTGTGACTGTTGTTTACATATAGTATTGCTAGCTGAGCTAGTTGATGTTATAAGATGCTAAAGCTGCTTTAAAATGTCAATGTCATTTGTTTTAGGGGTGTCCATCCATCCATCCATCCATCCATCATTTAACCAACTGTTGAGCATCTACAATACCCCAGAGCTTTATTTCAGAAATCGATCTATATTAAGTAAAAGTGTAATCAAAGCCTTTACAATGAGAGTGGGGTATCGACAGCGTTAGGTGGTGACAGAAATGCAAATCGAGGTATAGAAGCAGACTATTGCATGCATCTGTGGTAAGTGGGTCTTGAGTTTATACTTGGTGTGCACCTGCAGAGGAGAGACAGCAGATTATTACAGATGGACCAGTGCAGGTGTGGTGTAGCCCAGGAAGATGTACGCCTGCTGTGACTGAAGCAAATTTTAAAAAAAACTTTCTCTCTCTCTTTTGCCGGATTTATTTGATCAAAACGCCACACTGACTATATAGATCGTGGTAGTGTCATGCCACCTTATTTTTGTGACTAATACTTTTATGATTGTAAAAGAAGTATTATGTATAAAAGCATTACATATTAAATCCACAAGTACATGTCATTTCTTTGTTAAAAGGTTTGTAAGGTATAGGTGCATGTTAAAAAATGATTTGATTAAGGCTTATTCATCAGAATGACTTTTTGAGGTGAGCCACATTATTAAATTTGTTCTGTTAGTTACATTTCATTTGGATTTATGAACTGCAGAGCGACTTGACCCCAATCGTCAGACTAATAATTGCAGTTTTGCTTGGCCTGGTGTTTTCTCACAGAATGATCCGATCGGCCTGTCATGTCTGCATTGGCAGCTGTCCTTCTGGCACCTTACCAAACACAAACATATTATTACAAAGTGGGTGTAACTTCCTTATGCCAGTCACAAAGTGCTGGTTTGGCTTTGCTGAATTCCTGTGGTTGGAAGTTGTTGGTTTTTGCTCTGACAACCTTTAAAAAAAGCCCCTTGGGGCTTTCCCATCATTAATACCTATCAAAAACTACTTTTGCATTGAAACAAAAAACAAATGCTTACCTCTATGTCATGCAGACTAATAGGATGATTTTTCTTCTGTTTTTTTTTGTAAGAGTCAAAGAACAACACAAACAATTTATTTAAACCTGAAAAACTGCATAACACTCTAATGCTTCAAATATCCTCATTGTTAAATTTTATAATCCTGATCTATTTTGATAAATGCATTCTGTGTCTGCAGCAAAAATACAATGAGGCTAATTTATCCAAAGCTTGTGTGGATTTGGGCACAGAATTGCTTGCAGGAGAAGTCTCATGTCTGATTCATGAAACTTCGTGTATTCTGGCTATCCCCAGAGTGTGAACGGCCTGGTGTTAGTAAATATCGAGGCTGTAAAGAATCCTAAATAAAAGACTACGCCCTTATTTGTTCATAGACTCAGTGGCCCCGTCCACAGAATTTGTGACGCATATGATCTAAAAGTTCTCTGTATTATAAAGTAACTTTATATTAATTGCACACCTGATTTTAAGTATTAAGTATTGTACAGTCACATGTTTGAGTGCTGGATGAGGTCTTGACACTGTTTAATAAGCTTAAGAATTTAATGCTGCTTAGCATTAAATGAAGCTTATTTGTCCAGCCCAATATTGTGCAGGATTGTACAACAAAGCATGATGCTACATTGTGAGATGTATACAGCAAAGTTCTTCTGGCTGATTGGAGACGTAGTGTAGTGCTCCACTGCAGCCTGTGACTGCTTAAAGGCCACTTCCCAGGTTTCCTGCCAAAAACCCAGCATTGAGAACGCCTGCACTGCTATGGCTTTCGGGCACCAGGTGGCCCTCTTTTAAAGCTGCTCGAAATTTTGGCAAAATATGCATAAGAATATGCCATACAAGAAAAAATCGACTTAATGATCACCCTGCAATAAAAAATCCCTATTATCCAGGAAACTCTCACCTCTTGTGTGAAGTTACATATCCAAAGCTGCAGACTGTTCTCATCTCCTTTCAACCATTTCAAAATCTTGTATATTTAATGTTCTGTGCGAATGGTCAGCGATTAATCAGACAAACAGTCCAGATTCCTACAGTACAGCAGTCATCCTAAAAAATCCAGTGGCTTCCTGTGTTTTTTGCTCTAATAATTTTCAATCACAGCTTGGGTTTTCACTGCAAGTCCGCACTGAATTGCCTCCATAATCTGAGACGTGGCAAGGGTTTTAGGGGTATCCTGCGCTCACTTCCAAAATGATGCATCCTGAAATGAGCATGCAAATGAACGACACAGTTTTCTACAGTATACATGATTGCTAAATGAGGGCCTACATGCAAATTTTTAATCTCAGGGCAGCAGTTTATGGGGAAAAACAACGTCTTGGGTTACTGAAGTCCAGGTGAAGTAAATTCTTATTTTTTAACAATCATATATGTTTAATATTAATTTAATACTGGCCAAAGAAAGAGCAATGTTTTTCTAAGAAAGATAAGAAGAATCAGCATTTTTGTTGGAACCTGTACAGACGTTGCACTGCAGATGTTAGTAAGCACTCAGAGAACCGGATTTACCAGAGATATGTCTGGTTCCTAGATTTTACTCACTGCCAACGCCTGTCTCGAACACTGACCTTTTTATGTTTGGACGTTTTACCAACTGTCATCAGACACAACTGGGATTAACAGATAAACTGAGACTACTGGTGATCTTGTAGAGATTTACTTTTTGCTTTGCCGCTGTCATCCTTGTGTCATGCTGAAATCCATTACTTCATCATAGACAAATAATAAGTTGTCTCAATTTAATATCACCAATTGTTTGGTTCATGGCTGGTAAGTGCCTGCCCATTTTTTTTTTACTCTGCCAGAGTATTGCAAGTCTTGCATAACTTTTTTTCTCTACGCCTGTGCTTTTTGCCTTCTTTGTTGTCTCATAAACCAATGATTGAGTCACTGCACTGCTCAGTAGAGCCAGTGTTGTTTAATTTGGAGCCAGTCTGAAATCATCCTGCCGTTGTAAAAATTCAATACACAAATGCCATTTATATTACTGTTTGAGTAAGACTTTTCTGAAAAAAGAGGCCCAGCAGTTCTTTATTCTGCCCACTTTTAGAAATAAAAAGCTATAATTTTAAGGGATGGTTTGGGTTTTTTAAAGTGTAGTTTTGCACAGAGGTTATGAGACGTTAGTTTCTCACAGTGAACAAACAGCATCATTAAGACCAAGGAACACAGCAGACAGGTCCAAGGTCCACTTGTTGTGAAATTTAATACATGGTTAGGTTATAAAATATTCTAATGGAGCACAGTTTAATTCATCATCCAAAAATGAAATCCACTGCAGTCCTATCATGGATGTCCACCTAAATTGAGAAGAAGCCAAGAGGATGTTGGCAACTCTGGTGGAGCTGCAGAGATCCACAGCTTAGATGGCAGAATTTGTCGACAGGACATATATTAGTTGCGTACAAAAATCTGGCCTTTAGAAGTCCCATTTACTGTTTGCCACAAACCATGTAGAAGACACAGCAAACCTGAAGAAAACTTCAGACTAGGGCAACAGTTCATCTTCCAGCAGGACAACGACTAAACGATAATTCATGTCAAATTCAAAGTCCAAGAAAGTCCAAGCCTGCTTACAACTGAAAGCTTGTACCAAAATGACCCCACCAAAAAACGAATTATGATGGTCTCCATCTTGTCTGACAGAGCGTGAGCAATTTTGCAAATAATGAGCAAAAATTGTAGTCTCTAGGTGTCTAAATCTGGTAGGGACTTACCAGACAGGCAGGGCTGAATACAAAGGTTTTCAGGTTTTTATTTGTAAAACAATTACGAAAACCATGAATAATTTTCCTTCCACATTGCAATTATGCGCTACTTTGTATTGGTCTGTCACATGAAATCCCAGTAAAATGCAAAAAAGTTCAAGGTGGTTGCCCGGCATTGTACGAAACTTTGAGATCTTTAGCCATTTTTTATCTTTTGCTTCAAACTTGATTCTCTTGTTCCTCAGAATACTTTAGTTCTGCAAGGGTTTATACCTAGAAATGGCATTTACTGGCACTAGGTCATGTATTGAGTTAAGACCCTTTTGAATTTACTCCACTAAAGCTAAGACGCAAAAAGTTGGAGATGCTGCGCTGTAACTGGTTTAAGTTTAGCTTGAAACCCATGTTTCAGCCATAATGGGTCCTTTCCCCAAACAGGCTTTGCAACCAGGATCTGCAGACTGTTCCGTTTTGGGGTTATGGTTTTGCTAAAATAAAAATAAAAATGTCTGTTTAAACTGTGTGAAACTAATGTATGAATTGGATTCTGGTAGTGTAACTATTTATTTGGGTTAAGAAATCTGCCCTGACTCTGATATGTGGGCTTTCCAGTAAATATGTTTTATGGAGTTGGAGTTACATGAGTCAGTGTTGGCCCAACACTTTGTTCAGATTATTCTGGGACTGTGATTTTTAAGGAGAAAATGGAGCGAATCAGATAAAATTCAGTAATTTGGCAGAAGCTAAGCCTGCTTAGCAGATATATCAATATCTAAATAAAATGTTTAACCATTTTTCACTCAGGTTAGATTTGGCTTAAATGAATTATCCTCCTTTTTGGCTCCGAAACATTGCTCTTGAACTGTCTTAAGTTTTCTTCTGTTAAAGTTATTGCTGTGCAAGGTGTTATTTTTGGTACAGATAATCCATTTTGAGAGTTTAGAAGTACTTTGTATGTAAAGAGCATCTGTTACAGAGCTGTGTTTCTTCGCTCACTCTACAAAGCATTAAATAGGTCAGTAATATTTCCCCTCTTTTGCTGCGGCTTTGTAAAACGCTCAGAATACTGAGCCAAATTATTAGCATGGATGGAATCCAGAGCATTAATGGTAACCAGGCAGGGTCGGATGACATTGTTATTGCAGCCGTTCTCAGAAAAGTGAGTGGAGCTGAAAATTTATATTTGATTTATAGCAGGGTTTGAATTTATGTTCCAGTTCTCGATAGGAAAGTAAGTAATCTTCGCCCGAATTCTCATTAGAGAGGGCCCCACAGCATCTGGTGCTAGAAACATCTCTGTATCAAACAGTTCCTTCCAGTTTCTCTTTGCAGTGCTTAACCACCAAGAATTTACACCTGTAGGGCATATAATATTACTGTGTTCATTGGACTGGATTCAAGTCTGAGCATTGAGAAATTAGCAGACGGGGGGGGAAATGAGCCAAACTCTTTGTGGGAAATGTCAAAGAAATAAAAAGTGTTTCTAAAACTAGATTTCTCAAAAAAAAAAAGGTTTGATGTGGTGTAATATACACTGCTCAAAAAAATAAAGGGAACACTTAAACAACACAACATAACTCCAAGTAAATCAAACTTCTGTGAAATCAAACTGTCCACTTAGGAAGAAACACTGATTGACAATCAATTTCACATGCTGTTGTGCAAATGGAAAAGACAACAGGGGGAAATCTTTGGCGATTAGCAAGACACACTCAATAAAGGAGTGGTTCTGCAGGTGGGGACCACAGACCACTTCTCAGTACCTATGCTTTCTGGTTGATGTTTTGGTCACTTTTGAATGTTGGTGGTGCTTTCACACTCGTGGTAGCATGAGTCAGACTCTACAACCCACACAAGTGGCTCAGGTAGTGCAGCTCATCCAGGATGGCACATCAATGCTGCTGTGGCAAGAAGGTTTGCTGTGTCTGTCAGCGTAGTGTCCAGAGCCTTGAGGCGCTACCAGGAGACAGGCCAGTACACCAGGAGACGTGGAGGAGGCCGTAGGAGGGCAACAACCCAGCAGCAGGACCGCTACCTCTGCCTTTGTGCAAGGAGGAACAGGAGGAGCACTGCCAGAGCCCTGCAAAATGACCTCCAGCAGGCCACAAATGTGCATGTGTCTGCACAAACGGTTAGAAACCGACTCCATGAGGATGGTAGGAGGGCCCGACGTCCACAAATGGCGGTTGTGCTCACAGCCCAACACCGTGCAGGACGCTTGGCATTTGGCAGAGAACACCAGGATTGGCAAATTCGCCACTGGCACCCTGTGCTCTTCAGAGATGAAAGCAGGTTCACACTGAGCACATGTGACAGGCATCAAAGTTGGATTAGCCTGCAGTGTGTTTTTCCACTTTAATTTTGTGTGTGACTCCAAATCCAGGCCTCCATTGGTTAATAAATTTGATTTCCATTGATGATTTTTGTGTGATTTTGTTGTCAGCACATTCAACTTTGTACAGAACAAAGTATTCAATGAGAATATTTCATTCATTCAGATCTAGGATGTGTTATTTATGTGTTCCCTTTATTTTTTTTAGCAGTGTATAAATGGGAATTATTTGCATGTACCCCTAATTCCATGTTTGAAAATGAGACAAACAAATTCAAAATCTACTAAGTCTTGAAAAACAAAAAATTTAAAAGAAAAGAATTCTGAAAAAATATGTTTTAATAAATCAGATATGTGCAGCATGTTGTTGAAAAGATATGACGGTGACCGCAAAACACTCGAAAATTTGGGTTAATGGTGCGTTCCATTTGTGCTTGAAAGTCAGATGTTCTTGGTCTGGAATGGTTCCTGAATTCAGATTTTGGATTTTAAAAGTCTGGAGTTCAAATGACCCTAAATCCGACATGGCTTAATAAAATAACGGCTGAAGTTATAAATACGGGCACACTGAAAAATCAACTAAAAAAATCAGGAATGGGCACATTGTTAGCATGACCACAAAAAAACGTAATCAACGCCATCAGTGAATGCACCATACCTACGTGCCTCCAGGCTGCACTTACTACAGCACTCTTTTGTGTGGAGGAGGAAGGAGTAAACTATTTTCACTAACAGTAAGGTGTTTAGCAGTGAAATCAAAGGAAGCAAAAAAGGTGTATTAAAATGAAGCAGTATTTCTATGGAGGCATGTGAGCAGATTATTTAGACTGCTACAATAGAGAGCTAGATTTCAACAGGTCCTGATCATTTCGGTCCTTCAAAAATAATGACCTGTCAAGGCACAAAGTCTAAAAAGAAACATTCTGAATGTTAAGAATTATAGTTCTTAAAGAATAATCTAAATCGGCTGAAATGACTATCAGTAGATCAAATCTTTGCAAGAACTGGAGAGATGAAAATTGGCCACAAAGTTCTCAGAAGAACATTTCTAGTAACAAACTGTTTAAATTCACTTCTGACAGTTTTTGTCTCATTAACTAGACAAGCACAGTGCTATACTCTCTGTCAGTGGACATGTTACTACAGTATTTGAATGCATAAAATGCCTAGGAACACATTATCGACTTATATTGCTAACTGTAGCTAGTCTGATCACTAAGCACACCAATCTCTCTGGTTTTCATTTTGCAACTGGAATTCGTTGGGGGTGATCCGAGTCCAAACTCCTGAGGTAAGTAGAAAGCCAAATAATTAAAGGAAAATTAAGTTCATCTTGTACTGAGGAGGACAATCCTGAGTAGAATGTCTAAATAACATTTACAGAAATTTTACAAAAATGTATAGAATTAATAGTTGTTAAGATAAGAAAAGATTATCGAAACATTATTAATTAATTACTTTGTTTGGTAACAATTCAAGGAGACTGATTATTAGGTCGTAAAGAAGTCGAACCATGTGGCCAGGGTAAAAAGCAAACAAAGTCGTTTTTCACATTGTTTAATAACATCTTTATCTTTTGTATGAATCAGAACCAAATGATCCTGTAAAAATAAAGAAAATCTTTCATGCAAGTATCGAAACTAAAATCTGATTTGACTAGTTGTGAATTACTCTAAAGGAAAAATGCAGGATGTTTTAAGGAACACCTCCGAAAAGCAGTTTGTTTTCGTATTTTTCTGATGCATGTTAAAATATATTCAAAGCTCTATATCTGATGGTATGCATTACAACAGCACTAGTCCATATCAAAACAACCTGTGTACTCAAAGGGCCTTTTTAGTCCAGACTTGTCACCAACTGAAACTACTAGATGCATTATGCAATAAAAACTAGATAAGGATCAACAGAAAAAAATCCTACGTATAAGATAAAAATGAGAGAACAGAAACAGCTTTGAGAAGTAAAGAATTTGATATCAGGAAAAAACAAGAGGTATGTGTGCAACATATCACAATCTTTTCATAACATGTTGATGTCATAAAGCATGCATTCAATTACCAAGTCAATTGAACTCTTCCTCTTCAGGCTTGAGACTCATCCCCAATGTGGATGAAGTCATCCACCATTGTTCTGTTGAGAAACATGTCCTCTAACTTAAAGGAGCTGATTCTTCTCATAATTTCTACATCACTTAGTTATGAACTGCTCCAGTACATGCTGAAGGTCATGGCTTGAAGACACCAACAGAACCATATCATCTACAAAAAAGTGAGGCTTTCCAAATCACACACCATCTACTCAACGATTACACCTTAGAATCCTATTCATGAACACCGCAAACAGGATCAGTGACAAGAGGCAGCCTTGGTGGGGTCCAGCCTACTGGAAACATGATCAACTTTGTGCCAAGAATGAGCAAATTTACTTGGTTACACAAGGACCAGATAGCCCTTAAAAGTCTCCCTGGTAGGCTGGAATATTTCAGTTTACTGTTAGGGATTCCTTAAATAAATACCAGTGTATACCATATTACTGTGTGTAATTTAAGGCATTTGAATGCTTTCTTTTGGATTTTTAAGCCATACTTTCTTATGTTAATGGAACAATGTGATCTAACCAATAAATAAATAGATCAGCAATATAAAAAAGTTAAACATTTCCATTTGAAACTAAAAAACGTAAAACTAATTTGTAGTTCAGGGTAAGCTGTTATGTTTCCAAATTCACAGAATCTCCATTAATATCCAGTTGGCCCTTCTTTTTCGCTTATTGTGTACCATTATGACTGCTGCCCAAGTTTTTTTTTACTCCTTTTTTTCGTAAACATCTGCTTTACTGAAACATTTTTACCGAAAGTGGTTTACTTTATGCAACTTTCACCTCTTTGTCACCTGGCTGCAAACCTTCCAGTTGCAGACTTCTGCACTGGAGGAGGCCGGGGAATATTGGAACTGATCTTTACCAAAGTGGAGAAGCTGGGGTGGGGTCATTAGAGCATGATTGTCAAATTTTGTTTTGTGCTTTTTAAAATGGTGTATAGGCTGCTGCTGGAGAAGCGTTGGGTGACAATAATGAATTTAGGTACACTCACCTACCCCTTTATTAGGTTCAACTGCTTTATTGTTTGTTAACACAGATTGGGAGTTAGCCAATCACATGGCAGCACCTTAGTGAATTTTTGTACCAGTAGTACCTGAGCTTTAAAAATCCTTCTCATTCCCACATTAATGGGCAATATTTATCCTCAGTACTACCATATAAAATGTAGGAACGATTTCAGCTGTGTTTAGCTTACCTTTTACTGCCACAGATATTTTGCAAAGAGGATTCTAGAAGCATTTTTGTTGTAATCTAAGTTATTACTCCCTTTTTACCAAAGCAGAGTTTATAAGGCACTAAGCCATTATTGACTTTGTTATTTACCTTATACTGTCTCCTAAGTATTGCAAGCAGAAGGGCAAACACATAAAAATGTTTCAACTGCACAGCTTGTGTACTTTCTCAAGCTTTCTCCCCAATAACACATTGACAAAAGCACAAATGCTGTTTTCTAGCACTTTTACTGCACTTCTGAGTTGCTGAAAACTCGTATCTTTGCATTATTATCTGCTGTCAGCAATGATACAGATACTTTCTTTATGGTTTGGTAATAACTGCCTTATTTTTCCTAGGGACACAGAGCGTTATTTATCACTGGCAGCGTTCATGAGGATTAATGATGCATAATTCTGTTGGAGTTGTCTGGCGTGCAGCACCATTTGGAGGGATCTGGAAGGTTATCAGAGCAATAAATCCCAAGTTTTTCTCTGTTGTTTGTCACGAAGCAGTACTCCAGCCAGTAGTTATGATGCCTCCAGCTTGTTCTCTCCCTCTCTTTGAAAGCCTTCACTGAAATAACATGACTTGTTTAAAGTGGGAATTGATAATGTGGAGTTTGATCACACTATCTTAAAGTTCAAAGCAGGTAGCTGTTTTTAAACCCCGTCCTTGATACCGTGTCTGCCTTCAGCTCTGAGACTGGATCGTGCAGCGTGCACTCCTCATCTCTGATATTCAGTCTTGCACATTAACAGTTTTTTCGATTGCCATCATCCATTTCTGTATGTCTGTAAAGTGAAAATTAAATTAGGTGTGCAGACTGTTACACCTGTTAAATCCATATCCACCCAGAAGCAGCACCAGAACTTCTTCCATCATGGCTTATTTTCCTTGTTTAATTTATTGAATAAATTGCCCCTTTAACTTGTCAAGCAGGAGGAAGTAATCAATGCTTTTTCTATGATCCAGGCAGAGAGAAAGATCTAGTCTATTATTGCAATGATAGGGTCGTTGCTGATGCGAGCTCACTGATTGAATGGCATCCTTGTCAAGGTCAGACTGGAGCTAAGAGCTATTTTCTGCTTACCTGTGCAGCCAGCCGGCCACAGAATCTGCACACAAACTGCCTCTGCACCAGCAAGCTTAGTAAGTGGAGAAGCTCATCACAGATATTTCCAGCTAGAAGCATGAAGAGAAACCTCTGCGCCTGCAGAACAGGACACAAAGGCATGAGAAATATGATAGGGATCCCACTGCAGTGCATGAATATATCAGGAATGTATTTCTTTATTTTTTGTGTCAGAGGAGGATTTACATCCACTCACTGTGCCCCTGTCAAAGGAATATGAGGTGTTAAATTTAAAACACTTTGTTTGAAAAGTGCACATTGGCTCAGAGGTCATGCTGACAGTTTAGATGTTTTGTTTGGTCATTCTGATGAATTTAGATTGTCAGCTTCTTTTTGAGGCTGATTTCCTTAAAAACACCAGCTTCTTGCTGAAATACTCTACCACAACAACCATGAGTCGAATTTGTGACTGTCACATTTAAGCTGCTTATACACAGAGACCCACTTTACTTGTGTCAGATTGTGGGCACATTTTTAATTGTAATAATCTTTTCCAGGAATCAGGGGTGCTTTCTTTTGGAAATTTTAACACCCTGCACAAAACACGGCCCTGGTATAGAGGTAATAAAAAAAACGTAACTTTGTTGTGATTATGATTATATTATTTATTTAATATTAATATTTTTGTATTTTATTAAATTATAATTTGGTTTGTTAAGTGTTGTCCTGTTAATACCAGCCCAATAAGGCGGTGGTATTAAGGACAATAATAAAAAGGGTGTAACGAGCTCTGGCATTAATGAACAGCAAAACTCTGCACACACATGGAATAAATTCACATTGTTTAATTAGCTGCCTTTATTTAGTAAAACAATATTTATGGAAATATTACTTTGAACAAAACCAACAACCTTACTGGATAAATGATTCTTAACTGGTGTTCAATTTAGTAAAGTAATATTTAGGAAAACTATATTTTCCTAGATTGGAAACTAACAACCTTTCTGAATAAATGATTCTTAAGGGATTCATAAGGTGGCAGCGAGTCAGGTTTTTAGCCTTAGCCGTTAGCTGTATCAGCTAACGAAAACAGAAGCCTGTAGCTCCTTAAAATCAAACATGTATCTTTAAAAAACCATCAATAAAAGGATTAAAATGCATACGTTGATGCCGCGTTATGGTCGATCTGTGTTTAAAACCACCCTTTAAAAAAAGTATGTCTTAACTTTAAAAACACAACACAGAACACATCATTATCTGAGGAGCTAGTCTGCTAGCACGTAGCTGAGTTTTCTCAACACAAACAAAACCCAAACATCATTCAACAAACACTATTATTTCCCTCTAATCTTCTCTGCCCAAACACTACCTCTTACATAAACTGTGCCGAGGAAACGTTTCCGGGCAACAAGTTGAGGGAAGCGAAGCTGTCTGGTTATCCACATGTGGACTGCTCTGTACAACAAAGGTACGTTGCGGCAACTTCAGTGGAGGCGAGGTAGCTCTCGTTAACTGGACGTGCAGGCAGGATATTGTGCGATGCTGCGGTCCCAAAGCCTTTTTCTCCAGGCCATGGGGGAAAATCTGCTTTAATTAGGGTTGCTTCTGAAGGTCTCAGAAGGAAAGTCAAGCCACGCTTGTCTTATTACACCCTTTTTATAAATAAATCCCTGGTACTCAAACAGCAATCATTACTTACCTTTGTTGCATACGATTGCCATAGTCACTTTTTGATCCAAGGATTTTTCTAAATAGAAGCCTTACTCACGCACGAGTTTAAAAGGCCTTCAGCTGACGCGTGCTCTGGTCCCTCCATTAGCTATTATCCGCAGCTAGAATGAGACCAAGGGGAGGGAAAATTGTGCCTCTGGGTCAGCGATTCCAGCTCTGACTCCTCCCCTTCCTGGGCTGTGTTAGGAATAGGTTAGTGTGATGTTGAAAGGTGCAGAGGTTCATACAGGCCTTTCTGTATAGTTCAGAGTCCGTGTTCATCCATGTTTCACTTCATGGCTGGGGTCCCAACACCTTACCTCACAAAAACTTGAGGCTTATCTTGGACTTAGGATAAAAGAGTTGAGATATGACTTGGACTTTGCCCTTAATGGCTTGAGACTGGAAGCTTGTGGTGAAAAACTTGAGACTTGACTTGGACTTGCTCCTAAAAGTTTGATAATCCACTTGGGCCTGCCCCAAACAAACTTGAAATGGTTTTATTGAGAAAGACTTGAGATTTAACTTGATCTTGGGATGAAAGACTTGAGAACGGATTTGGACTTGCTCCTAAAAGGCTTGAGACTTGACTTACGTTTGCAACATAGAAATATGAAACTTCAGGTTTGATGCTTGGCTTCGACCTTTCTTTTAAAGATGTGAGACTTGATTCTTGTTTGAGGCGAAAGACTTTCCCCTTAAAAGCCAGAGAGGTTAACTTGAATCTAAGATAAAACTCTGAAGACTGACTTGGACTTGGCCCTCATAGACTTGAAAGTTAAACTTGGGGTGAAGCACTTCAAACTTGACATGAGCATGCTTCTAAAAGACTTACGTCTTGACCTGGGCTTGTTCTTCAGAAAGTTTAAACCTGACTTGAATTTGTGGCAAAAGAGTTGTGATCTCACTTGGACATGGGGTGAAAGACCTGAGACTTGACTTGGACTCGGCCCTCAGATACTTGAGACTTAACTTGGACTTGCCAAAGAATCAAGACTTGACTTTAACTTCCATTTCAAATACTTTAGACTTGACTTCCAATTGGGTGAAAGACTTAACTTGTACTTGTTCTTCGAAGACTTTGGACTTGACATGGACTTGTAAAAATGACTTGTTAACATCTCTGAACTCTGTAGCTATAGATGGAGTAAGCAATAGAAGTTCAGAGAAGAACAAATCAAACACACCTACTGTTAAATTCAAAAAGGTTTATTGTTAGATTCTATAATTAATCTATTGGTTGTTGATGACTGATAATGCCTGAGTTAGATTGTTTTTGTACAGTCATCTTTCTCATCAGCTTGCAAATAGGTTCTGTTACAAAGCACAGTTGCAGCTCTCATTAAAACCCACTTCCTCCCCAGCAGTACAGCTCTGAAGTGAATTTTCTGCACTGCCACATCAAATTTAGCCAGGCCTGACCTGTTCTAAGCCCTTGACGGGTGCTGCCATTTAGCACATGTTTTTAAAAAAAAATCCCCTGAAACATGGATCACACTGACGTGCTGCAACCTCTGCGAGATCAAAGCACTTTGCAAATCCACCATACTGTGTACAGTGGAGTTTGTGGAAGTAGTGGGGGGTCCAGAACAGATTTACCTGTGCAGAGGCCAAGCACAGCTGCATTCCTAACAGCTGGAGCCCACTGACCAAAGAAAGGATTAGAGGCTTTAGCTGCACAGGTCTCCTCATCATCTTCCTCTGCCAGAACCTTGTCTGGCAGAATCCCCTGCAAACACAAATACCATTTTCTGATCACTTAACAGCACCTCCATTCCCACTTTTATGCATGCTCACTCCCTACAAATCAGCTCCTTTGGTTTTATAGCCACAATTGTCTCTGCAGATAAAGGGGGCAACCCAGCAGTTTGGGACTCCCAGCCCATGAATCTGTTGTGGAGGGATGTTATTCCACCTCACCCCCTCCAATTCAGATAAATATCACCGTACAGGTTACCATTGTGATGCTGCTGCTGCTGCTTGGCTTCTGCATCCGAGCTCAGCCTCTCATGCCTGCCAGGTAAACCCATCTGCCTCTCTGTTGCTGCATTGGGGGGATTTTGGCTCTCACTGACTCTGAAACAACATCACCTTGTTTATCGTGCAAATAATTCACCCCTTCTGGGCAACAGAAACAAAATCAAGGTTGCATGTTTAACAAGGCAGTTGAGGAATGAGAGGAGCCACACAGGAAAGAAAATCAGGTGTTTCCTTTTTAGATAAACCTGGTCCCTGGAGACAGCGACACATCCCTGATTCCTATGCAGTGCGAAGATGCTGCAGTGAAAGGTGTTAAAGGTATGTGTGTGTGTGTAGTTTAGAAATGTTGAGAGGTTCATATGTGAGGCTTTCAGTAGCTCTTCTAGGAAGGCACATAGATACTTTTAAGGGACATTCTCAACAGATTTCGTCACAACACCACAGCTTATAATTGCCGGGCATTATTGAGTTCTGTTAAGTTTGTTTTCTGAAGCTGTCGACTCTCCACAACCTGGTTAGCCAGCGTTGTTTGTGACAAACTCAAATTCTTGGTCATGCATGCTGCTTCTAGTTTGCTTTGTTGTATTGTAGGCATGGGCTAGTATTCTAGTATTTTCATGGTACAACTCTTCATAAAAAAATATAGTTTAAATTCTGTTAACTGCTATCTATAATAATTTACATTGTAATTCAGTTAAAATAAAAAAGAACTGCATCAGTACTGTTGTCATATTGCTGTTAACAAATATTTATTTATTGTTATTTAATACCAAAAAATATAGAATAAACAACCACTAAATTTAGTTGTAGTTCTCAAGGGCTTTTTGTCTCCTATTAAGTGTTTTTTGCTGTTCTGCTGTTTATGAAC
Source organism: Crenichthys baileyi (assembly GCA_036173005.1). Lineage (NCBI taxonomy): Eukaryota > Metazoa > Chordata > Actinopteri > Cyprinodontiformes > Goodeidae > Crenichthys > Crenichthys baileyi. Next base: position 32,611 of record JAHHUM010000041.1, read on the forward strand.
AAGTACAACAGGCTGATATTAGCTCGTCGGACAGCTAGGCGGGCTGTCTGTTTAGGAAGGTAGTCTGCAGTTAGCTGCTTAGACCTCCCAGTAATGGAAAGTCATCAGAGTGATGGGTTACGTCCTTTAGTTTCTGCACTGTGGGTTACCTCATTTTGTACAAATGGAAATATTTTACAACAGCTGAATTTGGATTGCAATTTTAAGGATGGAAAATGTAATAGCATGTATTTAATCAGCTGACTCACAGTGTGCAGCAACAGGTCGGGGAGGGGCAATGCTACAATAATCCCTTCTCTGTACAAGTAGAGAGTACTCTGTTCGCTCTGACACTTTCTCTGGTATGTCATTAAAAGGACTTTAAACTATATGACAGAAAATTTCACAGTAATGTTTTATACCCTTGGCATACTATGATAACAGTAAGCAGTCTATGTCTTGTGTATCATGTTTCCTAAAAATCAGCTCTCCCCCAAGCCCTGTGTTTTTATTCCCTGGGTGCTCAAAGGTCCTCACGAATATTCACGCCTGAAATTCTCTGAAAATGCCAGAAAAAAAACTTTTTCAGAGATAAAGAGAGAACAATCTAGTGAAGAGATGAAAGACGAGCCAATAGATTTTAATTTTAAATTCCTCTTTACTGCTTCTACCCCTAACAAAACAGCTACATCTTTCACCAAAAGAAGAAAATAAAAACCAAACGCAGATCAGTCATCCATCAATCTATTGCAAACAGTCAGTCAGTCAGTCAGTCAGTAATTTTCTACTGCTTATTCCATAGTGGGTCGCGGGGGAGCTGGTGCCTATTTCCAGCAGTCTATGGGCGAGAGGCGGGGTACACCCTGGACAGGTCGCCAGTCCATCGCAGGGCAACACACAAACAACCATCCACACACTCATTCATACACCTAAGGGCAATTTAGAGTGACCAATTAACTTAACAGGCATGTCTTTGGACTGTGGGAGGAAGCCGGAGTACCCGGTGAGAACCCACGCATGCAAACATTTAAATAAATTTGATACTTTCGTGGGTGGGCATCGGCATTGATATCACAATGTTTGGATTAATTATGTAATCTTGTTTTGGCCTCTAGTGTATTTGCATTGATTTACATTTGCACAGAATTATACTTCAAAGTATTCAATAAGGAAGCATTATTATGACATGGCAGAGCAGTTTAAATGTTTAGGCAATATGACTGTAATGGTTTTATTAAAATGGCTAAATATTTCCTCACTATGTTTTTGTTCCCATACAAACCAGTTGTTTTATTGGGTCAAACTGAGTTAAGTAAAGTAACGGTGTTATAACCTCTGGTTTCTGTTTGAGATACCAACCGTGCTGATCCTTGGAATATAATCTCTTGACCTTCCTCTCCCAAAGTTTTTTAGTTTTCTTTTGTTATCTGAAAGATATTTGAACTTACCTGAAGCCTCTTCAGGGTGGGATTGTTACACCTTTTTGGACCTTGTTGTGCTGTTGGGGAAAGCTACTGAGTTGATTTGTTATGTTTGTGACAGCTGTCATGGGGAAACGTGCAGGAGTGAACATGACCCCTGTTGTCACACTCTGACTCTACAGTCGTGCTTTTTGAAAACAAAAAAAAAAGCACGAGGGTGGGTTTTTATGTTGCTTATTTTTTCGGTGTACAAGAGCAAAACGTTTACTTAATGACTCTCTAACGGGATCTGCTCAGAACACTTTCAGATAGAAAAATAATTGGTTCTACACTGGCGTCCTTTTGTTTATTTAGGAAGCTTTCCACCAGACATCCTTGAGTATATAAGTTAAGCATGAGCTAAGATTCAAATTGTGCAATATAGTATAGCAAAAATAAAATATGCATACAGTTGATAAATATCAGAGCAATAATAATATAGTCTATTGTAATTTATATATATTTATATTTTGATCCACAGATTCAGGGTAAGGGAACACAGGTGAGTATGCTGCCAACACTATATAAACCCAACACAAAAACACCAGATAAATGTTGTAGTAATGCCAAATTAAACGTGCCGATTGTGAAAAGATTAGTTAATTTGCGCCATTCTCTCATTTTGTAAAGTTGGGAGTCTGTTAAACCGATGATAGAGCTTAATGGACCAAGTTATCTGCCTCAGTAAGCAGTTAATTTTAGACAGACATGGTACTCTTTGTAACTTGTTGCCAAGGTTTGTTTTAAAATAGCATGGCCTTGAAAGGAGTGATGAGTACCAAGGTCTTTTCAGTAGCTGAGCCTTGACCCAGATTGGGTGGCAGAGGTAACAGGTCCAAGAGAGAACCTCAGACATCCCTTTGCCCAATGACACTCTTTGCCTCAGTTTGGGAGAAGCCCACGGTGTTCCAGGGCAGAGGAGGTATATAGTCCCTCCAATAAGTTCTGAGTCTGCCTCAAGGTTTCCTGAAAATTTCATAAGGATGGCTCCTAGGAGGAATTCTGATCAAATGCTTAAACCACCTCATCTGAGTCCTTTCAATGCAGAGGAGCATCTTCTCAGTTTTCTAAGGCTCTCTCTAAGGCTAAGCTTACTCACCTTATAGAGGAGCTTATTTAAGCTGCTTGTGTCTAAGACCCTGTGTGAACAATTAACTTTGTCAATGTTAAGTAAGTGTCATGGTTTGCAGTTTATACACTTATTTGGCCATGATACATAGCTGACTGAGAGTTTGAAAATAGTTTCGGCATTTTCTCGATGCTTACAAACTATTTGTATCTTGTGTGGCATTTTGAACCAGCGATGGTCAAATGCAGTCCAGACTCATTAATAAACTGCTAAATAGACCTTTATCACTGACAGGAGACTCCAAAGTAGATGCTATCCATAGCATTGTTAACTACTAAGGATTAGCTAGCCACAATATTTTCACAGTGCTTCCAAATCTTTCATATCTTGTAATTCTGTTCTTTTGTTCTACCAAGTCAAATGCTGCCACACAGATGATTTAAAAGTATGATTTTAGTACATGATCTTGTTACACCCGTAGTTCATATTTAATAACTTCAAAAATGTGTCCCCTAATAAATGGGATTTTTGTGTGCTCAGTCTCTCCTTTTATACTTCTGATGCTGTAGCAGTAGTGCCAAAATAATAGGAAATTTGCGAGTGAGGAAATACTTGCACAGATTGGATCAGTTGACTACCAGTTAGTTTTAAGTTGTCTGGCAGCCAGAGCTTAAAGCCATATGAAAACTGTGAAACACCCATTATCAAACAACTGAGCAGCGGTACACACCATTCGGGTGTGTAGGCATGAGATGGAGTAAAGGCTCGGAACAGAAGACCACCAGGATCTGGATGTCTGAGGCAGAAACTGGGCTGGTTTTCCATCATACTCTCTCTTTGAGTGTTGATTACAGACCTAAGAGTCTGGTTGACTGATCTGAAAGGAAATTACTGGAGAGAGGGAGCTTATCCATGCCTTTGACTGATAATCAGCTCATTATCTTGTTGATCATTTACAGCTCTCCCTCTTACCCTCTCTCTATTCTTTTAGCTGTTTCACCAGAGCAGAGCACGGCGACTTTTAATCGCTTGGCAAAGAGCCTGCTGTGTGGAGGTAGAGTTAAAACAACTCAGCTAGCCTTGGCTATTCTCCAATTCTACACAGTGCAGGATCTCGTCCCACTTATCGACACTCTGGGGGTACGGAAAAAAACTATATACAAACAACAACTGCAACAACAACATCTGCAACCATGATGCTAGTGGTGCTGTAGAACCCTAACATGACTAACTGTGCATGAAATTGAACTGATTGGAGTTATTGACCAGAAGACTCCAGCCCCTCAGAGGACTCGGAGGAGTTGAGGTGGGGGGTTGGGGATGGTGGCATGTGTGTTACCTGATTGAGTGAAAAATCTCAGCCGGTTGCTTTGATGGAAGCCACTTTACAGCAAAGAGTGATTTAATGGAAGCTGCCAGATCTCATCAATGTCAGCGCTCGTAGTGCTCCAGTACTGTTTTATATAAAAGTGCCTGCGATGACAGGCCCTGATGGGCAGATGTTTGCTGGTTGTTTTAACTGCACAGTCAAGAGAAACACTCATTCCAGCTACTAATGACTAACTTTGAAAGAGGAGCCTACCTCAACCCTTTCTCTTTGTAGGTCGCTATTAATAGCCCTGTTGTGTTTTAGCGGAGGTTGATAAGCCTATAATTAATGAGACCATCATTAGAAATAGCCATTGTCTGGGGGAAACCAGCTGGGGAGGTGAAAGCTGGAAGAATAGAAGCTTAAAGTGCATATGACATTATATATTAGAGCCAGAGACCTAAAAATCTTGAAAGTACAAAACAAATAATTCACAACCGAACTGTTTATCTTTTCGTCTGTCATTCTCCATGGGCATGAAAACACTGTTTTAACAGCAATAAGTTGTAAAGAAGTTTGACATTTGGTTGATGACACAGAAAAAAGGATACAGTCAGCACTTTGTTACCAAGATTATCTATGCAGGAAACATTGAGGAACTCATGAAAATAAACATAGGTAGGGAGGACGGATTTCTCCTCATCCATCACAATTAGTTTCCCCACTGGAAACAGTTTTTGCCAAGGATTAAAAAATAAATGAAATTTTAGATTTATGGGGCGAAACAACCCAAAGCTGATGGACAAGAACAAAACACAGCGTTTATATCACGGCAACGACCTATATTTAGATCAGGGGTAAACAGCCAGGTATCAAGGTTTGCTTCCATCCCCAGCATATGTGTAGAATTAGCTTGAAGCAACTGCTTGGGCCCAAAAGACATGTTGATGTTGTCCTACTGTAGATGGTTTAAGAGATTTCTCCAGCAAAATTTAAACAGGCTTCAGCATGCTTTGTCTTCAGTAGTGGAGTCTTACACAATGAGTGTTCATAGAGGCCATTGAAGTTAAGTACAATACTAATTATTGAAATTCTGTTCCTGCTTTTTCTAGGTGTTTCTGAAGCTCTCTGAGTGCTCCTTGGCTCTTTGACTATTCTCGTGACTTCTTTGTCTGGGCCATTTATTTTTCTTTTTAAGATTTTTTTTGCGGCACTAGTGTCCTTTATTTATTTATTTTTATTTCAAGTAGGCAGACAGGAAGTGAGGTATAGAGAGGGGAAAGACATGCAGCACAGGTTGCCGGGATCCGGACATTTCTGCGGCAGAAATGGTTTCCAAATACCAGATTTCAGCTGATTTCATTGCTTCTTATGCCTTCTTGCATCTCCTTTTCTTAATGTGTTTATTAGTTACATGTACATCTAAAAAACGTAGAATTACATAAAAAAGCTCAATATTTTTTGTCACTCATTTCAAAAAGTGAAACCCAGATATTATATAAATTCATTACACATGGAGTGCAATATTTCAAGCTTTCATTTCTTGTAATTGTGATGATTTAGGGTTACAGATAATGAAAACCCAAAATTCAGTGTCTCGGAAAATTTGAATAATTTGTGAAAAAGTATTGAAAACTTATTGCCACACCTTGATCAGCTTATTTACTAAAAGTACCTGCAAAGGTTTCCTGAGTCTCTAAACGGTCTCTCGATCTGTGTTAGTAGGGTTCACAATAAGGAAGAGTACAGACCTGACACATGTACAGAAGACAGTTGTTGGTGGCCTCCACAGGGAGGGTAAGTCACATAAGGCCATTGCTAAAGAGGCTGATTCTTCACAGACTGCTCTATCCAAGCATAGTCATAGAAAGTTCAGTAAAAGGAAAAATTGTGGTAGAAAAGGATCCTTTAAAAAATGTGTGTTATGATTTGATGGTGTTTGAGTTTTGTTTTGTGTTTTTTTCTCTGATCACGATTTTATGTGTTTTAGTAGTTATTTCCTTAGGTTTAGTTTCTTAATGATTCTTGTGTTCTGTTCTTAATGCATTTTAGTTTATGTTCTGTAGGAGTTTCCTGGGGTTTGTTTACTTGCATCTCTGTTCATGTTGTTACCACTCCCTGCCACAATCAGCTTGTATTCAGCGCCATTTGGTCCACCTGCTCTGGTTTGCTCTGTTCTGCACTGTTTTCATGCCAAGTCTGCCCATGCCTGTTTGCCACCCCTGTCCGAGACTGCTATTTGCCATGCAAAGTTTTCATGTTCATGTCCATGCCTGTACCTGTACCTGCCATCTCATGCCTACCTGTAGGTTTTCGCTTTTTTATGTTTTTAAATCTTCTTCAATCACCATCTTCTGCTGCTTCCTCACTGTCCACATTTGGATCCGCTTCTGAAACCACTTCCTCACAGAGTGGACTAAGGTTGGAGTCATCAAGAGTCACTATGCACAGACAAGTCCTGACAGGGGCTACAAATGTTGTATTTTTGTGTCAAACTCCTGAACCAGCGACAATGTCAAAAGCATCTTACCTTGGCTAAGGAGAAAAGGAACCAGACTGTCGCTCAGTGGTCCGAAGTCCTCTATTCAGATAAAGGTAAAGTTTGCATTTCATTTAATTTCATTTGGAAATCAAGCTCCTAGATTCTGAAGGAAGAGTGGAGAGTCACAGAATTCACTTGCCTGAAGTCCAGTGTGAAGTTTCCACAGTCAGTGATGGTGTTGGTCCACTGAGTTTTTTGAAGTCCACTGTCAACACAGCCATCTACCATAACATTTTAGAGCACTTCATGCTTTTTTCTGCTGAAAGGCTCTATGGAGATGCTGATTTAATTTTCCAGCAGGACTTTGCACCTGCTCACACTGCCAAAGGCACTAAAGCCTGGTTCAATAACCATAGTGTTACTGCATTTGATTGGCCAGCAAACCCGCCTGACCTGAACCTCATAGAGAATCTAGTGGGTTTCGTCAAGAGGAAGATGAGACACACAAGACTCAACAATGCAAATAACCTGAAGGTCGTTTTTAAAACAAACTGGGCTTCCATTACACCTCGGCAGTGCCACAGGCTGATGCCTCCATGCCACGCTGCATTGATGCAGTAATTCATGCAAAAGGAGGCCCAACAAAGTATTAAATTCATAGAAGCCTGACATTTCTGTTAAAAATAATTTTTTTTCTATTGATTTCATGTAATATTTCAATTTTCTGATACAGTGAATTTTCGTTTCTCATTATCTGTAAGTCATAATCATCAAAATTGCAAGAAATAAAGGCTTGAAATATTTCACTCTGTGTGTAATGAATCTATATAATTCAATTAAATTCCAAATTCAAAAATACTTTATTAATCTCAAAGGGAAATTAATTGTTGTTGTAGCTCACATTATACAGGTTTTGTCAAATGTTGAATAATATAATTAGAAATTTAATTTGAAATAATATTGAACTTTTTCACAATATTCTGTTTTTTTGGAGATCTACTTTTAGATGCCCTTTATACGATGTGAAGAGTTGATAAAGTGTGACAGCCAACCATCTTCTCTGTGATGTGCAGAAGGTGCTGCTTTGTTTTTGGAGCGGCAAGATAACACCACGCGTCATCCGTCAACTCCCCTGCAAGAGAAGCCCACTGTGGCTATGTCTTCAGTAGATCTCAGTTGCATTCCAATTGCATCATTAATAGAGCAGAAATGATTCCCAGCGACTCCGGGAGAATTCATTGACCCCTCAGGGAGAGACTAGAAACAAGACATGTTTTTACAGGGGGGATATCTAACTAGAGGTCCCATTACCACATCATCAATATACAGAAGCTAGTGAGCAGGGAGAGGAATAGAAAAGGAGAGGAAGGAATGTAATAGCTTATAGTGCTAATGGCAGTCTGAGCACTCAAGTGCCAAACATTCAGCTGCCTCATCTCATCTGGGCTGTGTAATTGCCCTTTCTGGAAGCTGCCACGCGAAGCGGCTGCCTCCACAAGTGAGGAGTGGCAGCTGCTGGATGTTGAAGTGCAGGTCTGGGTCAGGTCCCCAAGTGGTGCCCCTTGCAACCACGAGATGTCATAATTAATAGCTATCTGTTAGCCTGCAGGCCAGCTTTGTGTGGACAATTTGAGAGTTAGCAGCTTTTAAGTAAACAGAAGCCCGTGGTAAATGTATTCTCCACTCAACCTAAAGTATCAGGAATTTTGAAGTGATGTTCTGGTAAAAGGTTATAAGAAGGTAATTTCTCAAGGTCTGAACTCCACAAAAAGGTGTAACTGTAGCAAACTCACCAACACAGGCTTTTTTACACTGTCCTTTAAAGTTAGAGGAGCAGAGGAACATCTCTAGTTGAGATTACAACCTGGATGTTCTAGAACCATAATTTCTTTTCACAGCAGAAGAACATTTGTTAATTTTTAATTATTAAAGACTGCATTATGTGTCCCTAGGGAGCATAAACCTTATACACAAGGTAGCAGCTTTCATCATTTCTTTAAAATTTAAAATGTCTAAAAGATTCAACTGGATTGTGTTTGTTTGTGTTGTTGCTTTGAAACAAACTATTTAAAATATGAAGAATAGATTAGTTTGAACTGAGATAACAGACATATATTGACACAATACTAAAATATAGTACAGACCAAAAGTTTGGACACACCTCATTCAAAGAGTTGTCCTTATTTTCATGACTATGAATATTGTAGCTTCACACTGAAGGCATCAAAACTATGAATTAACACGTGTGGAATTGTATACTGAACAAAAAAGTGTGAAACAACTGAAAATATGTCTTATATTCTAGGTTCTTCAAAGTAGCCACCTTTTGCTTTGATTACTGCTTCACACACTCTTGGCATTCTGTTGATGAGCTTCAAGAAGTAGTAACCTGAAATGGTTTTCACTTCACAGGTGTGCCCTGTCAGGTTTAATAAGTGGGATTTCAAGCCTTATAAATGAGGTTGTGCAGGAGGTGAATACAGTACACAGCTGTTAGTCCTACTGAATAGACTGTTTGAATTTGACATTAGACCAGTGGAAATCTGTGCTTTGGTCTGATGAGTCCAAGTTTGAGATCTTTGGTTCCAACCACCGTGTCTTTGTGCGGCGCAGAAGAGGTGAACGGATGGACTCTACATGCCTGGTTCCCACCGTGAAGCATGGAGGAGGAGGTGTGATAGTGTGGGGGTGCTTTGCTGGTGACACTGTTGGGGATTTATTCAAAATTGAAGGCATACTGAATCAGCATGGCTACCACAGCATCTTGCAGCGGCATGCTATTCCATCCGGTTTGCGTTTAGTTGGACCATCATTTATTTTTCAACAGGACAATGACCCCAAACACACCTCCAGGCTGTGTAAGGGCTATTTGACCAAGAAGGAGAGTGATGGGGGGCTGCGCCAGATGACCTGGCCTCCACAGTCACCGGATCTGAACCCAATCGAGATGGTTTGGTGTGAGCTGGACCGCAGAGTGAAGGCAAAAGGGCCAACAAGTGCTAAGCATCTCTGGGAACTCCTTCAAGACTGTTGGAAAACCATTTCAGGTGACTACCTCTTGAAGCTTATCAACAGAATGCCAAGAGTGTGGGTAGCAGTAATCAAAGCAAAAGGTGGCTACTTTGAAGAACCTAGAATATAAGACATATTTTCAGTTGTTTCACACTTTTTTGTTCTGTATATAATTCCACATGTGTTAATTCATTTTGATGCCTTCAGTGTGAAGGTACAATATTCATAGTCATGAAAATAAGAACAACTCTTTGAATGAGGTGTGTCCAAACCTTCGGTACTGTACATCGCTCTCTTTATTTAGTATTAATTCAGAGTGATTGGGCCCTGAAGCCGAAGCTAATAGCTAGTCCAAGAGGGCTCAAGATCAAAGTGAAAACTGTCCTAACACATCTCCATTTTCAAAAACAAAAATCGCTCTTTTATTACCCTTCAGACTGTTATGTTTGCATTGAGTGGTTATTTACTCAGAAGCTGATGATTATTTACCTGGGAAACTGACATAAAATGCGATGGGCCACCAATGATGTTCTTGTTGTAAACACACAACTAAAATAAAGTTCATTTAAACTGCTATAATATTTTTACTTTAATATAAAGCAGTTGCTCTGACTTAAAAGGCTAAACATGTTCCGTTCTCATTATGTGTTTCACACGGGAAGATCACTGGTGGTGCACCACCTGCTACATCCCCTTCCTGTTTAAACAGTATTTACAAATTTAAATAATCATCACAGCTTCAGTTTAAATGACCATCTATGCAAACTTGGCATTTTCTAGTTTATAAAATAGCGTTAGCATAAATCGCTAAGAGTTTTTTTTAGATTAAGGTTGGTTCAGTTGTGTATGTCGCTTTGTTCTTGGCCTAGTCGGAGTAGTCGTGGGACCAGCTATACCTGGCTTTATAGCACATAAAGACCTCGAGAGAGTTATATAGTGTAGATATTAACTGCATGTGATATTTTAACTTAGGTTTAATGATGCAGCATGCTCAAAATGAGACGGTACACATTATTAGTGTTAGCGGCTAGAGTTTGGCCACTTGTGGTGTTCTTGCTATTTTTACAAACTGCAATGTTGTCTTGATAGTCAATGGTTTTTTTTTATCCAACGAGAACCCAAAATACTGCCACACAAAAACCTAAATATGGACAGAAACTTTGCTAATGTTTTTGTTAATGGTTCTGTTTTAGGCGACTCCACCAACACAACAGTGCAGCAACTCAAACAGGGTGTTTAAAGCACATACCTTTACAACCAGGGCTCAAGCTAAAGGCTTACACATATTTCAACAGACAAGGTCGCATAATGACAAAAACGGAATACCACTTTGCAAGATGGATTTCATGTTAATAAGAAGTAGCACTGTATTTTGATATCTCATTCCACCCCAGGTTTAACCGAAAATTACTTCAAAAAAATCTTGAACTATGCCTTTAATGTAAACTTTGCATTAGTTTGTCTGCAGCGATCATGTGCTGCATCCTACCCTCTGCTTTTCAGGGATTATTTTGTTCTTGTTTGTATTAAGTTTCCTCTTTAAATCGAATGTACATAGAGATGTATTGCTATGGTGTACCATGGGAGTTTCTTAATCTCCGGGGACCAGCCTTCTCCCTTGTTAAGTAAATATACATCAGCTCCTAGTGCAGGATAGTAGCTGGGAGCATCTTCAGAAAATGACTTGTTCCCTCAGCATCCCTCTTTCTTCCTGTCCTCCTCTCGTTCATTCGAACACGTCGCCTGGGGCAAATCTCACTCTGTCTCATCTGCTGCTTAATTTCACTGGAGCGGCCCCACAGTAATGAAGCGCCTTGATGTACATTTGCCAATTTCTGCCTCTGCCACCGCAATATAATTGGGATGTGACTAAGCATGAACACCCAACGCAGGGTTGGTTGACCTCTTCACGACCCCGCGGATAGTGCTTTTGTCATAATGGAGGTATTATCTCACATGATCTGGGAGTGGGTAGAGGGGGATTGTCTGCAGGGTGCCGGGGAATGGAAATGAAATCATGCAACTCCCCAGTCCTGTTCGCCGCAGAGGGGAAGCTGAAATAAGTGTGAGATGCTTTTTATTTTTATTTTTTACAAGCTCGTAATGAAGACATTTTCTTCTTATCTATTGCCGCTTTGTGTTTATTGGAGTAGGAGAGCAGCTTCTGGCAAAAAGCAGGGGTGGCTTGTCACTTTTTTTCATGTGAAGGCAGTGAGTTTAGATGCTAGAGAGGATTTATCTGCGTGTGTGTGTGTGTGTGTGTGTGCGTCAGTCACTTCCCTGCGTGGGTACACTGTGTATTCACATGTTAGTGTGTGTGCGTGTGTGTGTGTGTGTCTGCTAATGACCCTGTAAAATGACAAGCAGATCTGGCAGGGGGAGTACAGCCGCTTGTCAGTGAGAGAGAGAAGGTGGAGGAGGTAGGAGAGTTCAGATGTAGAGAGGAGGGGTGGGGTGCCGGCTGTAAGGTTGGTGGTTTGTGTGATTCACCATGCTGTCATCACAGAGGGACTGAGGCCCCTCAGTGGCCCTCTCTATTCCCACCTGAGAGGCCTGCAAATGGAGGGGCCGCACTGTCATTATTTACAGCCTGCAGCTCCTAACCTTGGATTCGGAGCTCATCACTGCGAAGGGAAAATCAGATTGGACTTGACGTGTACCCGAGCCAGTGACCTTGATAAGTGTGAGGTGCCTGCAGCAAGAGGTTAGGGGGAGACAAGCGTAGATTTGCACATATGTGTACATGCTTGTGTGTTTGTGTGAACAACCAGGTGGAGAGTTGGAAACATGGTTGAATGACTGAATCATGACTCAAAATGCCACGTAGTCAGGCTGCTCAGGGACCACAATACAGAAGAGAAAAAAAAACATCACAGGCAGTTAAAACTGCATCTTATTACAAATGAAGTGAAGTTAGTGTGTAAAATCTTTTCTATAACTAAACTCTGCTTTAACACCTACAGCACCTTGCAAGGTTATTCATACTCCTTCAACCTTTTCCACATTATGCCACATTACAACAACAAACAGTGTGTTTTATTGGGAGTTTATCTACTAGACTAACACAAAGTGGGGCATAATTAGAAAGTGCAAGAAAAATAATACGTGCTTTTTTAAATGTTTCACAAATAAGTGTGAAAGCGGTGTTAGAACCACTTTTTGTGTAATTGTAGAAACTGAAATTGTTTGAAATTGAGTGTTTTTTTTGCCATTTGTTTTCTTTGCAGAATAACCAGTTATTCTAGAGTGTCTATTGACATTAATTTTCAAGTCTTGCAACAGATTCGCAATTGGATTTAGGTCTGGACTTGGACTGGACCATTCTAACACTTGAATATGCTTTGATCTAAACCATTATATTGTAGCTGTGGCTGTAGGTTTAGGGTCACTCTTCTGCTAGAAGGTGCACCTTCATCCTAGTTCCAACTCGTTTGCACCTTCTAACATGTTCCTTTCCAGATTTCACATTATTTAGCTCCATTTGTTATCATATCAACAAAAAGCATCCCCACAGGATAATGCTGCCACCACCATTTGTGGGGATGGTGTGGGTAATAGGTAATGTTAGTTCTTCCCCACACAGTGTGTTTTGCATCCAGGCCAACAAGTTCCATTTCTATTTCTTCTGACCAGAGCACCATATCTCCCATTTTGACTTGTGGCTTTCTTTCAGCAATGGCTTTATTTTAACCATTTTTCTTTAAAGGCCAGATTTGAAACTTGGGAAATTGTTTTATAACCTTACCCTGACATTATGAAGGGAGAGTTTGGATTTTTTGAGGTGTGGTTCTGTTATGTTAATAGTTCCCTTACCTTTTAGTATTAAGATGTCATATTACTTAATCTGTAAAAAAGATAATACATTTCAGAACAGAAAAGGGCTAACAGCTTAAATCCCCTGTTTTACCAGATGTTATCAATTTAAAAACCCTCAAACTAAAATTGTTTATTTTCAATGGATATTGCTATATTAGTGGTCAGAAACTTCTACATCTTTAGAAAATAGTTTTGTTACGTTTGTTACTGTTTTGTCATCTAGACAATGTCCGTGTTATGATTAAAAAAAATGCAAAAATCATTTAAAACAGGATTGCCTATCTGAGTAGCTTTTAGCCTTTCACCACTCTAAGGATATCTTCAGTTTGTTGTGATTATGAATATGAATATATTATTTAATATTTAATAATAATACTTTTTAATAATACTATTTTATACTATTTTATTAAATAATAATTCGGGTCTGTTAAGGGTTCTCCTGTGAATTACAGCCCAATAAGGCGGTGGTATTAGGAAAAAATTGAAAGGGATGAGCCAAGCACTGGCATTATTGAACAGCAAAACTCTGTACACACACACAATGAATTCACACAAAAATACAAGAATTTATGAACAAAAATAAGTCAACTCAAAGTCAAACATTTTTCATCAACAAACACTTTACTCTGCTAAAACAACCCAATTAAACTACCAAGCAAAATTAAAGAATAAGAAAGACAAATGGGCTATGTACAATATGAACCAGTGAAACAAAGATGGTTGAAAACCATGACCAAAAGAGTGATGCAACATTACCATGCAATGTTATTTATGTTTGAGAACCAAGGATTATCTTGAAGAATCTGGAAATGAAGTTAAGTTGGTCTTGGAACTAACAATAACAATAATTGGTGTACCTTTAATCAACCATTCACAATGCAAGATCAGATAAAACATTATTTTAAGAAGAAGAAGAATGATTTGCTGAGTAAAAACCTTGTGGATGACCAATTCTCAATGGTGTTTAATTAGCTGCCTTTATTTATTAAGATAATATTTAAAGAAATATTATTAAGGAAATATTTAAATAATATTTAAGGAAATATTATTTTGAATAAGAACCAAACCTTTTGGATAAATGGGTCTTAATGGTGTTTAATTAGTTATCACGTTTAGTAAAATAATATTTAGGGGGAATATTATTTCCTGGATTGGAAACCAACAACTTTTTTGGGTAAATGATCTTCAGCTGACTCATAAAGTGGGCAAGCACGTGTTCGTAGCTGTTAGCGGTTGGAGCTAACAAAAGAAATTTGCAGCTTATCATCAGAATGAAACACATACCTTTTAAAATACCACTAATAAAAGGGTTAAAATACATAAATGTGGACGGCTCATTATGGCTGATCTTCTGTGTTCAAAAACCACCCTTTAAATAAAGTTTGTCTTAACTTTAAAAAACACAACAAAGAACACTTCCTTAGCTGAGTGCTATTCTGTTAGCACTTACTGTAGCTGTGTTTCTCAACATAAACAAAAACAAACATCATTAAACGAACATTATTTAGATTATTTACCTCTAAACCAATCTTCTCTGCCCAAACACTACCTCTTACGTGAACCGTGCTGAGGAGAAGTTCTCCTGGGCGTTGAGGAAAATACATCCATGTGTGAATAAACAAAGGGTCAACTTGCAGCTAACCTCCGTAGCTGTGGGAAAGGGCTTTAGCTGGCCTGGCCAAACCGTGACAAAGGTACGTTCGGCTCCTTGAGTGGCATTGTGGGTTCTCAGAAAAACGAAGTTGGCAACCACTGATTAAATTGAAATAAGACATGAAAAAACTTTGAAATTTAGTTCTAAAAAAATGTAAAAATAAATATATGCCCACGTTATTTTTGATGCCTGCAACACAATCCAAAAAAAGTCTGTATTGCATCTCTTGGTTAATTAGACTACTTGGCAGCAGGTCAGTGACAGGACTGGGCTTTGAAAGTGCATCCAGGGAGAGTTAATGCAGTAAAGATAGTCAGGGGCTGATCGGCCTGTGAATGACTATGTGTGGTCAAATACTCCTATACGTTAAAAGAGTAACAACTCTTGGTGTTAAGCTGCTAATAATTTTGGGGAATTTTAAATTTTTACCTTTTTGGGAGGGGTTTTCAAAATTTTGGGCTCCCCCTTAGGTTGTAAAACTTTTAGAAAAGGGGCTTTAAAACCTTGCCCCATAAAAAATCGTTGCAAGATTAACAAGAAACCACAGTACCTTGCAAAAGTACCCATACCTCTTAATTTCTTCCACATTTTTTGTCACATTACAGCCATAAACTTTGATGTTTTGTTAGGATTTTATGTGATACATCAATACAAAGTAGAGCATAATTGTCAGTGGAAAGATAATTATACAAGTATTTTAATTTTTCTTTTTGTTACGTATAAAAGTTTAATAAATATGGCATGCATTTGTATTGAGCCGCCCAACAGTTTGCAGAACCATAGCTGCAAATTGGGTGTATTGGGGGTAAATTTTTCTATTACCTTACCCTGCTTTGAACTTCTCCACAACCGTCTCCCTTTCCTGTGTGCTGTCCATGATCTACATAATGCTATTTGTTCTCTAATGTTCCCTAACAAACCTCTAAGACGTTTACAGAACGGTAATATGCTGACATTAAATTAGACACAGGAAAGTGATCTGAATACAAATGATGTCATAATTTTCAGATATTTATTTGTGAAAAGCTTGAAAACAATATGTTTCCACTTGACAAATATGTGCTGCTTTGTGTTGGTCTCTCACATAAATTCCTAATAAATTACACCGATGATATGTTGTTGTAATCTGGCAATATGTGGAAAAGCTAAAGGGGTATGAACACTTTTTGCAAAGCACTGTACAGTGGGTAGTTAAGACGGTTTCATTGTCAGAAGCTGAAAAGTGTGTGAGTCACTGATCTGTGCTTTATATTAACATTAAACTGCCTACAGAATTAAGAGCTGAAAACCAGTATTGACTATAATAACATAGTGGAAAACTGCATTAGTGTAGGACTGCTGATCAAGTTATCATAATTTTACTGTCTAAAAAAGACATATGAGCAAGATTTATACCCATCTCTTATAAGATAGACTGGGGTGCATTTGAAAAGACACTCCTACTTGTACACTTCGTATTCCACTTATCCGGGACTGGGTCGCAGGAGCGGCAGTCTCAGCAGAGACTTCCCTCTAACCAGACAAATCCTCCAGCTCTTCTGGGGGGAGCCTAAGGTGTTCCCAGGCCAGCTGAAAGACATAGTAGCTCCAGTATGTCCTGGGCCGTCCCCCTGGGCCTACTCCCGGCAGGACATGCCTGAAATTTCTCCCGAGGGAGGCCTCGAGGAGGCATTCAAAACAAATGCCCGAGCCACTTCAGCTGACTCATCTCGATATGAAGAAGCAGCGGCGAGCCCCTCCTGGATGGCTGAGCTCCTCACCCTATATGTAAGGGGGTGTCCGGCCACCCTGCAGAGGCTTGTATCTGGGATCTCTTTTTTTCGGTCATGACCCAAAGTTCATGACCATAGGTGAGGGTAGGAACGTAGTCCGACTGTTAAATTGAGAGCTTTGCCTTAAGGCTCAGCTTTCTTCACCACAACGGACCAGCACAGCGTCCACATTCCTGTGTCAGGAGCACCGATCATTCTGACGATTTCTCGCTCCATTCGTCCCTCACCCGTGAACAACTCCCCAAAATACTTAAACTCCTCCACTTGAAAAGTCACATTTTTTAATAACAAGTCGTGAATGCTGTGTCCTTGAGGATAAAAAGGAGGACAATCCAGCCTACCATCAGTGCAGAATTTCTAATTCAGAATTTGTGATTCTGGGGATATTTATTAATATTTGTTAGGGTGGCTTAGTCAATAGAGCACCATGAGCAGAGGCTATTGTCCACTATGTTGTTGTCCTTGGGTCAATTCCCGGTCTCGTGTCATTTGCTGCATGTCTTCCTCCTCTCTCTCTAACCTCTTTCCTGTGAGATTACTGTTCAATAAAGGCCACTAGTGCCAAAAAAACTTTGAAAAAAAAAAAGCAAGATACAAGCATTGGACAACATGACAACATTTTCACAATCATTGAACAGAACAACACAAATGTGCTCATAATTGTGAAGGGGAAGGAAAATGACATTTGCCTTTCTAATTTTTTATAAAATAAAAACCTAAAAGGTGTGCCATGCAATTGCATCCAAGCCCCCCTTAGTCTTATTCACTTAAATTAAATGTATTGCAACCAGTCGCCTTCATTGTGAAACATGATGCTGGCAGCATCATGCTGTGGGCATGCTTTTATTCTGCAGGAACAGGCAAGCACTTTTCAGATTTTACTTATGTATCCGCTTCTTTCAACTTTAGATTAATTTGATCTTTGTGTTGATCTCTCACTTAAAGGGGTCATATCATGCTTTTAAATCATTCCTTTTCACATTGAAATCAATCAGTTGTGATCTATATAACGTGGAAATTCAATGCTTCACTCTGAATTCCTTGTTATTGTAGCTCCACAGGCTCCTCTTTTACCCGTTCTAAGGTGCATCTGAGAGTAAATTGTTTTGGTGCGGTCTCTTTAAATGCTACTGAGGCACTTCACACCCCGTCCCCCTCCAGGTCAAAGAGCGTTCCACTCCACCATGTTCAGCCAGTTTTGTAGTTTGATATCAGAGATATAATTATGTAGCCCAGCAGAAACATGACAAAAATGGGAAAAACAATACAAAACTGTTTATGTAATAATACTATTTAAAACACGCACTATGGTTCTGTCTTCAACAAGCTAAAAGCAGCACACAGCACTAACATAAGCAGAAGGCACAATGCTACTGCTATCAAAACAATGGCCAGGACGTCATACCAACATACAATAAATTCATGTCTAAAATAATTTTTTTTGTTACTTTGGTGTTATTTGCAGCCTACCGCTTTGTGGGGTCTTCGTTTCCATAGACAGAAGGAACTGAGCTTCAAATGAAGTCCTTCGGCAAATCCTTCTTGATACTGGAGGCGGTTGCTAAACACTCGTCATTAAAGTGGGGGAATAGGAATTTCCCCACTGATGTGGGTACATTTCCATAAAAACTAAAATTTAACCAGGCACTTCAAACAGGTTCTGATGCTGGGGGACGGTGTAATCCATTTTATGGGTTAATACACCCAATAACCGAACATTTAGACCTATCTACTTGCAATGTTGGCATACTTGAGGTTGGACTACAGAATCGCAGCGAGAA
Source organism: Crenichthys baileyi (assembly GCA_036173005.1). NCBI lineage: Eukaryota > Metazoa > Chordata > Actinopteri > Cyprinodontiformes > Goodeidae > Crenichthys > Crenichthys baileyi. Next base: position 50,945 of record JAHHUM010000041.1, read on the forward strand.
ACAAAAATGGGGGAGTCATGAAATGGTTTAGCCGGAATTCCATGACCTAGATGTTCCGCAGCAAATACTGTGACGTAATAGTTAAAAAAACGTAATAGAGAATAGACAAAACTGATCGGATTTACAAATATGATCCAAACAGAATATGACGATATCTACGCAACACATGGAGAGACTAAATTCAACTTTTCTGCACTCCCACAGACTCCAAGTACACGACACCCTGTATTTAAGGGCTAAAAAAGTGGATTTTGCATGATATGTCCCATTTAATATCTCAATAAAATACATTGACTTTTGTAAATGGCAGTGATTGTCACAAGAAACGTCTTCACTTACAACAGTATAACAGTAAATATAATAATTTTGTGAAGGAGTTATCTTGTATATGCTACCCCCTCCTTTGCCCTTTTTTTTTTACCGAGATCTCTTCTTTGGGGTAAGGTGGGGTTTTGTTCATGTGTCGTTTTCTTTCTTCAAGGGGCATTAATAATTTTCAAGTCACTTGATGCTTCCATTAGTTATGTGATTAGTTATGCATTTTAAACAGTGATGTATACATTGCTACAGTTAAAAGAGCAAGGCTTGCTCACTGTTTAGACCTTTTCCTTGTTGCGAATATTTCATCTATTATGAACAGAATAAAATTGCAAAAGAAGCCCTGACATTTTAAAATGCTGATATCCTATCGGGCTGAAATGGTAAAGGATTCCATCTTTATAACTTCAGCACTTAGTTTTCTACATTGTGCTTTTGAAAAGAATTGCTAAGGCAATATATAGACAAAACATGCTACTGTGTGTTGTTTTTTAAAGGAAAAAGACACACAGTTAATGGTGAGAAATGTTTTCTGAAAATACATGTTTTTTTTAGGCTATAGTTCTTCATTCATTGTTCCTTATATTGCAGTTATTAAAAATATGTGTACAAAAAAAATAAAATAAACATGTAAGAGACCATTTACCTAGAAACTTAAAAAATAATAAGATATGAAATACAATAATAAAATGAACATGCGTGACAGAACTTGCTTAGCAACTTTAAGAGTAATACAAAATAATAAAATACAAATAAAATAAATAACATGTAAACATGTAAAACACCACGTGTTTGTTTACAATATGAATAAAACAAACAAAGCAAAACAAAACAAACAAATATATATATATATATGTACAACTAACTTGCTAAGCAAATTTAAGAATAAAATTTCAATACAATAAGGCAAAACCAAATTATAACAAACATTTATTAAACACTTAATTCAAGAACCATTGCTAAAAAGAAAATGCATAATAAAAATACTTGCTTGAAAATGTTAAGAATAATATTTTAAAATGAATTAAAGTTGTAAGACGTAGTATATATTTATATATATATACATATATACTGTATGTATATATACAGTACAGACCAAAAGTTTGGACACACCTTCTCATTCAAAGAATTTTCTTTATTTTTCATGACTATGAATATTGTAGCTTCACACTGAAGGCATCAAAACTATGAATTAACACATGTGGAATATATACTGAACAAAAAAGTGTGAAACAACTGAAAATATGTCTTATATTCTAGGTTCTTCAAGTAGCCACCTTTTGCTTTGATTACTGCTACACACACTCTGGCATTCTGTTGATGAGCTTCAAGAGGTTAGTTACCTGAAATGGTTTTCCCACAGTCTTGAAGGAGTTCCCAGAGATGCTTAGCACTTGTTGGCCTTTTGCCTTCACTCTGCGTTCCAGCTCACCCCAAACCATCTCGAATTGGTTTCAGTCCCGGTGACTGTGGAAGGTCAGGTCATCTGGCGCAGCACCCATCACTCTCCTTCTTGGTCAAATAGCCCTTACACAGCCTGGGAGTGTGGTTTGGGGTCATTGTCCTGTTGAGAATAAATGATGGTCCAACTAAACGAAAACCGGATGGATAGCATGCCACTGCAAGATGCTGTGGTAGCCATGCTGTTTCAGTATGCCTTCAATTTTAATAAATCCCCACAGTGTCCCCCAGCAAAGCCCCCCACACTATCACACCCCCTCCCCCCCATGCTTGACGGTGGGAACCATGCATGTAGAGTCCATCCGTTCACCTCTTCTGCGCCGCAAAAAAGACACGGTGGTTGGAACCAAAGATCTCAAACTTGGACTCATCAGACCCAAGCACAGCTTTCCACTGTCTAATGTCCCTTCCTTGTGTTTTTTTAAGCCCAAAAAAATTTCCTCCTGCTTGTTGCCTGTCCTCAGCAGTGGTTTCCTAGCAGCTTTTTTACCATGAAGGCCTGATTTCCGTCTCCTCTTAACAGTTGTTCTAGAGATGTGTCTGCTGCTAGAACTCTGTGTGGCATTGACCTGTTATCTAATCTGAGCTGCTGTTAACCTGCGATTTCTGAGGCTGGTGACTTGGATGAACTTATCGTCCACAGCGGAGGTGACTCTTGGTCTTCCTTTCCTGGGGCGGTCCTCATGTGAGCCAGTTTCTTTGTAGCGCTTGATGGTTTTTGCAACTGCACTTGGGGACACTTTCAGAGTTTTCCCAATTGTTCGGGATGACTAACCTTCATTTCTTAAAGTAATGATAGCCACTCGTTTTTCTTTACTTAGTTGTTTTTTCTTGGCATAATAAAATTCTAACAGTCTTTTCAGTAGGACTATCAGCTGTGTACTGTATCCACCCCTGCACAACACAACTGATGGTCCCCCCCCCTTTTATAAGGCTTGAAATCCCACTTATTAACCTGACAGGGCACCCTGTGAAGGAAAAACCATTTCAGGTGACTACCTCTTGAAGCTCATCAACAGAATGCCAAGAGTTTGCGTGGCAGTAATCAAAGCAAAGGTGGCTACTTTGAAGAACCAGAATATAAGACATTTTTCAGTTGTTTCACACTTTTTTTTCAGTATATAATTCCACATGTGTTAATTCATAGTTTTGATGCCCCCTTCAGTGTGAAGCTACAATATTCCAGTCATAAAAAAAAAGGACAACTCTTCGAATGAGAAAAGTGTGTCCAAAATTTTGGTCTCTATTATATATATATATATATTATATGTATTATATATATATTTATATATATAAATATATGTGTGTGTTATATATATTTAAAATGTGTATATATATATATATATTAATAAAGTGTGTATATATATATATGTATATATATATGTTAATATATAATATTATATTTAATGTACAACTAACTCGCTAAGCAAATTTTAGAAAAAAATTTAAAAAACAAAATAACAAAACCAAATTAAGCATTTATTAAAACACTTAATTCAAGAACCATTGTTAAAAAAAAATACATAAAAAAAAATACTTGCTTTAAAATGTTAAAAATATATTTTAAAATGAATTAAAGTTTTAAACATAGTATATATTTTATATTAAAATTATACTGTATGTTATATATAATTATATTTTAATATTTTTATAATAGACTGCTCAAAAAAAAAAAGGCAACACTTGAACAACCAATATAACTCCCAGTAAATCAAACTTCTTAAAAACCCAAAAGTCCACTTAGGAAGCAACACTGATTGACAATCATTCCCCACATGCTTTTGCAAAGGAATAGACAACAGGGGAAATCTTTTGGGGATTAGCAAGACCACTCGATAAAAGGAGTGGTTCTGCAGGTGGGGGCCACAGACCACTTCTCAGTACCTATGCTTTCTGGCTGATGTTTTTGGTCACTTTTTGAATGTTGGTGGTGCTTTCACACTCGTGGTAGCATGAGACGGACTCTACAACCCACACAAGTTGCTCAGGTAGTGCAGCTCATCCAGGATGGCACATCAATGCGAGCTGTTGCAAGAAGGTTTGCTGTGTCTGTCAGTATAGTGTCCAGAGCCTGGAGGCGCTACCAGGAGACAGGCCAGTACACCAGGAGACGTGGAGGAGGCCGTAGGAGGGCAACAACGCAGCAGCAGGACCGCTACCTCTGCCTTTGTGCAAGGAGGAACAGGAGGAGCACTGCCAGAGCTCTGCAAAATGACCTCCAGCAGGCCACAAATGTGCATGTGTCTGCACAAACGGTTAGAAACCGACTCCATGAGGATGGTGTGAGGGCCCGACGTCCACAAATGGGGGTTGTGCTCACAGCCCAACACCTTGCAGGACGCTTGGCATTTGGCAGAGAACACCAGGACTGGCAAATTCGCCACTGGCGCCCTGTGCTCTTCACAGATGAAAGCAGGTTCACACTGAGCACATGTGACAGACGTGACAGAGTCTGGAGACATCGTGGAGAGCGATCTGCTGCCTGCAACATCTTTCAGCATGACCGGTTTGTCAGTGGGTCAGTAATGGTGTGGGGTGGCATTTCTTTGGAGGGCCGCATGGCCCTCCATGTGCTCAGCAGACGTAGCCTGACTGCCATTAGGTACCGAGATGAGATCCTCAGACCCCTTGTGAGACCATATGCTGGTGCGGTTGGCCCTGGGTTCCCCCTAATGCAGGACAGTGCTAGACCTCATGTGGCTGAAGCTATGGACTGTCCCGCCCATTCCCCAGACCTAAATCCGATTGAGCACATCTGGGACATCATGTCTCGCTCCATCCACCAACATCACGTTACACCACAGACTGTCCAGGAGTTGGCGGATGCTTTAGTCCAGGTCTGGGAGGAGATCCCTCAGGAGACCATCCACCGTCTCATCAGAAGCATGCCCAGGCGTTGTAGGGAGGTCATACAGGCACGTGGAGGCCACACACAATACTGAGCCTCATTTTGATTTGTTTTAAGGACATTACATCAAAGTTGGATCAGCCTGTAGTGTGTTTTTCCACTTTAATTTTGTGTGTGACTCCAAATCCAGGCCTTCATTGGTAGAAAATTATATATATATATATATATATATATATATATATATATGCATAAACTCAAAAACTCTTGATTTCTATATTATCATTCATATGTAATATTTCCAGTTATTAATAAATCCCATCCTGGGTAGTTTTACTATTCTACATTTTTTTAAATTTACCACTAGGTGGGTGGAAGTGTAAAATAACAAAAGAACATCAGGACGAATGATGAAAACCACGTTTTCTTCCTCCAGAAGATGCAGGTTTGGTGGCGTGAAATGATTAATTTCACACATATACAGGTCATCTCCAAAAGCAGCAACATCTCATTCACAAGGGGCCCTCCGTCAGCAACAAAGCAGGAGGCTGCAATAAAATAAGCAAACAGCAGCACATACTGCACGTCAATAAATCTTTGGAGGTTACACCTCAGCTCTGCAGATCCCGAGCAGCCCAGTTAGGTAAAAGTCACAGAGTACATCAACATGGTTGAGACCACGGAAAAAAAAAGCAGTTCAGCGGGTACAGACTCACACACAGTCTGTGTTTGCATAAGAAGGATGAAGCCTTAAATTATTGGGTTTGTGTAAATAAGGAGATGAGACTGTTTTTAGCATACCGGGAGGAAGGAGGAGAGCTTGGATGAGAATAGTCTCTCTGTGTGCAGCGCGATTGCTTTTGGGTTGTTTACGACAGCTCGCAGCTCTCATATATCACAGGCAGTATGTTTGCTGTGACGCTACAGTTTGCGTGCCATCTGCCTTAGCTGAACTTGACCCTCCAAACAGACTTGTATTTGTAAACCAAGCTCTTATCTTTCCTGTTTTTTTATTTTCTCTTTCCTAGTGGATGCTCCAGAAACCGCACAAGGTGGCTACCTTCTTCGGGTGCATTGGGAAAGATAACTTCGGTGAGATCCTGAAGAAGAAGGCTGAGGAAGCCCATGTTGATGCCCATTACTATGAGCAGAACGAGGAGCCAACTGGTACCTGTGCAGCCTGCATCACTGGAGACAATAGGTTAGTCTCCTGTTTGGCCCCTTTGACCAAGAAACAGCCATTGGTCTCGGATTTAGCAGAGCCTCTTCTTCTTTGACTTCCCCATCATGGCTCAGCTCACATCAGAGGGGTAAAAAAGAACAGCTCGAGCTTGTTTTTCTTGGGCCCCACTCAGCCTCTGCCACTCTAGTGGGTTGTCATCCATCTATAGGCTGACAGTAGCAATGTGTTAGAGATTCCTGGGCTATCCTAGTTCTCACCTGTCAGCCTTTAAAAAGAGGCTTTAGTGTCTCTGCTTGCATCATCATCAGCACATCTGAGACAGCAGAGGTCAAACCTTTACGCGCACAACACACACACACACACACACACACACACACACACACAAATATCACTAACATTAAGGGCTACAGTTCATGATAGGGCTGGCAGCGATCAATAACCCTCATTTCTAAACACTCCTCTTCTCGGCAGCCCTTCATCCTGACGGATACCACAGTTGTCAGTCAGTCAGCAGCCGGACCCTACCCACGCCGGGAGCCAGCCCTGGTGAATGGTCTTAGTGGGCTTGTTTGATGTGGGCTGTGACACCTGAAAAGGTCAGGTGCTATGCTCGAGGAGGCGAACTCTGTACTATTTCTTACAGGTGTTTAACAGAGAGCTCAGGAGGCCAGAAGAAAGGTCGACTGGGCCAGATTGGAAAAGTGATGGCTTTGAAGAACTGGAAGCTAACATGTCACAGCCTCTCAGGCTTTGATTAGTGAAAGGCTTCAAACTGGGAAAAAAAATCTACCAATCTATCTTTCTAAGATCTGAGAATTTGAATTCCAGTATGTGAAGAACCATCCAATTTTAAAGATTAAGAAAAAAGTTTAAAATATATAAAAAGGATCAATATAAATTAATACCTTAAACAAATGTTATTAATCATAATACACATGGCTGTACTAATTACATTTCCTTGATTGTTGGCTAATTTCTGACGATGATCAATAAAAAGATAATCTGCCTGCATAACTAAATCATCTACATCATAGTTACTAAGAAGGTTAATTAAGATGATTGATGTGTTTTTTTTTTACTTTTACTTTAAAGTGGTGAAATTTAACAATTAACATTGGCTTGAATAGCATAAGGTATAATTATCAAGGGACATAATTGTATAACAGTTAAAAGTGGTACCTTTGTAGCTAAGCAATTTTGCTGTTTGTACCTGTTTAGTATCAAAATGAGTAATTCATCTGAATAAATAATCTGCCATCAAGACATTTACTGATGAATATTGTTTGAAAATAAGAACTTTATAACTTAATCTTATAAACAATGAGAAGATTCGGAATGTCCCGTTCAGTATGTTTTTTTATGTATTTTTCAGTTATTTGCCGATACTTATCATTAGTCCAGTATTTTATTACAATTAATAGCATCTATTCGCTTGGAAATTCAAAGACTTCCAAACAGAGAAACATAAAAAAATACCACCCTACATTTTATCAGTATTAAATTGTCTGCATTAGTACTGCGATTGCCATTTAACTCACTCATCGATGACTTTTTGGACGCTTCAATATCTGTTTTGCTTGACGGCTTGACTGAAATTAACATCTACACATCGGATGCTTGCCGTCTACTCTGCCTAATGCACATCTTGCTGTAGAGTATGAATTCAAATCATTATTCTTAAGCTTGTTTAAATTAGACTTTTCAGAACATTTAATACAATATGTATAATGTAACTGGTAATTAGTTTGAAAACTAAAAAAAGTATAATATTTAATAAAATAACTTTATCTTCAACGAAAACAAGAGAAATGGGTTGACACCAGCCATGTCAAATCTCTGAATGAATCGATCAGGAAGTCCCTTTGTTCTGAAGAACTTTTAGTGTTCTTGTATACTTTACTATGGATTGTGTTATATTGAGGTTCGTCTTATTGACAATTTGAGTTTTAAATTTGTAACGATAAATGAAAACCATATTCTAAATCTGCATTTTAAACCTTTGTTGTTAGGCCCAAACCGTAAAGCACATTGTGGCACAATGTAATTCAATTCAATTCAGTTTTATTTATATAGCGCCAATTCACAACACATGTTGTCTCAAGCACTTCACAAAAGTCAGGTACATACATTCCAATTAGTCCTAACCATTGAACAGTGCAGTAAGATTCAGTTTTTTATTAAATTGGATAAAAAGTTTTTCTGTCTAAGGAAACCCAGCAGATTGCATCCAGTCAGTGACTTGCAGCATTCACTCCTCCCAGATGAGTAATAAGTAAATGAGAAAGAATAATGAATTTCTGATGAAAGGTAACAGGAAGCACTTTAAGAACTTCAGTTTTGATGTAATGATGCTAGAGTAAGATGTCAGAGGTGAGTGAAGGTTATTTTGTTTTAAAATGACCCAAGGTTGTATTTTCTAAGTTCAGTTTTAGATAAATCTTTGTAGTCAGTTGTCAATTAGAAGCTACAACAAACATAACCAGGTTGTTATAAATAATTACTGACCCACTGTCCGCAAATGCACCTGGCTAATAAATCAAATGCACCCTTTGGGGACTATATGTATCGCTTTAAAAGCTGCAGTCTGTGTTTGCTTACTCTAAGTTTGCTTACTGTTAAAAGGTGCTAGATAGTAGCATTAAAAAAATCAGCCAAACTTCTTCTACTGACACGTATGGTACAGAAGCATAATAGAAAACCCATACTGGCGTAATGTTCCCAAAAGACCAGTCAGATGTATACGCTAAGGTAACTTAGAGGGGATCACAGCTTACTCTTACCGCTGATTCCATGAGATAAAGATTGTTTACAATATGTGACGCCCAGACCTTCAGTCCAAGTGTAGCCTTTAGTCTTCAGAATGCAAATGAAATTTAAGTCATGTCTTTGTTTTTGTGATTTTTTTCCTTAAAAGTGACTTGCGTCTCCATCTCAGCAAAACAAACCCATCTCAACAAATCCAGATTTTGCTCCCGCTGACAATGTTTTCATGTTTCGTTGATGATTGAGCTCATAACACATTTCAGTGTGAATTCCAGTTAATCATGTGTGAAAACAATGTAAAAACTGTTCTCAAGCTTTATCAAAATTTTACGACTTGTGTTATAACCTCACATCGTTGTGTGTCACAGTTGTTATAGTACAGCGTGTACATAACAGAGCAAGTGGAATATGCAGCAGCCAGTACAGTCTCTCTTTTAATGTCAATGACATTGCAGAGTGTAAAACACATTTAGATTGTTAGGGAAAACCCAGTATGTTAGATCAACAAAATAATGTGCTTTGCAAATTGTAGCTTGCTGTAAAAATCACAGATAGTGAACAAACAGCAGATATTGGCAGTCAAGTGCAGGGACTTAAGTGATCCCATTCTGATAATTTAAAAACAGATGTGAGATTAGGATTGGAATAAGTCTATCTGAAAATGCCAACAGTGAAGCTTTAGTTGCACTTTTGTATAAGCATCCCATCAAATCTGATTTGTTCTCTCATTGGGCTCTTCAGCGCTGTCCGACTCCCTCAGTAATGATACTCATTCTGCCTGTCATGTGCGGTCTCAACCTTCCAGTCCATTACCACAGCTTGGGTCAAACACGGTCCCAGTCCCGCTGTCATACCGTAGCCTTCGTCATCACACTCTGATAAACTTAGTACGCCGCTACTCCTCTCGGTGACACTAACCGCAGTGAGCAGCTTTTTCTTGCCATGTGAGAGCGGACCCCCTTCCTGTAGCAGCACTCTCCTGTCATATGGTTGCCTAACAGTTTTCCCTAAGTAGCTGTGATGGCTGCTCTCATTTTGATGGCCGCTCATAAAGAAAAAGATCATGAGGACGGGCTAATGAGCTATGTTAAGATACGGCCACCTGCTTCACTTCCCATCGCCCACTACTCAGCTAAAGTGCTCATTTAGTAATACGTTTTTGTTGTTTCTCCACCTTCGTTAACTGTGAGCCACTTCTTATGATGTGAGAATATGAATTATTTGGCAGCGGCCTATTGTTCCTACTTTAATGTCTGATGATTTAAAATAACCTAGTTTTGAAAGGATAGAAAAATAGATGCTTCTACATGACTTTATATCACCTTGGTTCAGACACTCTAGGAAACTATTATTATCCTTTTTATGTAGTAAAAGAACAAAGAAAAGTCTGCAGGCTCTCTGTTTTTTAAGGATGTTTTTGAGACAAAATTAAGATGGATGATAAGCGAGGCAGAAGATTTATGGGGTCTGTCTCGGCAGGTCCCTTGTTGCTAACCTGGCAGCGGCAAACTGCTACAAAAAGGAAAAACACCTGGACTTGGACAGCAACTGGGAACTGGTGGAGAAAGCCAAGGTCTATTATATTGCGGTAAGTGAGACCCCTCTGCATTCACAGTGACTGTTCCCCAACTCTGTTAGCCAGAGGAGGACAAAATGTTAAGAGGCTTTATTCAGGAAATGCCTCAGCATGCCCTCGGCATTGTCAATATATCCATTCATCCTTTGTTGAGGGAAATGAGCTATGTTACCTATTGAGACAATACAGCTCCATTTTCCCTATTTTTTCCCCCTGTCTTTGTGCACAAAGCTGCAGTGCAGTGTGAAATTGTTCTACATGTAATGTATTCATTCATTTCTTTTAACATGAAGACAAGCCAACAGGTGCTGCCAAAGTGTGAAAATTGATTATGCAAGTTCATTCGGCTTTACCCCCTCGCCTCCTACACAATCTTCCACTCAAACACACACATACACACTCAGATTGAAGGGGACAGATGTGTGCTACTACTGAGGTAATGTCTTCACTTGCTGCTTCTGGAGCAGGACTGCCTGCTGTGCTCATGTTTCACTGTTTGGGATTAACTGTAATTCCTGCAGATCAACATTTTCTCTCATCTCAGGTCAAGATGATAGCCCTGAAATCGCACTGCATTCCATGTCTTTAAGCACTTTATTATTGGCATAAATCAGCATTACAGCCAGTGGCAGTTTGTGATATGAGGGCATATGGCTCACCCATGGAGCCCTTCTATCAGGGAGTGACACAAGCAGTGCAGGAAAAAACAATTCTGCCAGTTGCACCCCAAATGTGTTTTCTAATTAGGGTAGGTAGGTAGGTAGGTAGGTAGTGATGCAAAGAGGGATCAGCAGGCACCCTTTGTTGGGCAACACACTATATCTAAGCACTACCAGGTCACGTTAAAAGCAACAGCTTTGATGTGAAGTTCTTAATCCGGGAAGCAGACTGAAAGTGAGCTCTTTTCAGTGTTGTAAGGTGTATAAAATCGAGTGAGAGGAGGCACAGAGATTAAAGAAACTATTTAAAATAAACTGTACTTTTCCTGTCAAGATATGTCTGCAGTTCTTTCAGGCTTAGAGAGAGTGAGACAGAGCAATATGCAGCAGATAACATAAAGGGGAAGCACAGCTAATTTGATCTGTTTTATCTGTTTGAGCTTCAAAATCCATCTGTTGTAGAACAGGCCTAATTAGGACATTTTGGCTCCCTGATAGAAAATCTTATTTTTTAGTGAGTACACAGGTTGTTGTAATAGCAGCCATAGTAACCACAGCAATCACTAAAATAAGATGTTAAGGACATTTTAAAATATGAACCCGATAGTGGTTAATTTGCCGTGTTTCAAATGTTTTTTATTAATGGTAAATCCCTGTTTTACTGCTCTCTCTCACACACGGCGTGACGTCACTTCTGAAAGGCTAGAAAAATAAATGCTGTTCTTCATTTTGGTTCAAAAAATAAATAAATATATAGCCATTAACACAATCCTCGGTATAAGCAGTGACACTCCAGAAATGTTACACAGTGGGGCCCACATGTGGCCATTAAAAGTCTCGGGGTGGTGCACCAAAATCAAAACCGATGACAGACTTTGAAAAATGCTGTGATGCTGTACTATTAATATATTTAATAGGAAGTAAAAAACACCCATTATAGACCGTTTGTCTTTTGTTTTGTTTTTCGCAAATTTATATTTCATACTGACTAGAAATGAACATTTAGAGTTTCACAAAGTATTTTCAATAGTTTTATTCATAAAAAAAAAACTGTATTATTTTTTTTTAGAAATTCAAAAACATTACAAAACAATTAAAATGCTTACACTAAAAATAAACTTTATGTAAACTATTTATTAAACATTACATAACAATGAAAAATTTTACTCATCCTGTTAAAATGAATTCAAAAGATATATATTGCAGACTTTTAAACTTACTCCTGCATGAATAAGTGCAATAAAGGAAAAGGCAGGTGTGTTCGCTGACATGCGGACAACTGAGCTTCAGTTGTTAAACCAACAACTTACCACATCTGGGGGGCCCTTGGGTGGCCAATGTTATTCTGGGGGGATCATGGCCACCCCTGGCCCCTCCCCTGACAGCACTACCCGGTATAAGGAAAACCAACTGGCCCTCCAAACATGGCACATTGTAAACTCTGCTATTCAAGCTGTAATGATCTCATAATTTACTGTCTCGTCACAGAAACGAAAACCAAGAAAAAAAATAAAATAAAATGTTTGTGGTGCTCGGGCTGTCCATTCTCCTGGGTTTGTGTGGTCTCATTTTTTTTTTTTGCCTCTGCTTCGCATTAGCAAACATGGCACATCCTCTGTAAATTGGCAGTTGGGTTTTGCCCACATCCGACAGTCTTGTGCACAGGGAAAAGCTTCCATGGGTTTTTAAGGGGTGGGGTGTGGGAGGCGGAGGGGAGGATCGACGGGCCACAAATGGGTGTTTGTCAGTGCTTGGAATCTAAAATGCAGTGTTCAGCGTCCCTCTTGGGCCTCTTTGTCAAAACAGTGGGGGGATCATTCGCTTTATTAGAGTCCCATAGGCACTTGTAAAGTACTTATCTAGATACACTGCCACAGCTATTCCCACTTAATACTGTGTGGCGTGTCTAGACTAGCATACACTGAGGCCTTCTCTCTCCATTAACCTTGTCGAGAGCACTTAGATGTATTTACCTAATTTACAGCTAGATTGTAAATTTTCCCCTCTCTACACTAACCTTTTCACTGTATTAATGTGCCTTGTTGATTTTTGTTCATATTAAACTGCTTCTGGGTGGTTTTTGCCGCCATGTACGCTTTGATCCGTAAATTTAATTACCCAAAAAAGGCGCACATGTGTGTGCATGTGTGTCCATGTTAGCACGTTTATTTGCTTGCACATGTGTCTGCGTCTGTCGGGGTATGCGTGTTAAGAAGGTGATTGATGATTCCTGGCAGAGGCTCTCTCAAGGTGCCTGCTACGAATTGGTGTGATTGGATGAAAACAGAATTATTAGAGGGCTCTCTCTCTCTTGCAGCCAGACTGGCTCATCATCCAGCAGCAGCAGCAGCAGGGCTGGTGGCAGACGCAGAGCAGGGAGGCAGCACTGCCATTTCTCACAAAGAGACACACAGAGAGAAAGAGAGAGGGAGAGAAAGAGAATATTGAACTCTTGCCAAATGTTTTTGTGGCAGGCTGTTGCTAGGAAATCTGGGTCCTTAGGCAAATCATTGCACAAAGACCAATAACAAAGGCAAGTGGAAGGAATGGCTAAACGCATTTCAGGCAAACCTTTTTGTTTTTTTTCTTTGTATGCCATCGCTGCTGCAGTGGTATGTACAGTTATTTCCTATCCTGACGATGTAAGCATCAAAAATCGTAAAAAAGGAAGATGAGTGACTCTAATTCGTCTAGGTGATTTGTGCATGCTGGCCCAGTTAGTGTCCTCCTCTCCTCTCCTCCCTTCCTTCCCCACCCCCCCTCGTTGGCCTTCTGTGGACACCCTCCTCACCCCCTCCTCCTCCTCTCCCTTTGCCCGCTCTTTCTCTCCTTTTCTAGTCTCCCAGACACACATGCATTTTGCTGTTAAACACTCCCAGCGTGCACGCACACATTCTGCAGCATACCACTAGCTTGTTTTTCTTACCACTGAGCACATTGCCCTGTAATTTGATCTCCACTGCTTGATGCATCCTCCATGATGCCACTTTGAATTAACCTATGTCTGCACCAGCTCTCCTTGGCCCCCTGCTAATGAAATGGCCTCTTCCAACTTACTCCGATTACATTCAAAAAAGGAAAAAAGCTAAGAAAAAGACGCAAGAAAAAGACTCCATCTCATGGACATATACATTGTAACTAACAGAAAGAGAGCAGAGAAACAAGACAATTGACTGTGAAAAGGCCTGTTAATGACTGGGCACAGATGGTCAGAAAATAACCCAAGGATAGATGCAGGAGACAGTCGCCCCTGCCAACTGGCCTGGTACAGCAAATTCAACCAATGAGGCACAAGCTGCAGAGCTGTTAGGTCACAGATCTGATCACAGCTGCTCGTTTCCAATCTATCCCACAAGCTCAGTACTCATTAGCCACGCCTAGAGATAAAAAATAGGAGTATGATGAGATCTGGTGGCACAAGATCTCCCAATATTGAAATGCCAAAACATTTCTCCTTTGTCTCATGAATAACTATCCCAGCTGCAGTCAGCATGTGGTTGCATCAGCCGATAGAAGTGCTAGCTACTGTTATGAACCCCGGGTGTGAAGTCGAGAGCAATAAGCTTGACACCCTGTTTGTTACGCTTATTTTATAGTATACAAGGAAGTAGATCTTGAGCTCAGTGTTGTGAGGTTAGCAACTTTGTTGCTAAATTTACAGGTATTCAGACCCTTCTATTGGCTCTTTTTTAAAGAAAGCAATGAGCAACAAATGAATCGCCTTTTTCTGGTGTTAATGTAGACCTTTAAAGCTTGTGGCATAAAAGCACAAACCATTCTTACAGCAGGTACCGCTTTCTGCCCCTCGCCCAACGCACTCAAAGGTGGTTTCCTATATGGTTTTCAGATAGTCCACAGCCGCTTAAATGTTTTCAAATAGTCATGTTACGATTGTAAACTCCACTGTACACTATTTTATCTATTGAGATTTTATATGAAGCAGAAAAAAGTGATACTTGGTTTTCAAAATTTAATATAAATAAAACTCTGAAACATGTTGCATGGATTTGCTTTTAGCCTACCTTACTGTGATACCCCTAAGTAAAATAAAGTGCAACCAGTTGCCTTCAAAAGTCACCTAAGTAAACAAAGTTTATGTTCATTTGAGAACAAACTGCATCAGGAAGACAAAGGAACACATCTGACTGGTCAGGGATAAAGCTGTGGAAAAGTTTAAAGAAAGGTTAGCTTTAAACATCTAACACCATTCCCACTATAAAACATGGTGTTGGCAGCTTAATGGGAAGGCTTTTATCTAGCGTAGACAGGGTGACTTGACAGAGCTGATTTGAAAACTGGTGTGGCTAAAAATGGGACAATCCTGAGAGAAAATCTGGCTGCAAAAGACCTCAGACTGGGGCGGAGGTTTACCTTCCTGTAGCACAGTGACACTAAACATAGAGCCAGAGCAACAAAGAAAATGTTCAGATGAAAGCATATTCATGTGTTAGAATGGCTCAGTCAAAGTCCAGACTTGAATCCAATTAAGAATCAGTGGAAAAACTTCAAAATTGTTGTTAACATATGCTATCCATCCAATCTGACATAGCTTTTTTGCAAAGAAGAATAAACGCAAATATTAGTCCTAAATGTGCAAAGCTGGTAGAGATATGCCCCAAAAGAGTTTTGTCTCATGAACAAATCTTGTGTATTGTCTCATGAGCTGAGTTTTTTGCTACAACCCTACAAAAAAATCGTTTTCTTTTTTGTTTTTTTTAAAGCACCAAAGCTAGTTGACCCAGAATGCCTCACACTGTTAACACTGGTGCACTGTCTATATCATTAATTGCTGGTTGTATTATTGCCCTCACTGCAGGGGAAAGCTGAGTTCAGCTTCAACCACTGAAGCATAATATGCAAGGGAGAAAAAAAATGAAGGCAAAAGCAGGAAAGAAAAGCGCAGCTCTGGCACCATAAGCTGCACGTCAGCCTGCTTACACCCCAGAGTGGCGTGCACACACACACACACACACACACACACACACACCGTTACTCCACCCCACCAGTCTCCTTCAGTTTGCATCCAAAAAAGCAGAGGAAGGTTTTCCTCCACACACACATCTGACACCTCATCAGCCAGCCGAAGGGCTGATCAGCACAGAGGTGACTGCGGCTGTATTTGTGTCCAACTCTGAGGACCACACTGTCCTCCTGCTGACCTTCAGACTATCTTCCGCTGTCCTTCTGCTGTCCATCTCACCACAGTTCTTTATATCTTTATATCTCTAACCTGCTCTCCTCTGTCCATTCCTCACTTTCTTTCTTTCTTTCTTTCTTTCTTTCTTTCTTTCTTTCTTTCTTTCTTTCTTTTCTTTCTTTCTTTCTTTCTCTCTCTCTCTCTCTCTCTTTCTCTGTACTGCACCACTCTGTGCTGCCCCTGTCCTTCCACACAACCCGAGAGATCACGAGGCAAAATGCAGGCATGGGAGAGAAAGAGAGGGAGGGTGGATGGAGAGGTGGAGGGGTTAGAGAAGAAGAAGGAAAAAAAAAGCTGGCAGGCTCCCTCTTTGTCTGCAGGCGATCAGTTACAGTCTTGGTTGCCGATGAAATTTAATCCCCACCGCATTTACATGCCAAGTTTGACTTCTGGCAAGCCTTATTAAATAGATTTGTAAATCATTTCATCTTGATTAGAATCTGTTCTCATGGGATCAACATGTTTTTTGTTGTTTTCATTTGCTTGTCTTTTTGTTATGTCTATCCCTACTGGTGCTAAATTTGTTCATCAATCCTCACTTTGTTCCCTCCGGTGAGTATAAGCAGTAAGTTTTAAGGGGACAAAGAGCAATGGGAGCAAAATCCTGTCTGTCACCGACCAAGCCCACTGTGTCAGCATGTCTCTCATCTCCAGAGGTCATGTCAGCAGCCGGGCAACTGCTCTGATGTGCCTTCCTCTTATTAGGCTGACACCACATACTCTTTTGCATGGAACAATGTCATTTCAAATTGCGCCTAATCAGATGGGATTTTGTAATTGCCAGCAAACATCATATGAATATGAATTCATTATTGTTCAATTACAAGTCGACTGCATTATATTTGTCAGTTTATTTATTTTTTTCCACCCCTCCCAATGGTCTGGGCCAATTATAGGATTTCAATCTTGAGGCAATCAAGTGAAAAGGGGGAGGTGTTTAGTGTTTGCTGTCACTATATAATTCTCTCCAATGTTAAACATGCATCTGGGAGGGCTGCATTTGTCAGAAGGCTGTGCTTGGAGGTGCACCTGCCTAATTGAGTGGTGATGAGCTGTCAGGAGTGTGGGCTTGGTGATTGGCTGCTGGCAGGGAGTCCTGTGCCATTGGGGATGTATAGGCTGGCCTAGCCCTGCTGGAGAACCTGCCAGCTTTACTGCCCTGCAGGCCTGAGTGGGTGGAGTGTGGTGAATTAGGGTGGTAAGGCCAGTGACAGTGGCTGTGGGGACATCCTGTGGCTTTCACTCAGCTGTTGGATTTATTTAGGTTGTTTATGATTACCCTTTCTCCAGATTTAGTTTTACTCCTTCTTGTCCAAGTTGTGTAATCATTTTTGGTGTTTTAGTTAAGTAAAAACGTAATGTATATGTATATATATGTATATATTAACTGCGGCAAAGCCTGGATCTGCAATCAAGGTAATCAACATAATTGCCAAAATCCTTTTTGTTTTTTACTGTTCTGGCACCAACATATCGAGACAGGCACACACAGCCGGCGCTGCACGTGACTGGTCTCCATGGACACTGATCAATAAAATCTTACTTCTATTAAGGCACACACAATAAAGGGTGACATTTCAAATTCTAAAAAGGAAAAACAATAAATCACCAAATCTGTGTTTAAAATCACAAAAAAATCTCCTTAGCTGGAGACCATCTATCCAAACCCTATCTCCAGCAATCATTTGGGTGAGAGGCAGGTACACCATGGACAAGTTGCCTGTCCACCACCGGGAAAGACATAGACACAGGTACAGAACCATGCACACACACAAACTCCTGATGGCAATTTAAAAAAACCCCCAAAAAAAAACTGTATAATTTTTTTTTGGACTGTGGGGGAACTAAAAAACACGGGGAAAAAACCCTTTTTATCCATAGAAAGAAAAAAACATGCCCCCAAAAAACCATGCACAAAGATTCCCGGCCAGGAATCAAACACAAAACTTTCATGCTGTAAGGGAACCATGCTAAGAACTCCTCCACCATGCAGCCCATAGTCAGAGTTAGGCAAAGGATGGGCGTGGCACTGGCGCAGATGTAAAGCGCGTGACCCATGTATGGATGCTACACGACGCAGCCACCATGGGTTTGAGTCCCGGCCCATTGACCGTTGCTACATGTCTTCCCCACTCTCTCCACCCCATTTTCTGTTGGTCAACTTACTACAAAAATGCCACAAGACACTCTATAACAGCCTGTGTGTTTTACCATATTATATTATATATTATTTCTTATTATATATAATATCCATATTTGGACATGTGAATATTTTATATTATTTTTTAAATACTGAGAAATTCAAGTAATAAAAAAAATTATTTGAAGAATATACCTTATAAAGCCTGATTTGCAGTCTTTTAAAATTTATTTCTGCTATAAAATAAATGAAAAACTCAAAATGGCAGCCTTCCAGGAAAAGATCCTCATACCAGCTGTGAAGCATAGAGATGGAGGTGTCATGGTTTGGAGATATTTTGCTGAAGCATGACCTGACCAGCTAACCATGGATTCTGCTGTATATTAGAGGGGAATTGAAAAAAATGTGAGTTTTCTTTCAGATTCTTTGTTCAATGCGAAGTACATGATAATTTAGCAGATAACAGTGAAATACTCTTGGCAGTTTGATACTTACAATACAGTAATCTTGTTTTTAAACCAAAAACAAAGAATAAACTGGTTTAAAAGAGAATAATTTTTTTTAAATTTTTGACCCAAAATTAGGTCAAATTTGGGTTGGGGAAAAAATAGAATTTAAAAATAAAAATTAAAAAAGAGGGGATGGCCTGATGTTCCTTAATGTCCTTTAAACCTTAAAGGGGGGTTTTCCCACTTGCCCCGGGGAAATTTAAGGGGCGAGAACTAAATTTATTTCTTATACAGATTGCTCAGGTCAGTTAATATCAGCAATTGTTCCAGCATGTAGAGATCAGGAAAACAGGCAAGATGATCTTTGGTTTATTCATATTTGGGCCATGGATTGATCTTCAGCTCCAGATTGTATTTTACATTAGCTATGTCTTAACACAGCTTCCCGTAATCATCAGGGTGAAACTCTCAGTTAGGGGGGGAGGGATGGGCTTGCCAATAGCTTTCTTCAAAACTCAGGGGCATGAAAAAAAAAAGCAAAAGTTTTGGGCCGGGCCCCCAAAAAACCCCACCCTAAAAACAAATTAATTCGCTTTTTAATGACTTTTTATACTGTTTCACTTTGGCCTCAGATGATTTTCTTTTTTTTTGGGGATTTTTTTTTTTATTTTTTTTTCAACCAAAATCCTTCTGTTTTTCGGGGGGGAAATGCGCACCATTTTCAAAATTTATTTTCCCATACAATGGGTGCCATTTTCCAGGGGGCCGGGCATTTTGGTTCGGGTTGGGGTTTAAAAAAGGGTACTGATTTCCCTGTTAAAAACCTGTCTAGGCCAAAATGAGCCCCCACTTATTGTGAATAAGTGAATGAGTTACTTTGAATGCCTTGCTGGTTTACACTGGCACAGTTGAGTTTGTTTTTATCCTAGTCGGTGCAGGAAATCGCAGTCGAAGGTGTCCTTAAACCTTTTTAAAAAAAAACCCTTACCCAGTATGAGATATTTTTTAAACCGTGTTCCTATGGGCCCCCGAAAAAGAGCCCTTTATCCATATCCAATTTCAGTCTTAAAGAAGTTTTTTTTACTCAAGATCAGTATAAACATTGTGAATTTTAGAAGAGCGAGTATGTTTGGAATTGTTTACAAAAAGAAAGCCAGAGTTCATCTCATTTCGTCGTTCTAGAGAATAACTTCTCGTCATACTAAACAGGATCTATTTTACTCCAGAATTATTTTGCATAGTTATTTTATTTTCCAGAGTTGTTTATTCAAATGCAAAGTTGGTAGGACAACTCTGGAGGCTTTATCTACAATTAATTATTGGAACATTTTTGGACCCTGATAGCTTTTCCAGGCCCACATTGCTTAACCAGCATGCATGGACTTTTTCTTCTGCACCCACATTTACCTTGTAAAAACAGTTTTTCTCCTGCAGCGAGGGGAAAAAAACACCATGTTCTTTCACCCCTAGATTACTATGTGCATCTGCTCCACCCGCAACAACAGCTCTGTTTTCTGCTGGATGAAATAGTTCCGACTGACTGATATTTCTGCTTGCCATCACCTTGTCGCCTCTCACCCTCTGCTTCAAAGCCCTGCAGCATATGTGGGCCTCTTTATTCATGAGACCAAGTTGTAAAACACTGAATAATGTTTCGGTGCTACAGTGGGAGTTTGTGGCCATTTGTGTGAGTTCCACAGCCTAATTGAATAGCCTGAGTAATTATTTGTCAAGTAATGCTGAGCAGAAAATAAATAGCCACTTTGCGGCTGTGAATTCTGCCTGATAGCCATGTGTTGATACTCTCACCAGGGAGACGAAAAACCTGCTTGACTGGCTAAGTATCTGATTAAGATTCACATGATGGAACCGCAGACGCTTTAGTATAGCATGTCTCCTGGGCAAAGATGGTGAGCAGAGTTAAGTGTCAGACACTGTTACATTATCACACTGAAGCATGAAGCCTTGACTTAATAAATACTGGTGGAACATAAATGATCCTTACCTCTCTGTTCATGTTAACCAGATTTCTAAGGTGTCAAAGAATAGTTACTTGATAGACGATGCGATGGCAGGCAAAAGTATTCATACCCCTTGAAGTTTTTTCGCTTTTGTCACATTACAACCCCAAACTTTAATGTAGAGGTGCGTGTTTTTTTTTAATGTTTAACAAATTAACATCTGAAAAGTGTGGCATGAATTTGTTATTAACCCCCCTGAATCATGAATTCAGTATGGACTTTGACTAGGTCATTCTAACAGTCTGACCCTGCTAAGGAAAATGACCCCAACAGCATGATGCCGTCACCACCATGTTTCGTTGTGAAAACTGATGTTCACAGATATTTTCCATCCAGCTTGAGCTGTTTTGTAAAGAACTTTGACTCTCTAGATGTGCAATCCTGCGATCCTGGCAGAGCTGTAAATGTCAAATAGTTGTACCTACAGAGAATTGAAATAACCTGAAGTTCCTGGACTAGCCATTTAACCATTTGATTTTATTTAGTGTTTGTTTTTTTATAGCTACCAGCTAATTTAACTTTTTTAATTTTAATACATCATAAAATGCTTTACTAGAATCAGTGTTGAAGGAAGTGCAAAGTGTGATTTTTCTGGTTTGTTTTTATTAAGCATGTAGTGAGCACATGTAGTGGAGAGGTATTTGTTTTTCCATGAATGGTCCAAGTCAAACATGAACTACAACTTTGACCTTATCTATTGTTTCTCAAGTGTATATTGTAACCAGCTTTGGAGGCTTTATAAAGACTTAGCTGGCAGGGCTGCCCTTGCTCTGGTGGAACATTTGGACCTTTGGCAAGTGTCACATTTTCAGCTGCACATTAAATCTCTTAACCCAGTTCTTCCTCTCCCCTCCCTTTCTTCTTGCTGTCCCTCTTTCCCTCTCTCTCTCGCTCTCTCTCTCCACCATGCTAACAAGCTGGCTATGATTTATTTTTCATGTGTGGCATTGCTAGTGTCCACAATTTTTTCCTCCTCCCTTTTATTTCTTGAGCCCCTAAAGTCTTGTGCCAGCGGTTAGCTGGGTGCCCAGCCCTTGAGGGGGAGCGGGCAGAGTGGAAATGTAGCCAGAGCAGCTGCACATCACCCCAACTGGGCAAAGTCCTCCAGATGTGGCATCACTGAGAGGCCAGAGATACTTTGATTAGCACGTCCATCATTACTGGCCAGCTTGAATGTCATGCACTGTGAGCCCAGTCGTCAAACGCCTCCGGCCGGCCAATGGGGACCATTCCCTGCAATTACAGATATTGCCGCTTGTTCCAGTTTGGAGGTGAGGCCACAGAGAGTGCCAAAGTGCCAAATGATCATAATCCTATTTAAATAAAAGGTGACATCTTTCCTCTTTGATGTTCTGTATGTGCGTGCTTCATTTTCAGATGCTGTGGCGCAATCACATTTGAAAGCGTTTTGTGCTCCCAACATAACAAGAAGGGGGGGACCAATCAAAACAATAACTGTGGTTCCCTTTGACAAAGCCCTTGGCTCACAGTTGTCAGAAGATGTAAGCTGACTCATCCACACAAGAAGGGCATGTATCCCTGGGAGCAAGGGGCAAAATGCTATGATGAATCCTCCCTCTACGTTTGCCGCTCTCCAGTGAGCCTGCTTGGATTAATTACATGACTAGTAGCCGGTTTAGTCCCATTATTATTTTATTCTCCTTAAAAGTAGTTTCACTCACTTTCTTTGCTGGATTTTATTCTGTTCAGGACTTTGCAGCTTCACTCAGTGGAAATAAGAATGCATTGATTATTTTCCATTTCACAAATATCCCACCAGCTGAGGAAAAACATGCCTTCCCCCTAATTGGTTTGTTTATCTTGAGCAACAGACTCAGGGTTTGTTTGGACTCTGGCTGGCATCCACTCTCTGCACCGCTCCTCAGCATGATTACTCACCTTGGGAGGAGGCTGCCGTGGCAAGGTTGATGTTCCCCACGCAGACATCAGACTGTCATTCTCACCGCTTATGTGACATCATTTGCCAAGACAGATTTGTTACAGGAGAAATAAATTCAGGCCTAAAAAGGGACTGATTTAAGGACAGGCTTGCAAGTAGGGAGGGTAAAAAAGTCGACAGGAGGGATGGAGGCTCAGAGACGCATTTCACCACTGAGAGGGCTCGGGCCAGATCCAAATAAGCTGCCAACAAAAAGATAGATTCTGGCTTCATGTATAATTGATAAACTGTATGTTCTAGGTGTCAGCTTTAAAGAGGGAGCTAGGACTATATCAGGAAGCTATTTTTCCCTCTCTGAGGCGAGCATCATTTTTGTCCTCCCCCGTTCTTTGGCTTATCTCCTCGGTTCAGAAAGCCCCGTTGAAAATGATCACTTTGCTTTGAAGGCGACAGTTTAGAAAGTGCAGCATTAAGAGCACATCCTGTTCCCGTGCCTATTAGGAGAGCAGGAATAGGGCAGATAGCCATCTGCAAAAGTTGACGGAACGTCCTGAGTTATCAGGATTAGCCATCTCACTCTTGACACCTCACACATTAATATTAGCTATGGGAGAGTCTATCCTGCTGAAAGCAACATAAAAGGATTAATGCAGCTCTTATCCTTTTGGAAATAATGCCATTTATTGAACGGATCTGACACTGCTGAGGCTAATGATGACATTGAACGGAGGCAGAATAAGTAATGGTGTATCATCCCATGTCATGCAGGCAGAACAGTCGCTATTTGCATTCCAACAGCTCAAACTATATTGATTGTGCTGAAGGCTTTCGGTTGTTTTTCCTGTGCAGCAGTGTGAGGGGTGTTACTTAATCATCAGCGTCCTGTAGATAATGGCGTTCCTCTCCCAGTGGGTCCACTGACACGCTTCGTTCATCGTTATACATCTTGCAGCTGTATTACCTCTGAGCATTTTGGGCGGCTGCAATTGCAGTGCTTTGCAAAAATATTTACACCCTTGAGGTTTTCCACATTTTTTCATGTTAAAATCATACACATTTTATTAAGATTTTATGTGACAGATCAAAATAAGTATGTGCATAATTGGTAAGTGGAAGGGAAATTATGTATGATCTTAAGTTTAATTTTAGTTTTTACTATTAAAAACTGGTGTTCATTTGTTCTAGCATTTTTTACTACCATAAATAAATTCCAGTGCAAAGAGATTGCATTCAGAAATAACATAACTTGCAAATGAGTCCACCTGTGTGCAATTTAATCTCATAATGAATCCAGCTGTTCTATGAAGGCCTCAGAGGTTTATTAGAGAACATTGTGAACAAAGAACATCATCAAGGAGCACACCATTTTATTTCATTTAATTGAATTCCTTTTTGAGCACATTTAAAAACATCAGTTGCAATACGGTTCTCTACAGGCAAGTTAAAAAGAAATGTAGAACAATATAAGGAGCTAATTAAAGAAAATAAGCAAAAACAATGTCAAGATAATCAACCCAATTAAAAACCACTGTAATATACTTTACCAGGGCAAAACGTCTGTCTAAAGAGATGTATACGTAGTTTGTAGTGCTGGGGAGATTTTACTTAAAATACTAGACAGTTCCAGTACCCAAAAAGGCCCTGTTGACCTTGGTTTTTAACGTGGACCTAGGAACTCGTAAAAGTTGGTCAGTAGATGGTCACCGATAATGATGTTGAAAAGTTTAAAGCAGGCCTTTGTTATAAAATAACATCCAAACCTTTAAACATCTTACTTTTCGATACATCATGGAAAGATGGAGGCATTATGGCACAACTGGAAACCTACCAAGATATGGCTATCCACCCAAACCGACAGCCTGGACACAGAGAGCATTAATCATAGAAGCAGCCAAGAGGCCCCTGGTAACTCTGAAGGAGCTGCAGAGATCCACAGCTCAGGTGGGAGAATCTGTCGATAGGACGACTATTAGTCTTGTTCCTCATAAATCTGGCCTTTTTGGGAGAGAGGCAAGAAAAACGAAGCTGTTGAAAGAAAGACATTAGAAATCCGGTTCGGTCATAAGAGATCAAAATGTAATATTTTGGCCTACATGCTAAACACTGTGTGGTAGAAAATCATCACTGGACATCACCCTGAACACACTATCTCCACAGTGAAACCTGGTGGTTGTAGCATCATGCTGTGGTGATGTTTTTCTTCAGCATGGACAGGGAAGCTGGTCAGAGTTGACTACAGGATGGATGGAGCTAAATACAGGGCAGCCCTGGAAGTAAACATGCAAAAGACTTAAGTCTGAGGCAAATATTCACCTTTAAGCAGGATAATGACACTAAACATACAACCAGAGCTACAATGGAATGGTTTTTGATCAAATCCATATTCATATGTTGGTATGTTACAGTTAGTGTCCAGATCTAGATCCACTTAACAAACTCCGGCAAGACTGGGCAATCAATGTTCTCAGACACGCTCTGTTCAGTCTGACTGTACTTGAGCTTGTACTGGGCAAATTGTTGAATTTCTAGGTGTGTAAAACTGACATACCCCAAAAGATTTGCAGCGAAAGGTGGTTCCAGAAAGTCTTGACACTCCTGAAAAAAAGAAGCACTTTCAGATTTTTATTTGCTAAGCATTATATTAGCAATGCATCATTTTCCTTCGCTTCACAAATAGCCCTACTTTGTCCTTGTCTGTCACATAAAATCACCCAAAAATACATTCAAGTTTGTGGTCGTAATGTGACAAAATGTGGAAAAAGTAAAAAAAAAAAAAACTGAGTTCAATACTTTTGCATTGTACTGTATTGTAAAGGAATCAAAACAAGCTAGCGTGTCAACCCTCTTGTCTCAAAAACACAGCGCGAGGGGGTTAATGTGGCTTTGCCCGCCCACATTAATACAAATAAATTCATATCCTGCCATTCAACTGTGAGAGTTTTAGAAGTACAGCTTGTACCACTAAGGCTGTTCTTGTGCACCAAAGAAGGGTGGAAGTCCAAATCTCTCTCTTGTCATTTCCTTTTGACACAATAGGTTGTGAAAAAAAAAGTTTAGTTATTTTTAAGTAGGAAACAATTCCATGATTGCTATTATGTTTTTTAATACCCCCCTCTGCACTGAGTTGGAAATAAAGCTGGTTTTAAACAGGAAAGGTAACAGCAACCAGGCACATAGTGAGAAACCAAAATGATTGTGATTCAGACAGACACAGAGAGAGTCTCCTTGAACCCGTAACATAATTTGATTATAAAGAGGTTAAACAACTGTAATAATAAATCTGTCAAGTTTTTAATACAATGTGCCATTTAGTGGGGGCATTATAACACTGAGAGGCAGACAAGTGGCCATCAGAGCCAACCGAGAACATTGGCTCTGTTCTTTCTGCTAAAATTGCTGCTTCCCCTTATGGCGTTATATAAATATATGATATTCTCCTTTAGCTGACAGGACACTAACATTATCAATCAAAGCTGTTTTCTCCTGCCTTCCGAGGACTCATGTTGATTTGTTTTAAGTGTGCTCTCCTTTGGTGGTTATAATGGGTACATTGCATGCTCATTTCAGCGCTGCCTCCCTGCTTCTTAATGAGCTGATAAAGCCCCAATTATCGAGGCAAATCCCGGTTTCTGATTTGGATTACTGACTCTCATTTTACCGCACACAGCGGAAATGTGCATGATTGAGGGCTCTGGGATGTTTGCCTGCCTTTCCAGAAGTTTACGTGGTGTTGTGTGTGTGTGTGTGTGTGTGTGTGTGTTGATGTGCATGTGTGGAGACACAGGAGATGGCCAGATTAGATTAGAGACAGCAGAGGCTGCACGGCGCAGGCCGTTTGTGCTCTGAATGTGATTTGGTTGGGAGATTTGGAGCCCACTCTGGGCTCTTGTGATGGGTGAGGGGACAGACTGACAGTGACAGTAGGGTGGTAATGCCTCTGAATGAGGAGCAATGGCCTCTGTTCGGCTCCCAACGTCCCAGCGCCTAAATGCGTGGGTCAGGTCTGGCACTGGAAAATAAATTATTTTCCCAAGCTATTTATAGCTTCGCCAATCTGAGGAGATGTGATTTAAAACAAACAGGAAACTACCCTTACAGTGATTCAGCTTTCGTTTTTATTAGGTAACAGCAGCTGTTGATAATCTGAGATGTTAATACATCAGAAGAAGGAACTTTTACAGTTTGGTTTGACTTGATAATAAAGATGCACCAATCAATTGACTAGAGATTGCAAAGGGACCATAGATCCGGTAACCCAGGAGGAGGTGCAGAGATCCACAGCTCAGGTGGGAGAATCTGTTTACAGAACAGCTATTAGTTATGTACTCCACAAATCTGGCCTGCATGGAAGACTGACAAGATTGATGTAACAGCTTGCAGCAAACATGTGGAAGAAGGTGTTCTGGTCAGATGAGACCATAATTGAACTTTTTGACCCACATACAAAAGTGCATTGGTAACAAGTTTACTGGTTTGTAGTTGTATCACACTGCTTCCAAGTTTATTCTTTTTTTGGCCATTTCGATAATCAAGCACCCATACTAGTTGTGCTGTTTGTGGATGCACTTACGTATCATACTGAAAAGTATTAACAGAGAGAAAATAGGGAAGGATTTTAGGTTCAAGAAACAATGAGTAACTTAGTTACGTAATTTTATGATAAACAATAACCCATAACTTCCTGGCCTTTCCATCCCTGACCTCATTCTCAGCCTACAAATAAAAATTTACAGAAACATTTTTTTATCTTTATAATTTTACAGCTAGCTTCAATATTGTTTTGGACCCACAACACATAAGCAGCCTACTGTCTGTATTTCATGTGAGGGTGACACTGGAACACATAGTGATGTGTGCTGGTAAGGCCCTGACTGTGCTCTACATCTTGTTTGAGATGAGTGAGTGTGTGCCCAGCCTTCTTCAACAAAACCAGACCAGCCCTATTTTATGACAGACGATGCTCTGATAGCCCTCAAAACCTTTTAGATTGTCCATAGCTTTTCCGTCCATTGTACAGCAGTAGACAAGGCAGCTAAATATCCTTGTGTACCTAATTGGAAGCAATTTTTTGAGGTCATCCACACAATCTATGGAGGATGAAAGTGCAACAATGATTATATTATCCTGGCTGAGGTGTAAAATTTGATGTTCCCACAGTTGTTCACATGCAGGAATGGTGGTCGACAGGTCACACACATAATTTACACAAAGCATCTTGGGTTATATTATGGAGGACACCCTTAGAGGCTGCAAAAAACTGGAGGTTTACCTTCCAGCAGAACAAAGATGCTAAACGTATAGCCAGAGCTACAATCAAAAGGTTTAGATCAGAGCATATTCAAACCGGGGAGAGACTTGAATATTAATGCTCACAGATGTTCTCCCCTGAATACCTGCTGCGGTAATTCAGGGTTCCTACACAGTCTGGAAGTATCCATTTCATTTAGTAGGAAAATTTTTTTTTAATTTTGAGAGTTTATCACCTATGTCCATAAGTGGTATCCATCCTTTTGTTCATCCACCAAACTGTCAGTCCTTCGTTCCTTCCTTCCTTTCTTTCTTCTCTTCTTCTCTCTTTTCTACCTTCCTGCCTTCCTTCCTTTCTTTCCGTCTGTCCTTCCTCCCTTCCTTCCTTCTCTCCTTCCTTCCTTCCTTTTGCGTTTCAGTCTGTCTGACGCTTTTGCAGGTTCCATATTTAAAACCTGACCTCAGTACAAATATCTGCCATGATCTTAAATTATCTTTTTGTATTTGTACTTTAAAAAATGGCTAAAAGAACTCAGAACCATGGAAATATGATAATATATAGTAGCAAACCATGTTTTTACAAAGTATTGACTGAGGTGCACAAAATCTAAAAAATCTGATTTTTTCCTGTTTATCAAAACATCAAAACAAATTATGACAACTTTTTCAGTCTATAAACACATGAAACAACAGTATGTACTTAGATACAAGGTCTGTTTTTAATAAAAAAGATAAAGGTTAGGGACATTTTCTTTGATGTGTTATGGTGGATATTCTTGTACATTCTTTATTTTCTGCTGAAGTTATTTCTATCTAAAATCCTAAAACAGAAGTTTCTATTTCTTTTTTATTTGTTAAAAAATAAAAATCGCATTAGTCAAAATTGGAATCGGCAGTCCTGACCTCCAATAAAGCCAGAAACCAGTATTGGCCAGGAAAAGCCTGATCGGTGCATCTTCACCCCGAGATCTGCAATATCATATCAGCACTCCCAGACTGCATATGAAAACCCAGATTTGTTTTCACGCAGCCTCATATCTTTGGCTCTCTAGGCCTCCTCTTGGTCTCGGAAAGTGAAACATCATGTCTAGAACTTTGGCATGGAGATCCCTGCAGCTCATGAAAAATGCATTTGCTCTAGCTCTTCTTCTAACTCCTCGCCTCTGATACTCTTGTCATATCATATCCTTGTCATGTCATGGTGTGTATTAATTATGTAGCAGGCACAGTTGAGCAGACAATATTGATACATCCCAAACAGACATCCTATGTATATATAACTCACTTTACTCTACTTCAGGGTATATATTGAAGAGTTGATGAGACTTTTGTCCCTGTGAGTAAATAACTGTTCACAGGAAGCTTATTATTTTCGTCTGCCTCATCCTTGATCCCTAATTTATTTATTTATTTATTTATATAAATATTTTTTGTGTCATGTAATTCAGCCGTTCTGGTCACTTTTTTGTCAGTTCAGCTGTCCGACCCGGTAACCCACATGGCTTTTAGTAGGTTTTTTCTTCTTATCATTTGCCAGCTCACAATCTCACAACACACCCAGCAGCACATCTGGATGAGTCCCAAATTTCAAAGGTAATTTGTTTCTTTGCAAGCAGAATTATACATGACGAAGAGGTTATATTGTAATATGAAATTGCTCAACAGTTGCATACATGCCAGGTCTTGCAGTCCTCTCTGTGCTGTACACTGAAGAAGTGTGATAACACTTGAATATGTTTCCTTCACTAAATCGGAAATCAGGAGACATCACAGCCTTTTCGTTCTACTGTAATAAAATGCTCTCTCAGGATTGAAACTGCAACAGACACTTAGGAGATATTAATCTTCTTCCAACACCTCGAATAAAAGGCTGCAATTTTAAATGGAAAGAAGAAACTAAAACCCTTTTTTGCAATTAAGAAGGGTCTCTTTCTCTTGAATAAATCATGTAATGAAGGCATAAATTAAGCTGGTAACCCAGTTGCTGCCAACAACTTAGTCAGCATTGATCGTGTGTGTTTTATGATGTTGGAGTCAATGTCTTACAGAACGGTGATCGCTGCGGTTTGGCAGGAATAATTGGAAGTTCAAAGCTTCGATCTGCAGAGTGTAGCCTGGGGATAGGTTTCTGAAGAAGATGACACTTCAGACGTATTATGAACCCATCATGTCTAATTTGCACAGGCCTCTTTTGTAATTTACCCCCAATTCAGAGGAACAGTCTCCTGCTCCGCTGCACAATGCACACTCAGCTTGCATTGTTCACGCTCATTGGAAGAGACACAGAGTGAGATATCGTTGGAGCTCAAATAATGTGCAGCACTGTTCCTGTCATATTTGTTGCTGCATAATGGTTCCTGATTTGCAGCTTCCTGCAGCGCCTTCTTTTTTTTCCCTCTTGGTTTGTTGCAGAGCAGACGGTGATGCACCGTGCTGTATACAACATCATCTTTCTGTGCATCCAGTCCAGAATGCTTGTTTACAACTCACTTCCGAAGCAACCGCTTGACAGATAAAGGGGCCTCAGAACGTCGCGCAAACGTTTTCGGGTGGTGTGGAGGAGAGGAAACCTCTTCAGAGGAAGGACAGGGGTTTTCCACATGCAGCCCAGACTATCTCACATATTGAGTTTGTCTGAGTGCATCTTTGAAGATGCAAATGTGTCAACCACATGTAACAAACCACCCAGCGAGGAGCTGGGATGCTCAACTGGCTTTCTCACGGCTTCTAAATGGCTGCCAGTGATCTTCAGCGGCCCTCGTGTCTGTGAAGCCCGCAGTTCCTTTTTTAACGGACAGATTTGTGTTTTTGTGGGATATTGAATAATTTTTGCACATTTATCACTTGGCAAAAATGTCTCGTTTAATCACATGAAGCGGAGTAAGACAGTTTGGCTGTTAAGTTTTATAAGCTCTCTTGTTGCAACCTATTGCAGTAGAGTGTATGTGCAAGTGGTAATAATGATACTAAAGCAATTAAGTTGCTAGTAATGTGTTCAGTGACAATTTCTCAGAGATGATAACCTTTTCATGTCAGTGCATATATAATGCCTTGCAAAAGTATTTAACATTTTGCTGACATTACAACCATAAACTTCTGTGTATTTTATTGGGTTTTTATATGATAGACCAGTACAAAGTAGAGCATAAAGGAACATTATTTTATCTTTAGACATAAAATGTGTGGTCTGCATATGTGGTTGCTCCTCTTTACTGTGATACATCTAAATAAAATCCAGTGTTCCACCTACCTTCGAAAATTGCCTAGTTAGTGACCACCTTTCCAGTCTTTTGGGGTGTACTTTACTCATCTAGACAGAAACTTTTTGCCCATTCCTCTTTGCAAAATAACTTAAGACCAGTAAGACTGTACGCAGAGCCCCAATGAACATTAATTAATAAAAGTCTTGCCACACATTCAGATTAGATTTAAGTTTGGACTTTGACTAGACCATTCTAATGTAAATAAGAATAAGGGGTTTGTACTTCTGGAGCACAGATCTAGCAGGTTAGCAGGATTGTCCTTGATGAGAGGATACCTCCATCCATCATTTCCCATCAATTCTGACCAGCATCCTTGGAAACTCCTTGGAGACGCACTCCCAGATGACTGAGGTCAGGTGAGCAGATCCTCCATTACGTACTGAAGAGCAGATGGAAACAGAGAGGCGACAGGGTTTTTTGCCATTACTGCACCATAGCTCTAAGAACAGCTTGTCCCTTCCTATCAGTACTATTTTTAAAGTGTGTTTAAAACAAATTTTTAATTGACCATTTTAATCCTTTTATTGTGTTTTTATTAGGCTGTTTTTTTTCAATATTTTTTATTGTTTTATTGTTGCCTGTTTCCTACCTGTTCTTGTATCTATATGTACAGCACTTTGGCAACACTTGCTCTTTTCAAATGTGCTTATGAATAAATTTGATTTGATTCTGTGTCCCTGCCGAAGGACAGCATCCCCTCAGTATGATGGTGCCACCATCACCGTGTTTCACCATGGGAATAGTCTGTTCACTGTGATGTGCAATGTTCATTTTCCACTACATTTTGGCCAGAAAGTAAATTTTTTTCACATTTGACCAGAGCATTTTCTGTCACGTTTGCTGTTTCTCCTGCATGGCTTGGGGAATCCAAAAGTTGTTGGTTCAAATCCAGCTTTCTCCTGTCACATGTTGATGTGCCTCTTGGGCAAGGCACTTAACCCCAAGTTGCCTACTGATCCGCATATTAGTGGCTGAATGTGTGCGTGTTTGTGAATGCAATTGGATGAGTAAAGCGCTTTGAGTGGTCAGTACAACTAAAAAAGTGCTATATAAATTCAGTCCATTTACATATGCTACATATGCTTGGTTCTCTTTGGTAGTCTAAATATCTTACTTTTACCGAGTGTCTGAAATGCCGGATTTGTCCATCCATCCATCATTCGTCTAGACCCGCTTATCCATGCTGGGTCGCGGGGGGACCTATCTCCTGCAGTCACTGGGCAAGAGATGGAGTATAACACTAACTAGCCCACCACCTTATCACACATACCTAACAGCAATTTATAGTATTAGCCTGCATGTTTTTTGGACTGTGGAAGAAAACTGGAATACCAGGAGACAACCCAAACATGTACAGGGAGAACATGCACACTTCATGCAGAAAGACCCCGGGCTGTGATTCAAACCTGGGTCCTTATTGCTGCAAGGTAACATTATTCCAATGTGCAGCCCATGCTGCCTTCATCAGATAATAGAAAAACAAAATTAAAAAAATAATAATTTTGTCCTAAAATGGAAATACAAACAGCTGAGAAATTTCATGGTAATAATTAAATCCAGTTATTGTTTTATCCCTACTTCTTGCAATTTGCAATTTTTCTGGATTTTATTTAGATATACCAGAGTAAAGGGGGATGAATGCAAATAACACAATTAGGCACTACAAACTAAAGGTTTTGGTTGTAATGTGACAACATGTGGAAAGGTGCAAGTAGTATGAAGAATTTTGTGAAGCACTGTAGATTCTGAATTAAATGATTTTATCCACCTCATACTTACATCAGGTACAAAGAAAAAAAGTTCACCACATCATAGCGTTTCATATCTTGTCGGAGAAGAGACTTGTAAATTATTGATGTTTCCCCTTGCTCTGTCACCTATCAGAGCGTTATCTTTCTGCCTGGTAGTCCTGCAGTGCAACAAGTCATGTTTCAGGCTCTCATTTCAGCATCTGCAATGAAAGGTCGGGGTGATATATATTCCATCCTGTCGCTGTTTCAGTGACTTACATGCCCCGAGCTGGAGATTTTACAAGGCCCACCCAGTTTGTCGAACACACTGACAATAAATCAATCCCAGTTTCACACACACACTGCTTAGTTTCAGTTTTTCCTTGCTTTAGCCTAATTGGAGAGTCATC
Source organism: Crenichthys baileyi (assembly GCA_036173005.1). NCBI lineage: Eukaryota > Metazoa > Chordata > Actinopteri > Cyprinodontiformes > Goodeidae > Crenichthys > Crenichthys baileyi. The sequence continues at coordinate 84,107 of JAHHUM010000041.1, forward strand.
AGTAGCTCCCATAGTTAGGGAAGCCCCCTTTTATTGTCATATAAATATTAGTCTGCTGATCTCCAGCTGAGGCTGGAGTCCGGCTGCTCTTTCTGCACATGCTAATTTGCTTTTGCCAGCATGCATGTGTGGGAGATGGCATGCTGTGGCTGCCTCTTCTTCTTCTTGAACCTATTGTTGCCACCCTCTCTCTGTCTTTTTCAACTATTTTCTTTTACTTTTTTCAAGACGGAAAGGTTTCTTGATTCCTAGCATGCCGGAGAGGAGTCCTCTGAGGATTACATTGGCTAAGCCCTTATCACTCCAGGAAATTCAGTGCCTGCTTGAAAAAAAAAAAGTGGTAGGAGTAAAAAAAAAAATCAAGGGGGGAAGTGTTGTTCTTTTTAAGTTTCTCCCTATTCCCATGGAAAGTTATTATGGGTTTGAAGAAAAATCCTTTTTTTGGCACTCAAGTTTTCTCGTAACTGCATTGCATATTTCATCCTTCCTCTTCATTTTTTCTCCCTCCTTCCAAGCTGCTGGTAGAATTTCAGAGTGGAAAATGTGAAGGCAGGTGCTTGAGAGAATGAGAGAGGGAGAGAGGTTTGGGGAGGGCTGTGCTCACTGGGAAGCAATGTTAAACATCCAGGGGAAATGTTTGTTATTCTAATGGGATACCACCATGGTAACAGCTTTTAGAGACTCCCAAGGCTTTGTACGGAGTGCATGCTTGCATTCATCAATCTCGCCTAATTTCTTTGGGGGATTAGCAAATGTAATCAGTCCCTTTTCTCCAAGTCCTCACCTGTTTATCGACAAGAATATTACGGTGAAATTTAGCACAACGTGACCCACTTGGATGTGGGGAAGGCGATGCACGGGCCATTAATATAAATCACAAATTGAAGTGCGTTGCTGAATGGATACAGAAGTCATTAGTGTTCCTTTTACACTAAATGACAGATAGATAGAATAGCTTACATTTTGCACATTCCTACTTGCTTTGAAAAAAAAAATCCCTGGAAAGAAGACCAAAGCTCTTTTGATCATATTAAATCTTCAAGTTAAACATGTTCTAAAGGTAATGAATTCTTCTATTTTGAAACTTAATACGTTTACAAGGATTTAAAATAAATTGGAGTGAACTCATTTACATGCCTTAACTGGGAGAGGAAAAGTCCCTTACTGATGCCGTGCCTTCGTCTTTTTTGAAAAGGCTCCAGTAACGTGTTAGCTTCCTTTTAGTTCTTCACCTTTTCCCTCTCTCCTTCTGAAGATTTCCTTAAGTGGCTTATGTGAATTGCAGTTGACACATTGAAGCGAGCAGTGTACTGAATAATTTTCTCCCCAGTCGTGACCAGCTAACAACACTGGGTCAAACCTGTGCATGTTGTGATAGAATGGTTTTCACCCACAGCACTGTAGAAGTGTAGCCTAACCTAAAGCTAAGCCTCCAGCTGGGACAACTTTCCATCAAACTCACAACGCAGCTCTCTTATCTTCTGGTATTTCTGTCTGATACAAATAGCCAGGACATGATATAGCTGACTACATCTCTGTTGTAGGACCACCATCCCAGCCTTTGTGAAATATAATGCTTTTAACTCTCCAGATTTTTGCCTTGGTTATTTTTTTCCCATCTATAGCTCAGACAGAGACCACTGTGTTTGCTCATCTTGGCCAGAGGCCAAAGGCTCTTTCTGATATAATCCCCCACCATCGATCAGACTTTGTTTACTCTAACATGGTTTCTCCCCCCTCTAGCAATTAGAAGGCAACCTTCCACCTCCTGCTCTTCAGACTGGCTTTATACGTTTATTTTTCCCTTAAGTGGTGATTTTTCATGTAGCAGCTAAGCTCCTAGAAGTGTGGGTGTATATTAGGTAATTGATATTCTTCAACCAGACGGGCATGAGAGGTACCTAATTCCCAGTCACCAAAAACTGTTTCACTGTACCAAAAGTATAATATTCAGAGAATATATATATATTATATATATATATATATTATATATATATATATATATATATAGGGGTTGGACAATGAAACTGAAACACCTGGTTTTAGACCACAATAATTTATTAGTATGGTGTAGGGCCTCCTTTTGCGGCCAATACAGCATCAATTCGTCTTGGGAATGACATATACAAGTCCTGCACAGTGGTCAGAGGGTTTTTAAGCCATTCTTCTTACAGGATAGTGGCCAGGTCACTACGTGATACTGGTGGAGGAAAACGTTTCCTGACTCGCTCCTCCAAAACACCCCAAAGTGGCTCAATAATATTTAGATCTGATGACTGTGCAGGCCATGGGAGATGTTCAACTTCACTTTCATGTTCATCAAACCAATCGTTCACCAGTCTTGCTGTGTGTATTGGTGCATTGTCATCCTGATACACGGCACCCCCTTCAGGATACAATGTTTGAACCATTGGATGCACATGGTCTTCAAGAATGGTTGGATAGTCCTTGGCAGTGACGCGCCCATCTAGCACAAGTATTGGGCCAAAGGGAATGCCATGATATGGGAGCCCAAAAACCATCACTGAGCCACCCCCATGCTTCACTCTGGGCATGCAACAGTCTGGGCGGTACGCTTCTTTTGGGGCTTCCTCCACACCGTAACTCTCCCGGAATGTGGGCAAAACAGTAAAAGGTGGACTCATCAGAGAACAATACATGTTTCACATTGTTCCACAGCCCAAGATTTGCGCTCCTTGCACCATTGAAACCGACGTTTGGCATTGGCATGAGTGACCAAAGGTTTGGCTATAGCAGCTGGGTCGTGTAATTTGACCATGTGGAGCTCCCGACGGACAGTTCTGGTGGAAAAAAGGAGAGTTGAGGTGCACATTTAATTCTGCCGTGATTTGGGCAGCCGTAAGTTTTATGTTTTTTGATAAAATCGGGGTTAGCACCTGAACATCCCTTTCAGACAGCTTCCTCTTGCGTCCAACAGTTAATCCTGTTGGGTGTGGTTCATCCTTCTTGGTGGTATGCTGACATTACCCTGGATACCGTGGCTCTTGATACATCACAAAGACTTTCTGTCTTGGTCACAGATGCGCCAGCAAGACGTGCACCAAAAATTTGTCCTCTTTTGAACTCTGGTATTTCACCCTTTAATGTTGTGTGCATTTCAATATTTTGAGCAAAAACTGTGCTCTTACCCCTGCTAATTGAACCTTCACACTCTGCTTTTAACTGGTGCAATGTGCCAATCAATGAAGACTGGCTACCAGGCTGGTCCAGTTTAGCCATGAAACCTCCCACACTAAAATGACCCGGTGTTTCAGTTTCATTGTCTAACCCCCTGTATATAAAATAATATATATATATATATATATATATATATATATTATATTATAATATAATTTATATATATCTTTTAGGGCACAAGTCTAAGTCGAGTCTGAAGTCTTTTACTTTTGAGACTTAAGTGCAACTCGAGTCGGAGTTTCAAATTCGAGTAGCGATTTCTGCTTAACAGTCTTTCATATGATATCCCAATAAATAACATTCAAGTCTGTGGTTAAATTGGGACCAAGTGTGAAGGGTTCAAACAATATAAATGCTTTTACAAAGCACATGTATTTCTGTTCCCATATGGAGTAACTTGGACTGAAGAAGCACAGAAAGTAGTCAAAATTAAGCTAAAACGTTTTACTTCCCCGAAGTGGAAAAGTGGGTGCATTAATAAAAGCAGATCACGAGAGTGCCGAAAAAAACAGACTCTAGTAATAAATCAAGACATACATGAAGACTTAAACATATACTAAACTTCCACTCCACCGGAGAGATGATAGATTGCAGCAGGAGAAAACATCAGACCTCGAGTAAAGTTTTCCTCAAATGTAGCTCAAATAAGGGAACTAAAATTTATCTGCTTTTCCATCCACCTATGCTCTTTGAATTATGTAAACATGTCACATACTTAAACCAGATTTTCTTCAGTGCTTTTGTTTGCTTGAGGTTTGATTGTTTATCCTCTCGTTGAGCTTTGTTGAGTTTGTTGTCTGGAAGATGAATGCTGCCAACTGGTTGTGGTGACACGATCATATTCCTAATAAATTCACAAGAATATATATATATATATATACAGTATATACAGGGGTTGGACAATGAAACTGAAACTGAATCTGCAAATTAACACATATGAGACAAATTTAAATAGAGGCAAAATGCTTTGTTTTAAAATCAGAATTTTAATTAACAGTATATACAGGGGTTGGACAATGGAACTGAAACTCCTGTCATTTTAGTGTGGGAGGTTTCATGGCTAAACTGGACCAGCCTGGTAGCCAGTCTTCATTGATTGCACATTGCACCAGTAAGAGCAGAGTGCGAAGGTTCAATTAGCAGGGTAAGAGCACAGTTTTGCTCAAAATATTGAAATGCACACAACATTATGGGTGAAATACCAGAGTTCAAAAGAGGACAAATTGTTGGTGCACGTCTTGCTGGCGCATCTGTGACCAAGACAGAAAGTCTTTGTGATGTATCAAGAGCCACGGTATCCAGGGTAATGTCAGCATACCACCAAGAAGGATGAACCACACCCAACAGGATTAACTGTGGACGCAAGAGGAAGCTGTCTGAAAGGGATGTTCGGGTGCTAACCCGGATTGTATCCAAAAAACATAAAACCACGGCTGCCCAAATCACGGCAGAATTAAATGTGCACCTCTACTCTCCTGTTTCCACCAGAACTGTCCGTCGGGAGCTCCACAGGGTCAATATACACGGCCAGGCTGCTATAGCCAAACCTTTGGTCACTCATGCCAATGCCAAACGTCGGTTTCAATGGTGCAAGGAGCGCAAATCTTGGGCTGTGGACAATGTGAAACATGTATTGTTCTCTGATGAGTCCACCTTTACTGTTTTGCCCTTATCCGGGAGAGTTACGGTGTGGAGAAGCCCCAAAGAAGCGTACCGCCCAGACTGTTGCATGCCCAGAGTGAAGCATGGGGGTGGCTCAGTGATGGTTTGGGCTGCCATATCATGGCATTCCCTTGGCCCAATACTTGTGCTAGATGGGCGCGTCACTGCCAAGGACTACCGAACCATTCTTGAGGACCATTTGCATCCAATGGTTCAAACATTGTATCCTGATGGTGGTGCCGTGTATCAGGATGAAAATGCACCAATACACACAGCAAGACTGGTGAAAGATTGGTTTGATGAACATGAAAGTGAAGTTGAACATCTCCCATGGCCTGCACAGTCACCAGATCTAAATATTATTGAGCCACTTTGGGGTGTTTTGGAGGAGCGAGTCAGGAAATGTTTTCCTCCACCAGTATCACGTAGTGACCTGGCCACTATTCTGCAAGAAGAATGGCTTAAAATCCCTCTGACCACTGTGCAGGACTTGTATATGTCATTCCTAAGACGAATTGATGCTGTATTGGCCGCAAAAGGAGGCCCTACACCATACTAATAAATTATTGTGGTTTAAAACCAGGTGTTTCAGTTTCATTGCCCAACCCCTGTATATATATATATATATATATATAAATATTTAGTTGTTTGCTTTTTGCGCTATTAGCGTTATTTCAAGACTCATCCATGCGTCTCACACTTTACTAGTTACCAGCCCCTTTTCACAATACAGACTTAAAGTGAGATTGATGCACCTTTGTTGCTGTTTACAGACAATGTGCCTCTGACGCGTCTCTAAGCAGGTGAAGGAGCTGGTAACAGATCCCATTTTGTATGTTTGTGTGAAAAGGATCTTGATGGGGGAAATCTAGATTGCATTTTGCAATGTGAAAGCACTGATGTATCACTGTCATGCTTCTGTTTGGTCTGTATGAGCTATAAAAAGCACTTATTTTGCCTCCAAAAATGTTATAAGATATTTCCTAAAGCTTTAAAAACACAGATGCCAATTTCTGGATTTAAGTGGAACTGAAACAGGGTATCAAACTGTACAGGTAGCTGACTGGAAAGTTGTCAAATCTCACTTTCAGCAACACCGTGTCAAGCATTAGTAATACAATTATAACTGTTTTCAAATCAGGTAGTCTGAAAAGTTTTAACAGAACAGAAAACAAAGTGAAGAAAAATGCAGGGCTAATATGCAAATCTGCAAATTAACACATATGAGACAAATTTAAATAGAGGCAAAATGCTTTGTTTTAAAATCAGAATTTTAATTAACAGTATATACAGGGGTTGGACAATGGAACTGAAACACCTGTCATTTTAGTGTGGGAGGTTTCATGACTAAATTGGACCAGCCTGGTAGCCAGTCTTCATTGATTGCACATTGCACCAGTAATAGCAGAGTGTGAAGGTTAAATTAGCAGGGTAAGAGCACAGTTTTGCTCAAAATATTGAAATGCACACAACATTATGGGTGACATACCGGAGTTCAAAAGAGGACAAATTGTTGGTGCACGTCTTGCTCATGCCAATGCCAAACGTCGGTTTCAATGTGCAAGGAGCGCAAATCTTGGGCTGTGGACAATGTGAAACATGTATTGTTCTCTGATGAGTCCACCTTTACTGTTTTGCCCACATCCGGGAGAGTTACGGTGTGGAGAAGCCCCAAAGAAGCGTACCGCCCAGACTGTTGCATGCCCAGAGTGAAGCATGGGGGTGGCTCAGTGATGGTTTGGGCTGCCATATCATGGCATTCCCTTGGCCCAATACTTGTGCTAGATGGGCGCGTCACTGCCAAGGACTATCCAACCATTCTTGAAGACCATGTGCATCCAATGGTTCAAACATTGTATCCTGAAGGGGGTGCCGTGTATCAGGATGACAATGCACCAATACACACAGCAAGACTGGTGAACGATTGGTTTGATGAACATGAAAGTGAAGTTGAACATCTCCCATGGCCTGCACAGTCATCAGATCTAAATATTATTGAGCCACTTTGGGGTGTTTTGGAGGAGCGAGTCAGGAAACGTTTTCCTCCACCAGTATCACGTAGTGACCTGGCCACTATCCTGTAAGAAGAATGGCTTAAAATCCCTCTGACCACTGTGCAGGACTTGTATATGTCATTCCCAAGACGAATTGACGCTGTATTGGCTGCAAAAGGAGGCCCTACACCATACTAATAAATTATTGTGGTCTAAAACCAGGTGTTTCAGTTTCATTGTCCAACCCCTGTACTAAGTAAATATATTTCTAGAGCAGGGGTTTTATGATTGGAAACTAAAAATAGATGGTTGATCAACCTTCTGCCATTCTGAGAAGTGTTGGTGTTCAGATGTTTGTGGTAAAGATCAAAATAACCAATAATAAAAGAAAGTGAAACACTTAAACATAATTTTGGACTCAATCCTTTTTTTAAGCACATCAAGATAAGTACTACTTCAAAAAAAATATTAGTTTTTACCTTATTTTATATTTGCTTACTGTGAAAGCATCAGTGGTGTGCCTAACTTCTACAATGTCTTGGATTCTGTGAATCTCGAGAGAGGACAATTTCAGCTTTAAAATTATTTTGCAGTTTCATCATAACCGATGAATGAAGATGAATGCTGGCCTTCAAATAGTCTACAATATTGGCACCTCAACCATCTATCCATTGTTTACACCTGTTAATCCTTGCAGGGCTGCAGAGAGGTTGGTGCCTATCTCAAGCGGTTGTTGCAGGGGTACACCTGGACAGGTCGTAAAATCACAGGGCAGCAACTCAACCCTTTAAAACATTTCAAATACTTAGTTTAGAATGGATTTACAAGATCCCCCTGCTCCACTGCAGTCAGGGGAGACTGTAGACTCTGAAATAAATTTAGCTTATGGTGAATCTGGTTTCTCATTTAGGGACATTAAGGAATGAACCTGCTTCCTGACAGCTTTAGAAATATGAGGGGTTCCAGATTCTGTTCCATGAAGACCAAAATGCTCATTAGTAACCAATGCTGTCCATGTTACGAGTAGATATAAATTAACTGGTCTGTTTTTATCATCTTGTGTTATATAACTTTTAATATTTGAAATGTGGTGCAGGGTGTATCTTCTCTTGTGAGATTAATGTTCCTGCACATGAATCCTAAAAATATAAACTCTAACTCAGTAAATCTTGCAAATGATAAACTTTATTAAGACTACCATTTCACAATTCCAATTTCTGTTCATTTGACTTTGTTTTAAAAGAAGAATTACCTTCTCATTCTCGTCTTGAATATGTTTGGTAGTTATAACAAAAATATCATTGTTAGACTACCAGTGATGCAATGGTTAGAGTTTTGTGGCCAACTTCCAATCTCTGGTTGTTGCTATTTCAATATTATTTTACTATAATATAAGAACATAAAATAAAAGCATTCAAGATATTTTTGCTAGCCTTTTTGCTGTAAGCGGTCTTTAGTTATTTATATTAGGAAGGCAATGTCCATTTGTGTGTCTCACAAAGCAGTCACTAAAACAGAGTTTTGCTATTTTAAAACAGAAATAAATAGTTTTAAACTGGTTTTAGCATTTTGTTTTAGCAGTTAATACAGAAAGCCACAGTTGCCTCCAGCCTTCCTGTTATCTGCTGAAGTCTTGCTCTCTCTTTTAGCCTGAATAAACAGCAAACATGTCTCGACACGACATAGAAAATAAGATTATTTTTACACATTTTAGTATGATGCGTTCAGTGATCAGAAAAAGACTAGATTTTTGAATTTCTGATCAGCCAGCAAGGCCAATAAAGTTGAAAATCGATTTCAGTCACCCGATAATTTCTAGGTACATTTATATGAATAATATAATAATCACGAAAATAAAAATTAGAGGCAAACAGTAAAATTATTCAGATTTATTTTGCGTCTACCTGATGTACTGAATGAAATGTGTACCTGTTGAATAAATGTAATTACTCTGGCCTAACCTTGCATTTTATCTTTTTCTAAAACTAGTCTCTGATGTGTTAGTTGCTTTGTCCTGCTGAGAGGTGATATTGAACGTTGTGCTAAATTATCAAAGGCAAACAGAATGCCAATGCCTCCGGACCATTTTAATTTAACATCTAAGACATTTATTTATCCTGATACTTTTGGCAGACAACCCTGACGCCCACCAGCGGCTTTTGAATTTGGGATTTAATTTTTGTTTTAGGCTTAGGAAAGATTTATTCTCTGGCTGTCATTATATACAGTTTAGCCTGAGATATGTTTCTGAAGTGGGAGAAGGTTTTAGTGCTCTACATTTCCAACATCTGAATGTTTTGTGGGAGAAAAATGTCCGTTAACTTCAATCAAGAGGAGCAACTTGCACAATAACTCAGGCAGAGGATAAGCACTGGAATGGTGGCCAACTTTTAATGGTGTTGTCATGCATTTACTGTGATAAGTTAAAAGCTCCCTTGGTGTCTTTCCGTTTCTACTGTTTTCCATTTTGATCAGTAAGAGTTTAAAGTCCTGCAGAGGTATTTGCATCCTGCTGGGATTAACCGTGCACAGGTACCAAAGTACTCTTTGGTGCTCTTCGCTCTAAAGGCAGTTTAAACATTTAACAAAAACTGACACTTTTTATTAATCAAAACACCAACATTACAGGAGCCTTCACAGAACGTGTTCCCTCATTTTCAAGGCTGGTAAACTTTTTCTTCATTGCTTGGGTTTCTGCTCTCATCTGTGTGCAGTGAGTATTTTCTCCCTTGTGGCCCCAAATAAAAACAAAAATGATCAGAGCTGACTTTCAGCTTCATCACAGAAGGTAAAGAAATGTGGTGTGAATAAACAAGCTCTGGGTTTTCGTAGCTTCAGCTCCATTTCTCACTGCTTGTCATTTTATATAGCTGTATCAATTTTTTTTGCATAATTCCACGGTGCATTGGCTTGGCTTGATTTGATTTAGAACCTCAACTTTCAAGGAAATTGGACTTGTGGTATGAAAGTTCACACTTTTTGCCTCTAGGCAATTGATTTCTTCCGAGCTTGATTTTAGTGTTGTAGCAGTACCAGCACGGTGTGTTAGAGCCATGTTACATGTCACAGAGGGCTAAGGATGCCTGGGTAATTTCATCACTTAAACTTGAGCCTCCCCTGTGTTGGAAGAAACGTTGTTTGTTCTTGATAAATCAATAAATCAGAGGAGATTAAAAAATAAAAGCTTCAGTAGAGTTCAATAACCTCACTGGTTAACTACTGGTCTAATTTACTCTCTGACCAATTAATTGTAAAATGAATAATTACATGCAATATGACTTGACCTGAAAAATCTATAAAAGTGTGAAATTTGCTTTTAGTGTACTCCTTGTCTAGAAAGGTACGTTGCTTTCTCCTGCATCCCATTTCCTAAAAGATAAAATGCTTAATTTCTAAAAAATAAAGTTGTCATGCAACCTTCATTTTAGTTATATGCAAAATAAATTGTTAAAAAGTAAAACCAAAAGCCTTTCCACTCTGATATGGATCACATGCTTACTTAGCACCTGTTTGACTTGTTTTCCCAAAGTACCAGAGCTAAAACCAAAAAGGCACTGCAGCCTTTGCACCAACTTTTCAAATGGACAAAATAAAAAAACCATCATGTTAGGGGATGACATTGCCATTAAGGCCATCAATCAACATATAAAATCCAACAGATTTAGTTTATGTTTTGTCTCTTTTAGTTTGAGACAAAAACAATAAAAAAGGTTGAACATTTCCAGTAATAACAAGTCATAGTCAGTGAGCTATTTAATGTACAGTATATAGAGGCATTTCTTGATAAATTGTAATACAACCAAAAAGATTATTTACTTGAGAAACTCAATTCAAAAAGCAAAACTCATATGTTATACAGATTTATTACACATTGAGATATATATTTTAAGCGTTTATTTCTGATGATTTAATGATAATTGCTTATACTGTAGCTAGTACAAACACAAAACTAAGGTTGTTGGATAATAACAATATTACATAACATCAACAAAAGGATTCTTAATACAGAAGTGTCTACCTGGAAAATTATTGCCATGGACTGTACAGTATATGCTATCAATACCCAGGTCCTTTTGCATGAATTACTGCATGAATGCAGGGTGGTATGGAGGCGATCAGACTGTGGCTCTGCTGAGGTGTAATGGAAGACTAGGTTGCTTTGATAGCGGCCCTCAGGTCATCTGCATTGTTGGGTCTGGTGTCTCTCATCTTCCTCTTGACAACGTTCTATTAATTCTCTATGGGGTTCAGGTTAAATGAGTGTGCCGATCATTCTCAGTGACACCATTGTCATTAAAGTAGGTGTTGGTACTCTTAGCAGTCTGGGAAGATGCCAAGTCCTGCTGGAAAATGATATCTGCTTCTCTATAAAGTTTGTCAGCAAAAGGAAACATGGAGTGCTCCATCATTTCCTAATAGATGGCTACATACTTTGAACTTGTAAAACACAATGGACACCAGTGGGATGTCTCCTTAAATCATCACTGACTGAGAAAACCTTACACTGACGTTATGTCTGGTTGAGGAGTGTCTCAACGCCGTCCACGCGGTCTGTACATCAGGACCGTGTGATGTCACTTCCTTCTGCTAAAATGGTCACACCCCTTCTTGGTGAAAGAAGACACTGTAACAGAGCAAGTAAAAACTGATGTAATTGTAAAACGATTGGTATTTTTAAGGCATTTGAATGGGTCACCATATAAACATATTTTATGATAGACTGACACAAAGTTTTGGTTTTCAAGTTCTATTACAATGAAATCTGAAAAGTGTCACCTGCTAAGAGTATTTAGCTAGCTTTACTCTGATACTCTTAAAAAGATCTAGTGCACCCAACATGCTTTTTCATCAGTGGGGACAGTGAAGCTAATCAAAGTTTATGGGAAGATGAATGGAGCTAATTATAGGGCAGTGCTGAGTTAAAACCTGCAAAAGACTAGAGCGGGGCAGAGGTTTATCCTCCAGCAGGACGACTCTAAACAAACAGCAAGAGCCACAGTGGAGTGGTTTGAATTAAAGCATATTCATATGTTAGAATGGGTTAGTCAGTCTCCAGAGGTAAATCCAATGAATAATCTGTGGCTGCAATTCCAAGACAGGGTGGCTAAATAAAAAAATGCATGCTACAGTTTTCAGCTTTTTATTTGCAAAAATGTAGCTGTGTCATTTTCTTTCCACTTCACATTCATGTTTTTCTTTGTGTTGCTCCAGCATATAAAACCTCAATTCAAAAAATTAAGTTTGTGACTGTTCCCAAAATCCAAAAAAAGTGCAAGGATTTTGAAGCAAATCACCGTATCGGCAGTCAAAGTAGGCTCTCAGTGGATTTGCTACTTTGCCAATTTATACCCGTCCAAACCTGCTGCTACTTCCACCACTATGTGTCTGGGTTCTGCCAAAAACTGCTATTTTCATCTGCATCTGCTGCAGGTTTTTAGTCTCTCAGCTCATTTCAAATGCTAATAGGCAAAAAATGAAAAAAAAATGTTAAAAAAGCTCCTGATAACTGTTCTGTTCATTTTTTATTCATTCTCTTAGATGATTTTTTTAAAACAAACATAAATAATTGAAAAGTTATTTTCCTGCCAAACCGTCTCCTGTTTGGCTGCAGTATGCACTGAGAAGTTATTATTAGACTAAATTTAAGCAGCCCCTTGTCCTCAGTTTTAGCAATAGGTACCAAGCTCTTGCATTGAGTTTGACAGCCTTCTCACAATATTGTGCAAGGGTGCTCTCTTAGCTTCTCATGCTGCTTAAATGTAGTATGGCAGATGGATAGTATTTGCAGGGGGAGAGCGGGGGTCTCACCCTCCTTCTCGCTGCTTTTTTTCAGTCTCTTGCCAGTACCTCAGACATTTCAAGGGGGGAAATATGTATCAAATTAACTCTTAGCAACAGGGCCTCTGAGCTCCCTGCCCTTGTCTTTTCAGCAATCAGAGATTTGTTATTTTAGTCTCTCAACCAAAACCAAACTGGATTCAATAGCCTCAGCAATTACCTGTAATTTTCCAACCTGGTGCACTAGCTTTCACCAGAGCAACTCCGAACAGTGAAAGATTGTCTCCTCAGTTCCTAATTTTAGCGTCCGGGCGAGGTGCAATAATTCATGAACATCAGCAGTGTGGCGCTTTTGGGAATGTTTGCTTTCCTGCAGCAGGGATTTTATGTGGAGAATTTACTTTGTCTGAGCACAACGTCTGAGATTCTGAAACTAGACACCTCAGGATCTGCAGGGTCCACACTGAGCCACTGCTTTATACACCTGACCCATAAAGTAATACGTCCTTTCAGGCCAGTTCAGAAGAGACAACTCTGGAGCCATGGCATGTGTTTTCACATGGGGGTCTTTTATTCATTTTACCTTTCCCCATGTTAAATGTTAAATAATCAGCTATTTCACATCCAGTCTTTAAATTGTGTAACTATCTGCAAGACATCCACTAAAAGTACACAGTGCCTTGCTAAAGTATTCCCACCCCTTGAACGTTTTCCATATATTGTAACATATAATTGGTGGTTTTCAAACACTTTTACAAGTGGAAATCTGGTGAAAAAAAAAGGTGTGGCAAGCATTTGTATTCAGCTCATTTACTCTGATACCCCTAAATAAAATTCTGTGCAACCACTTGCCTTAAGAAGTCATTAATTAGTAAATAGAGCCACCCATGTGTAATTTCATCTTAGTTTGGATCAAGTTTTTTCTGTGAAGGTGTCAGAGGTTAGTTAGAGAACATTAGTAAACAAACTCCACCATGAAGGCCAAGAAACACAGCAGTGACAAAGTTATGGGGAAGTTTAAAGCAGGGTTAGATCATGAAACAATGTGCAGAGTATGGCACAACTGCAGACCTATCAAGGCATACCAATATACCTAAACTGACAGGCTGAAGGGCATTAATCAGAGAAGCAACCAATATTTCCATGATACCTTTAGAGTAGCCGCAGAGATCCAAAGCCCAGGTAGGTGTATCTGTTGACAGGATGACTATTAGTCACAAATCTGTCATTCATGGAAGCGTGGCAAAAATAAAGTCATTGTTGGAAAAAAAAGCCATAAAAATTCCTGTTTGCAGTTTGTCAAAAATATATATGAAGGACACTGCAAACATGGTGCTCTGGTCAGATGAGACTAAAATTTGACCTGTGTGGGGAGGAAAACCACATCACCCTGAACACCTTATCACCATGGTGGAAGCAGTATCATACTGAGGGGATGCTTTTTGTTAGCATGGACATGGAAGCTTGTCAGAGTTGATGGAGAAATTTAGGGCAATTCTGGAAGAAAACCTGTTAGACCCAAAAGACTTGAGACTGGGGTGGAGGTCCACCTTTCAGCAGCACCCTAAGCATACAGGCTGAGCAACAGTGGAATAGTTTAGATCAATGTATATTCACGTGTTAGAATGGCCTAGTCAGTGTCCAGACCTAAATCCAATTGAGAGTCTATGGTCAGACTTTAAAATTGCTGTTCTCAGAGACTCTCCATTCAGTTGGACTGGATTTAAGGTATTTTGAATGGGCAGAAATTTCAGGTCTGGATCTGCAAAGCTGGGAAAGAGACCAAAAAATAGATTTGCAGCAGTTTGCTGCCAAGGTCTGCAAAGTATTGACTTTTTATGGGTGGGAATACAAATACACACCCCAATGTTTTGATCTATATTTGCAAAATATCTGGAGATCCATCCCTTTCCTTCACTTTCACCTTGATTGCACAAACTTTGTGTTGTCTATCACAATAAAATCCCATTAAAATAGATTTACAAGTTTGTGGTTGTAATAAGACAAAAAGTTTAAGCGGGATGAATACTTTTTCACAGCACTGTATGTGTGTTTGTGTAAACCAGAGAGATGTTTTCCCCTCAGAGCTGCTGAGCGAGAAAGTACTATTCACACTAAAATGCAAATTAAGTGCAGTGTGGAACACAAGGACACTTGAGTGTCAGATGAGACTAAAATTTGACCTGTGTGGGGAGGAAAACCACATCACCCTGAACACCTTATCACCATGGTGGAAGCAGTATCATACTGAGGGGATGCTTTTTGTTAGCATGGACATGGAAGCTTGTCAGAGTTGATGGAGAAAATTTAGGGCAATTCTGGAAGAAAACCTGTTAGACCCAAAAGACTTGAGATGGGGGGGGAGGTCCACCTTTCAGCAGCACCCTAAGCATCCAGGCTGAGCAACAGTGGGGAATAGTTTAGATCAATGTATATTCACGTGTTAGAATGGCCTAGTCAGTGTCCAGACCTAAATCCAATTGAGAGTCTATGGTCAGACTTTTAAAATTGCTGTTCTCAGAGACTCTCCATTCAGTTGGACTGGATTTAAGGTATTTTAATGGGCAGAAAATTTCAGCTTTTTCTGCAAAGCTGGTAGAGACCAAAAAATAGATTTGCAGCAGTTTGCTGCCAAGGTCTGCAAAGTATTGACTTATATGGGTGGAATACAAAAAAAACCCCAATGTTTTGATCTCTATTTGCCAAAATATCTGGAGATCCATCCCTTTCCTTCACTTTCACCTTTATGCACTACTTTTGTGTTGTCTTACATAAAATCCCATAAAATAGATTTACAAGTTTGTGGTTTTAATAAGACAAAAAGTTTTAAGCGGGATGAATACTTTTTCACAGCACTGTATGTGGGTTTGTGTAAACCAGAGAGATGTTTTCCCCCAGAGCTGCTGAGCGAGAAAGTACTATTCACAAAAAATGCAAATTAAGTGCAGTGTGGAACACAAGGACACTTGAGTGTCAGATGAGACTAAAAATTTACCTGTGTGGGGGGGAAAACCACATCACCCTGAAAACCCTTATCACCATGGTGGAAGCAGTATCATACTGAGGGGATGCTTTTTGTTAGCATGGACATGGAAGCTTGTCAGAGTTGATGGAGAAATTTAGGGCAATTCTGGAAGAAAACCTGTTAGACCCAAAAGACTTGAGACTGGGGTGGAGGTCCACCTTTCAGCAGCACCCTAAGCATACAGGCTGAGCAACAGTGGAATAGTTTAGATCAATGTATATTCACGTGTTAGAATGGCCTAGTCAGTGTCCAGACCTAAATCCAATTGAGAGTCTATGGTCAGACTTTAAAATTGCTGTTCTCAGAGACTCTCCATTCAGTTGGACTGGATTTAAGGTATTTTGAATGGGCAGAAATTTCAGTCTCTGGATCTGCAAAGCTGGTAGAGACCAAAAAATAGATTTGCAGCAGTTTGCTGCCAAGGTCTGCAAAGTATTGACTTATATGGGTGGGAATACAAATACACACCCCAATGTTTTGATCTCTATTTGCAAAATATCTGGAGATCCATCCCTTTCCTTCACTTTCACCTTTATGCACTACTTTGTGTTGTCTATCACATAAAATCCCATTAAAATAGATTTACAAGTTTGTGGTTGTAATAAGACAAAAAGTTTAAGCGGGATGAATAGTTTTTCACAGCACTGTATGTGTGTTTGTGTAAACCAGAGAGATGTTTTCCCCTCAGAGCTGCTGAGCGAGAAAGTACTATTCACACTAAAATGCAAATTAAGTGCAGTGTGGAACACAAGGACACTTGAGTGTGTGTGCATTAGCAAATTTTAACTCCCTGCAAACCAAACAGCTTGTTCTGGGCTCATCTCCCTGTAATGGAGCTGAAGAAAGAGGAACTTGGGTTTGTTTTTTGGTGACTTTGATCACATAGTTTGAAGAGAGAAGAAAAAGCATCTCCTCTGGCTTTGTTTATTTGCTTTGTATCTCCTTACAGAGGTACCATATGGTATCTGTAAGGGAGAGACAGTTTGTACTATGCAATGAATTATTTTGCGGATTAGTATTGGCATTTAAGCGCTCTTGGCTTTAAATCCTGTCTGTTTTAGATCTTAAGTACATTCCTTGGCAAACCTGCTCCCCGATGTCGGGCCGGCCTCCTTCCCGTCGGCCAATACATTTTTTGAAGCTGCAGAACCTGACAGGAGAAAAAAAAACAGCCATCTGAAGAGACCAGGACATGATCCTGAATTACTCTGAGTGAAATTAAACCAGTTTTTTCAGTGTTGTGATGCCAGCATGACTTTAACTTTAAGCTGCATTTTTCCCCCCCTGTCAAGAGTCTCTCAGCATTTCTTTTTAGATTGGAGACCTCTGAGGTTAATGTAATTACAATCTCTGATTGTTGTACAAATTACAGGTTAGTGATGTGTCACACACTCCCTTCAGGTGCTGCAGCAGTTGGCTTTAATGTCTTGTTTTATGTTTACCCGTTAAAATGAATTTGGCCAGGTGAATTGGTTTTGAACACAACCTTAGAGTTAGATCTTAATTTTTCTCTTCCTAGAAAAGAAACAGTTACAACATCAGGGAAAGAAACAGCAGAGGTTAGCAAGTGATAGCTCTTCCCAGTCGTTAAAACTAGCATTCGTGGCACATTTATGTAGCCCTGGAGTTCTTTCCCGCCACAATTTTCTCATCTCCAAGCCTGCCTTAAAATCAAGATCCTCCCTTCTGTTTCCAGTACAGCTGGCCTCCCTCCAGCCCCTTTCAGAAGAAGAGGATGAATTCCTAGATGTCTGATAAGCTTCACTAGAACATGATTCCTAATGGAAGAGAGAAGAAGAAGAGACAGATGCTATCAGCGTGCTTGAATTGCCTCGCAGCCAGATCAAACATCCTAAAAGTGCAGTGAATGTCGAATCATGCCGCGAGGTTGTTACGCATTTATCTTCTCCGCTGGTAATTGATCTTGCTTCTAAATGAAACCAACTGGCTATTTCATTGTAAACAAAACATCATTTGCATTGTGAATTATCAGCTTTGTAGCTTTTTTCCTAATCGTTCTTTGAAATAAAAAGCCTCAAATGGATGTTTTTCGGCCTTGTGTTTTATTTTCCTCCAACCGAGACACTTTGTGACACCATTAATCATTTACTTCTGTTTTTTTTTTTTCTCCTTTTCCTGTTTATCGAGTCGGAGAAAAGTACAGAGCCGTACACTTCCCCCATCATGTGTGAAAGCCTGCGTGTTTATGTGTAAAACAGCAGGACCTTCAGGATCTCAGAGTAAAAAAATATCTCGCTACACCACCGTAGCATGCCAGAGGGGTTTTGATGGAGATGGAGTCATACTGAGCTAATGAAGCTCCAAACCTCAGCTATCGATCCACCTCACAACGGTGCTTCACAGAGATAACAGAGGAGGGGAGCAGTGTGTGGCATCATGCACGCTCTGATCTGTGTGACATCTAATTCGGTGTAATGAACCCAGTAAACCAGAGAGGATGATAGGGGGGCTTTCTAATGCAACGACAGTATATATATACTATATATATATATATATATATATATATATATAGTCAGTCAGTCAGTCAGTCATTTTCTACCGTTTCTTCCATAGTGGGTCACGGGGAAGCTGGTGCCTATCTCCAGCAGTCTATGGGCGGGAGGCAGGGTACACCCTGGACAGGTCGCAACCCATCGCAGGGCAACACAGAGACACACAGGAAAAACAACCACGCACTCATTCTAACCTAAGGGCAATTCACAGAGACCAATTAACCTAACAGGCATGTCTTTGGACTGTGGGAGGATGCCGGAGTACCCGGTGAGAACCCAAGCATGCACGGGGAGAACATGCACACTCCATGCAGAAAGACCCCCGGCCATGGCGGCATAGTGTGTTACTAATGGTCTTATTTGAGACTGTGGCCCCAGCTCCCTTCAGGTCATTGACTAGGTCCTGCTGTGTAGTTCTGGGCTGATCCCTCACCTTCCTCTTGATCATTGATGCCCCAAGAGGTGAGATCTTGCATGGAGCCCCAGACTGAGGGAGATTCAGCATCATCTTGAACTTCTTCCATTTTCTTATAATTGCACTAACAGTTGTTGCCTTCTCACCAAGCTGCTTGGCTATTTTCCTGTAGGCCATCCCAGCCTTGTGCAGGTCTACTATTTTATCACTGATGTCTTTACACAGCTCCCTGGTCTTGGCCATGGTGGAGAGGTTGGAGTGTGCTTGATTGAGTGTGTGGACAGGAGTCTTTGATACAGATAATGAGTTCAAACAGGTGCAGTTAATACATAATGAGTGGAGAACAGGAGGGCTTCTTAAAGAATAACTAACAGGCCTTTGAGAGCTGGGATTCTTACTGGTTGTTAGATGATAAAATACTTATGCAATAAAATGCAAATTAATTACTTAAAAAACACAGTGTGTTTCCTGGACTTTTGTTTTAGATTCCATCATTTACAGTTGAAGTGAGTTGAAGTGAGTACCTATGATAAAAATTAAAGACTTCTACATGCTTTGCAAATATATATTATATTTTCTGTTTCAGAGATTCAAAAGTCAGATTTACTTTTTTTCTAATTGTTGTATTGAATGACCTAATCTGACTCCAAAATACTCTGGTGTGCAGAAGACTGTTGAACGATATGACTGGAACGTGCCCAGGGCCCATGTTTGTAAAATAAGCTCAATTCATGATTCCTCCACCACTGTTCTTGTGAGTAAAGACAAATAATCTCTGTGGAATACATACCTAAAAGCTCCTGACAAGCAACCTGCAAAAACCTCAGATTTTTAGTAGTGTTTCTTGCTGATCTGTTAATTAAATGTATTTAATAAGCACAACATCACTCCTACATGCCCACGTGCACTTCATTTATTCACACACTGTATGTTAGATAGAGATATAAGAGATACATTTATAAATTTACCATCTCTTTATGAGCATATTGTGCAAATGTTACTTCCAATAAACATGATTTATTTGCAACCTCCACTATAATCAAAACTGTAAAGCAATAAAATGAAAAACACATAAAGGCTCTGGAAATTAAGAGTTCAAATATTTAACTTTCCTGCTCTAAATGAGCCTTTTCACATCATACAGTGTAATTTCATTCCCTCTCAGTTTAGAAATAATGATAACCCCTCACTGAGACGTTTATTTGTAGTGGCATAAATAAAATTGTAAAAGATCCAGGGATTTTATTTAATTTAGGAAAAATTGCAGTGGAGATAATTACTCTTTTCATTGAGGCGGTGATGGTTTAAATTCGCTCTATCATTCCTGAGTAATAAAAGGTGTCAAAACCCTCATGACACGCCCACTTATTATAGCTGATTTAAATAGACTTAGAAAAGGAAAAAAAGAAGCTTCCTTTTCCATGACCACCTTCACTGCTAGTGCAAATGAAAATGCCCTTCCCAAAATAGATCATTTTTACCCTTCAAATGTCCACTTTTATTTTAAGCCTGGTGACACCATGCCATCCATCACACTCAGCTTCTCAGCTTTTCAGATGTGAGCAGCCCTGGGGAAAACACTGATACTATGCTGGGGAAGTGTGATAGTATGCTGTAGCTGAGTTGCTGGCCTCTCTATGGCTAGATTACCACTAATTTAACCTCAGAGTAGCATTTAAATGTTCTTTCTCCAAGTAAAGTGGAAGTTGCTCCTCTCTTTATGGTAAACATTGAAAATGGATGCTCTCCCTTTCCAGCTCTTCCCTCAAATTACCAGTTGACATGGCCAGATATCAGTCCGGATTGTCGTCTGCCTGGAAAAATGCACAAGTGAATGCTTTATTGAGTGTTTTGGCTGGGTGGGAATTATACAAAGGGGACCCAGCACTTTGATCATCTTGACCTGAAAATGTGATAGTCTCTCGACTTCACAGGCCTCCCTGACACCTAGGAAACAAGAGCTGTTAGGCTTGATACATGATCTGCACCACAGTACTAAAGACTGAACTTCTCCTGTTTCGTACTGGTCGTAATTTTGAGCGGCTCAGACTTGTTTTTTTTTCCCACAAGCCAATTGAGCTTATGTTGTCTGGTCTGTATTCTACATTTATGAATGGTAGATTAACTATTCATGGACAACGTTTAAGCACTTTAAATTTTATACACCCCAACTTTAGTTTTAAATTCCATAGATATTTGACCATATAAGTCAGGATTAGGGAAAGGTCTTAAGGGTGTTAAAAAGAAGAAAGTGTAACACTTTTTAGTTATACCTGCATATACTGTGCCTTGTAACAGTATTCACACCCCTTGAACTTTTTCAAATTTTGACATGTTGTAACCACAACGTTTGTGGTTACAAACCACAAAGTAGCAAACATTCGTGCTCTTTAAAGCCACCTTTAGCTGCAGTTACAGCTGCGTGTCTTTTGGGTTATATATCTACCAGCTTTGCACATCTAGAGACTAAAAGTGTTTTTAAATTCTTCTAAGCAAACAGCTTAAACTCAATCAGATTGGATGAAGAGTGTCTGTGAACATAAATTTTCAAGTCCCGCCACAGATTCTCAATCTGATTTAAGTCTGAACTTTGACTGGACCATTCCAGCATATGAATATACTTTGATCAAGTACTCCACTGTATCTCTGGCTGCATGTTTAGGGTCATTGTCCTCCTGGAAGGGGAAGCTCTGCCACAGTTTTAAGTCTTTTTCTGCTTCTAACAGGATTTTTTCCAGTTTTGCCCTGCATTTAGCTCCATCCATGTCCCCATCAACTCTGACCAGCTTCACTGTCCCTGATAAAGAAAAGCATCCCCATAGCATAATGCTGTCATCACCATGTTTCAATGTGGGAATTGTGTGTTCAGGATGATGTTCATTGTTAATTTTCCACTACACATGTTTTCTTGCCACTCTTCCATAAATGACTAAATATAGCTGAGCTGCAAATCTCTGCATCTCCTCCAGAGTTACCATGCCTCCTCTGACTCATGTTAATGCACTTCTTGCCCTGCCTGTGAGTTCAGCTGGACAGGCTTGGAGAAGTCTTAACCCTGGTTAAGACTTCTCCACAACTTTATTCCTGACCTGCCTGCTGTGTTCCTTGGTCTTCATGGGGCTGTTTGTTCATTGATGTTCTCTAAGAAATCTCTGAGGTAAATAAATAAATAAATTTAGAGTTTACTGTTCTGAGCAATTTAATGCCATGTCAGTCCTGCCAAGGTTAGAAGTGAATTAGACAGAGCCGGCGTAAAGCTGTTGTACAGCTTTTAAAGTTCACCACCCTTTCAGGACTACTCGAGCCCCCGGCCTTTGATCAGTGTTAACATAACGGGTAACCCTGACAGTTTATTTTCTGCTTTTGTCCAAAA
The DNA here is from genome assembly GCA_036173005.1 of Crenichthys baileyi. Taxonomy (NCBI): domain Eukaryota; kingdom Metazoa; phylum Chordata; class Actinopteri; order Cyprinodontiformes; family Goodeidae; genus Crenichthys; species Crenichthys baileyi. The sequence goes on from JAHHUM010000041.1 coordinate 106,065, forward strand.
AAGACCATTTGTGTCAGAGAACAATCTCCTCTTCCTCTGGTACATTGGCACACCTCAAAAGAAAAATGTCAGGGTCAGAGACGGGCCATTAGCCCAGAGTGGCCTGTTTTTGTGCTCCCAGAACCCATTGAAAACACCTTTTTAGTCTTCAACAGATGATACCGTGACACAGCGGCGACGGGCTTGACCTGGACCTTGACTTAAAGACATAAAACAAAAAGAAAACAGTGAAGCCCTGGGGAGCAAAGAATGAATGACACATTGAATGCCTCATAAAGAACGTACCTGCTTTACATGGCTACATTGTAATACCTTGTACAATAAATTAACTACACAGTCACCTTCTATTCATGGGTATTATACCCTTCTTTTTCACTGAGGTCGCTCTTCTGTTGGTGCAAATGTCATAGCGCTTTAATGAGAACTCCACTGTACTTCACAATAGGAGCTTTTCAGGCAGATTAAATGTATCACCATGCTGAAAACTTTCCTTTCCTCTCATCCGCCCCTTTGGCCCTATTGTGACACTGTGGTTTTACAGAGCAGCTTGTTGCTGAAAAACAAGGTTAAGAAAGATCAGTATCAAAGGAGGAGTGTTTTTGTGTGGCTTGCGGGAGAGTCTCGCTTCAGGTTTCCACCTGAAACACAAAGGTGTTTTCTTACCTGATTTGTATTCATTCACACAATGAGTGGGCCTGCCTCTCTTGTTTCCAAGTAAGGAGAGTCCAGACAAGACTTTTGTTTGCCCTATCATTGGATACGTGCTTGTTGCCTTCTCCGGTACGAACTTTGGAGTCCAGCCACAAGGCTTTGTCGTGGATAGATTTTTTTCCTGCTCTTTTTCCTCTTCTTTGTTGTTTTGTTTATGTTTTAAAGAGCCTCTTTCAGATTTCCGTTTGCGCAGTGCTGTTGATCTTTCCATCTTCAGGATCCAGTATTATGGCAGCACTAACAAGCTATGTCAGCCGAATAACTGCCCTGTCAAAATCTAAAACCCAAAAATTTGTCTTTAAAACGGGTTTTATCAACCTGCTACGGTACAGTCTGTATAATGTCTGCCTGTAAACTGACACTGCCAGGGTTTATATCCACTGTGGAAAAGGCTGGAATTTTATTTCCCCATTTTCCAATACTATGATAAGCATAGAAAAATATTTGTGTCTCTACACTCGCCACATCCCTGTCCCGTCCGTCCATCTTTAATTTAGACTTTGAAAATCGGCTACAAAATGCTAAGAATTCTTGGAATTTGGGTGTGGATCATATGGCTCATATGTATTACATATGAATCATATGTAATTTTATGTGTAGGAACTCTTCACTTCTATGATCAATCTGTTCAATTCATTTGATGTAATTCCATGCTCTGAACACACTCTAGCAAACCTCCCTGTCCTCTGACTTCTTCTGTTTTAGGGGTTTTTCCTGACTGTTTCTCCAGAGTCGATCCTCAAGGTGGCAAAACACGCTTCGGAAAACAGCAAAATCTTCTGCATGAACCTCTCGGCACCGTTCATCAGCCAGTTCTTTAAAGAGCCCCTGATGAAGGTCATGCCATATGTTGACATCTTGTTTGGCAACGAAACGGTGAGTGAACTAACTAAAAAAAAAAAAATGACATGCAGAATCTGTTCAAGTTGGGCAGCAACTCCTCCGACCTTGCTATTGTACTTCCCCAGGTTGCGGTCAGTAGAAAATCTGCAAGTAAATATGCTTAAAAGGTTAATTCAGTGTGCAAATCTATATTTGATGGGGTTTTTGTGAAACAGTTTTTGTAGTTTAAGGTGTGTTCTCTGTATTTTTGTTTGGGTAGCTATATGAGTACCCTCGGTGTGCACCCATGCAGATTAATGCACGAAATATGGACCTATGTTTTGCCCCGTATTGCTTTTATAAATAAAAGCGTGGTCAATATAATTTGGCTTTTTTCACAAGAATTTGCAAAACAAATCCCTAATATTGAAGTGAAAAATTATTTTTACAAAGTAATGTCATTTAAAACATGCAAGGTAGATTAAGTGATGCTTCAGGTCAATGTTTATTCATTAGTTGGATGCCCCTTTGGCTACAAACACAGCACTGAGTCTGGGCTGACACATCTGGACACTGCATTTTTTCTCCATTCTTTTTGCAAAACAGCTCGAGCTCTTTGAGGTTGCTCTTGGATCGGCCGTGAACCGCTCTTTTTAAGCCCATAAATTTTAATTGGATTGAGATCTAGGCTTTCACTTCAAATTTTTTTGACAAGCTAACAAATGCCACGCTCAGGCTATTTATAAAAAAAATTATTGTAGTTGATTTGCTTGTTAAGTTAATCAGGAATTCATGAATTCCTGTTTCCCTGGAGTGTAAATGTGATATGACACAGAGGGCCACTCTGCAGAATAGGAAAGGCAAGAGAACATGCCATTTAGGTAAGGCACTCATGTTCTAAACTCCCATAAGACTGGAACTGGATACAAGAAAATCGATACTACCCTCCACTTGCCACACAGCAATTGGAACTGTGATAACCGAGCTGTATGGCCTAGGTTTTTCTTATTTAATTTATTACCATTATTTAGTTTTTGCATCTGAAATACTAACTTTTTTAATATCTTCATTTTTCATTTGATGTCTCTTTGGGTTTGACGTTTCATGGTTAAAGTATTAAACCTCAGCAACTACTGAAGGTATTGCTGCAGAATATTTTTAGCAAAATGCTCGTATCCTTCAAAGAATGAATCACAGTGACTCTGTGATCCATATGACTTTCCACACTGACATTTTTTGATCTCGATAATTCTCTACAACCTCACATCTTTCAACTGTGAGGCTACCTTTGTTAAAGTTCAAAGAGAGCCGGGACAACTCTTAAAGGTGACATGAAACCGCTGCAAGCACAAAAGCCATTCAAACACCAAAGTCTAAGAAAATGTGTGCAAATGTTCTCTTTATATTTTTACAAGGACCAAGTGTATAGAGTTATAAATAATAGCTCTGTGCAGTGTAGGTTCCCATACAGCTGCAAGAACACAGTTTCCACAGTGCTTTGACCTCTTTACAGACTCACACTCCAATGTTTGTGTCCTTTCTCTCTGTCATGGCAGTTTCGCAGTGTGCTGCTGAGGTAATCAGCTGATTCTGCCCGTGTCTGAACTGGAAAGCAACCTGGAAAAAAATATCAGCTACTAAAAGAAAGCACAGTTTAGCTGCATAAAGTTTTAATAGAGTATTAGAGAGTCAATATATGGAACACAAAGATTTTTTCACAAGCATTTTATATTTTTTTTTGTGGATTGAACCAAGTTCTCAACAAAACGATTACATAGATAATATGTATACATAATATGCTTAAAAAAATTAGCTTGAACTTTTCCAAATTCTTATAAAAGTGTAATATGTTGTGTAAACAAAATTCATTCAGTCAGAAAGCCAAAATATATTAATAATATATAAATTTAATCCACCTTGACAAACGTTCTTCATATACTCTATATTCATGTCTTGATGCCTTTAACCTCTTCAAATTATACTGTAAGACAAAGTATTTCCGCCTGCCTATAAAGGTATTTGTTATTGTCTTAATACTGCATGTAATTCATGCAATTTTAAGGGTTTTTTACAATATTTTTTTTTACAATGTTAAATTGAAACAGTTATTATTTCACTGCTGTTTCATCTCACACAGTGATATAAACATCAAATAAACGGATGATGCCTTAACAACTGTTCATTCCATTACAGTGACTTTATAAAAATAAAATATTAACTCCAAAGAATACTTTTGTTTAAAAATCATCATTTTGGCCTTAACAGATCTGGGCAAACCTTCTAACTGAAAGACCCAAAACAAAAAGGAAAACAGAGGGGTGTTTAAAGGACTCTCCGCAAAATCCAGTCAGCTCTGCTTCTGTTCATTTTTACATTGTGTGGCCTCTCATTTCCGTTTTATATCATGAAACGTTATGAACCATGCATTCCTCTGATAGGTTTGGCTAAAAGGGATATTTCAGATTTGCTGAATCGAGGTTCTGTAAAGTTATAGTACTAGCTCCCTTACCTGTAGTAGACAGGGAAGAAATCTTAAGAGTGGTCGAAAGCTAACTGTTAGTTGGGTGGATGCCCTTGTTGTATTTGTTTTTAGCTATTTAAAAAGACTCAGACTGAGATTATTTATATTCGTGGAACACAATGATATATTAGTAGATATTAAAAGTGGACACTTGCATAAAAAACATACGCCTATTATTTGTGCAACTGCATTGGAGATGGTTCATTCCTGTATCTTTCCAGGTCTTGCAGTTGCTTGGAAATTATCTTGGGGGACTGACAACCAGCTGATGAGGTGGATTGATACATCCAGCAGCTTTAGGCAATGTGATTTTGCATGGTGACACAGACCATGTTCAGCTGAAAAAAACAACAACAAACTTAGGGATCTTCTGTAAAACTGAGATATTTATTATACGCTAATACAATGTTGCTCAATGTTACAACTCATGAATATTTTAATTTGAACTTGTTTTTAATAGCTAAAATCAGCAAAACTTTAAATAAAATTACAGGCTCACCTCATCATCTCTATATGTTGTTTAAAACCGTCTCTCTTATCGCTATATACAGTAGTTATACAACCAATGAAGAAAACTGATGTGTCTTTTCCATCAGTTCCCCTCATTAAATGATGATTCATGCATACACCGTGCTTTGTAACTGATGTCCTGTTTACTGCAAACCTGTTTACTGCATCCAGGTTTCTTTCACTCTAATGCTGCATTATATTTACAAATATTTAAACCTCCACCAATGTGGTGAAATGTCACAAAATGCATTGTGGGTAGCGAGTGACATCAGCTTGTCTTGAGCAATTAGATTGCACCTACTTCACTTTACAAGACAGTTTACTTTGACAAGAAATCTTGAGGGTTTTTAATATCTAGTACCGTGAGATAACACCCCTAGTTATCGCTTACCGCTACTTTCTGCAGAACGAGTTTAGGATCTAGGTCAAAGCTGCTGTAAAACTGTAATGCAGTTAAAAAGACTACACACAATGAGTACATCCATTAGCTATACCAGATGAAGCTTAAATACTTCTGAAATTCTTCCATTTGTAATTAAAAGCAGAATATTGGACCCAGCCAGCAGCATTTAAGGCTCTTTGATTTGACATATCCTCTCACTTTGTTTAAATCAAAACTCTGTATCCATTGTTTGATTTTCCTAATTGATCTCCTCCATATCCATTTAACGTCTCACTTATTATGGCCCCATAAAGAGATTAATAGAATTAGCGCAGCAATCATTCATCTCAATCTCGGCATCATTTCACTCCGCCTGATCTATTGATTCTTTCTTTTTTCACCCGCCTTGTGGAAGTGCAAAGCTGTGTTGGAGGTCAAGCTTTGGTCACAGACTTCGGCACTGCTGGGAAGTATCCATTCACAGGCCAGAGTACTCTGACACTGAGTTCCCACCTGGACCAACTGCACCTTGGCGGGGGGCAGGGTGAAGTGAAGGAGGGGATGTTCTTTAGGCTGAACTCCCCTCCCCGCTGCTAAAGCTACTAAACAGAGCCTCGCCTTCAGGTTTGGGAAGAAGTCCCCAGAACAGGACAGAGCTGGAAGAAACTGCTCAGCATTGGAGGATTTATGGCTCCTGCTGACTTCAGCTTTTTCCCTTCTTTTCTTTCCGCAGCTGACATAAAGCTTTCCATTTACATATGCACCTCTCTCTCTCTTGCTCCCTAATTGCTGGGAGGAACAGTTCTGTCTCCTAAACTGCAGTGTACATTTTACAAGTGGTATGTATTTTTCAGTTGGGTGGTACTGTAACTGAATACTCACACCTCCAGTTATTACGTCTTATTGACTTTGGATAATTGCATTTTTATATTTGTGGAAGGATATTATCTCTTGGTGACTGTGTCAGGGCTTGTTTTTAAGGTTAATCGCAGCTTCAGTTGCAAACAGAGCAAATATTCAGTCCTAAGCAGTGAGGTCTTCAAGGCTGCCCGTAAGAGTAATGACTGTCCGGTGTGTTTTGACTCCTTTTAGCCTCCCCTCCTGCCCTCCCCTATCTCGCCTCCTCACGTTGGCAGCTGGGAGGAGGGAAACAGGGAAAGACTGCTCATACAGTCGAGCCCCAGACCTCCCATTGTGCACAGGCCAGACAAGGTTGGCGGTCATGCAGTGGTGCGTGATGAGTGACAGGCAACAGAACTGCGTCGCCCGCGCATGGCCCCCCTTCGGCCCACCCGGCCGTCCTTTCACCCTGACATCCACCCCCCAATGTGATGGATAAGCCTCAGCCCCGCGATGCTTTCATAACAAGTCAATGACAGTCACCATCATGCAGTCTGACTCCTGTTGCCTCACAGAATGTGCCATAAGGGAAGGCTAATGTGTCTGCCTTCCTCTCCCACACTGACTGAGTCACGATCCAGACCCCCTCACTGGGGGGAAAATCTGCTTTAAGCAGCTATAAGCACTCATATTCTGAAAGTGACTGGCATTATATTTAAGCAAGATAGTTTTTTGATAAATGATTACTGCTCTATTTGTCAAGACTGGAAAGTTGTCTTTCTGCTTGCTTAAAATTCCAAAACAGCCATGCAAAATTCAATAGCTATACTTTTTTTTCTTCCTGCCCGCTCCTGAAGTGGAAATGTGTCTGTGTGTCTACCCTGAGTAATTCTGCTATAACTCGATCCTGCTGGTACTTGTTTAAAACCTGGCATCAGCATGGCCTGCCTGGCCCTATCTGCAGCCCTGTGCTTATATAACAGTCTCCCATCCATCCTGTAATTACTGCCTTTTTGGGGCATAGTGTAGTGTCTGTTCCTTCACCGTTGGAAGGGGTGGGGGGTGGGATCTGGAGCGACGCCGTCTCTGTGCCAGGGCCTCTGAAACGGAGTCGACAGAGGCGCGCAGACTTCAGAGGCTACTTTACTTAATTGGCAAACATGTCGTGTGATAACCTGGGAACAGTGCGGGCCTAATTGAGTCCTCCTGTGCCGTCCTCCTCCTCACTACCTGACACGGGACCCAGGGCATTACATTTCCCTTGGTTTTAATGGCCGCAGTTAATTAGGACCAAATGAGGGAATCATTACCGCTGGAAAAACCGCATGCCAGTGAATTCACCGATTAAAATTATCCACAATTTGCTTTTGCTGTTTGAGCATATGAGATAAACCACACAATGGGGGAGGAGGAGGACTGGATCATTACTGGTGTATTTGTTTTGTGGAATTTTAGATGTGTTATAAATGAATTGGATGATTAATCAGCACTGAGTTAATCACCCTGACTGATGTGTTTTTTTTAAGCCGGTTCATTTGGGTTTCTCAGTAGGAATGGGCTGGTATGAGATTCTCACAGTATGACTACATTTAGTAGAAATACAGCAGTTTCACAACATTTTACACAAAAAACATGACTTCATTACTTCTATTTAAAGCAAAAAACCAACAGCTATGCCTTCTGCTACTAATATAATGTAACATATTGATTATTAGAGGCAGTAATTGACCGACAATTTTCTGCCCTGACAGGTGACTGGCCAGTTGTAAGCTCAAACTTCGGTTTCTTTTCCATTAAATGCACCATATCTAAGCAGTGAGAGGTCAGTGTGACAACAATACTCTTTATTGTTGATGTTTTTAGTAGGAGTCAAACCCAGCCTAAAGTATTGGTGAGATATTTAGTAGCTATTTAAAAGCTAAGCGTATGATCTACATCTGAAAACATATCTACAATTCATTGAAGTAATGAAAGAGTGAGAGACAGGAAGACATCAGTTGGTAATAGGAAGGCTCAGCGTAAGCTAAGTTGCTTTCTTTTATTCGTTTTAGCTTCAAACTTCTGTTACAGGATCTGCTAGATTTAAAATGCTGGCTTTCTGCTGGAAATCCCAGAGTTGAGAAAAGGATTTACATTCTCTAGGAAATGCAGCTGACGCAGCACCAATCCGTCTATCGATCTCCCGCTCCATTTTTACCTCATTCGTGAACAAGACCCCAAGATACTTGAACTCCTCCACTTGAGGCAGGACCTCCCCCCCGACCTGGAGAAGGCACTCTACCCTTCTCTGGCTCAAGACCATGGCCTCAGACTTGGAGGCACTGATTCTCATCCCGGCCGCTTCACACCCGGCTGCAAACTGCTCCAGTGAGAGCTGTAGATCATGAGCTGATGAAGCCAATAGGACCAGATCATCCACAAAAAGCAGAGACACAATTCTAAGGCCACCAAAACGGATTCCCTCAACACCTTGGCTGTGCCTAGAAATTCTGTTCATAAAAGTTATGAACAGAATCTGTGACAACGGTGAAAATCTTTTCAAACAGCCAAATTTGTCTTTCTTATAAGCGGGTTAAAAGGGTAGTAGCCTTGTTTCAGCTAGCTGACAGAGCATGCAGCAGCAGGTGGAAGAGGGGCACCGACTGTGTTACTCTGTGCCTCATGCAGTAAAACAAAACAGGAGAAAACTGTTTTACTCTAGCATTTTCTCTAGCATCTCTTTAAAAGGAGTTAAGGCCATATAAACAGTATGATTGAAAATTAGTTCAAACCGAAAAGTTTCAAATTGATATTTCAGTTTACATCAAGTGCAGGTTTTTACTTGTACAAATGGTTTAAAAATCTCCTTTCTCAATAAAACAGCTATGGACAGGAGTAGTTTTTTTATTTTGCCCCAGAGCTAATCCCCAACAACCTCTTCTGTGCCATTAACATTTATATACCACCCCCATACATGAAGCTCCATGTGCGCCCCATTGCTGTCCAATGCATTCTGCAGCTCCACACTCAGAGGGAGGGTATTTATATGGGTTCTGGCCTCGTCTTCCAAATGAGAGACAGTCATTATAATTGAATACGCAATAGGTGAGACATTTAACAAAAGTGAAAATGGCATTCAACTATGTATTAATGTGCTTTGCTGAGGCAAAAAGGGAGCCATCATCATTTCACTGTTCAAGCTGTTTTAAAAGAGCATTTAGCCTGCCATCTCTCCAGGCCATGAGAGCAAAAATGACACAGATTTCTTTCTTCTCTGTGCTTTGTGTGAATGTTCTTCACCTAATATTTTCTGTGTTTGTCATGCCTTTCCTTTCCACCCATTCCTCAGCAACTCACTGTAATCTAGGTGACGGGATACAAGCAGCCCTACAGAAGGTTATTGTCATGAAAAGCCCCTCTGGCCTTCTGACTCTCAGCCCCATTTTTCTCTGCATCCAGTGCGTGTCTGTGTACATATGGGGAGAGGTATAATGATTTATCCATGACTGTACAAAGTGTGTACATATACATATATAATATATACATTTACCATTACAAAATGTCTCCCTGCTCCCCATAAGCTTATCTGCTAATAAATATAAACATTTGTTTGGGTCTGAGAAGTAAGAGCAGCTAGAATCCATCCAACTGGCAAAACGTGTTATATATTTAGAAAAATCGTGAATTCCTGTCATGACAAATGTCTCTCTATTAAGTTGCAAACATACCACTCACCAATTGTAGCCAGCATAAGGATCATATTAATTCTGGGTGTTTGTCCACTCTTATCATTTAAATTGGTTGATGTCCTGGTATAAATCCAACTTTTGACATAATCTGTAAATGTTCAGTATGGTTAAGGTCATGGCCATTCCAGAAGCTTAATCTTAGCCTACTTTTACTAAAACCAGTTTTGATGTATATTTGCGATCATTGAATGTGTAGAGAAGGTGAGGCGTTCAAACAGAAGAACCAAAGGATCAACTGTCAAGCATGGTGATGGCAGCATTATGCAGAGGGTCTGTTTCCCTGCCAGTAGAACTGGTGCAATGCACAATTTGGTTACAATAATAAAGGATTTCTGCTACCAAATTCAACATGACCTCAAGTTAACAACTGGACAATTTATTGTTGCCACACACATTCAAACTGGTTTTGAGATGCATAAAGCAGGCTAACATTAAGCTTGAAGAAAGGTCACTGCCTTAAATGTAAGTTTTTGTCTTATGCTTAAAAATCAAGCCTGTACCAGAAAACCAAACCATTTTATGAGCTCTTCCATTTCTTAAAGAACAATGTGATCCAGCCAGAAACATGCCTGCAGCTTGTTGATGGCTATAAAAAGTTTGGGGTCTATCTGCAACTTGCTAAGGGACATTTATCCAAATATGTTTGTATGTATGTTAAAATTTGACTCAGAGAAAATACACTAAATTTCAACTTATTACTGCGTAATTTTAGTCCAATTTCAAAAACAGATTAGTTCAAGTAAAGTAATTATTATGACATTTAAGCCTATATTTAAACTTCTGCCCTTTAGATGGAAAAAGACATGCATAATGAAAGGTAGAGCGACAATGTGGCGTCATTTCTTAACATCCCTCTAGAGTCATCATCTGGCTTAGTTTGTTTGATAGGCTGCTCAGAAGCCTTATCTCTGTGGCGGGGCCCATGGCTGTTTATCAGCTTGGTGACGTGTGGATGTAAGTGCTCTCTGCTGTCAGTTTGTGTGGGTGTTGGCAAGTTCACTAAAGACCCCTCAGGGTATGAGAAGTACTGTGGGGAAAAGAAACGAAAAAGAAACGGAGAAAGAGTTTCCCCGTGACAGCTCACCCACAGCAGACTCGAGATGTACTCCTCAATGGTAGCTTGGGGAAAAAATCTCATCTCACTGCCTGAAACAAAGAGATGCGAGAGCCAGATTAGTGTATTACCAAAACAGCTTCCCTTTCAGGCTCTTCTCTCTCTCCTCCTCCTGTCAGAGCTGTCTGCAGAGAACAGGAAAGAACATGAGACATTAACCTCTGCCTGTTTATTCACGTGGCCCCACAGGCCAAGTTGGAGGATGAACATAGAACCATTTCTAAACCCAGCGAAGCAGAACAATCACAATGTGTCATTGGAGGACAGATGACATGAAGTAGTAGCTCTCCTTTTGTGTCTTGCACAACTGAATTTGATTAAACGTGTTATTTTGGCGATGAGTCGCGTGCCTCCCGTTCCCCTGACATTCAGTGTTACGTATACACTCACTGACTTCTATGATGAATCATGCTGTACATTAGCTGTGATGCATTACTAAATACAAAAGCTGACTTATTTTAATATATGTTATTTTATTTACAATTTTAGTCGGTTCAAATGCTTCGGTCGGAATCAGTGACTTTCATTTTTCCTTGTAATTTATTTTTTAAATTGACGCACAAGCTGAAAATCACAATGAAATGCAGGACACTTCTGGAGGACATCAGAGCTATCCTTTTCCTGGAGCGTCTTCTGAATGTCTTTATCATTTTATGCCTCAAATACCTGTGTCAATGTTAGTGTCAAGAGGTTCGAAATATAAACTGAATAAAGGAAATTATGATCTCATGGCTGTCAGAGTTTTTCCCCTCATACTGGACCGAGGACCGGATGCTGCAATAAGTACTTTGGATCCCTGTTTGGATCAAATACATTTGGACAAAGATCTCTCTTTCAGCTCTGCAGCCAGAACAGACAATCCTAAATTATAAGAAACTTAGATTTATGCTTGGATGACCATTCCCTGAGATATTTGAGACATCTAGCTGCTTTCTTACTGTGGTTTTCCTCTTTACCCTCTTTTAGAAATGTAATAAGAAACCTTAGAGTAAATTTATCTTAATTTGCAGAATCTCACAATAGATTTTTTGTGCATTTATTTAGGCAGAAAAAAAGCATGTTAAGAAAAAAATATTTTGACAAGATCATCAGGGTCATAGGTATTAGTACCTCTGACAATTTGTATAAAATTAATTTGACTAAAACATTTTTAATCTGTGTTTATAATTTGTTTGGATTTTAGAAATTTTTAATTACAAATCAATGACTTTTTGTTTTCCTGGGATAAACGCATGACCAGACTCAAAGGGCTTTTTCTGCTTAACCACTCTTCCAGTGGGAAAGACAAGGGAGCATGCCAATCAAGTAAGATAGATTTATAAGGCAGATGGTTGTTCATCTTCATAAGTAAGTCAGGGTTCATATTATTTTCCTCCTAGGCAACAATTTGTCCACGTTGCTGTTGAAATGTCATCCCAACTTACCTCCATTTCTCAGCAATGTATACAATGCATATCAGCTTATTTGTCTGTGTACTTAAGTACAGTAATTCTGATGAACCATGTAGATAAATTATCATAAAAATGCTAGATTTTTTTTTTATTTGTGTATTCTAAATTTGTTGCTGTATTATTTTCTGTTGCTATAGATTGTGGTTCTGACCCCTGTTTGGGATAGTCGACTTTTAACTAATATGACAGATCCTGACCCCTGATCAAACTAAATAACTCCAGGCCACACCTTCTGCAGATAGATAAACAGATTCACATAACCAGATTTTCCTTACAGTTTATTAAGTTGTGTCGATTATAGAAAATTACTTTAAATCCCCAGTTGTGAAAGCAGAAAACAGGCCTAAGGTGAGTACCATTTAACACAAGGTTGAAACGAAATGTCCCATGGAAGACAACTACTTTTTGTACTCAAAAAAGTATTAAAAAATTTCCAAAACTACCACCCAAATCTACCTAAGCACAAAATGGTTAAGGGACCTAATTACCTGCATGCATCATGAAATGCATCCAATAGATCCAAGAAAATAGCTGGAGTCAGAGCCGTGTGTCAGTGTGAAATATGTGACTGCATTAAAACATTAATTTATTTTAAAACTTTTTTCCTCTTTTTTGTCTTTTTGGCAAAGATTACTCACAATGTCTAGATGGATTTAAAGTAAACAAGTGACATAATTTTGGACCACACTGTAGTCACAAATCTCTAAATCCCAATCTTATAGGTTGACAACAAATTTTAACAAACTTTTACATGTATATGGAGTTTATTTCCTTTTTTTTTTGCTTGCATGGTTGTCATTGATCTGAAAACATCAGCTTCCGCAGTGTGCAATCAATAAAAGTAAGGCAATTAGCTTTTAACAGTAATAAATGTAGCAAACTGACCCTCTACCATCAGTTAATCTGCGATATCTGCCCAATGGTTGATCCAAACTGAACAGTTTCAATCTGTTTTGCTGTGAAAGGTACTAACTACAGTAATTGTGCTTTTCATGTTTGTGAACCCAGCTTTTCATTAGTTACAGGAAGATCTTTTTTAAAAAATTGTTGAATAGCTGTCAGAGCCAAAAAAGGTTTTCATTCACATAAAGTGTTGCTGCAATTACCCCATCAGTATGTTTCTGTATGTGTAGGCCAAGAGTTGATTCAGTTCAGAAGAAGAATGGCTTCTCTGACACCAGTCTGTTTTTCCTGGCTGTCTGTTCACCAGTCATGGTACTTTGAGAGCCAGCGTGGCTCCACCAGAGGAGCCCAGCTAACCACTGTAATTGTGCCGTGCCGAAGCCGCCTTCCCCAGCCTGGGACTGAACCATGAAATATTTGAAAATGCTGGGGTTAAGAGAGGGGGGTCGCTGGCAGTTCAACATGAAATGTGAGCGCATATAGCATCTTTAACAAGGAAGCAGCCGGAAAGCCAGCCAGTCTGGCAGCCAGGACACGTAGTGAAGGAGAATAATTATGGATGTAAGAGGAGATATTGCACTGGGAGCAGATCAATAGCGCCTAGTTTCTGCTGCCGTTCAGATCCGGTTTTTTTTTTTTTTTGGTAGCAGGAGAGATTGCAGGATTTCATCTTGTTGGTCTGGGGATGCACAGGAGTTTAAACACCAGCTAGCACCACAGATACCCTTACAATCCCGAGGCATGTGCTGCTCCCAAATCACTGTTGCTCAGAGTTTGGCTGGTTGCTTTTCTCCCATCTCCAATCCTCTTATCCACAGAGTTGGCAAGAGGACTGGCCTTTGTCTGCTCCTGATTGTATTCCCACAGTCCAGACTATTCAGTCATGTTTTCCAGTTTTTCTTGGAGGGATCCCTAATTCTTTTTGTGGTTGGAAAATTCTGGATAAGAGGACACAAAAGATCAGCAATCGGCAGACATAATCTGCTAACTCTTAATGACAGATATCTGTTGTGCCATAGATTATTGGAGCTATGTCAGGCTACCATTTGCACATTTTTCTACTCAGTAAAGTTAAAATTTTCTCTAATTTGATGTTGTATCAGGCCAAGTATGTGTAGCAGATTTGCTACCAAAATGTATAGTATTAAGGTCTTTAGTTTAGTTTAGTTTTATTCCATCTTGTAGCTTTACACAGTGTGAAAAAGAAACGAGCACACCCATTAAATATTTAGTTATTTTAAAAGAATCAATGTCCAGTCCAGGTAAACACCAAAAAATAACATTCTTTTACCTATTAAACAAAAAAAAAGAATAACCAAAAGTTTGATTTCTAACTGTGGAAAAAGTTAAGACACCCTACCCTGTAATAGCTAGTGTGATCGTTCCCCTTTGGCTGAAATAACTTCAGTGAGACGCTTCTTGTAGCCATCTAAAAGTCTCTGACATCAGTCTGAGGAAAGTTTTCCCAGCTCACTTTCAGGTGTTAGAGGTTTAAGAGGGTTTCTTGCATGGACCGCCTATTTCAAATCATGGAATGTCAAAAGGTTTAGGATCTGGGCTTTGACTGGGCCATTCCTTGAGTTTTTATTTCTTAGTTTTCAGGTTCTACTGCATCTGTTCCATCGATCTTTTCCAGTTTTACTTCAACTTTAATTTTATTACAGTTGATCTCATATTTTCCTTGACACGACAAGCCATGACATTTCCACCTCCATGCTTCACAGTTTGTGCATTAGAACATTATTTTAAAAGTCCCTGTTTTTGTCTGCATCCTTTTTGGCAAACTGCTGTCTGACCTTCATGTTTTTTAAGACAGAAGATTTACTTCTTATGCACCTTTCATGAAAGTTAAACTTGTGGTCTTTTCCTGATTGCAAGGGCATGCACTTTACCATCAACAAGAGCAAGAGCCTTCTGTTGGTCCCATGATGACTTTTGAAAACTTCTTTCAGCATTTTGTGATGCTGCTTTCAGGGTGAACTTACTTGGAAAGCCATGGGCATGTTGAGAGTTTTTGAATGTGTTTTGAATGTTTTCTGTTTGTAGAGTGTTTTCCATACAGTGGAATGGCTGATTTAAAATTCTTTGGAGACCTCTTTAAATCCTTTACCAGATTCACAAGATGCTGCACTGTTTTCAGAACCACTTGTTTGTCTGCTTCATAGTTCTGCTACATTAGTCTCTCTCTTAGCTGGAGGAATAGTCGTTTTGGCTCCAAAAGCAGTTCAGTCTGTCCAAAGGTCACTCCTAAAAAGGCAAGTGAACCTTGCCTCTCCAGTGACTGGCTTTTGCAATGTTCTGAGGCTCCTCTGTTTGGATTCTGAACCAGGTGACTCATTTGAAAAAAGAAGCTGAGGGACGCTGAACACATCACAGGCATGGAGGGACACCAAACCAAACTTTGCATGACCTTTGCTCAAAAATTAAATGAAAGTAATGAAGTGTACGATGCAGACAAAAAGCATTGTTTGAGACCAAATTTGACAAGTTGATCAGGCTTGGTTCTAAGTTGACCAGGCTACACCTTCTGGCTGGTTCTGACTCTCCCAGTCTTATGTGTCTGAGTCAGAGATCAGCTGTTTACCAGGAGCTGACAGCTTTCAGGGCAAGGAAATGTAATGAACCCGATCAGCTAATCAGAGGATGACTTTGGGAAACATGTGACCAGGTCTCACTATAAGTTTGCAAGGGAAAATCAAATCTATATATTTTGTCTACCACATTCTTTAAACTGTAAACAGTCTATCCTTCATAAAATCTCCTGCCTGGTGCTGCTTTCATAAACAGACATTGAATATTACCTCACTTTTTGTATTGTCAGTTTACCCACACACACACACCACTCGGATGTCTCATGTGCAACACAAGTGGTTTGGATTATTTTGAGGGTTTTTTCTCTTCCCTCCCTGGGTTTTTCATCATCTGAGTCATGCAATGCTCTCCAGAGCAGATCTTTGTTTCTCATTACGAGGTAAATAGAGCAGGCCAAATGCTCAGATGTTTATTATACACAGTAAGGTATAGTCACTGTTCTCAACAGTTCTCCGCAGGAAACAAAAAAGCTGATTGGTGTCTTGACCTTTGTCTGCAGCAGCTTCGACGAAATGTTTGTTGAATTTACTGGGATAAAAAAGCGAAGAAAGACTGAAAGACTAACTGTTGAGTTTGGCTCGACTGCATCAGAAATGTTTGTGACAAAGTCTTCAACAAGAGCATCTAAATCCAGTTTAAAGAATGGGCATGCATTCATCCTCAACATTCACAACTAAACAAATGTGCTGATGTAATTGTGTTCATGCAGTGCCTTGTAAAAATATTCCTCGAGTGCTGCTTAATCCATCATCTGAAAATGGACAGAATATGCAGCCAAGAGGCCCATTGTAACTCTGGAGGAGATGCAAAGATTCACAACTCAGGTGGGAGAAACAGGGCAACTGTTAGCTGTGCACTCCACAAATCTGTCCATCAGGAAAAAGTGACAAAAATAAAACCTTTGTTGAAAGAAAGTCATAAAAAGTCATGTTTGTAGTTTGCCACAAGCGGACACATCAAACAGAGTATGCAGACATAAATGCAAAAACACTATGGTTGCAGCATGAAAACACCAACCCCATGGTGACACTTGGTGGTGGTAGGACCATGCTGTGAGGATGCTTCTTTCAACAGGAACAGGGAAGCTGAGGTGATGGAAACATGGATCGAAACCTAATGGAAGTTGTAGAAGACCTGAGACTGTAGTGGAGGTTCACCTTCCAGCAGGACAGTGACCCTAAACAACCAGAGCCACAATAGAACTGTTTAGATTAAAGCATATGTATGTGTTAAAATGGCTCGGTCAAAGTCCATACCTAAATCCAATGAGTGGCAAGATTTGAAAACGATATTCCCATCAAATTGAGCTTGAGTTTCTACAGTAGATGTGGCAGTCTGGCAGATACAAAGCCCAAAAGACTTGCTGTTGTAATGATGGCAAACGTTTTTATGAAAACCATGTATCGTTTTCCTTCCGCTATAGCTTTGTGCTACTTTGCGTTGTGTCTCTCACATAAAATCCAAAAATGCACTTTGAGGTTTGTGGATGCAACGTGACAAAATTAAGGGGTGTGAATATTTTTACCAGTCACTGTAACAGGAAAAAATTAGATCAACCACAAATGATATGTCTGTTTCAGCATAATGTAAACAGTTACTGTAACACCTAGCCAAAAGCAGCACTTGATTATTTTATCATCAAAAACTAAGTATGAACAGCAGTTTTGTTTATTAAAACAGTTAAAAAGCTACAAAACTATACATAGAACACATTATTTTAATCAAATCTACTCATAATGAATGTGTGGGTGTGTTTTGACAAAGTTTTAGTTCATTAACTTTATAAACAAATACACTGCTCAAAAAAGAAACACTTTTTAATCAGAGTATAATATCAACCCAGTTAAACGTCTGGAATTTTGATCTGGTCAGTTAAGTAGTAGAAGGGGTTATTATTCATTGTCAGCTGTTTTGGTGTTAATGAAATTATCAACAGGTTCACTAAATGGGCAACATTGAAACGGAGGCCACAGATATCAGTAATGATAAAGATATTTTTTACCTCCTCATTTTTTTTTACTGCTTTTCAAACTTCATGAGGGTGGCCTGAGGGCCGATGTCCTTGAGTAGTCCCTGTGCTTACTGCCTGACACCGTGGAACTCGACTGGTATTTGCCAAAGAACACTGGAATTTGCAGGTTCGGCACTGGCACCCTGTTCTTTTTACAGATGAGAGCATGTTCACTCTGAGCTCATGTGACAGATGTTAAAGAGTCTGGAGAAGCTGCAGTGAACGTTATGCTGCCTCCAGCATTGTTCAGCATGATTGGTTTGGTGGTGGGTCAGTGTTGGTTTGGGGAGGTATATCCATGGAGGGACATACAGGATGAACTTAGGCACCCTGACTGCTATTAACAGGATGAAATCCTTAAACCCATTGTTATAACTTCCACTGGTGCAGTGGGTCCTGGCTTCCTCCTGGTGCGTGATAATGCCTGTCCTCATGTGGCAAGAGTATGCAGGCAGTTCCTGGAAGATGAAGGAATTGATACCGTAGACTGAGACGAAACTACTATTTTGAGTTGCTTCAATGACATTTCAGCAAATTGGACTTGCCTGCCGCATCGGTTTTTCAGTTTAAATTTCTCAGGGACTTCTCAGGCCCCCTGTGGGTTGATAATTTTTATGTGTCATCCTTTTGTTTCTAGCACTTTACCCATTCCATATCAGTATGGATATCCAACAAGATTGTTTTTTATTGAGATCTGATGTGATCTGATGTTTTCAAAGTGCTCCTTTAATTTTTATGAGCAGTGTACTTTTAAAAGAGTGCAAAGGAAAAACACCAAACTCTTCATTACTGCTTCAAAGCAAAGATTTCCGTTGCAAAAATGAGTTTGCTTCTCATGACTTGACCTTAGTACAATATCGTGTAAAAGCAGAATCTCACTGATTAGGAAAACAAGCTTTCAAGGCCTTCGGCTGCAGGTTTATAACCAAACGGCCTGCAGGGAGCTTAATCTTTGAATGCTAAACAATTTCTGACTTAATGTCGCACCAGAACATATCATTTCTCTTGCTTATTAAATTCTTAGATAAATTGATAGGTTGACCATGAAAATGCGTGTCAAAGACTGGAAGTCAAATAGTTTATAATTCAGTCGCTTTGATGCACAAGTAAGAAAAAAAAAATCCTGCATCTGTGGAAATTCTTAGAATTTAATTTACTTGACCTTGGCCAAAGAAACTTTTAGACATAGAACTTACTGAAGCAAAAGGAAAGGTTAGCTTGAAAATCAATGTTCTTATTTTATGACCAGTCTATATTTTCCTTGTTAGATCCAACTATTCATGACTGAATATCAAATGCTTTTCACTTTGAAGTAAAATGATGTTTTAAGCTAGTGTTGAAATGTAGTTAGTAATTATGTGCAGTTTGGTAATGTTATGTTTTGAAGCACTGGAATTTTGTTTTCCACAAACTTTACTGCTTCAGTAATGTTGGATCTTTTTGTAATAGGGTCTTTGGGTCAGGACCCATATCACATGACCAAAGCTGGAGTTCAGAACGTAGATAGACTGGTAGATTGAAAGCTTTGCTCTTTTTTGATCATTACTGATCCAAACAAACCCTACATTGTGGCAGAGGAGGCCTAAATCCATCTATCCATCTTTTGCTTCATCGTACCATCTTCATTCATGAACTGCAAATAAAAATGCTTGAACTCCTCCGCTTAAAGCAAACATGATCCTCAATCTGAAAGGGTGCAATCCACCTCATTCCGGATGAAAATCTTAGGATTTGAGGTGATTCCCACTCTGCTGCAAACCAATTTAGTGTATGCTGAAGATCATGGATTGAAGATACCAACAGAACCACAACATTTGCAAAAAGCAAAGATGACACCCAGAGGTTTCCAAAGTTAGACACCTCGAGATCCTGTCCATAAACACCACAAACAGGATGGATGACAAGATCCTGGAGGATCCCAACCTGCACTGAAAACAAGCTAAGCTTTGTGCATAGAATATGGACGCAGCTCTTTCTTTATTTGTACAAAGACGCCCTTACCAGCATTTTGTGGATGATGCTGTGGGCACCCTGTAAGCCAGGGAGGTCCAAAGTTGGTCCTCGAGGGCCGGTGTCCTGCATGTTTTAGATCTTTCCCTGCTTCAGCACACCTGATTTCAATTGATGGCTGATTAACAGGCTTTTGCAGAACTGTTATCACTTGCATCAGATGTGTTAAAAAAGGGAAATATCTAAAACATGCAGGACAAGGGCCCTTGAGGACCGACTTTGGACACCCCTGCTGTAGGCCCACAGCATCACTTACAAAATGCCAAGGGGGACAGAGTCGTAAACCTTCTCTACATTTACTAAGCCTGGGGTGCCAAACTCCTGTCCTCAAGGGCTGGTGTCGTCCAACCTTCGGATGGGCCTCAAGTCAAACACACCAAAATCAAATTACCTTCTGAGGTGTGAAGTTCTACAGAGTCCTTCTAATGACTTAATATTGTGATACAGGTGTGTTGACGCAATGACACATCTCAAATTTGCAGCACACCGGCCCTTGAGGACTGGAGCTTGACAGCTGTGCGCAAAACACATGAACTGAACAACCAAACTTCTATGACCCCCTCGGCAACTTCAAAAGTTAAAGGTTTCCTCAACATATACCCAAAATTTCAATGTTCTAAACCACCTATTAATTATTTTACCTTGTGTCATGGTACTCCATTATGCTGAAACAGGCCTTTATCATTACCAGATTCCTTCAGATTTTTTTGGGTGAAGTTGCTCTGGAACTTTATATTTCTTCATTTATGGCAGTGGTTTACTGTTAAAATGAAACAGCACTCATAGTAGTGGGGCTTGATCGGACAGAATAACTAAATCCCAGTACCCTGCAGTCCAATTATGGTACCTCCTCCAGAAACTCAATCTGTCCTTGATGTTTTCCTTGGACAGAAATAGATTCTTTGCTGATCTTGTTGACACCAGGCATGCATCTAAAAGTCTCTGACACACAAAGCTGGCAGAAACACTCACTCCTTCCCACTACCGTTCCTTAGCAAGCTTTGCGCTGGTGGCAAAACGATCCATTTGTTGAATCTTCTTTAGAATACAGGGGTTGGACAATGAAACTGAAACACCTGTCATTTTAGTGTGGGAGGTTTCATGGCTAAATTGGACTAGCCTGGTAGCCAGTCTTCATTGATTGCACATTGCACCAGTAAGAGCAGAGTGTGAAGGTTCAATTAGCAGGGTAAGAGCACAGTTTTGCTCAAAATATTGAAATGCACACAACATTATGGGTGACATACCAGAGTTCAAAAGAGGACAAATTGTTGGTGCACGTCTTGCTGGCGCATCTGTGACCAAGACAGCAAGTCTTTGTGATGTATCAAGAGCCACGGTATCCAGGGTAATGTCAGCATACCACCAAGAAGGACGAACCACATCCAACAGATTAAACTGTGGACGCAAGAGGAAGCTGTCTGAAAGGGATGTTCGGGTGCTAACCCGGATTGTATCCAAAAAACATAAAACCACGGCTGCCCAAACCATGGCAGAATTAAATGTGCACCTCAACTCTCCTGTTTTCACCAGAACTGTTCGTCGGGAGCTCCACAGGGTCAATATACACGGCCGGGCTGCTATAGCCAAACCTTTGGTCACTCATGCCAATGCCAAACGTTGGTTTCAATGGTGCAAGGAGCGCAAATCTTGGGCTGTGGACAATTTGAAACATGTATTGTTCTCTGATGAGTCCACCTTTACTGTTTTCCCCACATCTGGGAGAGTTACGGTGTGGAGAAGCCCCAAAGTAGCGTACCACCCAGACTGTTGCATGCCCAGAGTGAAGCATGGGGGTGGATCAGTGATGGTTTGGACTGCCATATCATGGCATTCCCTTGGCTCAATACTTGTGCTAGATGGGCGCGTCACTGCCAAGGACTACCGAACCATTCTTGAGGACCATGTGCATCCAAAGGCGGTGCCGTGTATCAGGATGACAATGCACCAATACACACAGCAAGACTGGTGAAAGATCGGTTTGATGAACATGAAAGTGAAGTTGAACATCTCCCATGGCCTGCACAGTCACCAGATCTAAATATTGAGCCACTTTAGGGTGTTTTGGAGGAGCGAGTCAGGAAACGTTTTCCTCCACCAGTATCAGGTAGTGACCTGGCCACTATCCTGCAAGAAGAATGGCTTAAAATCCCTCTGACCACTGTGCAGGACTTGTACATGTCATCTCCATGACGAATTGACGCTGTATTGGCCGCAAAAGGAGGCCCTACACCATACTAATAAATTATTGTGGTCTAAAACCAGGTGTTTCAGTTTCATTGTCCAACCCCTGTAGGTCATAGATTCATATATCGTGATAAAAACAGACCTATGTAGGCTCAGATTGCATCCCACCCTTTGTTGAAGTATTTTCATCTACAGGAGGTGTGTTATTCAGCAGAGAAAAAGCCAGAACTTTGCTTCCAAGACTCTTGTGTGCATGAACACCCACACATAGTCATCCCAGACAATGAACACACAGATCTAAATAGAAGGAAATACAAGGTTTGCAGAGGAAAACAGTTTCACACCTCGTAAAACATAAATACACTGTTGTATTTCCCTGTAGCAAGTAGTTGCTTGCTACTGTATTGCAGTTAAAATATCATGTACTGGAACTGTAACACATGGGAGGCAACTACACCATTCACATTTAACGTGTAGCAGAAAGTTCGGCAAACATAGAAAGAGCAAGACAAACAAAAGGGGGTTAAAAAATGAGAGATCCTAAACCAACACATCTGGAGTAAGGCCCAGTCAGGAGAAAGAAAGTGAGGTCTCAGAATGTCTGATATTCTGCCACAAAGAAATCTGACTAACAAATGAGGAAAGGGAGATTTACAAGTTGTTAAATCGTGCTGCATGAACTTTGTTCGTTGAGTAAACGGCTTCATCCACTGTTAATCCTTTATCCACTTCCTTGAGAGATAGCCACTTTCTGGTAGTCCTGCATTGTTTGCTGACCTCTCGTCAGAGCTCAGACGTGAGATGTGTGATGGAGGCCTTCAGTGCTGATAAAGACTGATAACTCACTCCCCCCACTGCAGAGCTGATCCTGCAACTACCACAGCTTCCATTAGGCCCAAAAGGCTGAATGGCCTCCCAGTCGTTTTAGTGCTATCTGAGGTTATATCCTCTGTTCAGAGTACCTTATGCAAACCCTGGTTTTCTGTGCTGAGATTGCTATCAGTGAAGATATTTATGTGCTGCACATGTTTCCGATTGTTTAACCTTTAGACCTGAGCAGGAGGGGGGCAGCTGCAGTCCCTGTGGGCTTGAGACCTCTCTCCTGCCCTTGTAAGTAAACGGACACTGATGGAATCAGATGTTGCTCTTATAAGTGGGTAATGGACTGGGTTGAAAGACCCTTGATAAAACTGGTGACAAGGAAGCTGAAGATTGGACCAATCTGAACAGCAATATTCAGTTATTTTTCTTTTCTTTAACCCCTAAGAACCCTTTCTTTTTGATTTCGTATCATTGAAAGGTTAATTTATTTCAGAAATACAAAATGTAAAACCCATGAATACATTTATTAAATAAAGTGACTTATTTCTGTCAATTTTGATGATTATGGCTTACAGTTAACAAAAAAAAACAAAACCCAAACTCGTGCAAAAGAAGCCCATGTTCAGGGCTCCCTTAGCATGAATCACTGCATCAATGCAGTGTGGGTCTGCCAAGCTCTCAGTGAAGCCCAGGTTACTTTAATAGCGGCTTTCAGCTTGTCTGCATCGCTGCTTCTGGTGGCTCTCGTCTTCCTATTGCTAAAAGTACATAGATTCTCTGTGGGGTTTAGGTCAGAGGAGTTTGCTGGCCAATCAAGCACAGTGGTACCATGGTAATTAAACCAGATATTGATACATTTAGTTTGTGGGCATGTGGCAAGTTCTGAGAAAAATAAAATTTACATTTTTATTACATTTGTTAGCAGAAAGAAGCACGAAGTGTTCTAAAATGCCCTGTAGGTGGCTGCACTTACTTTGGACTTGATAAAACACAGTGGACCAAAACCAGCAGATAGCATGGCCTCCCCACATCATCACAGATTAAGGAAACTTCACTTTGGACATCATAGCGTCAAAGCTGGATGCTTTGCCTCTTCATTCTTCCTCCAGACTCTGGAACCTTGATTTCTACATTAAATGTAAACATTTTTTTTACTGAAAAGGCTACAGGACACTGTGCAGCAGTCCAGTCTTTTTCTGGTCCAGAAGTGCCTTAATACAAAGAATGCAACAACTGTAGCCCTTTTCCCTAATAGGGGTTTGTGTGGTGGCTTTTGAACCACTGATTCCAATCGCGGTCCTTGTGGATCTTTCACAAACTCCTGAATGGGGTTTGTCTTCAGATTTTTTTCAAGGCTGCAGTTGTCTCAGTTGCTTTTGCACCCTTTTCTAGTACCCTTTACCTTCCACTCAACTTTCCAACTTAAAAATGTTTGGATATAGCACTCTGTAAACAGCCAGCTTCTTTAGCAAGGAACCTTTGGGACTTACGCTCCTTGTGAAGGACATTAATGACTGTCGTCTTGGCAACAGTCAAGTCAGCAGTCTTCTGCATGATGATGTAGGCCAGAACATAATATTTATCTATTAAAAATATTTTTTATGTTTGGTGTCTGTAAAATTGCAATTTTCAGAGAAAATTAATTTTGACTTTTCATGAGCTGTAAGCCATGACCATCCACCTTAACAAAAATAAACGAATGATATATAAATGAAGTATATCACTTCTGTGTATGAACTGAAACTCCCCTTTTTGTCTTTGTGTACAGACTTTCTTTACCATGTATTGAAAAAAAAAAACAGATATTTGCTCTGAATTAGCTAATTTATTTTTCAACTGCTGGGAATGCACAATTTTTTTTATTATTTGTACTTATCCACTATACTGTAATGTATTCTACTATGTACTGTGTATTCTGTTCTAAACTCAGCAATTCACAGATACACATCTTTTATTAAGAATTATTGTCCTGTTTCTAAATGTAATTTAAACTCAACTTTGTTTTTACCTAACTATTTAATAACCGGCTCTTGAACCAGTCCTATTTTAGGACAGAAGTCCTTTGGTGTAAAATCCCTAAAAATGAGAGTTCAGGGCCCGCGTATAGATCGGTTGAAACAGTCCACTCCATTATCTTCCTGCAACAGTAGCAGCAGTTTGTGTTGCTGACTGAATCTATTTCACTGGCAGACAAAATGACTTTGGTGATCCTGATAAGCAGTATCCTGATAAGTGGATCAAGCATGTGGATTGACCTGTAGTGGTCTCAGTTGTATAGTAGCATTGCTGTAGACACATAGTTGCAGAGTGGTTGAGATATTCATTGACCAGGATTTACCAGGATTTGCGACTGGTCTGCCAAACCTCAAGCAGAGCAGTGGCCTTGATCCTCCTGGAGCCCTGGCAATGTGCAGAGATCTGAGCAAACATTTAATTTCAGAGTTTTTATTGCCTTCAACAACACGATTTTGGAAGTTGTCAAACAGTTTGTGGAAAGGGCAATGCTAAGCTGGAGACTAAACTCAGATTGCTTTCTGTTGCAAGCCAACCAACCAAAATGGAAGAAATTGACTTTCCATTTTTTTTAGCCCTTTAAGGAAAGAAAAAGAAAAAAAAACATTGGACATTAAACACAAAAACAACATTATACCTGATTTTTAAAGAGTGAATTTTTATTTTTAAGTTATTGAACTACTGTATATACCTACATTATGGGTCAAAAAATTTTGATACTCTTCCTCACCTAATGGGTCTCTTTATTTTCATGACTATTTATATTGTAGATTCTCACCAAAGGCCACAAAACTGTGAATGAAAACACATGGAATTATGTAGTAAACAAAAAGTGTGAAATAACTCTAAACATATTATTTTAGATTCTTCAAAATAGCCACCCTTTCCTCTGATTACTGCTATGATCTCTTGGCGTTCTCTCCATGAGCTTCATGAGGTGGTCACCTGAAATGGTTTTCCAAAGAGTCTTGAAAGAACTTCCCAGCGGTTCATTGAGAGACGGCCAGAGGTTAATATTTCAGTCATCTAAAATATAAAATATATTTACATTTTTAATATTTAAAGTT
The DNA here is from genome assembly GCA_036173005.1 of Crenichthys baileyi. Classification (NCBI taxonomy): domain Eukaryota; kingdom Metazoa; phylum Chordata; class Actinopteri; order Cyprinodontiformes; family Goodeidae; genus Crenichthys; species Crenichthys baileyi. Next base: position 131,749 of record JAHHUM010000041.1, read on the forward strand.
CTTTTACAAGTTTTTGTTTGCTACATCATTGCATATGGGCCAGCTCTGTTGGTGTAGACGTCTAAGCGTTCAGCCCATGAATTGAGGCTTCAGTCCTCGATGCGGCGGTCCGAGGTTTGAGTCCCGGCCCTGGCGACATTTGCCGCATGTCTTCCCCTTTCTCCGCCAACGTTTACAGTCTACCTACTGTCAAAAAATGTGAAAAAAATAAAGGCACTGGTGCTGCAAACATTTTACTTTTATTCTTTATATGTATTTTTTAAAGGCATTAACATTTTAAGTAACATTTACTTTTTTATTTTTATCATTTAAAATGTATTATTTAATGGACAAGATTATTTAATTGCACATTTCACAATTTAATGGTATATTTAATTAGTTAATGTATTAAAATAAATACTTTGTACATTTAATTATTTAATGGGACATTTAATGGTAAAATTATTTATTTCATGATACACTGTATGTATTTATTAAATTTTTTACCTATTGGCCCCCCATATACCTCAGGGGTCACATAACAATGATTCTGAAAATCATCACGTGACCCCCTACTTGGTGTTCCATGAGCCCCCGGACATGCCCGACCCCTACTTTGGGAACCCCTTATCTAGTGAATACTGGACTGAAGTTTTATGCAGAAATGAAAAAATACGGTATTTTTAAAATAACTGCAGTTAACATGTATCTTAAACACTGTTTACAGCTTTCATTTCAGGCATTATGAAAAAACTGATAAAAACACAGTTGGTGGTAGTGTGTCTGGCAATAATGGCTGTGAGTAGCAGATGTAAATCTAACTGTAACAACAAAAGGGTTTCAAATATGCAATTGTATCTGAATGTTAGAACTTGGTGCCTGATAGGGAAGTAATGTATCCAAGTCAAATACCATGCTGCAGTGTGAGTAAATTTCCAGAGCCAATTAAAGCAACTCCTGCCTCTCTCCTGTGTGTGTTTACCTTAATGTTTGTGGCCTGTCCACTTGAGCTGGATTGCTACGTTCTCCCTTATGTTGAAGGAGGGCTTCCTCTTAATCCATCCTTCATGAGAGCAAGTTGATTGTTTCCGATCAATGCACTGCCTTAAGTTTGCATAATCATATTAATAGTTGCATTCAGTGGTTTTTGGCACAAATAACATTGTGGCAAAAGCTTCCTGTTCAAGGGATAGTATTTTTTTAACGTGAGGTTCTGTTAAAAGTTAGTAAGTAGTTGATTTCTTACATGCAGTAGAGATCTCTCTTAGTGTCTCCATTTAGTGTAAATCCAGATTAGTTAGTCCTGAAAGATGAAGCAAACAGCTAAGCCGGCCACTCCAACTTCAAAAACTTCATAGCTGTTTATGCACACGCTAATTTATGAACCTTTAAACCGTTGTCATGTTTGCATTAGGCGATTATTTACATAGAAGCTGGTGATAATGGGAGAGAGGGGTAGGAGGCAGTGCAACACCAATTATGTCCCTGTGTGAAGCACATACTGAGGACAAAACATGAAAAGTGTTTCCTGTCTAAGTAGCTCCCTGATATATACTAAAGTGGTGTAAAAAGCAAAGATATTGTAGTGGTTTGAGTGGATACTATTGTGTATTTACACTGCCTTACTTTCACATATTTAAAACATTTATTTTTGGTCATCGTAATGGTGATAGTTAACAACTAATGAAAACCTTGGTTAATACTTGGTCAGGGTCCTTTTGTATGAATTACTGCAATGATGCAGCGTGACATGGAGATGATCAGCCGTGACTCTGAGTGTTTTCAAAGGGTTCAGAAAGTCCAGATCAGTTTAATAGCAACCTTCAGTCGCTCTGCTTTGTTGGATCTCTTTCATCTCATCTTATTCTTGACAAAGCATTGTAGAATTTCTTTGCCAAGGGTGGCAAACTCAATCACCGCAGGGGACAAAGCACAAATGATGGACTGCATTGTCGGCCAAACAGGATTAATGTTTATTCATGAAATTAAAGTAAATGTAATTTAATTAGAAATATGTGTTTCAAAACCAAGAAAGTTCTTTCCACAATACAATAAATGGAAAACCATTGTTTTTTTTACAAGAAAAAACACATCAAGCAAGAATGTCATGTAATTGCAGAGAAAATATAAAAACAAAATTTAAACAGAGACATTTTTTGTTTGAGCCTGTCGTTTCTGCTGCATGGGATTTCAATCATGGTCATTAAAAGTGTTTCAAAGTTCTGGCAGTCTGCTTTAAATGTCACTGGTAGACAGCAGCACTGATCTTAGACTTGATAAAACACAGTGGGGCAACACCAGCAGACGACATGGCTCCTCAGATCATCACTGACTGTGACAACTTCACTCTGGACCTAAAGCAACTTGGATTCTGTGACTCTCCACGAAGTCCAGTCCTTTTTCTCCTTAGTCCAGATAAGACACTTCCCATGTTGCGTCTGCTTCAGGAGTAGCTAAACACAAGGAAAGCAACATTTGTAGCCCATGTCCTGGACACGTCTTTGTGTGGTGGCTATTGATGCACTAACTCCAACCTCAGTCCAGTCTTGTGAATCTCCCACAAACGCTAGAATGGGTTTTGGTTCACAATCCTCTATTGACTTTGGTTATCACTGGTGCTTGTGCACCTTTCTATCAAGCTTTTTCCTTGCACTCAACCTTCCAGGAATATGCATGGATGCAGCACTGTATTAAAAATGTTTTTTTTCATTGGTGCTACGTAATTTCTTATTTTAAGATAAATTAAATGTTTGGTTTTCTTGAGCTGTCAGCTATAAATATTAAAATTAATTTGAAGCTTGAATTATATCACTGTGTGTTTGATCTATTCATTATAAGAGTCTCCTTTTTTAATTAATTAGTATAATAAATTAAGTTTAAAATGTTAATCTCGATAGTCATTCTCTGACTCGATGCAATCTGCTGGGTTTCCTTAGATAGAAAAACTTTTTATCCAATTTGAATAAATAACAGAATCTGACTGCAGTGTTCAATGATTAAGATTAATTGGAATGTATGTACCTGACTTTTGTGAAGTGCCTTGAGACAACATGTGTTGTGAATTGGCGCTATATAAATAAACTGAATTGAATTTACCTGTATACAGAACGAATATGCCAAGAGCCACCTGCTACGTTGAATGCTTTTAACATTTTAACAGAACCTCAAAAGATCCTGAACAATTGCCCGGAGCTCCTGACCTAAAACCTAATTAAAGCCACTGTCAATCCCATTCAGTGGCATCATTTTGATTATATATCAATTAAGAGCTTCCATGCTTTAATATACGTATGGTGTAATGATCCGATTGAAAGCACTAGAGTCTGTGTGTGTGTATACATACGTATAAAATGTAAAAATGTAAGTAGTGATAATTGGCTGAATCATTTGGTTTGGCATGTCATAAACCAGTCATGTTTAGTTTAAAAGGTTTCTACACTGAGTGATTCGTCATTTCCAGCCAATAATTTTCTCTGCCTTATCTCACGCAATTTAAAAAGGAAACATTTTCATCCTGTTTTCCCCTAAAGTAGCCCTGCTAGGCTCTTTAAAACAAAGCTCTTACTGAAACACACAGAGGTAGAAGAAAACAGATTTATTGTTGCAAATAGCTTGTCAGGGCTTTACCCTCCTCAGTGTTGTGTCCCCTTCGCACAAAGTGTCAAATACAATTCAATTTCTGCCTCTGACTCAGCTGGGGCTAACACGGTCAAGCAAATGCTTATTTTCTGAAGGGCCCCGGGGAGTTACACTTTCCAGCTTATCAACATTTATTAACCTTAGCACTGAGGTTTGTTCTATGATTTGGATTCTTTGGGAAACACTGAAATTGGATTTTTTTTTTCCTCCCTCGCCTCTGGGGTGACATATGCTCAACAACTTGTCACAAGCAGGAGAAAAATCTAAATGCTTGTTACTTCTACTATTTTACCCTGAAAGCCAATAGCTTCTCACTTTTTTCTTGTTTTGGTCTTTTCTTATGTGCCAAAAAGAAATGTCTTTCAACTGAACCATTGACAGGCCAATGAATATAATGAGCTTTTAAGGCCAACATGTTTTTTAATCCAAGTTAGTAAATGTCTAAAAGAACAAACAGGGTTTTTTTTTTTTTTTGATTTCTTCTTGTGCCACAGCTCTGCTTTAAAGTAAATTGTAGCTCTATGTCAGTTGGACATGGTGTCGAGTTCTTAGCTTGTTGACTGGTGCCAAAAGATCAGAAGACATCAGTTATTGAAGGTTTCTTTGACTGCCTCAAGTAATTATTTCCAGAGAATTTTAAGCAACCAAATGTCTCCCGGCAGAAGTTTGTTAATAGACTTTACTGCTTGGAAGACTTTTGCAGGACCTTTCAGAGTTGACTTGATGTCAGAAAATAAAGACAAAATAATGGCTTAGACTTGACAATAGACTGAGATGGAAAGTAACCAAAACAAAATTCCTTTGCTTTGCAGATCTTGATTGCCAAGATACAAAAAATGTTTACTCTCACCAGCCCCTTTATTTGGTACACATTGTTAGTAAGGGATTAGAGGCTCTTAAACCTTCTAAACAGCAAGATATCTGAAACATTCTGCAGATATTTTGGTCCATATTCACATGGCAGCATCACAGTTTATGGGGATTTGTTGGCTGCACATCCGTGATCCAAATCTCCTGTTTTACAGCTTCCCAAAGGTGCCCTGTTGGATTAGGACCTTCTTCCTTTCCTACTTCGAAATAAGAGTCTCAAATATACAGTGGTTGCAGGGTGTAGAGTGTAAACCACTTGACTTCATATCCAAAGCTCTTAATAATTGGTTACACTTACTCTCCAGATGAACTCACATGCTGACAACAACTGGACAGCATAGAAATGTTATGTTACAATATGGAGAGATCCTCTAGTAATAAATATGCAGTAACGCACGATTCAGTGGATAAACCAATACAGTATGAATAAATTCAGAGCTTATTCGGGATACTCTTCATGGATAGATGGATTCCAAACAAAGCCAAATATGTTCATGTCACTTGTCGAGGGTGGTGATGCTTTGTAAACTGGCCCTTGCGTGAAGTGTGCATATCCATAAGTGTGTCATCCATTTTGCTTGGCAAGAAGTGATAGCCCCCACCCTCTGACTGGGATCTGGATTATTAGCTTAAGGTCTCTAAAAATATCCCTCTGCCTGTTTAAGCCTTTGACAGCGGCAACATCTCACACATTTTGATAGCTTCATAATAACTACGGCTTCAGAAGGGCTCGTGCACTCAGGCTGCCTTGTTATCTTATACCTTCTTTGCCCAAAGAGGAGAAAAGGCGGAGAACTTGCAGGCCCTGGAATCTGCCACAGTCCTCTCTCTCTGTCTTTTTCTGGAATCCGACTTGGCAGCAGATCATCAAAAGCGAGCATGCAATCATGGCAATCTCAGAACAAACAAGATGCTTTCTTCAGTGCGGGGGGATTCTGCCCAGATGTCACTTTAAGGCACTTGTCATTGTTTCAACAGCTGCACAAGCACATGGGATGTCATTTGGAAGCCGTCTACCACAACATACCAAAACAAGCCCATGTCAAACACGAAACATACGCAGCCTGGAACAGGAGATGTTTTTGAATATTAATGCCATAAGCTTCTTAAGGAATTGCAACTCTAATTACCTATGTGCTCTGTTTTATTGTCTTGCATGTGCAGTCTGAGTAATTATATATTTACCACCATACAGTGTTTATAGACGAGGTTTATATAAGCTTATATTACAAATATTTCTGATGTTGGAATTCATACCAACTGATAGAAATTAATAAATTCCTGAAAAGGATTACAGTGTACACATGTGGCTCATAGATACTGCTTCAATTATATTTTCTCCTGACGCCCACACACACTCGAAAGGCTTTTCTCACAAATATTATAGCTGCTAACTAGAGGGAGGGTGAGGCAGAGCTATGTGCTCAGCTCAGCGGCACCATCGTTACTGCAGCCTTCATTTATGTTTTTCTTTTAAATGCTTTGTTGTGAAATACAACTGTTTTGACAGGACGTTTTCTAAGCCGCTCTTGTCTCCACGAGATGCCTCATGCTTTGTCAGTGATTGAGTGCTCCTGAGGAGAAAAGTCAATACGTGGTCATAAATAAAGGAAAACAAAATGTGAGACCTGAATCTTCAATGGATTGAAAAGGCAGTGAGGTGAAATCAGAAGACATGGCTACCTTAAATGATTATAAAACAGCTCTTTGACTGCATCAGCTAATTGTGGACAGAGTGGGGGGTGATGAGTTGACATATTGCTGGTGCTGTGAAGTTGATCCAAACCAGAGAGAGACATGAGGGTTCCCTCCAGGGACCAGTAACCTTATTGTTCCATGTCATCTCCTCCCCTTCTGTTTGAGGAGCAAGATGTCAACCTCTCCCCAAGGTCACACAAACACCCACCCTGCTCCAGCACATAATTGGATTATTTAGAATCGCAAAATCAACTTATTGCCCTGTCTGAGGTCAGACGTGAACTAGGTTGTCTTTCTTGATTTACAGCATTGTTCCATACTGATAGGTAACTGTTTTTGTCTTTAGTTATAAGATGGTAGATTGAGTTGAATAGTATAAATCATATAAGGGATAACAATGTAAAGGGCGTATGTCATCATTTTTACACCTTTTACCTCTTCTAATTTTGTCCGGGCTTGTAGCTCACAATAATTATATTCCATTTCAAGATCAAAATCAGAAAATATCTGTAAAAAACTGTGAAAGAATATAAGCGAGCACAAGACACCCGAGAACACCACTAAAAGTTGCTAAAAAGCGATGACCTTTTCTTGCTGAATGCTACTTGGTGGCATCAACTTGTAACACAATGTCCATCAAAGATACAAGTAGTTGTAGCAAGTCTGCTGTTAAGTTTGTAAATCAATGCACTGGGGTAATACAGCTGTCACAGCTACAAGTGTAATGTATTCCCTTCTTGGTTAAGGATTAAATATATAAACATTCTGAGAACACCTTCTGTAACACCGCTCAAACTATAATTACTAAGAAATTTAGTTTCTCCACAACATGTTTTTGGCCCCCTTAGGTCATTACAGACTAATGCTACTCATGTGGTAGATGGAGGGGAAGGTAAGACACTCAGGCAGCATCAGATGTCAAAAGCTCATTTGACTAAGACAGATAAAGCAACTTGTTGGTATAGCTAATTATTGTGTGTAAACATGCAAGAAGAATTTTCTTTAAAATTTTTGTGGGACTAGTGGCTTTTATTTTGTAAGTTGACCAACAGGAAAATGGGGTGCAGAGAGAGAGGGGAAGATATGCAGTGACCTGAACTCGTGACGGCTGCGTCGAGGACTACATGGGTGGCGGGTTTTACCCTGTTTCACAGCCTGTGCAGGAGGAGCTTTTAAAGAGATCTCTACCCTAATTATGCAGACTATGCACATTTGGGTCATTTGTTTGGCTTGTCGGTTGTTAGTAAATTTAATAAAAGGAATGTAGAAATTACTGCTATTCTAGGGGATTATTTTCTATTCATGCCTTATTCGTTTATTCACAATACAGTGACTTGAAAGATTATCCATGATGATTCAAAATCACTTTTCCAAACTTGTTTCACAAACTTGTGTATATAATACCAGAGACGTAACTCAATTTTATTACAAAAAATGTACAGCATGAATTTGGATTAGATCTCTCAGGGTGGTTACAAGACTTTGCCATTAACTGCCATATGGTAACCAAAGGTAACCTGACCTGCCAGATGGTTTGTTACATGGAACCATCTGGAAAATTCTGTTTGGAAATCGATTACAAAGGGGCAGCCATTTTCAACGAATACTGAGCAGGGTATTGAAACAGATCTAAAGGGCTAGCGTTAGAACCAATTAGATCGATAAAATCATAGGAATTCATCCAGTCAATAAAAGAAGCAACTCTTGTTCATACCTAATATTCTCCAACACTGTAGCTGCCTATATAGGAAGCTGTATTGTAACCTCACAGATGCACTCTGGTCATGTCTATTTAAATGGCTGATTTTTACTTGAATTTATACTTGCCTGCAAAGTTTTTGAAAGTTCTTAAAAGCATTTTGCAGATAAAAGAATTGAAAACTGTATTCTTTTTCTTTCTTTAAATCCTAACAAGAATAATTAGTTTTGCTTTAGAGAATGTAATTGACATATGCAAATGTAGGAGAAAGGTTTTCCAGTTTTAGAAAAATTAAACATCTTTTTCTCTGGTAAGGAAAAAGAAAGAGTTTAACCAGACAATGAAAGCACATTTTGTAAAGAAATGTTGACATGCTGAACATGTACCTCACATGACTGATCACCTTAATGAGCAGCTGTTTCCACTTGAAGAGCAGAACCAGGCCAGACACTTGCTGTCATACAAGAATCATTTATAAAATCCTGAAGGCATCCTTGAATTTATTTGATGTTAAAAGACAAAGCCGTAAGTTGTGATAGAAGGTTTTTGTTTTTAAGTATTGTTTTATTCTTATTAGCTAATTGTACTGTTTAATAACTCAATAATTAATCTATTCTGCATTAAAACAAACAAGATAAGGGCTAATCTGAATTATTGTTCATGTTGTATTTCAAAATATAAATAAAATTATTAGTGGAAGTGATAATTTCATGTGCAAGCCCAAACAATGTCATATTGTCATGTTTTAGTAGCAAAAGACTCAGTTGCAGAGATGAACAGAAACACTGTTCAACACTTTAATAGTAAAATAAGAAAAACTTACAAAAAGGTGACAAAGGCAAAACAGGTAGCACTGGAAGCACTTCAGGACAACAAAGCAACTGGGAGCATGGAACAGAAGGAACCAGTAAAGAGTAATGGCAACCAGAGACCTTAAATACAGGGGGAAAGTGGGGTGAAGGCATGGGGACACAGGTGAGAGAGATCGAGGTAACTGGCAGGCACAGGTGGGATGAATGAGCTTAATTGCCAGGTGGCAGTGTGGAGGGAAGGCGGAGCAACTGAAGGAGGTGACTGGGACTAGATATAAACAGAACACTAAATAAAGAAGGAAGATACAAATGTAAATCTAAAGGTAATAAACAGGAATACACATGAAATTAACTAAGAATGCTATGCAGCACAAGGAATAATTAAGAAAGAAACATCTAACTAATGATAAATAACACTATCGCAGAATAAGGAAAACACACAACGATTATTACACATTTTATGGCAGTAGCATAATCACATTGAAAACATTTAAAAAATCCAACCCTTAATGTCTGTACCTTTATTCATTTAGAGAAAAACATCTCTGAGATGTGATTGATGTTCACAATATCACCGCAAAACACTTATTTGCACACATTAGCAATGACCATAAAATAAAGCAAATTGAAGCATTTTAAAGGTATGCATTATGTTTTTCAAAATTGTCTAAGTGATTTAATAAAGTAATCCATAACTTCCTATATTCAAAGTATAAATGTGAAATGACATAAAAAACCCATTTTGCTTTAACACTGTTCAACATTGGGAAGATAAGAGAACATGGCATTTAGGTCCAATGCCCACAAGAAAATAGCTACCCTTCCAAATTTGCCCATTTCTAAAGTAAGACCAATAATTAAATGGTTTAAAACAAATGAAATCGTGACAAACAAGGCTAGACAAGGATCCAAATGTATGTTGCTACCACACACAGTGAGGAGGATGGTAATGGTGGTGCAAGAAAAATCTCCAAAGCTCACTTTTAGAGAATTGTGGCATGTTTTGGCATCTTGAGCGAGACCAACTGAGACCATCTGTCTCAAACGGCTCTTCTGTCCTACCATCACAAATGTAAACACTCGGCAAAACATTCCTGTTTCAAGTGAGCTGAAGAGAAGAGAGAATCCAGGACTTGGAACAATCTAAACGATATTGTGCACAGAAAAATGGTCAAATATCCCTCTCTCTGTATGCTCAAGCTTTGTGAATATAGAAATAGAAACTAAGTGCTGTTTTGGCGCAACTGGGTTGTACAAGATGTTATGAGCAGGATTACCACCAATTATGGCAATTTTTGTCTATGTGGACATTTATCCACTGCTGATTAAATATATTGAAAGTAAAGGTAGTTTTTTTTGCTAAAGTATGTAAAATTAAAAATGTATAAATACAACAACTTTTAAAACTTCAATCACAAACTGCAGTATTTAAGAATAAAATCTAAAACTACCAGCAAAGACTATTGGTTACACAAAAGCAATGTTTCCAAAAAGATGGGGTTCAAGTTTCAGAGTCTTGAGGTGATTGTTGAAAACACTGCCGCCTTTAGTTTTCAGCCTTGTAGCGTTGCACAGCAACCAGGCCTTGGTTACAGGACCTTAGGGACCTGCTTGGAACATATTGATTTCGTGGTGGTGTGATGTATGCTAGTGCTTCTCCATTTAGAGCACTATAAGTAAGAACCATGATATTATGATGTACTGGAAAGTGAAAGGGGACCCGGTTTGGCCAAGCTCATGTGCAAGTTAGAAGCCCTGGCATTGGAGTTTTGAACAACCTTAAGACTAATTTGTTCAGGCAGGTGAACAATGAGTCGCAGAGATCAAGTCTTCATAAAATTAATGCAATTAATCAATTACAATTTACAGTTCTGACTGTAATAAAGTAGAACTGAACTTTGCTATATTTAAGTGATAAAAACATCAGCGATCCAGAGATTGGACAAAGACATCTGATGCAAAGGAATACCCCAAGATTGTTTATAGAACACAGCCTAAGAAGTAAGAGGACCAAGAGTTTTCATTACCAGGGATACGTTTTAATCATGGTGGCGCAGTTTGTAGCATCGTTGTCCTGGGTTCGACTGCCAGCCGGGGGTCTTTCTGCATGGAGTTTGCATGCTCTCCCTGTGCATGCATGGGTTCTCTCTGCATCCTCCGGCTGTCTCCCACAGTCCAAAAACATGACTGTTAGGTTAATTGGTCTCTATATTTCCCTTAGGTATGAATGGGTGTCTGAATGTTTTTTTTTCCTTTCTGTCTCTGTGTTGCCCTGCGATGGACTGGCAACCCGTCCAGGGTGTACCCCACCTCTCACCCGTAGGCTGCGCCAGATACAGGGGTTAGACAATGAAACTGAAACACCTGTCATTTTAGTGTGGGAGGTTTCATGGCTAAATTGGACCAGCCTGGTAGCCAGTCTTCATTGATTGCACATTGCACCAGTAAGAGCAGAGTATGAAGGTTCAATTAGCAGGGTAAGAGCACAGTTTTGCTCAAAATATTGAAATGCACACAACATTATGGGTGACATACCAGAAGTCAAGAGAGGACAAATTGTTGGTGCACGTCTTGCTGGCGCATCTGTAACCAAGACAGCAAGTCTTTGTGATGTATCAAGAGCCACGGTATCCAGGGTAATGTCAGCATACCACCAAGAAGGACGAACCACATCCAATAGGATTAACTGGGAACGCAAGAGGAAGCTGTCTGAAAGGGATGTTCGGGTGCTAACCCGGATTGTATCCAAAAAACATAAAACCACGGCTGCCCAAATCACGGCAGAATTAAATGTGCACCTCAACTCTCCTGTTTTCACCAGAACTGTCCGTCGGGAGCTCCACAGGGTCAATATACACGGCCGGGCTGCTATAGCCAAACCTTCGGTCACTCATGCCAATGCCAAACGTCGCTTTCAATGGTACAAGGAGTGCAAATATTGGGCTGTGGACAATGTGAAACATGTATTGTTCTCTGATGAGTCCACCTTTACTGTTTTCCCCACATCCGGGAGAGTTACGGTGTGGAGAAGCCCCAAAGAAGCGTACCACCCAGACTGTTGCATGCCCAGAGTGAAGCATGGGGGTGGATCAGTGATGGTTTGGGCTGCCATATCATGGCATTCCCTTGGCCCAATACTTGTGCTAGATGGGCGCATCACTGCCAAGGACTACCGAACCATTCTTGAGGACCATGTGCATCCAGTGGTTCAAACATTGTATCCTGAAGGCGATGCCGTGTATCAGGATGTCAATGCACCAATACACACAACAAGACTGGTGAAAGATTGGTTTGATGAACATGAAAGTGAAGTTGAACATCTCCCATGGCCTGCACAGTCACCAGATCTAAATATTGAGCCACTTTAGGGTGTTTTGGAGGAGCGAGTCAGGAAACGTTTTCCTCCACCAGTATCAGGTAGTGACCTGGCCACTATCCTGCAAGAAGAATGGCTTAAAATCCCTCTGACCACTGTGCAGGACTTGTACATGTCATCTCCATGACGAATTGACGCTGTATTGGCCGCAAAAGGAGGCCCTACACCATACTAATAAATTATTGTGGTCTAAAACCAGGTGTTTCAGTTTCATTGTCCAACCCCTGTAGGTCATAGATTCATATATCGTGATAAAAACAGACCTATGTAGGCTCAGATTGCATCCCACCCTTTGTTGAAGTATTTTCATCTACAGGAGGTGTGTTATTCAGCAGAGAAAAAGCCAGAACTTTGCTTCCAAGACTCTTGTGTGCATGAACACCCACACATAGTCATCCCAGACAATGAACACACAGATCTAAATAGAAGGAAATACAAGGTTTGCAGAGGAAAACAGTTTCACACCTCGTAAAACATAAATACACTGTTGTATTTCCCTGTAGCAAGTAGTTGCTTGCTACTGTATTGCAGTTAAAATATCATGTACTGGAACTGTAACACATGGGAGGCAACTACACCATTCACATTTAACGTGTAGCAGAAAGTTCGGCAAACATAGAAAGAGCAAGACAAACAAAAGGGGGTTAAAAAATGAGAGATCCTAAACCAACACATCTGGAGTAAGGCCCAGTCAGGAGAAAGAAAGTGAGGTCTCAGAATGTCTGATATTCTGCCACAAAGAAATCTGACTAACAAATGAGGAAAGGGAGATTTACAAGTTGTTAAATCGTGCTGCATGAACTTTGTTCGTTGAGTAAACGGCTTCATCCACTGTTAATCCTTTATCCACTTCCTTGAGAGATAGCCACTTTCTGGTAGTCCTGCATTGTTTGCTGACCTCTCGTCAGAGCTCAGACGTGAGATGTGTGATGGAGGCCTTCAGTGCTGATAAAGACTGATAACTCACTCCCCCCACTGCAGAGCTGATCCTGCAACTACCACAGCTTCCATTAGGCCCAAAAGGCTGAATGGCCTCCCAGTCGTTTTAGTGCTATCTGAGGTTATATCCTCTGTTCAGAGTACCTTATGCAAACCCTGGTTTTCTGTGCTGAGATTGCTATCAGTGAAGATATTTATGTGCTGCACATGTTTCCGATTGTTTAACCTTTAGACCTGAGCAGGAGGGGGGCAGCTGCAGTCCCTGTGGGCTTGAGACCTCTCTCCTGCCCTTGTAAGTAAACGGACACTGATGGAATCAGATGTTGCTCTTATAAGTGGGTAATGGACTGGGTTGAAAGACCCTTGATAAAACTGGTGACAAGGAAGCTGAAGATTGGACCAATCTGAACAGCAATATTCAGTTATTTTTCTTTTCTTTAACCCCTAAGAACCCTTTCTTTTTGATTTCGTATCATTGAAAGGTTAATTTATTTCAGAAATACAAAATGTAAAACCCATGAATACATTTATTAAATAAAGTGACTTATTTCTGTCAATTTTGATGATTATGGCTTACAGTTAACAAAAAAAAACAAAACCCAAACTCGTGCAAAAGAAGCCCATGTTCAGGGCTCCCTTAGCATGAATCACTGCATCAATGCAGTGTGGGTCTGCCAAGCTCTCAGTGAAGCCCAGGTTACTTTAATAGCGGCTTTCAGCTTGTCTGCATCGCTGCTTCTGGTGGCTCTCGTCTTCCTATTGCTAAAAGTACATAGATTCTCTGTGGGGTTTAGGTCAGAGGAGTTTGCTGGCCAATCAAGCACAGTGGTACCATGGTAATTAAACCAGATATTGATACATTTAGTTTGTGGGCATGTGGCAAGTTCTGAGAAAAATAAAATTTACATTTTTATTACATTTGTTAGCAGAAAGAAGCACGAAGTGTTCTAAAATGCCCTGTAGGTGGCTGCACTTACTTTGGACTTGATAAAACACAGTGGACCAAAACCAGCAGATAGCATGGCCTCCCCACATCATCACAGATTAAGGAAACTTCACTTTGGACATCATAGCGTCAAAGCTGGATGCTTTGCCTCTTCATTCTTCCTCCAGACTCTGGAACCTTGATTTCTACATTAAATGTAAACATTTTTTTTACTGAAAAGGCTACAGGACACTGTGCAGCAGTCCAGTCTTTTTCTGGTCCAGAAGTGCCTTAATACAAAGAATGCAACAACTGTAGCCCTTTTCCCTAATAGGGGTTTGTGTGGTGGCTTTTGAACCACTGATTCCAATCGCGGTCCTTGTGGATCTTTCACAAACTCCTGAATGGGGTTTGTCTTCAGATTTTTTTCAAGGCTGCAGTTGTCTCAGTTGCTTTTGCACCCTTTTCTAGTACCCTTTACCTTCCACTCAACTTTCCAACTTAAAAATGTTTGGATATAGCACTCTGTAAACAGCCAGCTTCTTTAGCAAGGAACCTTTGGGACTTACGCTCCTTGTGAAGGACATTAATGACTGTCGTCTTGGCAACAGTCAAGTCAGCAGTCTTCTGCATGATGATGTAGGCCAGAACATAATATTTATCTATTAAAAATATTTTTTATGTTTGGTGTCTGTAAAATTGCAATTTTCAGAGAAAATTAATTTTGACTTTTCATGAGCTGTAAGCCATGACCATCCACCTTAACAAAAATAAACGAATGATATATAAATGAAGTATATCACTTCTGTGTATGAACTGAAACTCCCCTTTTTGTCTTTGTGTACAGACTTTCTTTACCATGTATTGAAAAAAAAAAACAGATATTTGCTCTGAATTAGCTAATTTATTTTTCAACTGCTGGGAATGCACAATTTTTTTTATTATTTGTACTTATCCACTATACTGTAATGTATTCTACTATGTACTGTGTATTCTGTTCTAAACTCAGCAATTCACAGATACACATCTTTTATTAAGAATTATTGTCCTGTTTCTAAATGTAATTTAAACTCAACTTTGTTTTTACCTAACTATTTAATAACCGGCTCTTGAACCAGTCCTATTTTAGGACAGAAGTCCTTTGGTGTAAAATCCCTAAAAATGAGAGTTCAGGGCCCGCGTATAGATCGGTTGAAACAGTCCACTCCATTATCTTCCTGCAACAGTAGCAGCAGTTTGTGTTGCTGACTGAATCTATTTCACTGGCAGACAAAATGACTTTGGTGATCCTGATAAGCAGTATCCTGATAAGTGGATCAAGCATGTGGATTGACCTGTAGTGGTCTCAGTTGTATAGTAGCATTGCTGTAGACACATAGTTGCAGAGTGGTTGAGATATTCATTGACCAGGATTTACCAGGATTTGCGACTGGTCTGCCAAACCTCAAGCAGAGCAGTGGCCTTGATCCTCCTGGAGCCCTGGCAATGTGCAGAGATCTGAGCAAACATTTAATTTCAGAGTTTTTATTGCCTTCAACAACACGATTTTGGAAGTTGTCAAACAGTTTGTGGAAAGGGCAATGCTAAGCTGGAGACTAAACTCAGATTGCTTTCTGTTGCAAGCCAACCAACCAAAATGGAAGAAATTGACTTTCCATTTTTTTTAGCCCTTTAAGGAAAGAAAAAGAAAAAAAAACATTGGACATTAAACACAAAAACAACATTATACCTGATTTTTAAAGAGTGAATTTTTATTTTTAAGTTATTGAACTACTGTATATACCTACATTATGGGTCAAAAAATTTTGATACTCTTCCTCACCTAATGGGTCTCTTTATTTTCATGACTATTTATATTGTAGATTCTCACCAAAGGCCACAAAACTGTGAATGAAAACACATGGAATTATGTAGTAAACAAAAAGTGTGAAATAACTCTAAACATATTATTTTAGATTCTTCAAAATAGCCACCCTTTCCTCTGATTACTGCTATGATCTCTTGGCGTTCTCTCCATGAGCTTCATGAGGTGGTCACCTGAAATGGTTTTCCAAAGAGTCTTGAAAGAACTTCCCAGCGGTTCATTGAGAGACGGCCAGAGGTTAATATTTCAGTCATCTAAAATATAAAATATATTTACATTTTTAATATTTAAAGTTCTTTTACAAGTTTTTGTTTGCTACATCATTGCATATGGGCCAGCTCTGTTGGTGTAGACGTCTAAGCGTTCAGCCCATGAATTGAGGCTTCAGTCCTCGATGCGGCGGTCCGAGGTTTGAGTCCCGGCCCTGGCGACATTTGCCGCATGTCTTCCCCTTTCTCCGCCAACGTTTACAGTCTACCTACTGTCAAAAAATGTGAAAAAAATAAAGGCACTGGTGCTGCAAACATTTTACTTTTATTCTTTATATGTATTTTTTAAAGGCATTAACATTTTAAGTAACATTTACTTTTTTATTTTTATCATTTAAAATGTATTATTTAATGGACAAGATTATTTAATTGCACATTTCACAATTTAATGGTATATTTAATTAGTTAATGTATTAAAATAAATACTTTGTACATTTAATTATTTAATGGGACATTTAATGGTAAAATTATTTATTTCATGATACACTGTATGTATTTATTAAATTTTTTACCTATTGGCCCCCCATATACCTCAGGGGTCACATAACAATGATTCTGAAAATCATCACGTGACCCCCTACTTGGTGTTCCATGAGCCCCCGGACATGCCCGACCCCTACTTTGGGAACCCCTTATCTAGTGAATACTGGACTGAAGTTTTATGCAGAAATGAAAAAATACGGTATTTTTAAAATAACTGCAGTTAACATGTATCTTAAACACTGTTTACAGCTTTCATTTCAGGCATTATGAAAAAACTGATAAAAACACAGTTGGTGGTAGTGTGTCTGGCAATAATGGCTGTGAGTAGCAGATGTAAATCTAACTGTAACAACAAAAGGGTTTCAAATATGCAATTGTATCTGAATGTTAGAACTTGGTGCCTGATAGGGAAGTAATGTATCCAAGTCAAATACCATGCTGCAGTGTGAGTAAATTTCCAGAGCCAATTAAAGCAACTCCTGCCTCTCTCCTGTGTGTGTTTACCTTAATGTTTGTGGCCTGTCCACTTGAGCTGGATTGCTACGTTCTCCCTTATGTTGAAGGAGGGCTTCCCTCTTAATCCATCCTTCATGAGAGCAAGTTGATTGTTTCCGATCAATGCACTGCCTTAAGTTTGCATAATCATATTAATAGTTGCATTCAGTGGTTTTTGGCACAAATAACATTGTGGCAAAAGCTTCCTGTTCAAGGGATAGTATTTTTTTAACGTGAGGTTCTGTTAAAAGTTAGTAAGTAGTTGATTTCTTACATGCAGTAGAGATCTCTCTTAGTGTCTCCATTTAGTGTAAATCCAGATTAGTTAGTCCTGAAAGATGAAGCAAACAGCTAAGCCGGCCACTCCAACTTCAAAAACTTCATAGCTGTTTATGCACACGCTAATTTATGAACCTTTAAACCGTTGTCATGTTTGCATTAGGCGATTATTTACATAGAAGCTGGTGATAATGGGAGAGAGGGGTAGGAGGCAGTGCAACACCAATTATGTCCCTGTGTGAAGCACATACTGAGGACAAAACATGAAAAGTGTTTCCTGTCTAAGTAGCTCCCTGATATATACTAAAGTGGTGTAAAAAGCAAAGATATTGTAGTGGTTTGAGTGGATACTATTGTGTATTTACACTGCCTTACTTTCACATATTTAAAACATTTATTTTTGGTCATCGTAATGGTGATAGTTAACAACTAATGAAAACCTTGGTTAATACTTGGTCAGGGTCCTTTTGTATGAATTACTGCAATGATGCAGCGTGACATGGAGATGATCAGCCGTGACTCTGAGTGTTTTCAAAGGGTTCAGAAAGTCCAGATCAGTTTAATAGCAACCTTCAGTCGCTCTGCTTTGTTGGATCTCTTTCATCTCATCTTATTCTTGACAAAGCATTGTAGAATTTCTTTGCCAAGGGTGGCAAACTCAATCACCGCAGGGGACAAAGCACAAATGATGGACTGCATTGTCGGCCAAACAGGATTAATGTTTATTCATGAAATTAAAGTAAATGTAATTTAATTAGAAATATGTGTTTCAAAACCAAGAAAGTTCTTTCCACAATACAATAAATGGAAAACCATTGTTTTTTTTACAAGAAAAAACACATCAAGCAAGAATGTCATGTAATTGCAGAGAAAATATAAAAACAAAATTTAAACAGAGACATTTTTTGTTTGAGCCTGTCGTTTCTGCTGCATGGGATTTCAATCATGGTCATTAAAAGTGTTTCAAAGTTCTGGCAGTCTGCTTTAAATGTCACTGGTAGACAGCAGCACTGATCTTAGACTTGATAAAACACAGTGGGGCAACACCAGCAGACGACATGGCTCCTCAGATCATCACTGACTGTGACAACTTCACTCTGGACCTAAAGCAACTTGGATTCTGTGACTCTCCACGAAGTCCAGTCCTTTTTCTCCTTAGTCCAGATAAGACACTTCCCATGTTGCGTCTGCTTCAGGAGTAGCTAAACACAAGGAAAGCAACATTTGTAGCCCATGTCCTGGACACGTCTTTGTGTGGTGGCTATTGATGCACTAACTCCAACCTCAGTCCAGTCTTGTGAATCTCCCACAAACGCTAGAATGGGTTTTGGTTCACAATCCTCTATTGACTTTGGTTATCACTGGTGCTTGTGCACCTTTCTATCAAGCTTTTTCCTTGCACTCAACCTTCCAGGAATATGCATGGATGCAGCACTGTATTAAAAATGTTTTTTTTCATTGGTGCTACGTAATTTCTTATTTTAAGATAAATTAAATGTTTGGTTTTCTTGAGCTGTCAGCTATAAATATTAAAATTAATTTGAAGCTTGAATTATATCACTGTGTGTTTGATCTATTCATTATAAGAGTCTCCTTTTTTAATTAATTAGTATAATAAATTAAGTTTAAAATGTTAATCTCGATAGTCATTCTCTGACTCGATGCAATCTGCTGGGTTTCCTTAGATAGAAAAACTTTTTATCCAATTTGAATAAATAACAGAATCTGACTGCAGTGTTCAATGATTAAGATTAATTGGAATGTATGTACCTGACTTTTGTGAAGTGCCTTGAGACAACATGTGTTGTGAATTGGCGCTATATAAATAAACTGAATTGAATTTACCTGTATACAGAACGAATATGCCAAGAGCCACCTGCTACGTTGAATGCTTTTAACATTTTAACAGAACCTCAAAAGATCCTGAACAATTGCCCGGAGCTCCTGACCTAAAACCTAATTAAAGCCACTGTCAATCCCATTCAGTGGCATCATTTTGATTATATATCAATTAAGAGCTTCCATGCTTTAATATACGTATGGTGTAATGATCCGATTGAAAGCACTAGAGTCTGTGTGTGTGTATACATACGTATAAAATGTAAAAATGTAAGTAGTGATAATTGGCTGAATCATTTGGTTTGGCATGTCATAAACCAGTCATGTTTAGTTTAAAAGGTTTCTACACTGAGTGATTCGTCATTTCCAGCCAATAATTTTCTCTGCCTTATCTCACGCAATTTAAAAAGGAAACATTTTCATCCTGTTTTCCCCTAAAGTAGCCCTGCTAGGCTCTTTAAAACAAAGCTCTTACTGAAACACACAGAGGTAGAAGAAAACAGATTTATTGTTGCAAATAGCTTGTCAGGGCTTTACCCTCCTCAGTGTTGTGTCCCCTTCGCACAAAGTGTCAAATACAATTCAATTTCTGCCTCTGACTCAGCTGGGGCTAACACGGTCAAGCAAATGCTTATTTTCTGAAGGGCCCCGGGGAGTTACACTTTCCAGCTTATCAACATTTATTAACCTTAGCACTGAGGTTTGTTCTATGATTTGGATTCTTTGGGAAACACTGAAATTGGATTTTTTTTTTCCTCCCTCGCCTCTGGGGTGACATATGCTCAACAACTTGTCACAAGCAGGAGAAAAATCTAAATGCTTGTTACTTCTACTATTTTACCCTGAAAGCCAATAGCTTCTCACTTTTTTCTTGTTTTGGTCTTTTCTTATGTGCCAAAAAGAAATGTCTTTCAACTGAACCATTGACAGGCCAATGAATATAATGAGCTTTTAAGGCCAACATGTTTTTTAATCCAAGTTAGTAAATGTCTAAAAGAACAAACAGGGTTTTTTTTTTTTTTTGATTTCTTCTTGTGCCACAGCTCTGCTTTAAAGTAAATTGTAGCTCTATGTCAGTTGGACATGGTGTCGAGTTCTTAGCTTGTTGACTGGTGCCAAAAGATCAGAAGACATCAGTTATTGAAGGTTTCTTTGACTGCCTCAAGTAATTATTTCCAGAGAATTTTAAGCAACCAAATGTCTCCCGGCAGAAGTTTGTTAATAGACTTTACTGCTTGGAAGACTTTTGCAGGACCTTTCAGAGTTGACTTGATGTCAGAAAATAAAGACAAAATAATGGCTTAGACTTGACAATAGACTGAGATGGAAAGTAACCAAAACAAAATTCCTTTGCTTTGCAGATCTTGATTGCCAAGATACAAAAAATGTTTACTCTCACCAGCCCCTTTATTTGGTACACATTGTTAGTAAGGGATTAGAGGCTCTTAAACCTTCTAAACAGCAAGATATCTGAAACATTCTGCAGATATTTTGGTCCATATTCACATGGCAGCATCACAGTTTATGGGGATTTGTTGGCTGCACATCCGTGATCCAAATCTCCTGTTTTACAGCTTCCCAAAGGTGCCCTGTTGGATTAGGACCTTCTTCCTTTCCTACTTCGAAATAAGAGTCTCAAATATACAGTGGTTGCAGGGTGTAGAGTGTAAACCACTTGACTTCATATCCAAAGCTCTTAATAATTGGTTACACTTACTCTCCAGATGAACTCACATGCTGACAACAACTGGACAGCATAGAAATGTTATGTTACAATATGGAGAGATCCTCTAGTAATAAATATGCAGTAACGCACGATTCAGTGGATAAACCAATACAGTATGAATAAATTCAGAGCTTATTCGGGATACTCTTCATGGATAGATGGATTCCAAACAAAGCCAAATATGTTCATGTCACTTGTCGAGGGTGGTGATGCTTTGTAAACTGGCCCTTGCGTGAAGTGTGCATATCCATAAGTGTGTCATCCATTTTGCTTGGCAAGAAGTGATAGCCCCCACCCTCTGACTGGGATCTGGATTATTAGCTTAAGGTCTCTAAAAATATCCCTCTGCCTGTTTAAGCCTTTGACAGCGGCAACATCTCACACATTTTGATAGCTTCATAATAACTACGGCTTCAGAAGGGCTCGTGCACTCAGGCTGCCTTGTTATCTTATACCTTCTTTGCCCAAAGAGGAGAAAAGGCGGAGAACTTGCAGGCCCTGGAATCTGCCACAGTCCTCTCTCTCTGTCTTTTTCTGGAATCCGACTTGGCAGCAGATCATCAAAAGCGAGCATGCAATCATGGCAATCTCAGAACAAACAAGATGCTTTCTTCAGTGCGGGGGGATTCTGCCCAGATGTCACTTTAAGGCACTTGTCATTGTTTCAACAGCTGCACAAGCACATGGGATGTCATTTGGAAGCCGTCTACCACAACATACCAAAACAAGCCCATGTCAAACACGAAACATACGCAGCCTGGAACAGGAGATGTTTTTGAATATTAATGCCATAAGCTTCTTAAGGAATTGCAACTCTAATTACCTATGTGCTCTGTTTTATTGTCTTGCATGTGCAGTCTGAGTAATTATATATTTACCACCATACAGTGTTTATAGACGAGGTTTATATAAGCTTATATTACAAATATTTCTGATGTTGGAATTCATACCAACTGATAGAAATTAATAAATTCCTGAAAAGGATTACAGTGTACACATGTGGCTCATAGATACTGCTTCAATTATATTTTCTCCTGACGCCCACACACACTCGAAAGGCTTTTCTCACAAATATTATAGCTGCTAACTAGAGGGAGGGTGAGGCAGAGCTATGTGCTCAGCTCAGCGGCACCATCGTTACTGCAGCCTTCATTTATGTTTTTCTTTTAAATGCTTTGTTGTGAAATACAACTGTTTTGACAGGACGTTTTCTAAGCCGCTCTTGTCTCCACGAGATGCCTCATGCTTTGTCAGTGATTGAGTGCTCCTGAGGAGAAAAGTCAATACGTGGTCATAAATAAAGGAAAACAAAATGTGAGACCTGAATCTTCAATGGATTGAAAAGGCAGTGAGGTGAAATCAGAAGACATGGCTACCTTAAATGATTATAAAACAGCTCTTTGACTGCATCAGCTAATTGTGGACAGAGTGGGGGGTGATGAGTTGACATATTGCTGGTGCTGTGAAGTTGATCCAAACCAGAGAGAGACATGAGGGTTCCCTCCAGGGACCAGTAACCTTATTGTTCCATGTCATCTCCTCCCCTTCTGTTTGAGGAGCAAGATGTCAACCTCTCCCCAAGGTCACACAAACACCCACCCTGCTCCAGCACATAATTGGATTATTTAGAATCGCAAAATCAACTTATTGCCCTGTCTGAGGTCAGACGTGAACTAGGTTGTCTTTCTTGATTTACAGCATTGTTCCATACTGATAGGTAACTGTTTTTGTCTTTAGTTATAAGATGGTAGATTGAGTTGAATAGTATAAATCATATAAGGGATAACAATGTAAAGGGCGTATGTCATCATTTTTACACCTTTTACCTCTTCTAATTTTGTCCGGGCTTGTAGCTCACAATAATTATATTCCATTTCAAGATCAAAATCAGAAAATATCTGTAAAAAACTGTGAAAGAATATAAGCGAGCACAAGACACCCGAGAACACCACTAAAAGTTGCTAAAAAGCGATGACCTTTTCTTGCTGAATGCTACTTGGTGGCATCAACTTGTAACACAATGTCCATCAAAGATACAAGTAGTTGTAGCAAGTCTGCTGTTAAGTTTGTAAATCAATGCACTGGGGTAATACAGCTGTCACAGCTACAAGTGTAATGTATTCCCTTCTTGGTTAAGGATTAAATATATAAACATTCTGAGAACACCTTCTGTAACACCGCTCAAACTATAATTACTAAGAAATTTAGTTTCTCCACAACATGTTTTTGGCCCCCTTAGGTCATTACAGACTAATGCTACTCATGTGGTAGATGGAGGGGAAGGTAAGACACTCAGGCAGCATCAGATGTCAAAAGCTCATTTGACTAAGACAGATAAAGCAACTTGTTGGTATAGCTAATTATTGTGTGTAAACATGCAAGAAGAATTTTCTTTAAAATTTTTGTGGGACTAGTGGCTTTTATTTTGTAAGTTGACCAACAGGAAAATGGGGTGCAGAGAGAGAGGGGAAGATATGCAGTGACCTGAACTCGTGACGGCTGCGTCGAGGACTACATGGGTGGCGGGTTTTACCCTGTTTCACAGCCTGTGCAGGAGGAGCTTTTAAAGAGATCTCTACCCTAATTATGCAGACTATGCACATTTGGGTCATTTGTTTGGCTTGTCGGTTGTTAGTAAATTTAATAAAAGGAATGTAGAAATTACTGCTATTCTAGGGGATTATTTTCTATTCATGCCTTATTCGTTTATTCACAATACAGTGACTTGAAAGATTATCCATGATGATTCAAAATCACTTTTCCAAACTTGTTTCACAAACTTGTGTATATAATACCAGAGACGTAACTCAATTTTATTACAAAAAATGTACAGCATGAATTTGGATTAGATCTCTCAGGGTGGTTACAAGACTTTGCCATTAACTGCCATATGGTAACCAAAGGTAACCTGACCTGCCAGATGGTTTGTTACATGGAACCATCTGGAAAATTCTGTTTGGAAATCGATTACAAAGGGGCAGCCATTTTCAACGAATACTGAGCAGGGTATTGAAACAGATCTAAAGGGCTAGCGTTAGAACCAATTAGATCGATAAAATCATAGGAATTCATCCAGTCAATAAAAGAAGCAACTCTTGTTCATACCTAATATTCTCCAACACTGTAGCTGCCTATATAGGAAGCTGTATTGTAACCTCACAGATGCACTCTGGTCATGTCTATTTAAATGGCTGATTTTTACTTGAATTTATACTTGCCTGCAAAGTTTTTGAAAGTTCTTAAAAGCATTTTGCAGATAAAAGAATTGAAAACTGTATTCTTTTTCTTTCTTTAAATCCTAACAAGAATAATTAGTTTTGCTTTAGAGAATGTAATTGACATATGCAAATGTAGGAGAAAGGTTTTCCAGTTTTAGAAAAATTAAACATCTTTTTCTCTGGTAAGGAAAAAGAAAGAGTTTAACCAGACAATGAAAGCACATTTTGTAAAGAAATGTTGACATGCTGAACATGTACCTCACATGACTGATCACCTTAATGAGCAGCTGTTTCCACTTGAAGAGCAGAACCAGGCCAGACACTTGCTGTCATACAAGAATCATTTATAAAATCCTGAAGGCATCCTTGAATTTATTTGATGTTAAAAGACAAAGCCGTAAGTTGTGATAGAAGGTTTTTGTTTTTAAGTATTGTTTTATTCTTATTAGCTAATTGTACTGTTTAATAACTCAATAATTAATCTATTCTGCATTAAAACAAACAAGATAAGGGCTAATCTGAATTATTGTTCATGTTGTATTTCAAAATATAAATAAAATTATTAGTGGAAGTGATAATTTCATGTGCAAGCCCAAACAATGTCATATTGTCATGTTTTAGTAGCAAAAGACTCAGTTGCAGAGATGAACAGAAACACTGTTCAACACTTTAATAGTAAAATAAGAAAAACTTACAAAAAGGTGACAAAGGCAAAACAGGTAGCACTGGAAGCACTTCAGGACAACAAAGCAACTGGGAGCATGGAACAGAAGGAACCAGTAAAGAGTAATGGCAACCAGAGACCTTAAATACAGGGGGAAAGTGGGGTGAAGGCATGGGGACACAGGTGAGAGAGATCGAGGTAACTGGCAGGCACAGGTGGGATGAATGAGCTTAATTGCCAGGTGGCAGTGTGGAGGGAAGGCGGAGCAACTGAAGGAGGTGACTGGGACTAGATATAAACAGAACACTAAATAAAGAAGGAAGATACAAATGTAAATCTAAAGGTAATAAACAGGAATACACATGAAATTAACTAAGAATGCTATGCAGCACAAGGAATAATTAAGAAAGAAACATCTAACTAATGATAAATAACACTATCGCAGAATAAGGAAAACACACAACGATTATTACACATTTTATGGCAGTAGCATAATCACATTGAAAACATTTAAAAAATCCAACCCTTAATGTCTGTACCTTTATTCATTTAGAGAAAAACATCTCTGAGATGTGATTGATGTTCACAATATCACCGCAAAACACTTATTTGCACACATTAGCAATGACCATAAAATAAAGCAAATTGAAGCATTTTAAAGGTATGCATTATGTTTTTCAAAATTGTCTAAGTGATTTAATAAAGTAATCCATAACTTCCTATATTCAAAGTATAAATGTGAAATGACATAAAAAACCCATTTTGCTTTAACACTGTTCAACATTGGGAAGATAAGAGAACATGGCATTTAGGTCCAATGCCCACAAGAAAATAGCTACCCTTCCAAATTTGCCCATTTCTAAAGTAAGACCAATAATTAAATGGTTTAAAACAAATGAAATCGTGACAAACAAGGCTAGACAAGGATCCAAATGTATGTTGCTACCACACACAGTGAGGAGGATGGTAATGGTGGTGCAAGAAAAATCTCCAAAGCTCACTTTTAGAGAATTGTGGCATGTTTTGGCATCTTGAGCGAGACCAACTGAGACCATCTGTCTCAAACGGCTCTTCTGTCCTACCATCACAAATGTAAACACTCGGCAAAACATTCCTGTTTCAAGTGAGCTGAAGAGAAGAGAGAATCCAGGACTTGGAACAATCTAAACGATATTGTGCACAGAAAAATGGTCAAATATCCCTCTCTCTGTATGCTCAAGCTTTGTGAATATAGAAATAGAAACTAAGTGCTGTTTTGGCGCAACTGGGTTGTACAAGATGTTATGAGCAGGATTACCACCAATTATGGCAATTTTTGTCTATGTGGACATTTATCCACTGCTGATTAAATATATTGAAAGTAAAGGTAGTTTTTTTTGCTAAAGTATGTAAAATTAAAAATGTATAAATACAACAACTTTTAAAACTTCAATCACAAACTGCAGTATTTAAGAATAAAATCTAAAACTACCAGCAAAGACTATTGGTTACACAAAAGCAATGTTTCCAAAAAGATGGGGTTCAAGTTTCAGAGTCTTGAGGTGATTGTTGAAAACACTGCCGCCTTTAGTTTTCAGCCTTGTAGCGTTGCACAGCAACCAGGCCTTGGTTACAGGACCTTAGGGACCTGCTTGGAACATATTGATTTCGTGGTGGTGTGATGTATGCTAGTGCTTCTCCATTTAGAGCACTATAAGTAAGAACCATGATATTATGATGTACTGGAAAGTGAAAGGGGACCCGGTTTGGCCAAGCTCATGTGCAAGTTAGAAGCCCTGGCATTGGAGTTTTGAACAACCTTAAGACTAATTTGTTCAGGCAGGTGAACAATGAGTCGCAGAGATCAAGTCTTCATAAAATTAATGCAATTAATCAATTACAATTTACAGTTCTGACTGTAATAAAGTAGAACTGAACTTTGCTATATTTAAGTGATAAAAACATCAGCGATCCAGAGATTGGACAAAGACATCTGATGCAAAGGAATACCCCAAGATTGTTTATAGAACACAGCCTAAGAAGTAAGAGGACCAAGAGTTTTCATTACCAGGGATACGTTTTAATCATGGTGGCGCAGTTTGTAGCATCGTTGTCCTGGGTTCGACTGCCAGCCGGGGGTCTTTCTGCATGGAGTTTGCATGCTCTCCCTGTGCATGCATGGGTTCTCTCTGCATCCTCCGGCTGTCTCCCACAGTCCAAAAACATGACTGTTAGGTTAATTGGTCTCTATATTTCCCTTAGGTATGAATGGGTGTCTGAATGTTTTTTTTTCCTTTCTGTCTCTGTGTTGCCCTGCGATGGACTGGCAACCCGTCCAGGGTGTACCCCACCTCTCACCCGTAGGCTGCGCCAGATACAGGGGTTAGACAATGAAACTGAAACACCTGTCATTTTAGTGTGGGAGGTTTCATGGCTAAATTGGACCAGCCTGGTAGCCAGTCTTCATTGATTGCACATTGCACCAGTAAGAGCAGAGTATGAAGGTTCAATTAGCAGGGTAAGAGCACAGTTTTGCTCAAAATATTGAAATGCACACAACATTATGGGTGACATACCAGAAGTCAAGAGAGGACAAATTGTTGGTGCACGTCTTGCTGGCGCATCTGTAACCAAGACAGCAAGTCTTTGTGATGTATCAAGAGCCACGGTATCCAGGGTAATGTCAGCATACCACCAAGAAGGACGAACCACATCCAATAGGATTAACTGGGAACGCAAGAGGAAGCTGTCTGAAAGGGATGTTCGGGTGCTAACCCGGATTGTATCCAAAAAACATAAAACCACGGCTGCCCAAATCACGGCAGAATTAAATGTGCACCTCAACTCTCCTGTTTTCACCAGAACTGTCCGTCGGGAGCTCCACAGGGTCAATATACACGGCCGGGCTGCTATAGCCAAACCTTCGGTCACTCATGCCAATGCCAAACGTCGCTTTCAATGGTACAAGGAGTGCAAATATTGGGCTGTGGACAATGTGAAACATGTATTGTTCTCTGATGAGTCCACCTTTACTGTTTTCCCCACATCCGGGAGAGTTACGGTGTGGAGAAGCCCCAAAGAAGCGTACCACCCAGACTGTTGCATGCCCAGAGTGAAGCATGGGGGTGGATCAGTGATGGTTTGGGCTGCCATATCATGGCATTCCCTTGGCCCAATACTTGTGCTAGATGGGCGCATCACTGCCAAGGACTACCGAACCATTCTTGAGGACCATGTGCATCCAGTGGTTCAAACATTGTATCCTGAAGGCGATGCCGTGTATCAGGATGTCAATGCACCAATACACACAACAAGACTGGTGAAAGATTGGTTTGATGAACATGAAAGTGAAGTTGAACATCTCCCATGGCCTGCACAGTCAACAGATCTAAATATTATTGAGCCACTTTGTTGTGTTTTGGAGGAGCGAGTCAGGAAACGTTTTCCTCCACCAGTATCACATAGTGACCTGGCCACTATCCTGCGAGAAGAATGGCTTAAAATCCCTCCGACCACTGTGCAGGACTTGTATCTGTCATTCCCAAGAAGAATTGACGCTGTATTAGCCACAAAAGGAGGCCTTACACCATACTAATAAATTATTGTGGTCTAAAACCAGGTGTTTCAGTTTCATTGTCCAACCCCTGTAGGTCATAGATTCATATATCGTGATAAAAACAGACCTATGTAGGCTCAGATTGCATCCCACCCTTTGTTGAAGTATTTTCATCTACAGGAGGTGTGTTATTCAGCAGAGAAAAAGCCAGAACTTTGCTTCCAAGACTCTTGTGTGCATGAACACCCACACATAGTCATCCCAGACAATGAACACACAGATCTAAATAGAAGGAAATACAAGGTTTGCAGAGGAAAACAGTTTCACACCTCGTAAAACATAAATACACTGTTGTATTTCCCTGTAGCAAGTAGTTGCTTGCTACTGTATTGCAGTTAAAATATCATGTACTGGAACTGTAACACATGGGAGGCAACTACACCATTCACATTTAACGTGTAGCAGAAAGTTCGGCAAACATAGAAAGAGCAAGACAAACAAAAGGGGGTTAAAAAATGAGAGATCCTAAACCAACACATCTGGAGTAAGGCCCAGTCAGGAGAAAGAAAGTGAGGTCTCAGAATGTCTGATATTCTGCCACAAAGAAATCTGACTAACAAATGAGGAAAGGGAGATTTACAAGTTGTTAAATCGTGCTGCATGAACTTTGTTCGTTGAGTAAACGGCTTCATCCACTGTTAATCCTTTATCCACTTCCTTGAGAGATAGCCACTTTCTGGTAGTCCTGCATTGTTTGCTGACCTCTCGTCAGAGCTCAGACGTGAGATGTGTGATGGAGGCCTTCAGTGCTGATAAAGACTGATAACTCACTCCCCCCACTGCAGAGCTGATCCTGCAACTACCACAGCTTCCATTAGGCCCAAAAGGCTGAATGGCCTCCCAGTCGTTTTAGTGCTATCTGAGGTTATATCCTCTGTTCAGAGTACCTTATGCAAACCCTGGTTTTCTGTGCTGAGATTGCTATCAGTGAAGATATTTATGTGCTGCACATGTTTCCGATTGTTTAACCTTTAGACCTGAGCAGGAGGGGGGCAGCTGCAGTCCCTGTGGGCTTGAGACCTCTCTCCTGCCCTTGTAAGTAAACGGACACTGATGGAATCAGATGTTGCTCTTATAAGTGGGTAATGGACTGGGTTGAAAGACCCTTGATAAAACTGGTGACAAGGAAGCTGAAGATTGGACCAATCTGAACAGCAATATTCAGTTATTTTTCTTTTCTTTAACCCCTAAGAACCCTTTCTTTTTGATTTCGTATCATTGAAAGGTTAATTTATTTCAGAAATACAAAATGTAAAACCCATGAATACATTTATTAAATAAAGTGACTTATTTCTGTCAATTTTGATGATTATGGCTTACAGTTAACAAAAAAAAACAAAACCCAAACTCGTGCAAAAGAAGCCCATGTTCAGGGCTCCCTTAGCATGAATCACTGCATCAATGCAGTGTGGGTCTGCCAAGCTCTCAGTGAAGCCCAGGTTACTTTAATAGCGGCTTTCAGCTTGTCTGCATCGCTGCTTCTGGTGGCTCTCGTCTTCCTATTGCTAAAAGTACATAGATTCTCTGTGGGGTTTAGGTCAGAGGAGTTTGCTGGCCAATCAAGCACAGTGGTACCATGGTAATTAAACCAGATATTGATACATTTAGTTTGTGGGCATGTGGCAAGTTCTGAGAAAAATAAAATTTACATTTTTATTACATTTGTTAGCAGAAAGAAGCACGAAGTGTTCTAAAATGCCCTGTAGGTGGCTGCACTTACTTTGGACTTGATAAAACACAGTGGACCAAAACCAGCAGATAGCATGGCCTCCCCACATCATCACAGATTAAGGAAACTTCACTTTGGACATCATAGCGTCAAAGCTGGATGCTTTGCCTCTTCATTCTTCCTCCAGACTCTGGAACCTTGATTTCTACATTAAATGTAAACATTTTTTTTACTGAAAAGGCTACAGGACACTGTGCAGCAGTCCAGTCTTTTTCTGGTCCAGAAGTGCCTTAATACAAAGAATGCAACAACTGTAGCCCTTTTCCCTAATAGGGGTTTGTGTGGTGGCTTTTGAACCACTGATTCCAATCGCGGTCCTTGTGGATCTTTCACAAACTCCTGAATGGGGTTTGTCTTCAGATTTTTTTCAAGGCTGCAGTTGTCTCAGTTGCTTTTGCACCCTTTTCTAGTACCCTTTACCTTCCACTCAACTTTCCAACTTAAAAATGTTTGGATATAGCACTCTGTAAACAGCCAGCTTCTTTAGCAAGGAACCTTTGGGACTTACGCTCCTTGTGAAGGACATTAATGACTGTCGTCTTGGCAACAGTCAAGTCAGCAGTCTTCTGCATGATGATGTAGGCCAGAACATAATATTTATCTATTAAAAATATTTTTTATGTTTGGTGTCTGTAAAATTGCAATTTTCAGAGAAAATTAATTTTGACTTTTCATGAGCTGTAAGCCATGACCATCCACCTTAACAAAAATAAACGAATGATATATAAATGAAGTATATCACTTCTGTGTATGAACTGAAACTCCCCTTTTTGTCTTTGTGTACAGACTTTCTTTACCATGTATTGAAAAAAAAAAACAGATATTTGCTCTGAATTAGCTAATTTATTTTTCAACTGCTGGGAATGCACAATTTTTTTTATTATTTGTACTTATCCACTATACTGTAATGTATTCTACTATGTACTGTGTATTCTGTTCTAAACTCAGCAATTCACAGATACACATCTTTTATTAAGAATTATTGTCCTGTTTCTAAATGTAATTTAAACTCAACTTTGTTTTTACCTAACTATTTAATAACCGGCTCTTGAACCAGTCCTATTTTAGGACAGAAGTCCTTTGGTGTAAAATCCCTAAAAATGAGAGTTCAGGGCCCGCGTATAGATCGGTTGAAACAGTCCACTCCATTATCTTCCTGCAACAGTAGCAGCAGTTTGTGTTGCTGACTGAATCTATTTCACTGGCAGACAAAATGACTTTGGTGATCCTGATAAGCAGTATCCTGATAAGTGGATCAAGCATGTGGATTGACCTGTAGTGGTCTCAGTTGTATAGTAGCATTGCTGTAGACACATAGTTGCAGAGTGGTTGAGATATTCATTGACCAGGATTTACCAGGATTTGCGACTGGTCTGCCAAACCTCAAGCAGAGCAGTGGCCTTGATCCTCCTGGAGCCCTGGCAATGTGCAGAGATCTGAGCAAACATTTAATTTCAGAGTTTTTATTGCCTTCAACAACACGATTTTGGAAGTTGTCAAACAGTTTGTGGAAAGGGCAATGCTAAGCTGGAGACTAAACTCAGATTGCTTTCTGTTGCAAGCCAACCAACCAAAATGGAAGAAATTGACTTTCCATTTTTTTTAGCCCTTTAAGGAAAGAAAAAGAAAAAAAAACATTGGACATTAAACACAAAAACAACATTATACCTGATTTTTAAAGAGTGAATTTTTATTTTTAAGTTATTGAACTACTGTATATACCTACATTATGGGTCAAAAAATTTTGATACTCTTCCTCACCTAATGGGTCTCTTTATTTTCATGACTATTTATATTGTAGATTCTCACCAAAGGCCACAAAACTGTGAATGAAAACACATGGAATTATGTAGTAAACAAAAAGTGTGAAATAACTCTAAACATATTATTTTAGATTCTTCAAAATAGCCACCCTTTCCTCTGATTACTGCTATGATCTCTTGGCGTTCTCTCCATGAGCTTCATGAGGTGGTCACCTGAAATGGTTTTCCAAAGAGTCTTGAAAGAACTTCCCAGCGGTTCATTGAGAGACGGCCAGAGGTTAATATTTCAGTCATCTAAAATATAAAATATATTTACATTTTTAATATTTAAAGTTCTTTTACAAGTTTTTGTTTGCTACATCATTGCATATGGGCCAGCTCTGTTGGTGTAGACGTCTAAGCGTTCAGCCCATGAATTGAGGCTTCAGTCCTCGATGCGGCGGTCCGAGGTTTGAGTCCCGGCCCTGGCGACATTTGCCGCATGTCTTCCCCTTTCTCCGCCAACGTTTACAGTCTACCTACTGTCAAAAAATGTGAAAAAAATAAAGGCACTGGTGCTGCAAACATTTTACTTTTATTCTTTATATGTATTTTTTAAAGGCATTAACATTTTAAGTAACATTTACTTTTTTATTTTTATCATTTAAAATGTATTATTTAATGGACAAGATTATTTAATTGCACATTTCACAATTTAATGGTATATTTAATTAGTTAATGTATTAAAATAAATACTTTGTACATTTAATTATTTAATGGGACATTTAATGGTAAAATTATTTATTTCATGATACACTGTATGTATTTATTAAATTTTTTACCTATTGGCCCCCCATATACCTCAGGGGTCACATAACAATGATTCTGAAAATCATCACGTGACCCCCTACTTGGTGTTCCATGAGCCCCCGGACATGCCCGACCCCTACTTTGGGAACCCCTTATCTAGTGAATACTGGACTGAAGTTTTATGCAGAAATGAAAAAATACGGTATTTTTAAAATAACTGCAGTTAACATGTATCTTAAACACTGTTTACAGCTTTCATTTCAGGCATTATGAAAAAACTGATAAAAACACAGTTGGTGGTAGTGTGTCTGGCAATAATGGCTGTGAGTAGCAGATGTAAATCTAACTGTAACAACAAAAGGGTTTCAAATATGCAATTGTATCTGAATGTTAGAACTTGGTGCCTGATAGGGAAGTAATGTATCCAAGTCAAATACCATGCTGCAGTGTGAGTAAATTTCCAGAGCCAATTAAAGCAACTCCTGCCTCTCTCCTGTGTGTGTTTACCTTAATGTTTGTGGCCTGTCCACTTGAGCTGGATTGCTACGTTCTCCCTTATGTTGAAGGAGGGCTTCCTCTTAATCCATCCTTCATGAGAGCAAGTTGATTGTTTCCGATCAATGCACTGCCTTAAGTTTGCATAATCATATTAATAGTTGCATTCAGTGGTTTTTGGCACAAATAACATTGTGGCAAAAGCTTCCTGTTCAAGGGATAGTATTTTTTTAACGTGAGGTTCTGTTAAAAGTTAGTAAGTAGTTGATTTCTTACATGCAGTAGAGATCTCTCTTAGTGTCTCCATTTAGTGTAAATCCAGATTAGTTAGTCCTGAAAGATGAAGCAAACAGCTAAGCCGGCCACTCAACTTCAAAAACTTCATAGCTGTTTATGCACACGCTAATTTATGAACCTTTAAACCGTTGTCATGTTTGCATTAGGCGATTATTTACATAGAAGCTGGTGATAATGGGAGAGAGGGGTAGGAGGCAGTGCAACACCAATTATGTCCCTGTGTGAAGCACATACTGAGGACAAAACATGAAAAGTGTTTCCTGTCTAAGTAGCTCCCTGATATATACTAAAGTGGTGTAAAAAGCAAAGATATTGTAGTGGTTTGAGTGGATACTATTGTGTATTTACACTGCCTTACTTTCACATATTTAAAACATTTATTTTTGGTCATCGTAATGGTGATAGTTAACAACTAATGAAAACCTTGGTTAATACTTGGTCAGGGTCCTTTTGTATGAATTACTGCAATGATGCAGCGTGACATGGAGATGATCAGCCGTGACTCTGAGTGTTTTCAAAGGGTTCAGAAAGTCCAGATCAGTTTAATAGCAACCTTCAGTCGCTCTGCTTTGTTGGATCTCTTTCATCTCATCTTATTCTTGACAAAGCATTGTAGAATTTCTTTGCCAAGGGTGGCAAACTCAATCACCGCAGGGGACAAAGCACAAATGATGGACTGCATTGTCGGCCAAACAGGATTAATGTTTATTCATGAAATTAAAGTAAATGTAATTTAATTAGAAATATGTGTTTCAAAACCAAGAAAGTTCTTTCCACAATACAATAAATGGAAAACCATTGTTTTTTTTACAAGAAAAAACACATCAAGCAAGAATGTCATGTAATTGCAGAGAAAATATAAAAACAAAATTTAAACAGAGACATTTTTTGTTTGAGCCTGTCGTTTCTGCTGCATGGGATTTCAATCATGGTCATTAAAAGTGTTTCAAAGTTCTGGCAGTCTGCTTTAAATGTCACTGGTAGACAGCAGCACTGATCTTAGACTTGATAAAACACAGTGGGGCAACACCAGCAGACGACATGGCTCCTCAGATCATCACTGACTGTGACAACTTCACTCTGGACCTAAAGCAACTTGGATTCTGTGACTCTCCACGAAGTCCAGTCCTTTTTCTCCTTAGTCCAGATAAGACACTTCCCATGTTGCGTCTGCTTCAGGAGTAGCTAAACACAAGGAAAGCAACATTTGTAGCCCATGTCCTGGACACGTCTTTGTGTGGTGGCTATTGATGCACTAACTCCAACCTCAGTCCAGTCTTGTGAATCTCCCACAAACGCTAGAATGGGTTTTGGTTCACAATCCTCTATTGACTTTGGTTATCACTGGTGCTTGTGCACCTTTCTATCAAGCTTTTTCCTTGCACTCAACCTTCCAGGAATATGCATGGATGCAGCACTGTATTAAAAATGTTTTTTTTCATTGGTGCTACGTAATTTCTTATTTTAAGATAAATTAAATGTTTGGTTTTCTTGAGCTGTCAGCTATAAATATTAAAATTAATTTGAAGCTTGAATTATATCACTGTGTGTTTGATCTATTCATTATAAGAGTCTCCTTTTTTAATTAATTAGTATAATAAATTAAGTTTAAAATGTTAATCTCGATAGTCATTCTCTGACTCGATGCAATCTGCTGGGTTTCCTTAGATAGAAAAACTTTTTATCCAATTTGAATAAATAACAGAATCTGACTGCAGTGTTCAATGATTAAGATTAATTGGAATGTATGTACCTGACTTTTGTGAAGTGCCTTGAGACAACATGTGTTGTGAATTGGCGCTATATAAATAAACTGAATTGAATTTACCTGTATACAGAACGAATATGCCAAGAGCCACCTGCTACGTTGAATGCTTTTAACATTTTAACAGAACCTCAAAAGATCCTGAACAATTGCCCGGAGCTCCTGACCTAAAACCTAATTAAAGCCACTGTCAATCCCATTCAGTGGCATCATTTTGATTATATATCAATTAAGAGCTTCCATGCTTTAATATACGTATGGTGTAATGATCCGATTGAAAGCACTAGAGTCTGTGTGTGTGTATACATACGTATAAAATGTAAAAATGTAAGTAGTGATAATTGGCTGAATCATTTGGTTTGGCATGTCATAAACCAGTCATGTTTAGTTTAAAAGGTTTCTACACTGAGTGATTCGTCATTTCCAGCCAATAATTTTCTCTGCCTTATCTCACGCAATTTAAAAAGGAAACATTTTCATCCTGTTTTCCCCTAAAGTAGCCCTGCTAGGCTCTTTAAAACAAAGCTCTTACTGAAACACACAGAGGTAGAAGAAAACAGATTTATTGTTGCAAATAGC
This sequence comes from Crenichthys baileyi, assembly GCA_036173005.1. Lineage (NCBI taxonomy): Eukaryota > Metazoa > Chordata > Actinopteri > Cyprinodontiformes > Goodeidae > Crenichthys > Crenichthys baileyi. The sequence continues at coordinate 167,535 of JAHHUM010000041.1, forward strand.
TTGTCAGGGCTTTACCCTCCTCAGTGTTGTGTCCCCTTCGCACAAAGTGTCAAATACAATTCAATTTCTGCCTCTGACTCAGCTGGGGCTAACACGGTCAAGCAAATGCTTATTTTCTGAAGGGCCCCGGGGAGTTACACTTTCCAGCTTATCAACATTTATTAACCTTAGCACTGAGGTTTGTTCTATGATTTGGATTCTTTGGGAAACACTGAAATTGGATTTTTTTTTTCCTCCCTCGCCTCTGGGGTGACATATGCTCAACAACTTGTCACAAGCAGGAGAAAAATCTAAATGCTTGTTACTTCTACTATTTTACCCTGAAAGCCAATAGCTTCTCACTTTTTTCTTGTTTTGGTCTTTTCTTATGTGCCAAAAAGAAATGTCTTTCAACTGAACCATTGACAGGCCAATGAATATAATGAGCTTTTAAGGCCAACATGTTTTTTAATCCAAGTTAGTAAATGTCTAAAAGAACAAACAGGGTTTTTTTTTTTTTTTGATTTCTTCTTGTGCCACAGCTCTGCTTTAAAGTAAATTGTAGCTCTATGTCAGTTGGACATGGTGTCGAGTTCTTAGCTTGTTGACTGGTGCCAAAAGATCAGAAGACATCAGTTATTGAAGGTTTCTTTGACTGCCTCAAGTAATTATTTCCAGAGAATTTTAAGCAACCAAATGTCTCCCGGCAGAAGTTTGTTAATAGACTTTACTGCTTGGAAGACTTTTGCAGGACCTTTCAGAGTTGACTTGATGTCAGAAAATAAAGACAAAATAATGGCTTAGACTTGACAATAGACTGAGATGGAAAGTAACCAAAACAAAATTCCTTTGCTTTGCAGATCTTGATTGCCAAGATACAAAAAATGTTTACTCTCACCAGCCCCTTTATTTGGTACACATTGTTAGTAAGGGATTAGAGGCTCTTAAACCTTCTAAACAGCAAGATATCTGAAACATTCTGCAGATATTTTGGTCCATATTCACATGGCAGCATCACAGTTTATGGGGATTTGTTGGCTGCACATCCGTGATCCAAATCTCCTGTTTTACAGCTTCCCAAAGGTGCCCTGTTGGATTAGGACCTTCTTCCTTTCCTACTTCGAAATAAGAGTCTCAAATATACAGTGGTTGCAGGGTGTAGAGTGTAAACCACTTGACTTCATATCCAAAGCTCTTAATAATTGGTTACACTTACTCTCCAGATGAACTCACATGCTGACAACAACTGGACAGCATAGAAATGTTATGTTACAATATGGAGAGATCCTCTAGTAATAAATATGCAGTAACGCACGATTCAGTGGATAAACCAATACAGTATGAATAAATTCAGAGCTTATTCGGGATACTCTTCATGGATAGATGGATTCCAAACAAAGCCAAATATGTTCATGTCACTTGTCGAGGGTGGTGATGCTTTGTAAACTGGCCCTTGCGTGAAGTGTGCATATCCATAAGTGTGTCATCCATTTTGCTTGGCAAGAAGTGATAGCCCCCACCCTCTGACTGGGATCTGGATTATTAGCTTAAGGTCTCTAAAAATATCCCTCTGCCTGTTTAAGCCTTTGACAGCGGCAACATCTCACACATTTTGATAGCTTCATAATAACTACGGCTTCAGAAGGGCTCGTGCACTCAGGCTGCCTTGTTATCTTATACCTTCTTTGCCCAAAGAGGAGAAAAGGCGGAGAACTTGCAGGCCCTGGAATCTGCCACAGTCCTCTCTCTCTGTCTTTTTCTGGAATCCGACTTGGCAGCAGATCATCAAAAGCGAGCATGCAATCATGGCAATCTCAGAACAAACAAGATGCTTTCTTCAGTGCGGGGGGATTCTGCCCAGATGTCACTTTAAGGCACTTGTCATTGTTTCAACAGCTGCACAAGCACATGGGATGTCATTTGGAAGCCGTCTACCACAACATACCAAAACAAGCCCATGTCAAACACGAAACATACGCAGCCTGGAACAGGAGATGTTTTTGAATATTAATGCCATAAGCTTCTTAAGGAATTGCAACTCTAATTACCTATGTGCTCTGTTTTATTGTCTTGCATGTGCAGTCTGAGTAATTATATATTTACCACCATACAGTGTTTATAGACGAGGTTTATATAAGCTTATATTACAAATATTTCTGATGTTGGAATTCATACCAACTGATAGAAATTAATAAATTCCTGAAAAGGATTACAGTGTACACATGTGGCTCATAGATACTGCTTCAATTATATTTTCTCCTGACGCCCACACACACTCGAAAGGCTTTTCTCACAAATATTATAGCTGCTAACTAGAGGGAGGGTGAGGCAGAGCTATGTGCTCAGCTCAGCGGCACCATCGTTACTGCAGCCTTCATTTATGTTTTTCTTTTAAATGCTTTGTTGTGAAATACAACTGTTTTGACAGGACGTTTTCTAAGCCGCTCTTGTCTCCACGAGATGCCTCATGCTTTGTCAGTGATTGAGTGCTCCTGAGGAGAAAAGTCAATACGTGGTCATAAATAAAGGAAAACAAAATGTGAGACCTGAATCTTCAATGGATTGAAAAGGCAGTGAGGTGAAATCAGAAGACATGGCTACCTTAAATGATTATAAAACAGCTCTTTGACTGCATCAGCTAATTGTGGACAGAGTGGGGGGTGATGAGTTGACATATTGCTGGTGCTGTGAAGTTGATCCAAACCAGAGAGAGACATGAGGGTTCCCTCCAGGGACCAGTAACCTTATTGTTCCATGTCATCTCCTCCCCTTCTGTTTGAGGAGCAAGATGTCAACCTCTCCCCAAGGTCACACAAACACCCACCCTGCTCCAGCACATAATTGGATTATTTAGAATCGCAAAATCAACTTATTGCCCTGTCTGAGGTCAGACGTGAACTAGGTTGTCTTTCTTGATTTACAGCATTGTTCCATACTGATAGGTAACTGTTTTTGTCTTTAGTTATAAGATGGTAGATTGAGTTGAATAGTATAAATCATATAAGGGATAACAATGTAAAGGGCGTATGTCATCATTTTTACACCTTTTACCTCTTCTAATTTTGTCCGGGCTTGTAGCTCACAATAATTATATTCCATTTCAAGATCAAAATCAGAAAATATCTGTAAAAAACTGTGAAAGAATATAAGCGAGCACAAGACACCCGAGAACACCACTAAAAGTTGCTAAAAAGCGATGACCTTTTCTTGCTGAATGCTACTTGGTGGCATCAACTTGTAACACAATGTCCATCAAAGATACAAGTAGTTGTAGCAAGTCTGCTGTTAAGTTTGTAAATCAATGCACTGGGGTAATACAGCTGTCACAGCTACAAGTGTAATGTATTCCCTTCTTGGTTAAGGATTAAATATATAAACATTCTGAGAACACCTTCTGTAACACCGCTCAAACTATAATTACTAAGAAATTTAGTTTCTCCACAACATGTTTTTGGCCCCCTTAGGTCATTACAGACTAATGCTACTCATGTGGTAGATGGAGGGGAAGGTAAGACACTCAGGCAGCATCAGATGTCAAAAGCTCATTTGACTAAGACAGATAAAGCAACTTGTTGGTATAGCTAATTATTGTGTGTAAACATGCAAGAAGAATTTTCTTTAAAATTTTTGTGGGACTAGTGGCTTTTATTTTGTAAGTTGACCAACAGGAAAATGGGGTGCAGAGAGAGAGGGGAAGATATGCAGTGACCTGAACTCGTGACGGCTGCGTCGAGGACTACATGGGTGGCGGGTTTTACCCTGTTTCACAGCCTGTGCAGGAGGAGCTTTTAAAGAGATCTCTACCCTAATTATGCAGACTATGCACATTTGGGTCATTTGTTTGGCTTGTCGGTTGTTAGTAAATTTAATAAAAGGAATGTAGAAATTACTGCTATTCTAGGGGATTATTTTCTATTCATGCCTTATTCGTTTATTCACAATACAGTGACTTGAAAGATTATCCATGATGATTCAAAATCACTTTTCCAAACTTGTTTCACAAACTTGTGTATATAATACCAGAGACGTAACTCAATTTTATTACAAAAAATGTACAGCATGAATTTGGATTAGATCTCTCAGGGTGGTTACAAGACTTTGCCATTAACTGCCATATGGTAACCAAAGGTAACCTGACCTGCCAGATGGTTTGTTACATGGAACCATCTGGAAAATTCTGTTTGGAAATCGATTACAAAGGGGCAGCCATTTTCAACGAATACTGAGCAGGGTATTGAAACAGATCTAAAGGGCTAGCGTTAGAACCAATTAGATCGATAAAATCATAGGAATTCATCCAGTCAATAAAAGAAGCAACTCTTGTTCATACCTAATATTCTCCAACACTGTAGCTGCCTATATAGGAAGCTGTATTGTAACCTCACAGATGCACTCTGGTCATGTCTATTTAAATGGCTGATTTTTACTTGAATTTATACTTGCCTGCAAAGTTTTTGAAAGTTCTTAAAAGCATTTTGCAGATAAAAGAATTGAAAACTGTATTCTTTTTCTTTCTTTAAATCCTAACAAGAATAATTAGTTTTGCTTTAGAGAATGTAATTGACATATGCAAATGTAGGAGAAAGGTTTTCCAGTTTTAGAAAAATTAAACATCTTTTTCTCTGGTAAGGAAAAAGAAAGAGTTTAACCAGACAATGAAAGCACATTTTGTAAAGAAATGTTGACATGCTGAACATGTACCTCACATGACTGATCACCTTAATGAGCAGCTGTTTCCACTTGAAGAGCAGAACCAGGCCAGACACTTGCTGTCATACAAGAATCATTTATAAAATCCTGAAGGCATCCTTGAATTTATTTGATGTTAAAAGACAAAGCCGTAAGTTGTGATAGAAGGTTTTTGTTTTTAAGTATTGTTTTATTCTTATTAGCTAATTGTACTGTTTAATAACTCAATAATTAATCTATTCTGCATTAAAACAAACAAGATAAGGGCTAATCTGAATTATTGTTCATGTTGTATTTCAAAATATAAATAAAATTATTAGTGGAAGTGATAATTTCATGTGCAAGCCCAAACAATGTCATATTGTCATGTTTTAGTAGCAAAAGACTCAGTTGCAGAGATGAACAGAAACACTGTTCAACACTTTAATAGTAAAATAAGAAAAACTTACAAAAAGGTGACAAAGGCAAAACAGGTAGCACTGGAAGCACTTCAGGACAACAAAGCAACTGGGAGCATGGAACAGAAGGAACCAGTAAAGAGTAATGGCAACCAGAGACCTTAAATACAGGGGGAAAGTGGGGTGAAGGCATGGGGACACAGGTGAGAGAGATCGAGGTAACTGGCAGGCACAGGTGGGATGAATGAGCTTAATTGCCAGGTGGCAGTGTGGAGGGAAGGCGGAGCAACTGAAGGAGGTGACTGGGACTAGATATAAACAGAACACTAAATAAAGAAGGAAGATACAAATGTAAATCTAAAGGTAATAAACAGGAATACACATGAAATTAACTAAGAATGCTATGCAGCACAAGGAATAATTAAGAAAGAAACATCTAACTAATGATAAATAACACTATCGCAGAATAAGGAAAACACACAACGATTATTACACATTTTATGGCAGTAGCATAATCACATTGAAAACATTTAAAAAATCCAACCCTTAATGTCTGTACCTTTATTCATTTAGAGAAAAACATCTCTGAGATGTGATTGATGTTCACAATATCACCGCAAAACACTTATTTGCACACATTAGCAATGACCATAAAATAAAGCAAATTGAAGCATTTTAAAGGTATGCATTATGTTTTTCAAAATTGTCTAAGTGATTTAATAAAGTAATCCATAACTTCCTATATTCAAAGTATAAATGTGAAATGACATAAAAAACCCATTTTGCTTTAACACTGTTCAACATTGGGAAGATAAGAGAACATGGCATTTAGGTCCAATGCCCACAAGAAAATAGCTACCCTTCCAAATTTGCCCATTTCTAAAGTAAGACCAATAATTAAATGGTTTAAAACAAATGAAATCGTGACAAACAAGGCTAGACAAGGATCCAAATGTATGTTGCTACCACACACAGTGAGGAGGATGGTAATGGTGGTGCAAGAAAAATCTCCAAAGCTCACTTTTAGAGAATTGTGGCATGTTTTGGCATCTTGAGCGAGACCAACTGAGACCATCTGTCTCAAACGGCTCTTCTGTCCTACCATCACAAATGTAAACACTCGGCAAAACATTCCTGTTTCAAGTGAGCTGAAGAGAAGAGAGAATCCAGGACTTGGAACAATCTAAACGATATTGTGCACAGAAAAATGGTCAAATATCCCTCTCTCTGTATGCTCAAGCTTTGTGAATATAGAAATAGAAACTAAGTGCTGTTTTGGCGCAACTGGGTTGTACAAGATGTTATGAGCAGGATTACCACCAATTATGGCAATTTTTGTCTATGTGGACATTTATCCACTGCTGATTAAATATATTGAAAGTAAAGGTAGTTTTTTTTGCTAAAGTATGTAAAATTAAAAATGTATAAATACAACAACTTTTAAAACTTCAATCACAAACTGCAGTATTTAAGAATAAAATCTAAAACTACCAGCAAAGACTATTGGTTACACAAAAGCAATGTTTCCAAAAAGATGGGGTTCAAGTTTCAGAGTCTTGAGGTGATTGTTGAAAACACTGCCGCCTTTAGTTTTCAGCCTTGTAGCGTTGCACAGCAACCAGGCCTTGGTTACAGGACCTTAGGGACCTGCTTGGAACATATTGATTTCGTGGTGGTGTGATGTATGCTAGTGCTTCTCCATTTAGAGCACTATAAGTAAGAACCATGATATTATGATGTACTGGAAAGTGAAAGGGGACCCGGTTTGGCCAAGCTCATGTGCAAGTTAGAAGCCCTGGCATTGGAGTTTTGAACAACCTTAAGACTAATTTGTTCAGGCAGGTGAACAATGAGTCGCAGAGATCAAGTCTTCATAAAATTAATGCAATTAATCAATTACAATTTACAGTTCTGACTGTAATAAAGTAGAACTGAACTTTGCTATATTTAAGTGATAAAAACATCAGCGATCCAGAGATTGGACAAAGACATCTGATGCAAAGGAATACCCCAAGATTGTTTATAGAACACAGCCTAAGAAGTAAGAGGACCAAGAGTTTTCATTACCAGGGATACGTTTTAATCATGGTGGCGCAGTTTGTAGCATCGTTGTCCTGGGTTCGACTGCCAGCCGGGGGTCTTTCTGCATGGAGTTTGCATGCTCTCCCTGTGCATGCATGGGTTCTCTCTGCATCCTCCGGCTGTCTCCCACAGTCCAAAAACATGACTGTTAGGTTAATTGGTCTCTATATTTCCCTTAGGTATGAATGGGTGTCTGAATGTTTTTTTTTCCTTTCTGTCTCTGTGTTGCCCTGCGATGGACTGGCAACCCGTCCAGGGTGTACCCCACCTCTCACCCGTAGGCTGCGCCAGATACAGGGGTTAGACAATGAAACTGAAACACCTGTCATTTTAGTGTGGGAGGTTTCATGGCTAAATTGGACCAGCCTGGTAGCCAGTCTTCATTGATTGCACATTGCACCAGTAAGAGCAGAGTATGAAGGTTCAATTAGCAGGGTAAGAGCACAGTTTTGCTCAAAATATTGAAATGCACACAACATTATGGGTGACATACCAGAAGTCAAGAGAGGACAAATTGTTGGTGCACGTCTTGCTGGCGCATCTGTAACCAAGACAGCAAGTCTTTGTGATGTATCAAGAGCCACGGTATCCAGGGTAATGTCAGCATACCACCAAGAAGGACGAACCACATCCAATAGGATTAACTGGGAACGCAAGAGGAAGCTGTCTGAAAGGGATGTTCGGGTGCTAACCCGGATTGTATCCAAAAAACATAAAACCACGGCTGCCCAAATCACGGCAGAATTAAATGTGCACCTCAACTCTCCTGTTTTCACCAGAACTGTCCGTCGGGAGCTCCACAGGGTCAATATACACGGCCGGGCTGCTATAGCCAAACCTTCGGTCACTCATGCCAATGCCAAACGTCGCTTTCAATGGTACAAGGAGTGCAAATATTGGGCTGTGGACAATGTGAAACATGTATTGTTCTCTGATGAGTCCACCTTTACTGTTTTCCCCACATCCGGGAGAGTTACGGTGTGGAGAAGCCCCAAAGAAGCGTACCACCCAGACTGTTGCATGCCCAGAGTGAAGCATGGGGGTGGATCAGTGATGGTTTGGGCTGCCATATCATGGCATTCCCTTGGCCCAATACTTGTGCTAGATGGGCGCATCACTGCCAAGGACTACCGAACCATTCTTGAGGACCATGTGCATCCAGTGGTTCAAACATTGTATCCTGAAGGCGATGCCGTGTATCAGGATGTCAATGCACCAATACACACAACAAGACTGGTGAAAGATTGGTTTGATGAACATGAAAGTGAAGTTGAACATCTCCCATGGCCTGCACAGTCAACAGATCTAAATATTATTGAGCCACTTTGTTGTGTTTTGGAGGAGCGAGTCAGGAAACGTTTTCCTCCACCAGTATCACATAGTGACCTGGCCACTATCCTGCGAGAAGAATGGCTTAAAATCCCTCCGACCACTGTGCAGGACTTGTATCTGTCATTCCCAAGAAGAATTGACGCTGTATTAGCCACAAAAGGAGGCCTTACACCATACTAATAAATTATTGTGGTCTAAAACCAGGTGTTTCAGTTTCATTGTCCAACCCCTGTAGGTCATAGATTCATATATCGTGATAAAAACAGACCTATGTAGGCTCAGATTGCATCCCACCCTTTGTTGAAGTATTTTCATCTACAGGAGGTGTGTTATTCAGCAGAGAAAAAGCCAGAACTTTGCTTCCAAGACTCTTGTGTGCATGAACACCCACACATAGTCATCCCAGACAATGAACACACAGATCTAAATAGAAGGAAATACAAGGTTTGCAGAGGAAAACAGTTTCACACCTCGTAAAACATAAATACACTGTTGTATTTCCCTGTAGCAAGTAGTTGCTTGCTACTGTATTGCAGTTAAAATATCATGTACTGGAACTGTAACACATGGGAGGCAACTACACCATTCACATTTAACGTGTAGCAGAAAGTTCGGCAAACATAGAAAGAGCAAGACAAACAAAAGGGGGTTAAAAAATGAGAGATCCTAAACCAACACATCTGGAGTAAGGCCCAGTCAGGAGAAAGAAAGTGAGGTCTCAGAATGTCTGATATTCTGCCACAAAGAAATCTGACTAACAAATGAGGAAAGGGAGATTTACAAGTTGTTAAATCGTGCTGCATGAACTTTGTTCGTTGAGTAAACGGCTTCATCCACTGTTAATCCTTTATCCACTTCCTTGAGAGATAGCCACTTTCTGGTAGTCCTGCATTGTTTGCTGACCTCTCGTCAGAGCTCAGACGTGAGATGTGTGATGGAGGCCTTCAGTGCTGATAAAGACTGATAACTCACTCCCCCCACTGCAGAGCTGATCCTGCAACTACCACAGCTTCCATTAGGCCCAAAAGGCTGAATGGCCTCCCAGTCGTTTTAGTGCTATCTGAGGTTATATCCTCTGTTCAGAGTACCTTATGCAAACCCTGGTTTTCTGTGCTGAGATTGCTATCAGTGAAGATATTTATGTGCTGCACATGTTTCCGATTGTTTAACCTTTAGACCTGAGCAGGAGGGGGGCAGCTGCAGTCCCTGTGGGCTTGAGACCTCTCTCCTGCCCTTGTAAGTAAACGGACACTGATGGAATCAGATGTTGCTCTTATAAGTGGGTAATGGACTGGGTTGAAAGACCCTTGATAAAACTGGTGACAAGGAAGCTGAAGATTGGACCAATCTGAACAGCAATATTCAGTTATTTTTCTTTTCTTTAACCCCTAAGAACCCTTTCTTTTTGATTTCGTATCATTGAAAGGTTAATTTATTTCAGAAATACAAAATGTAAAACCCATGAATACATTTATTAAATAAAGTGACTTATTTCTGTCAATTTTGATGATTATGGCTTACAGTTAACAAAAAAAAACAAAACCCAAACTCGTGCAAAAGAAGCCCATGTTCAGGGCTCCCTTAGCATGAATCACTGCATCAATGCAGTGTGGGTCTGCCAAGCTCTCAGTGAAGCCCAGGTTACTTTAATAGCGGCTTTCAGCTTGTCTGCATCGCTGCTTCTGGTGGCTCTCGTCTTCCTATTGCTAAAAGTACATAGATTCTCTGTGGGGTTTAGGTCAGAGGAGTTTGCTGGCCAATCAAGCACAGTGGTACCATGGTAATTAAACCAGATATTGATACATTTAGTTTGTGGGCATGTGGCAAGTTCTGAGAAAAATAAAATTTACATTTTTATTACATTTGTTAGCAGAAAGAAGCACGAAGTGTTCTAAAATGCCCTGTAGGTGGCTGCACTTACTTTGGACTTGATAAAACACAGTGGACCAAAACCAGCAGATAGCATGGCCTCCCCACATCATCACAGATTAAGGAAACTTCACTTTGGACATCATAGCGTCAAAGCTGGATGCTTTGCCTCTTCATTCTTCCTCCAGACTCTGGAACCTTGATTTCTACATTAAATGTAAACATTTTTTTTACTGAAAAGGCTACAGGACACTGTGCAGCAGTCCAGTCTTTTTCTGGTCCAGAAGTGCCTTAATACAAAGAATGCAACAACTGTAGCCCTTTTCCCTAATAGGGGTTTGTGTGGTGGCTTTTGAACCACTGATTCCAATCGCGGTCCTTGTGGATCTTTCACAAACTCCTGAATGGGGTTTGTCTTCAGATTTTTTTCAAGGCTGCAGTTGTCTCAGTTGCTTTTGCACCCTTTTCTAGTACCCTTTACCTTCCACTCAACTTTCCAACTTAAAAATGTTTGGATATAGCACTCTGTAAACAGCCAGCTTCTTTAGCAAGGAACCTTTGGGACTTACGCTCCTTGTGAAGGACATTAATGACTGTCGTCTTGGCAACAGTCAAGTCAGCAGTCTTCTGCATGATGATGTAGGCCAGAACATAATATTTATCTATTAAAAATATTTTTTATGTTTGGTGTCTGTAAAATTGCAATTTTCAGAGAAAATTAATTTTGACTTTTCATGAGCTGTAAGCCATGACCATCCACCTTAACAAAAATAAACGAATGATATATAAATGAAGTATATCACTTCTGTGTATGAACTGAAACTCCCCTTTTTGTCTTTGTGTACAGACTTTCTTTACCATGTATTGAAAAAAAAAAACAGATATTTGCTCTGAATTAGCTAATTTATTTTTCAACTGCTGGGAATGCACAATTTTTTTTATTATTTGTACTTATCCACTATACTGTAATGTATTCTACTATGTACTGTGTATTCTGTTCTAAACTCAGCAATTCACAGATACACATCTTTTATTAAGAATTATTGTCCTGTTTCTAAATGTAATTTAAACTCAACTTTGTTTTTACCTAACTATTTAATAACCGGCTCTTGAACCAGTCCTATTTTAGGACAGAAGTCCTTTGGTGTAAAATCCCTAAAAATGAGAGTTCAGGGCCCGCGTATAGATCGGTTGAAACAGTCCACTCCATTATCTTCCTGCAACAGTAGCAGCAGTTTGTGTTGCTGACTGAATCTATTTCACTGGCAGACAAAATGACTTTGGTGATCCTGATAAGCAGTATCCTGATAAGTGGATCAAGCATGTGGATTGACCTGTAGTGGTCTCAGTTGTATAGTAGCATTGCTGTAGACACATAGTTGCAGAGTGGTTGAGATATTCATTGACCAGGATTTACCAGGATTTGCGACTGGTCTGCCAAACCTCAAGCAGAGCAGTGGCCTTGATCCTCCTGGAGCCCTGGCAATGTGCAGAGATCTGAGCAAACATTTAATTTCAGAGTTTTTATTGCCTTCAACAACACGATTTTGGAAGTTGTCAAACAGTTTGTGGAAAGGGCAATGCTAAGCTGGAGACTAAACTCAGATTGCTTTCTGTTGCAAGCCAACCAACCAAAATGGAAGAAATTGACTTTCCATTTTTTTTAGCCCTTTAAGGAAAGAAAAAGAAAAAAAAACATTGGACATTAAACACAAAAACAACATTATACCTGATTTTTAAAGAGTGAATTTTTATTTTTAAGTTATTGAACTACTGTATATACCTACATTATGGGTCAAAAAATTTTGATACTCTTCCTCACCTAATGGGTCTCTTTATTTTCATGACTATTTATATTGTAGATTCTCACCAAAGGCCACAAAACTGTGAATGAAAACACATGGAATTATGTAGTAAACAAAAAGTGTGAAATAACTCTAAACATATTATTTTAGATTCTTCAAAATAGCCACCCTTTCCTCTGATTACTGCTATGATCTCTTGGCGTTCTCTCCATGAGCTTCATGAGGTGGTCACCTGAAATGGTTTTCCAAAGAGTCTTGAAAGAACTTCCCAGCGGTTCATTGAGAGACGGCCAGAGGTTAATATTTCAGTCATCTAAAATATAAAATATATTTACATTTTTAATATTTAAAGTTCTTTTACAAGTTTTTGTTTGCTACATCATTGCATATGGGCCAGCTCTGTTGGTGTAGACGTCTAAGCGTTCAGCCCATGAATTGAGGCTTCAGTCCTCGATGCGGCGGTCCGAGGTTTGAGTCCCGGCCCTGGCGACATTTGCCGCATGTCTTCCCCTTTCTCCGCCAACGTTTACAGTCTACCTACTGTCAAAAAATGTGAAAAAAATAAAGGCACTGGTGCTGCAAACATTTTACTTTTATTCTTTATATGTATTTTTTAAAGGCATTAACATTTTAAGTAACATTTACTTTTTTATTTTTATCATTTAAAATGTATTATTTAATGGACAAGATTATTTAATTGCACATTTCACAATTTAATGGTATATTTAATTAGTTAATGTATTAAAATAAATACTTTGTACATTTAATTATTTAATGGGACATTTAATGGTAAAATTATTTATTTCATGATACACTGTATGTATTTATTAAATTTTTTACCTATTGGCCCCCCATATACCTCAGGGGTCACATAACAATGATTCTGAAAATCATCACGTGACCCCCTACTTGGTGTTCCATGAGCCCCCGGACATGCCCGACCCCTACTTTGGGAACCCCTTATCTAGTGAATACTGGACTGAAGTTTTATGCAGAAATGAAAAAATACGGTATTTTTAAAATAACTGCAGTTAACATGTATCTTAAACACTGTTTACAGCTTTCATTTCAGGCATTATGAAAAAACTGATAAAAACACAGTTGGTGGTAGTGTGTCTGGCAATAATGGCTGTGAGTAGCAGATGTAAATCTAACTGTAACAACAAAAGGGTTTCAAATATGCAATTGTATCTGAATGTTAGAACTTGGTGCCTGATAGGGAAGTAATGTATCCAAGTCAAATACCATGCTGCAGTGTGAGTAAATTTCCAGAGCCAATTAAAGCAACTCCTGCCTCTCTCCTGTGTGTGTTTACCTTAATGTTTGTGGCCTGTCCACTTGAGCTGGATTGCTACGTTCTCCCTTATGTTGAAGGAGGGCTTCCTCTTAATCCATCCTTCATGAGAGCAAGTTGATTGTTTCCGATCAATGCACTGCCTTAAGTTTGCATAATCATATTAATAGTTGCATTCAGTGGTTTTTGGCACAAATAACATTGTGGCAAAAGCTTCCTGTTCAAGGGATAGTATTTTTTTAACGTGAGGTTCTGTTAAAAGTTAGTAAGTAGTTGATTTCTTACATGCAGTAGAGATCTCTCTTAGTGTCTCCATTTAGTGTAAATCCAGATTAGTTAGTCCTGAAAGATGAAGCAAACAGCTAAGCCGGCCACTCCAACTTCAAAAACTTCATAGCTGTTTATGCACACGCTAATTTATGAACCTTTAAACCGTTGTCATGTTTGCATTAGGCGATTATTTACATAGAAGCTGGTGATAATGGGAGAGAGGGGTAGGAGGCAGTGCAACACCAATTATGTCCCTGTGTGAAGCACATACTGAGGACAAAACATGAAAAGTGTTTCCTGTCTAAGTAGCTCCCTGATATATACTAAAGTGGTGTAAAAAGCAAAGATATTGTAGTGGTTTGAGTGGATACTATTGTGTATTTACACTGCCTTACTTTCACATATTTAAAACATTTATTTTTGGTCATCGTAATGGTGATAGTTAACAACTAATGAAAACCTTGGTTAATACTTGGTCAGGGTCCTTTTGTATGAATTACTGCAATGATGCAGCGTGACATGGAGATGATCAGCCGTGACTCTGAGTGTTTTCAAAGGGTTCAGAAAGTCCAGATCAGTTTAATAGCAACCTTCAGTCGCTCTGCTTTGTTGGATCTCTTTCATCTCATCTTATTCTTGACAAAGCATTGTAGAATTTCTTTGCCAAGGGTGGCAAACTCAATCACCGCAGGGGGACAAAGCACAAATGATGGACTGCATTGTCGGCCAAACAGGATTAATGTTTATTCATGAAATTAAAGTAAATGTAATTTAATTAGAAATATGTGTTTCAAAACCAAGAAAGTTCTTTCCACAATACAATAAATGGAAAACCATTGTTTTTTTTACAAGAAAAAACACATCAAGCAAGAATGTCATGTAATTGCAGAGAAAATATAAAAACAAAATTTAAACAGAGACATTTTTTGTTTGAGCCTGTCGTTTCTGCTGCATGGGATTTCAATCATGGTCATTAAAAGTGTTTCAAAGTTCTGGCAGTCTGCTTTAAATGTCACTGGTAGACAGCAGCACTGATCTTAGACTTGATAAAACACAGTGGGGCAACACCAGCAGACGACATGGCTCCTCAGATCATCACTGACTGTGACAACTTCACTCTGGACCTAAAGCAACTTGGATTCTGTGACTCTCCACGAAGTCCAGTCCTTTTTCTCCTTAGTCCAGATAAGACACTTCCCATGTTGCGTCTGCTTCAGGAGTAGCTAAACACAAGGAAAGCAACATTTGTAGCCCATGTCCTGGACACGTCTTTGTGTGGTGGCTATTGATGCACTAACTCCAACCTCAGTCCAGTCTTGTGAATCTCCCACAAACGCTAGAATGGGTTTTGGTTCACAATCCTCTATTGACTTTGGTTATCACTGGTGCTTGTGCACCTTTCTATCAAGCTTTTTCCTTGCACTCAACCTTCCAGGAATATGCATGGATGCAGCACTGTATTAAAAATGTTTTTTTTCATTGGTGCTACGTAATTTCTTATTTTAAGATAAATTAAATGTTTGGTTTTCTTGAGCTGTCAGCTATAAATATTAAAATTAATTTGAAGCTTGAATTATATCACTGTGTGTTTGATCTATTCATTATAAGAGTCTCCTTTTTTAATTAATTAGTATAATAAATTAAGTTTAAAATGTTAATCTCGATAGTCATTCTCTGACTCGATGCAATCTGCTGGGTTTCCTTAGATAGAAAAACTTTTTATCCAATTTGAATAAATAACAGAATCTGACTGCAGTGTTCAATGATTAAGATTAATTGGAATGTATGTACCTGACTTTTGTGAAGTGCCTTGAGACAACATGTGTTGTGAATTGGCGCTATATAAATAAACTGAATTGAATTTACCTGTATACAGAACGAATATGCCAAGAGCCACCTGCTACGTTGAATGCTTTTAACATTTTAACAGAACCTCAAAAGATCCTGAACAATTGCCCGGAGCTCCTGACCTAAAACCTAATTAAAGCCACTGTCAATCCCATTCAGTGGCATCATTTTGATTATATATCAATTAAGAGCTTCCATGCTTTAATATACGTATGGTGTAATGATCCGATTGAAAGCACTAGAGTCTGTGTGTGTGTATACATACGTATAAAATGTAAAAATGTAAGTAGTGATAATTGGCTGAATCATTTGGTTTGGCATGTCATAAACCAGTCATGTTTAGTTTAAAAGGTTTCTACACTGAGTGATTCGTCATTTCCAGCCAATAATTTTCTCTGCCTTATCTCACGCAATTTAAAAAGGAAACATTTTCATCCTGTTTTCCCCTAAAGTAGCCCTGCTAGGCTCTTTAAAACAAAGCTCTTACTGAAACACACAGAGGTAGAAGAAAACAGATTTATTGTTGCAAATAGCTTGTCAGGGCTTTACCCTCCTCAGTGTTGTGTCCCCTTCGCACAAAGTGTCAAATACAATTCAATTTCTGCCTCTGACTCAGCTGGGGCTAACACGGTCAAGCAAATGCTTATTTTCTGAAGGGCCCCGGGGAGTTACACTTTCCAGCTTATCAACATTTATTAACCTTAGCACTGAGGTTTGTTCTATGATTTGGATTCTTTGGGAAACACTGAAATTGGATTTTTTTTTTCCTCCCTCGCCTCTGGGGTGACATATGCTCAACAACTTGTCACAAGCAGGAGAAAAATCTAAATGCTTGTTACTTCTACTATTTTACCCTGAAAGCCAATAGCTTCTCACTTTTTTCTTGTTTTGGTCTTTTCTTATGTGCCAAAAAGAAATGTCTTTCAACTGAACCATTGACAGGCCAATGAATATAATGAGCTTTTAAGGCCAACATGTTTTTTAATCCAAGTTAGTAAATGTCTAAAAGAACAAACAGGGTTTTTTTTTTTTTTTGATTTCTTCTTGTGCCACAGCTCTGCTTTAAAGTAAATTGTAGCTCTATGTCAGTTGGACATGGTGTCGAGTTCTTAGCTTGTTGACTGGTGCCAAAAGATCAGAAGACATCAGTTATTGAAGGTTTCTTTGACTGCCTCAAGTAATTATTTCCAGAGAATTTTAAGCAACCAAATGTCTCCCGGCAGAAGTTTGTTAATAGACTTTACTGCTTGGAAGACTTTTGCAGGACCTTTCAGAGTTGACTTGATGTCAGAAAATAAAGACAAAATAATGGCTTAGACTTGACAATAGACTGAGATGGAAAGTAACCAAAACAAAATTCCTTTGCTTTGCAGATCTTGATTGCCAAGATACAAAAAATGTTTACTCTCACCAGCCCCTTTATTTGGTACACATTGTTAGTAAGGGATTAGAGGCTCTTAAACCTTCTAAACAGCAAGATATCTGAAACATTCTGCAGATATTTTGGTCCATATTCACATGGCAGCATCACAGTTTATGGGGATTTGTTGGCTGCACATCCGTGATCCAAATCTCCTGTTTTACAGCTTCCCAAAGGTGCCCTGTTGGATTAGGACCTTCTTCCTTTCCTACTTCGAAATAAGAGTCTCAAATATACAGTGGTTGCAGGGTGTAGAGTGTAAACCACTTGACTTCATATCCAAAGCTCTTAATAATTGGTTACACTTACTCTCCAGATGAACTCACATGCTGACAACAACTGGACAGCATAGAAATGTTATGTTACAATATGGAGAGATCCTCTAGTAATAAATATGCAGTAACGCACGATTCAGTGGATAAACCAATACAGTATGAATAAATTCAGAGCTTATTCGGGATACTCTTCATGGATAGATGGATTCCAAACAAAGCCAAATATGTTCATGTCACTTGTCGAGGGTGGTGATGCTTTGTAAACTGGCCCTTGCGTGAAGTGTGCATATCCATAAGTGTGTCATCCATTTTGCTTGGCAAGAAGTGATAGCCCCCACCCTCTGACTGGGATCTGGATTATTAGCTTAAGGTCTCTAAAAATATCCCTCTGCCTGTTTAAGCCTTTGACAGCGGCAACATCTCACACATTTTGATAGCTTCATAATAACTACGGCTTCAGAAGGGCTCGTGCACTCAGGCTGCCTTGTTATCTTATACCTTCTTTGCCCAAAGAGGAGAAAAGGCGGAGAACTTGCAGGCCCTGGAATCTGCCACAGTCCTCTCTCTCTGTCTTTTTCTGGAATCCGACTTGGCAGCAGATCATCAAAAGCGAGCATGCAATCATGGCAATCTCAGAACAAACAAGATGCTTTCTTCAGTGCGGGGGGATTCTGCCCAGATGTCACTTTAAGGCACTTGTCATTGTTTCAACAGCTGCACAAGCACATGGGATGTCATTTGGAAGCCGTCTACCACAACATACCAAAACAAGCCCATGTCAAACACGAAACATACGCAGCCTGGAACAGGAGATGTTTTTGAATATTAATGCCATAAGCTTCTTAAGGAATTGCAACTCTAATTACCTATGTGCTCTGTTTTATTGTCTTGCATGTGCAGTCTGAGTAATTATATATTTACCACCATACAGTGTTTATAGACGAGGTTTATATAAGCTTATATTACAAATATTTCTGATGTTGGAATTCATACCAACTGATAGAAATTAATAAATTCCTGAAAAGGATTACAGTGTACACATGTGGCTCATAGATACTGCTTCAATTATATTTTCTCCTGACGCCCACACACACTCGAAAGGCTTTTCTCACAAATATTATAGCTGCTAACTAGAGGGAGGGTGAGGCAGAGCTATGTGCTCAGCTCAGCGGCACCATCGTTACTGCAGCCTTCATTTATGTTTTTCTTTTAAATGCTTTGTTGTGAAATACAACTGTTTTGACAGGACGTTTTCTAAGCCGCTCTTGTCTCCACGAGATGCCTCATGCTTTGTCAGTGATTGAGTGCTCCTGAGGAGAAAAGTCAATACGTGGTCATAAATAAAGGAAAACAAAATGTGAGACCTGAATCTTCAATGGATTGAAAAGGCAGTGAGGTGAAATCAGAAGACATGGCTACCTTAAATGATTATAAAACAGCTCTTTGACTGCATCAGCTAATTGTGGACAGAGTGGGGGGTGATGAGTTGACATATTGCTGGTGCTGTGAAGTTGATCCAAACCAGAGAGAGACATGAGGGTTCCCTCCAGGGACCAGTAACCTTATTGTTCCATGTCATCTCCTCCCCTTCTGTTTGAGGAGCAAGATGTCAACCTCTCCCCAAGGTCACACAAACACCCACCCTGCTCCAGCACATAATTGGATTATTTAGAATCGCAAAATCAACTTATTGCCCTGTCTGAGGTCAGACGTGAACTAGGTTGTCTTTCTTGATTTACAGCATTGTTCCATACTGATAGGTAACTGTTTTTGTCTTTAGTTATAAGATGGTAGATTGAGTTGAATAGTATAAATCATATAAGGGATAACAATGTAAAGGGCGTATGTCATCATTTTTACACCTTTTACCTCTTCTAATTTTGTCCGGGCTTGTAGCTCACAATAATTATATTCCATTTCAAGATCAAAATCAGAAAATATCTGTAAAAAACTGTGAAAGAATATAAGCGAGCACAAGACACCCGAGAACACCACTAAAAGTTGCTAAAAAGCGATGACCTTTTCTTGCTGAATGCTACTTGGTGGCATCAACTTGTAACACAATGTCCATCAAAGATACAAGTAGTTGTAGCAAGTCTGCTGTTAAGTTTGTAAATCAATGCACTGGGGTAATACAGCTGTCACAGCTACAAGTGTAATGTATTCCCTTCTTGGTTAAGGATTAAATATATAAACATTCTGAGAACACCTTCTGTAACACCGCTCAAACTATAATTACTAAGAAATTTAGTTTCTCCACAACATGTTTTTGGCCCCCTTAGGTCATTACAGACTAATGCTACTCATGTGGTAGATGGAGGGGAAGGTAAGACACTCAGGCAGCATCAGATGTCAAAAGCTCATTTGACTAAGACAGATAAAGCAACTTGTTGGTATAGCTAATTATTGTGTGTAAACATGCAAGAAGAATTTTCTTTAAAATTTTTGTGGGACTAGTGGCTTTTATTTTGTAAGTTGACCAACAGGAAAATGGGGTGCAGAGAGAGAGGGGAAGATATGCAGTGACCTGAACTCGTGACGGCTGCGTCGAGGACTACATGGGTGGCGGGTTTTACCCTGTTTCACAGCCTGTGCAGGAGGAGCTTTTAAAGAGATCTCTACCCTAATTATGCAGACTATGCACATTTGGGTCATTTGTTTGGCTTGTCGGTTGTTAGTAAATTTAATAAAAGGAATGTAGAAATTACTGCTATTCTAGGGGATTATTTTCTATTCATGCCTTATTCGTTTATTCACAATACAGTGACTTGAAAGATTATCCATGATGATTCAAAATCACTTTTCCAAACTTGTTTCACAAACTTGTGTATATAATACCAGAGACGTAACTCAATTTTATTACAAAAAATGTACAGCATGAATTTGGATTAGATCTCTCAGGGTGGTTACAAGACTTTGCCATTAACTGCCATATGGTAACCAAAGGTAACCTGACCTGCCAGATGGTTTGTTACATGGAACCATCTGGAAAATTCTGTTTGGAAATCGATTACAAAGGGGCAGCCATTTTCAACGAATACTGAGCAGGGTATTGAAACAGATCTAAAGGGCTAGCGTTAGAACCAATTAGATCGATAAAATCATAGGAATTCATCCAGTCAATAAAAGAAGCAACTCTTGTTCATACCTAATATTCTCCAACACTGTAGCTGCCTATATAGGAAGCTGTATTGTAACCTCACAGATGCACTCTGGTCATGTCTATTTAAATGGCTGATTTTTACTTGAATTTATACTTGCCTGCAAAGTTTTTGAAAGTTCTTAAAAGCATTTTGCAGATAAAAGAATTGAAAACTGTATTCTTTTTCTTTCTTTAAATCCTAACAAGAATAATTAGTTTTGCTTTAGAGAATGTAATTGACATATGCAAATGTAGGAGAAAGGTTTTCCAGTTTTAGAAAAATTAAACATCTTTTTCTCTGGTAAGGAAAAAGAAAGAGTTTAACCAGACAATGAAAGCACATTTTGTAAAGAAATGTTGACATGCTGAACATGTACCTCACATGACTGATCACCTTAATGAGCAGCTGTTTCCACTTGAAGAGCAGAACCAGGCCAGACACTTGCTGTCATACAAGAATCATTTATAAAATCCTGAAGGCATCCTTGAATTTATTTGATGTTAAAAGACAAAGCCGTAAGTTGTGATAGAAGGTTTTTGTTTTTAAGTATTGTTTTATTCTTATTAGCTAATTGTACTGTTTAATAACTCAATAATTAATCTATTCTGCATTAAAACAAACAAGATAAGGGCTAATCTGAATTATTGTTCATGTTGTATTTCAAAATATAAATAAAATTATTAGTGGAAGTGATAATTTCATGTGCAAGCCCAAACAATGTCATATTGTCATGTTTTAGTAGCAAAAGACTCAGTTGCAGAGATGAACAGAAACACTGTTCAACACTTTAATAGTAAAATAAGAAAAACTTACAAAAAGGTGACAAAGGCAAAACAGGTAGCACTGGAAGCACTTCAGGACAACAAAGCAACTGGGAGCATGGAACAGAAGGAACCAGTAAAGAGTAATGGCAACCAGAGACCTTAAATACAGGGGGAAAGTGGGGTGAAGGCATGGGGACACAGGTGAGAGAGATCGAGGTAACTGGCAGGCACAGGTGGGATGAATGAGCTTAATTGCCAGGTGGCAGTGTGGAGGGAAGGCGGAGCAACTGAAGGAGGTGACTGGGACTAGATATAAACAGAACACTAAATAAAGAAGGAAGATACAAATGTAAATCTAAAGGTAATAAACAGGAATACACATGAAATTAACTAAGAATGCTATGCAGCACAAGGAATAATTAAGAAAGAAACATCTAACTAATGATAAATAACACTATCGCAGAATAAGGAAAACACACAACGATTATTACACATTTTATGGCAGTAGCATAATCACATTGAAAACATTTAAAAAATCCAACCCTTAATGTCTGTACCTTTATTCATTTAGAGAAAAACATCTCTGAGATGTGATTGATGTTCACAATATCACCGCAAAACACTTATTTGCACACATTAGCAATGACCATAAAATAAAGCAAATTGAAGCATTTTAAAGGTATGCATTATGTTTTTCAAAATTGTCTAAGTGATTTAATAAAGTAATCCATAACTTCCTATATTCAAAGTATAAATGTGAAATGACATAAAAAACCCATTTTGCTTTAACACTGTTCAACATTGGGAAGATAAGAGAACATGGCATTTAGGTCCAATGCCCACAAGAAAATAGCTACCCTTCCAAATTTGCCCATTTCTAAAGTAAGACCAATAATTAAATGGTTTAAAACAAATGAAATCGTGACAAACAAGGCTAGACAAGGATCCAAATGTATGTTGCTACCACACACAGTGAGGAGGATGGTAATGGTGGTGCAAGAAAAATCTCCAAAGCTCACTTTTAGAGAATTGTGGCATGTTTTGGCATCTTGAGCGAGACCAACTGAGACCATCTGTCTCAAACGGCTCTTCTGTCCTACCATCACAAATGTAAACACTCGGCAAAACATTCCTGTTTCAAGTGAGCTGAAGAGAAGAGAGAATCCAGGACTTGGAACAATCTAAACGATATTGTGCACAGAAAAATGGTCAAATATCCCTCTCTCTGTATGCTCAAGCTTTGTGAATATAGAAATAGAAACTAAGTGCTGTTTTGGCGCAACTGGGTTGTACAAGATGTTATGAGCAGGATTACCACCAATTATGGCAATTTTTGTCTATGTGGACATTTATCCACTGCTGATTAAATATATTGAAAGTAAAGGTAGTTTTTTTTGCTAAAGTATGTAAAATTAAAAATGTATAAATACAACAACTTTTAAAACTTCAATCACAAACTGCAGTATTTAAGAATAAAATCTAAAACTACCAGCAAAGACTATTGGTTACACAAAAGCAATGTTTCCAAAAAGATGGGGTTCAAGTTTCAGAGTCTTGAGGTGATTGTTGAAAACACTGCCGCCTTTAGTTTTCAGCCTTGTAGCGTTGCACAGCAACCAGGCCTTGGTTACAGGACCTTAGGGACCTGCTTGGAACATATTGATTTCGTGGTGGTGTGATGTATGCTAGTGCTTCTCCATTTAGAGCACTATAAGTAAGAACCATGATATTATGATGTACTGGAAAGTGAAAGGGGACCCGGTTTGGCCAAGCTCATGTGCAAGTTAGAAGCCCTGGCATTGGAGTTTTGAACAACCTTAAGACTAATTTGTTCAGGCAGGTGAACAATGAGTCGCAGAGATCAAGTCTTCATAAAATTAATGCAATTAATCAATTACAATTTACAGTTCTGACTGTAATAAAGTAGAACTGAACTTTGCTATATTTAAGTGATAAAAACATCAGCGATCCAGAGATTGGACAAAGACATCTGATGCAAAGGAATACCCCAAGATTGTTTATAGAACACAGCCTAAGAAGTAAGAGGACCAAGAGTTTTCATTACCAGGGATACGTTTTAATCATGGTGGCGCAGTTTGTAGCATCGTTGTCCTGGGTTCGACTGCCAGCCGGGGGTCTTTCTGCATGGAGTTTGCATGCTCTCCCTGTGCATGCATGGGTTCTCTCTGCATCCTCCGGCTGTCTCCCACAGTCCAAAAACATGACTGTTAGGTTAATTGGTCTCTATATTTCCCTTAGGTATGAATGGGTGTCTGAATGTTTTTTTTTCCTTTCTGTCTCTGTGTTGCCCTGCGATGGACTGGCAACCCGTCCAGGGTGTACCCCACCTCTCACCCGTAGGCTGCGCCAGATACAGGGGTTAGACAATGAAACTGAAACACCTGTCATTTTAGTGTGGGAGGTTTCATGGCTAAATTGGACCAGCCTGGTAGCCAGTCTTCATTGATTGCACATTGCACCAGTAAGAGCAGAGTATGAAGGTTCAATTAGCAGGGTAAGAGCACAGTTTTGCTCAAAATATTGAAATGCACACAACATTATGGGTGACATACCAGAAGTCAAGAGAGGACAAATTGTTGGTGCACGTCTTGCTGGCGCATCTGTAACCAAGACAGCAAGTCTTTGTGATGTATCAAGAGCCACGGTATCCAGGGTAATGTCAGCATACCACCAAGAAGGACGAACCACATCCAATAGGATTAACTGGGAACGCAAGAGGAAGCTGTCTGAAAGGGATGTTCGGGTGCTAACCCGGATTGTATCCAAAAAACATAAAACCACGGCTGCCCAAATCACGGCAGAATTAAATGTGCACCTCAACTCTCCTGTTTTCACCAGAACTGTCCGTCGGGAGCTCCACAGGGTCAATATACACGGCCGGGCTGCTATAGCCAAACCTTCGGTCACTCATGCCAATGCCAAACGTCGCTTTCAATGGTACAAGGAGTGCAAATATTGGGCTGTGGACAATGTGAAACATGTATTGTTCTCTGATGAGTCCACCTTTACTGTTTTCCCCACATCCGGGAGAGTTACGGTGTGGAGAAGCCCCAAAGAAGCGTACCACCCAGACTGTTGCATGCCCAGAGTGAAGCATGGGGGTGGATCAGTGATGGTTTGGGCTGCCATATCATGGCATTCCCTTGGCCCAATACTTGTGCTAGATGGGCGCATCACTGCCAAGGACTACCGAACCATTCTTGAGGACCATGTGCATCCAGTGGTTCAAACATTGTATCCTGAAGGCGATGCCGTGTATCAGGATGTCAATGCACCAATACACACAACAAGACTGGTGAAAGATTGGTTTGATGAACATGAAAGTGAAGTTGAACATCTCCCATGGCCTGCACAGTCAACAGATCTAAATATTATTGAGCCACTTTGTTGTGTTTTGGAGGAGCGAGTCAGGAAACGTTTTCCTCCACCAGTATCACATAGTGACCTGGCCACTATCCTGCGAGAAGAATGGCTTAAAATCCCTCCGACCACTGTGCAGGACTTGTATCTGTCATTCCCAAGAAGAATTGACGCTGTATTAGCCACAAAAGGAGGCCTTACACCATACTAATAAATTATTGTGGTCTAAAACCAGGTGTTTCAGTTTCATTGTCCAACCCCTGTAGGTCATAGATTCATATATCGTGATAAAAACAGACCTATGTAGGCTCAGATTGCATCCCACCCTTTGTTGAAGTATTTTCATCTACAGGAGGTGTGTTATTCAGCAGAGAAAAAGCCAGAACTTTGCTTCCAAGACTCTTGTGTGCATGAACACCCACACATAGTCATCCCAGACAATGAACACACAGATCTAAATAGAAGGAAATACAAGGTTTGCAGAGGAAAACAGTTTCACACCTCGTAAAACATAAATACACTGTTGTATTTCCCTGTAGCAAGTAGTTGCTTGCTACTGTATTGCAGTTAAAATATCATGTACTGGAACTGTAACACATGGGAGGCAACTACACCATTCACATTTAACGTGTAGCAGAAAGTTCGGCAAACATAGAAAGAGCAAGACAAACAAAAGGGGGTTAAAAAATGAGAGATCCTAAACCAACACATCTGGAGTAAGGCCCAGTCAGGAGAAAGAAAGTGAGGTCTCAGAATGTCTGATATTCTGCCACAAAGAAATCTGACTAACAAATGAGGAAAGGGAGATTTACAAGTTGTTAAATCGTGCTGCATGAACTTTGTTCGTTGAGTAAACGGCTTCATCCACTGTTAATCCTTTATCCACTTCCTTGAGAGATAGCCACTTTCTGGTAGTCCTGCATTGTTTGCTGACCTCTCGTCAGAGCTCAGACGTGAGATGTGTGATGGAGGCCTTCAGTGCTGATAAAGACTGATAACTCACTCCCCCCACTGCAGAGCTGATCCTGCAACTACCACAGCTTCCATTAGGCCCAAAAGGCTGAATGGCCTCCCAGTCGTTTTAGTGCTATCTGAGGTTATATCCTCTGTTCAGAGTACCTTATGCAAACCCTGGTTTTCTGTGCTGAGATTGCTATCAGTGAAGATATTTATGTGCTGCACATGTTTCCGATTGTTTAACCTTTAGACCTGAGCAGGAGGGGGGCAGCTGCAGTCCCTGTGGGCTTGAGACCTCTCTCCTGCCCTTGTAAGTAAACGGACACTGATGGAATCAGATGTTGCTCTTATAAGTGGGTAATGGACTGGGTTGAAAGACCCTTGATAAAACTGGTGACAAGGAAGCTGAAGATTGGACCAATCTGAACAGCAATATTCAGTTATTTTTCTTTTCTTTAACCCCTAAGAACCCTTTCTTTTTGATTTCGTATCATTGAAAGGTTAATTTATTTCAGAAATACAAAATGTAAAACCCATGAATACATTTATTAAATAAAGTGACTTATTTCTGTCAATTTTGATGATTATGGCTTACAGTTAACAAAAAAAAACAAAACCCAAACTCGTGCAAAAGAAGCCCATGTTCAGGGCTCCCTTAGCATGAATCACTGCATCAATGCAGTGTGGGTCTGCCAAGCTCTCAGTGAAGCCCAGGTTACTTTAATAGCGGCTTTCAGCTTGTCTGCATCGCTGCTTCTGGTGGCTCTCGTCTTCCTATTGCTAAAAGTACATAGATTCTCTGTGGGGTTTAGGTCAGAGGAGTTTGCTGGCCAATCAAGCACAGTGGTACCATGGTAATTAAACCAGATATTGATACATTTAGTTTGTGGGCATGTGGCAAGTTCTGAGAAAAATAAAATTTACATTTTTATTACATTTGTTAGCAGAAAGAAGCACGAAGTGTTCTAAAATGCCCTGTAGGTGGCTGCACTTACTTTGGACTTGATAAAACACAGTGGACCAAAACCAGCAGATAGCATGGCCTCCCCACATCATCACAGATTAAGGAAACTTCACTTTGGACATCATAGCGTCAAAGCTGGATGCTTTGCCTCTTCATTCTTCCTCCAGACTCTGGAACCTTGATTTCTACATTAAATGTAAACATTTTTTTTACTGAAAAGGCTACAGGACACTGTGCAGCAGTCCAGTCTTTTTCTGGTCCAGAAGTGCCTTAATACAAAGAATGCAACAACTGTAGCCCTTTTCCCTAATAGGGGTTTGTGTGGTGGCTTTTGAACCACTGATTCCAATCGCGGTCCTTGTGGATCTTTCACAAACTCCTGAATGGGGTTTGTCTTCAGATTTTTTTCAAGGCTGCAGTTGTCTCAGTTGCTTTTGCACCCTTTTCTAGTACCCTTTACCTTCCACTCAACTTTCCAACTTAAAAATGTTTGGATATAGCACTCTGTAAACAGCCAGCTTCTTTAGCAAGGAACCTTTGGGACTTACGCTCCTTGTGAAGGACATTAATGACTGTCGTCTTGGCAACAGTCAAGTCAGCAGTCTTCTGCATGATGATGTAGGCCAGAACATAATATTTATCTATTAAAAATATTTTTTATGTTTGGTGTCTGTAAAATTGCAATTTTCAGAGAAAATTAATTTTGACTTTTCATGAGCTGTAAGCCATGACCATCCACCTTAACAAAAATAAACGAATGATATATAAATGAAGTATATCACTTCTGTGTATGAACTGAAACTCCCCTTTTTGTCTTTGTGTACAGACTTTCTTTACCATGTATTGAAAAAAAAAAACAGATATTTGCTCTGAATTAGCTAATTTATTTTTCAACTGCTGGGAATGCACAATTTTTTTTATTATTTGTACTTATCCACTATACTGTAATGTATTCTACTATGTACTGTGTATTCTGTTCTAAACTCAGCAATTCACAGATACACATCTTTTATTAAGAATTATTGTCCTGTTTCTAAATGTAATTTAAACTCAACTTTGTTTTTACCTAACTATTTAATAACCGGCTCTTGAACCAGTCCTATTTTAGGACAGAAGTCCTTTGGTGTAAAATCCCTAAAAATGAGAGTTCAGGGCCCGCGTATAGATCGGTTGAAACAGTCCACTCCATTATCTTCCTGCAACAGTAGCAGCAGTTTGTGTTGCTGACTGAATCTATTTCACTGGCAGACAAAATGACTTTGGTGATCCTGATAAGCAGTATCCTGATAAGTGGATCAAGCATGTGGATTGACCTGTAGTGGTCTCAGTTGTATAGTAGCATTGCTGTAGACACATAGTTGCAGAGTGGTTGAGATATTCATTGACCAGGATTTACCAGGATTTGCGACTGGTCTGCCAAACCTCAAGCAGAGCAGTGGCCTTGATCCTCCTGGAGCCCTGGCAATGTGCAGAGATCTGAGCAAACATTTAATTTCAGAGTTTTTATTGCCTTCAACAACACGATTTTGGAAGTTGTCAAACAGTTTGTGGAAAGGGCAATGCTAAGCTGGAGACTAAACTCAGATTGCTTTCTGTTGCAAGCCAACCAACCAAAATGGAAGAAATTGACTTTCCATTTTTTTTAGCCCTTTAAGGAAAGAAAAAGAAAAAAAAACATTGGACATTAAACACAAAAACAACATTATACCTGATTTTTAAAGAGTGAATTTTTATTTTTAAGTTATTGAACTACTGTATATACCTACATTATGGGTCAAAAAATTTTGATACTCTTCCTCACCTAATGGGTCTCTTTATTTTCATGACTATTTATATTGTAGATTCTCACCAAAGGCCACAAAACTGTGAATGAAAACACATGGAATTATGTAGTAAACAAAAAGTGTGAAATAACTCTAAACATATTATTTTAGATTCTTCAAAATAGCCACCCTTTCCTCTGATTACTGCTATGATCTCTTGGCGTTCTCTCCATGAGCTTCATGAGGTGGTCACCTGAAATGGTTTTCCAAAGAGTCTTGAAAGAACTTCCCAGCGGTTCATTGAGAGACGGCCAGAGGTTAATATTTCAGTCATCTAAAATATAAAATATATTTACATTTTTAATATTTAAAGTTCTTTTACAAGTTTTTGTTTGCTACATCATTGCATATGGGCCAGCTCTGTTGGTGTAGACGTCTAAGCGTTCAGCCCATGAATTGAGGCTTCAGTCCTCGATGCGGCGGTCCGAGGTTTGAGTCCCGGCCCTGGCGACATTTGCCGCATGTCTTCCCCTTTCTCCGCCAACGTTTACAGTCTACCTACTGTCAAAAAATGTGAAAAAAATAAAGGCACTGGTGCTGCAAACATTTTACTTTTATTCTTTATATGTATTTTTTAAAGGCATTAACATTTTAAGTAACATTTACTTTTTTATTTTTATCATTTAAAATGTATTATTTAATGGACAAGATTATTTAATTGCACATTTCACAATTTAATGGTATATTTAATTAGTTAATGTATTAAAATAAATACTTTGTACATTTAATTATTTAATGGGACATTTAATGGTAAAATTATTTATTTCATGATACACTGTATGTATTTATTAAATTTTTTACCTATTGGCCCCCCATATACCTCAGGGGTCACATAACAATGATTCTGAAAATCATCACGTGACCCCCTACTTGGTGTTCCATGAGCCCCCGGACATGCCCGACCCCTACTTTGGGAACCCCTTATCTAGTGAATACTGGACTGAAGTTTTATGCAGAAATGAAAAAATACGGTATTTTTAAAATAACTGCAGTTAACATGTATCTTAAACACTGTTTACAGCTTTCATTTCAGGCATTATGAAAAAACTGATAAAAACACAGTTGGTGGTAGTGTGTCTGGCAATAATGGCTGTGAGTAGCAGATGTAAATCTAACTGTAACAACAAAAGGGTTTCAAATATGCAATTGTATCTGAATGTTAGAACTTGGTGCCTGATAGGGAAGTAATGTATCCAAGTCAAATACCATGCTGCAGTGTGAGTAAATTTCCAGAGCCAATTAAAGCAACTCCTGCCTCTCTCCTGTGTGTGTTTACCTTAATGTTTGTGGCCTGTCCACTTGAGCTGGATTGCTACGTTCTCCCTTATGTTGAAGGAGGGCTTCCTCTTAATCCATCCTTCATGAGAGCAAGTTGATTGTTTCCGATCAATGCACTGCCTTAAGTTTGCATAATCATATTAATAGTTGCATTCAGTGGTTTTTGGCACAAATAACATTGTGGCAAAAGCTTCCTGTTCAAGGGATAGTATTTTTTTAACGTGAGGTTCTGTTAAAAGTTAGTAAGTAGTTGATTTCTTACATGCAGTAGAGATCTCTCTTAGTGTCTCCATTTAGTGTAAATCCAGATTAGTTAGTCCTGAAAGATGAAGCAAACAGCTAAGCCGGCCACTCCAACTTCAAAAACTTCATAGCTGTTTATGCACACGCTAATTTATGAACCTTTAAACCGTTGTCATGTTTGCATTAGGCGATTATTTACATAGAAGCTGGTGATAATGGGAGAGAGGGGTAGGAGGCAGTGCAACACCAATTATGTCCCTGTGTGAAGCACATACTGAGGACAAAACATGAAAAGTGTTTCCTGTCTAAGTAGCTCCCTGATATATACTAAAGTGGTGTAAAAAGCAAAGATATTGTAGTGGTTTGAGTGGATACTATTGTGTATTTACACTGCCTTACTTTCACATATTTAAAACATTTATTTTTGGTCATCGTAATGGTGATAGTTAACAACTAATGAAAACCTTGGTTAATACTTGGTCAGGGTCCTTTTGTATGAATTACTGCAATGATGCAGCGTGACATGGAGATGATCAGCCGTGACTCTGAGTGTTTTCAAAGGGTTCAGAAAGTCCAGATCAGTTTAATAGCAACCTTCAGTCGCTCTGCTTTGTTGGATCTCTTTCATCTCATCTTATTCTTGACAAAGCATTGTAGAATTTCTTTGCCAAGGGTGGCAAACTCAATCACCGCAGGGGACAAAGCACAAATGATGGACTGCATTGTCGGCCAAACAGGATTAATGTTTATTCATGAAATTAAAGTAAATGTAATTTAATTAGAAATATGTGTTTCAAAACCAAGAAAGTTCTTTCCACAATACAATAAATGGAAAACCATTGTTTTTTTTACAAAGAAAAAACACATCAAGCAAGAATGTCATGTAATTGCAGAGAAAATATAAAAACAAAATTTAAACAGAGACATTTTTTGTTTGAGCCTGTCGTTTCTGCTGCATGGGATTTCAATCATGGTCATTAAAAGTGTTTCAAAGTTCTGGCAGTCTGCTTTAAATGTCACTGGTAGACAGCAGCACTGATCTTAGACTTGATAAAACACAGTGGGGCAACACCAGCAGACGACATGGCTCCTCAGATCATCACTGACTGTGACAACTTCACTCTGGACCTAAAGCAACTTGGATTCTGTGACTCTCCACGAAGTCCAGTCCTTTTTCTCCTTAGTCCAGATAAGACACTTCCCATGTTGCGTCTGCTTCAGGAGTAGCTAAACACAAGGAAAGCAACATTTGTAGCCCATGTCCTGGACACGTCTTTGTGTGGTGGCTATTGATGCACTAACTCCAACCTCAGTCCAGTCTTGTGAATCTCCCACAAACGCTAGAATGGGTTTTGGTTCACAATCCTCTATTGACTTTGGTTATCACTGGTGCTTGTGCACCTTTCTATCAAGCTTTTTCCTTGCACTCAACCTTCCAGGAATATGCATGGATGCAGCACTGTATTAAAAATGTTTTTTTTCATTGGTGCTACGTAATTTCTTATTTTAAGATAAATTAAATGTTTGGTTTTCTTGAGCTGTCAGCTATAAATATTAAAATTAATTTGAAGCTTGAATTATATCACTGTGTGTTTGATCTATTCATTATAAGAGTCTCCTTTTTTAATTAATTAGTATAATAAATTAAGTTTAAAATGTTAATCTCGATAGTCATTCTCTGACTCGATGCAATCTGCTGGGTTTCCTTAGATAGAAAAACTTTTTATCCAATTTGAATAAATAACAGAATCTGACTGCAGTGTTCAATGATTAAGATTAATTGGAATGTATGTACCTGACTTTTGTGAAGTGCCTTGAGACAACATGTGTTGTGAATTGGCGCTATATAAATAAACTGAATTGAATTTACCTGTATACAGAACGAATATGCCAAGAGCCACCTGCTACGTTGAATGCTTTTAACATTTTAACAGAACCTCAAAAGATCCTGAACAATTGCCCGGAGCTCCTGACCTAAAACCTAATTAAAGCCACTGTCAATCCCATTCAGTGGCATCATTTTGATTATATATCAATTAAGAGCTTCCATGCTTTAATATACGTATGGTGTAATGATCCGATTGAAAGCACTAGAGTCTGTGTGTGTGTATACATACGTATAAAATGTAAAAATGTAAGTAGTGATAATTGGCTGAATCATTTGGTTTGGCATGTCATAAACCAGTCATGTTTAGTTTAAAAGGTTTCTACACTGAGTGATTCGTCATTTCCAGCCAATAATTTTCTCTGCCTTATCTCACGCAATTTAAAAAGGAAACATTTTCATCCTGTTTTCCCCTAAAGTAGCCCTGCTAGGCTCTTTAAAACAAAGCTCTTACTGAAACACACAGAGGTAGAAGAAAACAGATTTATTGTTGCAAATAGCTTGTCAGGGCTTTACCCTCCTCAGTGTTGTGTCCCCTTCGCACAAAGTGTCAAATACAATTCAATTTCTGCCTCTGACTCAGCTGGGGCTAACACGGTCAAGCAAATGCTTATTTTCTGAAGGGCCCCGGGGAGTTACACTTTCCAGCTTATCAACATTTATTAACCTTAGCACTGAGGTTTGTTCTATGATTTGGATTCTTTGGGAAACACTGAAATTGGATTTTTTTTTTCCTCCCTCGCCTCTGGGGTGACATATGCTCAACAACTTGTCACAAGCAGGAGAAAAATCTAAATGCTTGTTACTTCTACTATTTTACCCTGAAAGCCAATAGCTTCTCACTTTTTTCTTGTTTTGGTCTTTTCTTATGTGCCAAAAAGAAATGTCTTTCAACTGAACCATTGACAGGCCAATGAATATAATGAGCTTTTAAGGCCAACATGTTTTTTAATCCAAGTTAGTAAATGTCTAAAAGAACAAACAGGGTTTTTTTTTTTTTTTGATTTCTTCTTGTGCCACAGCTCTGCTTTAAAGTAAATTGTAGCTCTATGTCAGTTGGACATGGTGTCGAGTTCTTAGCTTGTTGACTGGTGCCAAAAGATCAGAAGACATCAGTTATTGAAGGTTTCTTTGACTGCCTCAAGTAATTATTTCCAGAGAATTTTAAGCAACCAAATGTCTCCCGGCAGAAGTTTGTTAATAGACTTTACTGCTTGGAAGACTTTTGCAGGACCTTTCAGAGTTGACTTGATGTCAGAAAATAAAGACAAAATAATGGCTTAGACTTGACAATAGACTGAGATGGAAAGTAACCAAAACAAAATTCCTTTGCTTTGCAGATCTTGATTGCCAAGATACAAAAAATGTTTACTCTCACCAGCCCCTTTATTTGGTACACATTGTTAGTAAGGGATTAGAGGCTCTTAAACCTTCTAAACAGCAAGATATCTGAAACATTCTGCAGATATTTTGGTCCATATTCACATGGCAGCATCACAGTTTATGGGGATTTGTTGGCTGCACATCCGTGATCCAAATCTCCTGTTTTACAGCTTCCCAAAGGTGCCCTGTTGGATTAGGACCTTCTTCCTTTCCTACTTCGAAATAAGAGTCTCAAATATACAGTGGTTGCAGGGTGTAGAGTGTAAACCACTTGACTTCATATCCAAAGCTCTTAATAATTGGTTACACTTACTCTCCAGATGAACTCACATGCTGACAACAACTGGACAGCATAGAAATGTTATGTTACAATATGGAGAGATCCTCTAGTAATAAATATGCAGTAACGCACGATTCAGTGGATAAACCAATACAGTATGAATAAATTCAGAGCTTATTCGGGATACTCTTCATGGATAGATGGATTCCAAACAAAGCCAAATATGTTCATGTCACTTGTCGAGGGTGGTGATGCTTTGTAAACTGGCCCTTGCGTGAAGTGTGCATATCCATAAGTGTGTCATCCATTTTGCTTGGCAAGAAGTGATAGCCCCCACCCTCTGACTGGGATCTGGATTATTAGCTTAAGGTCTCTAAAAATATCCCTCTGCCTGTTTAAGCCTTTGACAGCGGCAACATCTCACACATTTTGATAGCTTCATAATAACTACGGCTTCAGAAGGGCTCGTGCACTCAGGCTGCCTTGTTATCTTATACCTTCTTTGCCCAAAGAGGAGAAAAGGCGGAGAACTTGCAGGCCCTGGAATCTGCCACAGTCCTCTCTCTCTGTCTTTTTCTGGAATCCGACTTGGCAGCAGATCATCAAAAGCGAGCATGCAATCATGGCAATCTCAGAACAAACAAGATGCTTTCTTCAGTGCGGGGGGATTCTGCCCAGATGTCACTTTAAGGCACTTGTCATTGTTTCAACAGCTGCACAAGCACATGGGATGTCATTTGGAAGCCGTCTACCACAACATACCAAAACAAGCCCATGTCAAACACGAAACATACGCAGCCTGGAACAGGAGATGTTTTTGAATATTAATGCCATAAGCTTCTTAAGGAATTGCAACTCTAATTACCTATGTGCTCTGTTTTATTGTCTTGCATGTGCAGTCTGAGTAATTATATATTTACCACCATACAGTGTTTATAGACGAGGTTTATATAAGCTTATATTACAAATATTTCTGATGTTGGAATTCATACCAACTGATAGAAATTAATAAATTCCTGAAAAGGATTACAGTGTACACATGTGGCTCATAGATACTGCTTCAATTATATTTTCTCCTGACGCCCACACACACTCGAAAGGCTTTTCTCACAAATATTATAGCTGCTAACTAGAGGGAGGGTGAGGCAGAGCTATGTGCTCAGCTCAGCGGCACCATCGTTACTGCAGCCTTCATTTATGTTTTTCTTTTAAATGCTTTGTTGTGAAATACAACTGTTTTGACAGGACGTTTTCTAAGCCGCTCTTGTCTCCACGAGATGCCTCATGCTTTGTCAGTGATTGAGTGCTCCTGAGGAGAAAAGTCAATACGTGGTCATAAATAAAGGAAAACAAAATGTGAGACCTGAATCTTCAATGGATTGAAAAGGCAGTGAGGTGAAATCAGAAGACATGGCTACCTTAAATGATTATAAAACAGCTCTTTGACTGCATCAGCTAATTGTGGACAGAGTGGGGGGTGATGAGTTGACATATTGCTGGTGCTGTGAAGTTGATCCAAACCAGAGAGAGACATGAGGGTTCCCTCCAGGGACCAGTAACCTTATTGTTCCATGTCATCTCCTCCCCTTCTGTTTGAGGAGCAAGATGTCAACCTCTCCCCAAGGTCACACAAACACCCACCCTGCTCCAGCACATAATTGGATTATTTAGAATCGCAAAATCAACTTATTGCCCTGTCTGAGGTCAGACGTGA
The DNA here is from genome assembly GCA_036173005.1 of Crenichthys baileyi. Classification (NCBI taxonomy): domain Eukaryota; kingdom Metazoa; phylum Chordata; class Actinopteri; order Cyprinodontiformes; family Goodeidae; genus Crenichthys; species Crenichthys baileyi. The sequence continues at coordinate 202,611 of JAHHUM010000041.1, forward strand.
ACTAGGTTGTCTTTCTTGATTTACAGCATTGTTCCATACTGATAGGTAACTGTTTTTGTCTTTAGTTATAAGATGGTAGATTGAGTTGAATAGTATAAATCATATAAGGGATAACAATGTAAAGGGCGTATGTCATCATTTTTACACCTTTTACCTCTTCTAATTTTGTCCGGGCTTGTAGCTCACAATAATTATATTCCATTTCAAGATCAAAATCAGAAAATATCTGTAAAAAACTGTGAAAGAATATAAGCGAGCACAAGACACCCGAGAACACCACTAAAAGTTGCTAAAAAGCGATGACCTTTTCTTGCTGAATGCTACTTGGTGGCATCAACTTGTAACACAATGTCCATCAAAGATACAAGTAGTTGTAGCAAGTCTGCTGTTAAGTTTGTAAATCAATGCACTGGGGTAATACAGCTGTCACAGCTACAAGTGTAATGTATTCCCTTCTTGGTTAAGGATTAAATATATAAACATTCTGAGAACACCTTCTGTAACACCGCTCAAACTATAATTACTAAGAAATTTAGTTTCTCCACAACATGTTTTTGGCCCCCTTAGGTCATTACAGACTAATGCTACTCATGTGGTAGATGGAGGGGAAGGTAAGACACTCAGGCAGCATCAGATGTCAAAAGCTCATTTGACTAAGACAGATAAAGCAACTTGTTGGTATAGCTAATTATTGTGTGTAAACATGCAAGAAGAATTTTCTTTAAAATTTTTGTGGGACTAGTGGCTTTTATTTTGTAAGTTGACCAACAGGAAAATGGGGTGCAGAGAGAGAGGGGAAGATATGCAGTGACCTGAACTCGTGACGGCTGCGTCGAGGACTACATGGGTGGCGGGTTTTACCCTGTTTCACAGCCTGTGCAGGAGGAGCTTTTAAAGAGATCTCTACCCTAATTATGCAGACTATGCACATTTGGGTCATTTGTTTGGCTTGTCGGTTGTTAGTAAATTTAATAAAAGGAATGTAGAAATTACTGCTATTCTAGGGGATTATTTTCTATTCATGCCTTATTCGTTTATTCACAATACAGTGACTTGAAAGATTATCCATGATGATTCAAAATCACTTTTCCAAACTTGTTTCACAAACTTGTGTATATAATACCAGAGACGTAACTCAATTTTATTACAAAAAATGTACAGCATGAATTTGGATTAGATCTCTCAGGGTGGTTACAAGACTTTGCCATTAACTGCCATATGGTAACCAAAGGTAACCTGACCTGCCAGATGGTTTGTTACATGGAACCATCTGGAAAATTCTGTTTGGAAATCGATTACAAAGGGGCAGCCATTTTCAACGAATACTGAGCAGGGTATTGAAACAGATCTAAAGGGCTAGCGTTAGAACCAATTAGATCGATAAAATCATAGGAATTCATCCAGTCAATAAAAGAAGCAACTCTTGTTCATACCTAATATTCTCCAACACTGTAGCTGCCTATATAGGAAGCTGTATTGTAACCTCACAGATGCACTCTGGTCATGTCTATTTAAATGGCTGATTTTTACTTGAATTTATACTTGCCTGCAAAGTTTTTGAAAGTTCTTAAAAGCATTTTGCAGATAAAAGAATTGAAAACTGTATTCTTTTTCTTTCTTTAAATCCTAACAAGAATAATTAGTTTTGCTTTAGAGAATGTAATTGACATATGCAAATGTAGGAGAAAGGTTTTCCAGTTTTAGAAAAATTAAACATCTTTTTCTCTGGTAAGGAAAAAGAAAGAGTTTAACCAGACAATGAAAGCACATTTTGTAAAGAAATGTTGACATGCTGAACATGTACCTCACATGACTGATCACCTTAATGAGCAGCTGTTTCCACTTGAAGAGCAGAACCAGGCCAGACACTTGCTGTCATACAAGAATCATTTATAAAATCCTGAAGGCATCCTTGAATTTATTTGATGTTAAAAGACAAAGCCGTAAGTTGTGATAGAAGGTTTTTGTTTTTAAGTATTGTTTTATTCTTATTAGCTAATTGTACTGTTTAATAACTCAATAATTAATCTATTCTGCATTAAAACAAACAAGATAAGGGCTAATCTGAATTATTGTTCATGTTGTATTTCAAAATATAAATAAAATTATTAGTGGAAGTGATAATTTCATGTGCAAGCCCAAACAATGTCATATTGTCATGTTTTAGTAGCAAAAGACTCAGTTGCAGAGATGAACAGAAACACTGTTCAACACTTTAATAGTAAAATAAGAAAAACTTACAAAAAGGTGACAAAGGCAAAACAGGTAGCACTGGAAGCACTTCAGGACAACAAAGCAACTGGGAGCATGGAACAGAAGGAACCAGTAAAGAGTAATGGCAACCAGAGACCTTAAATACAGGGGGAAAGTGGGGTGAAGGCATGGGGACACAGGTGAGAGAGATCGAGGTAACTGGCAGGCACAGGTGGGATGAATGAGCTTAATTGCCAGGTGGCAGTGTGGAGGGAAGGCGGAGCAACTGAAGGAGGTGACTGGGACTAGATATAAACAGAACACTAAATAAAGAAGGAAGATACAAATGTAAATCTAAAGGTAATAAACAGGAATACACATGAAATTAACTAAGAATGCTATGCAGCACAAGGAATAATTAAGAAAGAAACATCTAACTAATGATAAATAACACTATCGCAGAATAAGGAAAACACACAACGATTATTACACATTTTATGGCAGTAGCATAATCACATTGAAAACATTTAAAAAATCCAACCCTTAATGTCTGTACCTTTATTCATTTAGAGAAAAACATCTCTGAGATGTGATTGATGTTCACAATATCACCGCAAAACACTTATTTGCACACATTAGCAATGACCATAAAATAAAGCAAATTGAAGCATTTTAAAGGTATGCATTATGTTTTTCAAAATTGTCTAAGTGATTTAATAAAGTAATCCATAACTTCCTATATTCAAAGTATAAATGTGAAATGACATAAAAAACCCATTTTGCTTTAACACTGTTCAACATTGGGAAGATAAGAGAACATGGCATTTAGGTCCAATGCCCACAAGAAAATAGCTACCCTTCCAAATTTGCCCATTTCTAAAGTAAGACCAATAATTAAATGGTTTAAAACAAATGAAATCGTGACAAACAAGGCTAGACAAGGATCCAAATGTATGTTGCTACCACACACAGTGAGGAGGATGGTAATGGTGGTGCAAGAAAAATCTCCAAAGCTCACTTTTAGAGAATTGTGGCATGTTTTGGCATCTTGAGCGAGACCAACTGAGACCATCTGTCTCAAACGGCTCTTCTGTCCTACCATCACAAATGTAAACACTCGGCAAAACATTCCTGTTTCAAGTGAGCTGAAGAGAAGAGAGAATCCAGGACTTGGAACAATCTAAACGATATTGTGCACAGAAAAATGGTCAAATATCCCTCTCTCTGTATGCTCAAGCTTTGTGAATATAGAAATAGAAACTAAGTGCTGTTTTGGCGCAACTGGGTTGTACAAGATGTTATGAGCAGGATTACCACCAATTATGGCAATTTTTGTCTATGTGGACATTTATCCACTGCTGATTAAATATATTGAAAGTAAAGGTAGTTTTTTTTGCTAAAGTATGTAAAATTAAAAATGTATAAATACAACAACTTTTAAAACTTCAATCACAAACTGCAGTATTTAAGAATAAAATCTAAAACTACCAGCAAAGACTATTGGTTACACAAAAGCAATGTTTCCAAAAAGATGGGGTTCAAGTTTCAGAGTCTTGAGGTGATTGTTGAAAACACTGCCGCCTTTAGTTTTCAGCCTTGTAGCGTTGCACAGCAACCAGGCCTTGGTTACAGGACCTTAGGGACCTGCTTGGAACATATTGATTTCGTGGTGGTGTGATGTATGCTAGTGCTTCTCCATTTAGAGCACTATAAGTAAGAACCATGATATTATGATGTACTGGAAAGTGAAAGGGGACCCGGTTTGGCCAAGCTCATGTGCAAGTTAGAAGCCCTGGCATTGGAGTTTTGAACAACCTTAAGACTAATTTGTTCAGGCAGGTGAACAATGAGTCGCAGAGATCAAGTCTTCATAAAATTAATGCAATTAATCAATTACAATTTACAGTTCTGACTGTAATAAAGTAGAACTGAACTTTGCTATATTTAAGTGATAAAAACATCAGCGATCCAGAGATTGGACAAAGACATCTGATGCAAAGGAATACCCCAAGATTGTTTATAGAACACAGCCTAAGAAGTAAGAGGACCAAGAGTTTTCATTACCAGGGATACGTTTTAATCATGGTGGCGCAGTTTGTAGCATCGTTGTCCTGGGTTCGACTGCCAGCCGGGGGTCTTTCTGCATGGAGTTTGCATGCTCTCCCTGTGCATGCATGGGTTCTCTCTGCATCCTCCGGCTGTCTCCCACAGTCCAAAAACATGACTGTTAGGTTAATTGGTCTCTATATTTCCCTTAGGTATGAATGGGTGTCTGAATGTTTTTTTTTCCTTTCTGTCTCTGTGTTGCCCTGCGATGGACTGGCAACCCGTCCAGGGTGTACCCCACCTCTCACCCGTAGGCTGCGCCAGATACAGGGGTTAGACAATGAAACTGAAACACCTGTCATTTTAGTGTGGGAGGTTTCATGGCTAAATTGGACCAGCCTGGTAGCCAGTCTTCATTGATTGCACATTGCACCAGTAAGAGCAGAGTATGAAGGTTCAATTAGCAGGGTAAGAGCACAGTTTTGCTCAAAATATTGAAATGCACACAACATTATGGGTGACATACCAGAAGTCAAGAGAGGACAAATTGTTGGTGCACGTCTTGCTGGCGCATCTGTAACCAAGACAGCAAGTCTTTGTGATGTATCAAGAGCCACGGTATCCAGGGTAATGTCAGCATACCACCAAGAAGGACGAACCACATCCAATAGGATTAACTGGGAACGCAAGAGGAAGCTGTCTGAAAGGGATGTTCGGGTGCTAACCCGGATTGTATCCAAAAAACATAAAACCACGGCTGCCCAAATCACGGCAGAATTAAATGTGCACCTCAACTCTCCTGTTTTCACCAGAACTGTCCGTCGGGAGCTCCACAGGGTCAATATACACGGCCGGGCTGCTATAGCCAAACCTTCGGTCACTCATGCCAATGCCAAACGTCGCTTTCAATGGTACAAGGAGTGCAAATATTGGGCTGTGGACAATGTGAAACATGTATTGTTCTCTGATGAGTCCACCTTTACTGTTTTCCCCACATCCGGGAGAGTTACGGTGTGGAGAAGCCCCAAAGAAGCGTACCACCCAGACTGTTGCATGCCCAGAGTGAAGCATGGGGGTGGATCAGTGATGGTTTGGGCTGCCATATCATGGCATTCCCTTGGCCCAATACTTGTGCTAGATGGGCGCATCACTGCCAAGGACTACCGAACCATTCTTGAGGACCATGTGCATCCAGTGGTTCAAACATTGTATCCTGAAGGCGATGCCGTGTATCAGGATGTCAATGCACCAATACACACAACAAGACTGGTGAAAGATTGGTTTGATGAACATGAAAGTGAAGTTGAACATCTCCCATGGCCTGCACAGTCAACAGATCTAAATATTATTGAGCCACTTTGTTGTGTTTTGGAGGAGCGAGTCAGGAAACGTTTTCCTCCACCAGTATCACATAGTGACCTGGCCACTATCCTGCGAGAAGAATGGCTTAAAATCCCTCCGACCACTGTGCAGGACTTGTATCTGTCATTCCCAAGAAGAATTGACGCTGTATTAGCCACAAAAGGAGGCCTTACACCATACTAATAAATTATTGTGGTCTAAAACCAGGTGTTTCAGTTTCATTGTCCAACCCCTGTAGGTCATAGATTCATATATCGTGATAAAAACAGACCTATGTAGGCTCAGATTGCATCCCACCCTTTGTTGAAGTATTTTCATCTACAGGAGGTGTGTTATTCAGCAGAGAAAAAGCCAGAACTTTGCTTCCAAGACTCTTGTGTGCATGAACACCCACACATAGTCATCCCAGACAATGAACACACAGATCTAAATAGAAGGAAATACAAGGTTTGCAGAGGAAAACAGTTTCACACCTCGTAAAACATAAATACACTGTTGTATTTCCCTGTAGCAAGTAGTTGCTTGCTACTGTATTGCAGTTAAAATATCATGTACTGGAACTGTAACACATGGGAGGCAACTACACCATTCACATTTAACGTGTAGCAGAAAGTTCGGCAAACATAGAAAGAGCAAGACAAACAAAAGGGGGTTAAAAAATGAGAGATCCTAAACCAACACATCTGGAGTAAGGCCCAGTCAGGAGAAAGAAAGTGAGGTCTCAGAATGTCTGATATTCTGCCACAAAGAAATCTGACTAACAAATGAGGAAAGGGAGATTTACAAGTTGTTAAATCGTGCTGCATGAACTTTGTTCGTTGAGTAAACGGCTTCATCCACTGTTAATCCTTTATCCACTTCCTTGAGAGATAGCCACTTTCTGGTAGTCCTGCATTGTTTGCTGACCTCTCGTCAGAGCTCAGACGTGAGATGTGTGATGGAGGCCTTCAGTGCTGATAAAGACTGATAACTCACTCCCCCCACTGCAGAGCTGATCCTGCAACTACCACAGCTTCCATTAGGCCCAAAAGGCTGAATGGCCTCCCAGTCGTTTTAGTGCTATCTGAGGTTATATCCTCTGTTCAGAGTACCTTATGCAAACCCTGGTTTTCTGTGCTGAGATTGCTATCAGTGAAGATATTTATGTGCTGCACATGTTTCCGATTGTTTAACCTTTAGACCTGAGCAGGAGGGGGGCAGCTGCAGTCCCTGTGGGCTTGAGACCTCTCTCCTGCCCTTGTAAGTAAACGGACACTGATGGAATCAGATGTTGCTCTTATAAGTGGGTAATGGACTGGGTTGAAAGACCCTTGATAAAACTGGTGACAAGGAAGCTGAAGATTGGACCAATCTGAACAGCAATATTCAGTTATTTTTCTTTTCTTTAACCCCTAAGAACCCTTTCTTTTTGATTTCGTATCATTGAAAGGTTAATTTATTTCAGAAATACAAAATGTAAAACCCATGAATACATTTATTAAATAAAGTGACTTATTTCTGTCAATTTTGATGATTATGGCTTACAGTTAACAAAAAAAAACAAAACCCAAACTCGTGCAAAAGAAGCCCATGTTCAGGGCTCCCTTAGCATGAATCACTGCATCAATGCAGTGTGGGTCTGCCAAGCTCTCAGTGAAGCCCAGGTTACTTTAATAGCGGCTTTCAGCTTGTCTGCATCGCTGCTTCTGGTGGCTCTCGTCTTCCTATTGCTAAAAGTACATAGATTCTCTGTGGGGTTTAGGTCAGAGGAGTTTGCTGGCCAATCAAGCACAGTGGTACCATGGTAATTAAACCAGATATTGATACATTTAGTTTGTGGGCATGTGGCAAGTTCTGAGAAAAATAAAATTTACATTTTTATTACATTTGTTAGCAGAAAGAAGCACGAAGTGTTCTAAAATGCCCTGTAGGTGGCTGCACTTACTTTGGACTTGATAAAACACAGTGGACCAAAACCAGCAGATAGCATGGCCTCCCCACATCATCACAGATTAAGGAAACTTCACTTTGGACATCATAGCGTCAAAGCTGGATGCTTTGCCTCTTCATTCTTCCTCCAGACTCTGGAACCTTGATTTCTACATTAAATGTAAACATTTTTTTTACTGAAAAGGCTACAGGACACTGTGCAGCAGTCCAGTCTTTTTCTGGTCCAGAAGTGCCTTAATACAAAGAATGCAACAACTGTAGCCCTTTTCCCTAATAGGGGTTTGTGTGGTGGCTTTTGAACCACTGATTCCAATCGCGGTCCTTGTGGATCTTTCACAAACTCCTGAATGGGGTTTGTCTTCAGATTTTTTTCAAGGCTGCAGTTGTCTCAGTTGCTTTTGCACCCTTTTCTAGTACCCTTTACCTTCCACTCAACTTTCCAACTTAAAAATGTTTGGATATAGCACTCTGTAAACAGCCAGCTTCTTTAGCAAGGAACCTTTGGGACTTACGCTCCTTGTGAAGGACATTAATGACTGTCGTCTTGGCAACAGTCAAGTCAGCAGTCTTCTGCATGATGATGTAGGCCAGAACATAATATTTATCTATTAAAAATATTTTTTATGTTTGGTGTCTGTAAAATTGCAATTTTCAGAGAAAATTAATTTTGACTTTTCATGAGCTGTAAGCCATGACCATCCACCTTAACAAAAATAAACGAATGATATATAAATGAAGTATATCACTTCTGTGTATGAACTGAAACTCCCCTTTTTGTCTTTGTGTACAGACTTTCTTTACCATGTATTGAAAAAAAAAAACAGATATTTGCTCTGAATTAGCTAATTTATTTTTCAACTGCTGGGAATGCACAATTTTTTTTATTATTTGTACTTATCCACTATACTGTAATGTATTCTACTATGTACTGTGTATTCTGTTCTAAACTCAGCAATTCACAGATACACATCTTTTATTAAGAATTATTGTCCTGTTTCTAAATGTAATTTAAACTCAACTTTGTTTTTACCTAACTATTTAATAACCGGCTCTTGAACCAGTCCTATTTTAGGACAGAAGTCCTTTGGTGTAAAATCCCTAAAAATGAGAGTTCAGGGCCCGCGTATAGATCGGTTGAAACAGTCCACTCCATTATCTTCCTGCAACAGTAGCAGCAGTTTGTGTTGCTGACTGAATCTATTTCACTGGCAGACAAAATGACTTTGGTGATCCTGATAAGCAGTATCCTGATAAGTGGATCAAGCATGTGGATTGACCTGTAGTGGTCTCAGTTGTATAGTAGCATTGCTGTAGACACATAGTTGCAGAGTGGTTGAGATATTCATTGACCAGGATTTACCAGGATTTGCGACTGGTCTGCCAAACCTCAAGCAGAGCAGTGGCCTTGATCCTCCTGGAGCCCTGGCAATGTGCAGAGATCTGAGCAAACATTTAATTTCAGAGTTTTTATTGCCTTCAACAACACGATTTTGGAAGTTGTCAAACAGTTTGTGGAAAGGGCAATGCTAAGCTGGAGACTAAACTCAGATTGCTTTCTGTTGCAAGCCAACCAACCAAAATGGAAGAAATTGACTTTCCATTTTTTTTAGCCCTTTAAGGAAAGAAAAAGAAAAAAAAACATTGGACATTAAACACAAAAACAACATTATACCTGATTTTTAAAGAGTGAATTTTTATTTTTAAGTTATTGAACTACTGTATATACCTACATTATGGGTCAAAAAATTTTGATACTCTTCCTCACCTAATGGGTCTCTTTATTTTCATGACTATTTATATTGTAGATTCTCACCAAAGGCCACAAAACTGTGAATGAAAACACATGGAATTATGTAGTAAACAAAAAGTGTGAAATAACTCTAAACATATTATTTTAGATTCTTCAAAATAGCCACCCTTTCCTCTGATTACTGCTATGATCTCTTGGCGTTCTCTCCATGAGCTTCATGAGGTGGTCACCTGAAATGGTTTTCCAAAGAGTCTTGAAAGAACTTCCCAGCGGTTCATTGAGAGACGGCCAGAGGTTAATATTTCAGTCATCTAAAATATAAAATATATTTACATTTTTAATATTTAAAGTTCTTTTACAAGTTTTTGTTTGCTACATCATTGCATATGGGCCAGCTCTGTTGGTGTAGACGTCTAAGCGTTCAGCCCATGAATTGAGGCTTCAGTCCTCGATGCGGCGGTCCGAGGTTTGAGTCCCGGCCCTGGCGACATTTGCCGCATGTCTTCCCCTTTCTCCGCCAACGTTTACAGTCTACCTACTGTCAAAAAATGTGAAAAAAATAAAGGCACTGGTGCTGCAAACATTTTACTTTTATTCTTTATATGTATTTTTTAAAGGCATTAACATTTTAAGTAACATTTACTTTTTTATTTTTATCATTTAAAATGTATTATTTAATGGACAAGATTATTTAATTGCACATTTCACAATTTAATGGTATATTTAATTAGTTAATGTATTAAAATAAATACTTTGTACATTTAATTATTTAATGGGACATTTAATGGTAAAATTATTTATTTCATGATACACTGTATGTATTTATTAAATTTTTTACCTATTGGCCCCCCATATACCTCAGGGGTCACATAACAATGATTCTGAAAATCATCACGTGACCCCCTACTTGGTGTTCCATGAGCCCCCGGACATGCCCGACCCCTACTTTGGGAACCCCTTATCTAGTGAATACTGGACTGAAGTTTTATGCAGAAATGAAAAAATACGGTATTTTTAAAATAACTGCAGTTAACATGTATCTTAAACACTGTTTACAGCTTTCATTTCAGGCATTATGAAAAAACTGATAAAAACACAGTTGGTGGTAGTGTGTCTGGCAATAATGGCTGTGAGTAGCAGATGTAAATCTAACTGTAACAACAAAAGGGTTTCAAATATGCAATTGTATCTGAATGTTAGAACTTGGTGCCTGATAGGGAAGTAATGTATCCAAGTCAAATACCATGCTGCAGTGTGAGTAAATTTCCAGAGCCAATTAAAGCAACTCCTGCCTCTCTCCTGTGTGTGTTTACCTTAATGTTTGTGGCCTGTCCACTTGAGCTGGATTGCTACGTTCTCCCTTATGTTGAAGGAGGGCTTCCTCTTAATCCATCCTTCATGAGAGCAAGTTGATTGTTTCCGATCAATGCACTGCCTTAAGTTTGCATAATCATATTAATAGTTGCATTCAGTGGTTTTTGGCACAAATAACATTGTGGCAAAAGCTTCCTGTTCAAGGGATAGTATTTTTTTAACGTGAGGTTCTGTTAAAAGTTAGTAAGTAGTTGATTTCTTACATGCAGTAGAGATCTCTCTTAGTGTCTCCATTTAGTGTAAATCCAGATTAGTTAGTCCTGAAAGATGAAGCAAACAGCTAAGCCGGCCACTCCAACTTCAAAAACTTCATAGCTGTTTATGCACACGCTAATTTATGAACCTTTAAACCGTTGTCATGTTTGCATTAGGCGATTATTTACATAGAAGCTGGTGATAATGGGAGAGAGGGGTAGGAGGCAGTGCAACACCAATTATGTCCCTGTGTGAAGCACATACTGAGGACAAAACATGAAAAGTGTTTCCTGTCTAAGTAGCTCCCTGATATATACTAAAGTGGTGTAAAAAGCAAAGATATTGTAGTGGTTTGAGTGGATACTATTGTGTATTTACACTGCCTTACTTTCACATATTTAAAACATTTATTTTTGGTCATCGTAATGGTGATAGTTAACAACTAATGAAAACCTTGGTTAATACTTGGTCAGGGTCCTTTTGTATGAATTACTGCAATGATGCAGCGTGACATGGAGATGATCAGCCGTGACTCTGAGTGTTTTCAAAGGGTTCAGAAAGTCCAGATCAGTTTAATAGCAACCTTCAGTCGCTCTGCTTTGTTGGATCTCTTTCATCTCATCTTATTCTTGACAAAGCATTGTAGAATTTCTTTGCCAAGGGTGGCAAACTCAATCACCGCAGGGGACAAAGCACAAATGATGGACTGCATTGTCGGCCAAACAGGATTAATGTTTATTCATGAAATTAAAGTAAATGTAATTTAATTAGAAATATGTGTTTCAAAACCAAGAAAGTTCTTTCCACAATACAATAAATGGAAAACCATTGTTTTTTTTACAAGAAAAAACACATCAAGCAAGAATGTCATGTAATTGCAGAGAAAATATAAAAACAAAATTTAAACAGAGACATTTTTTGTTTGAGCCTGTCGTTTCTGCTGCATGGGATTTCAATCATGGTCATTAAAAGTGTTTCAAAGTTCTGGCAGTCTGCTTTAAATGTCACTGGTAGACAGCAGCACTGATCTTAGACTTGATAAAACACAGTGGGGCAACACCAGCAGACGACATGGCTCCTCAGATCATCACTGACTGTGACAACTTCACTCTGGACCTAAAGCAACTTGGATTCTGTGACTCTCCACGAAGTCCAGTCCTTTTTCTCCTTAGTCCAGATAAGACACTTCCCATGTTGCGTCTGCTTCAGGAGTAGCTAAACACAAGGAAAGCAACATTTGTAGCCCATGTCCTGGACACGTCTTTGTGTGGTGGCTATTGATGCACTAACTCCAACCTCAGTCCAGTCTTGTGAATCTCCCACAAACGCTAGAATGGGTTTTGGTTCACAATCCTCTATTGACTTTGGTTATCACTGGTGCTTGTGCACCTTTCTATCAAGCTTTTTCCTTGCACTCAACCTTCCAGGAATATGCATGGATGCAGCACTGTATTAAAAATGTTTTTTTTCATTGGTGCTACGTAATTTCTTATTTTAAGATAAATTAAATGTTTGGTTTTCTTGAGCTGTCAGCTATAAATATTAAAATTAATTTGAAGCTTGAATTATATCACTGTGTGTTTGATCTATTCATTATAAGAGTCTCCTTTTTTAATTAATTAGTATAATAAATTAAGTTTAAAATGTTAATCTCGATAGTCATTCTCTGACTCGATGCAATCTGCTGGGTTTCCTTAGATAGAAAAACTTTTTATCCAATTTGAATAAATAACAGAATCTGACTGCAGTGTTCAATGATTAAGATTAATTGGAATGTATGTACCTGACTTTTGTGAAGTGCCTTGAGACAACATGTGTTGTGAATTGGCGCTATATAAATAAACTGAATTGAATTTACCTGTATACAGAACGAATATGCCAAGAGCCACCTGCTACGTTGAATGCTTTTAACATTTTAACAGAACCTCAAAAGATCCTGAACAATTGCCCGGAGCTCCTGACCTAAAACCTAATTAAAGCCACTGTCAATCCCATTCAGTGGCATCATTTTGATTATATATCAATTAAGAGCTTCCATGCTTTAATATACGTATGGTGTAATGATCCGATTGAAAGCACTAGAGTCTGTGTGTGTGTATACATACGTATAAAATGTAAAAATGTAAGTAGTGATAATTGGCTGAATCATTTGGTTTGGCATGTCATAAACCAGTCATGTTTAGTTTAAAAGGTTTCTACACTGAGTGATTCGTCATTTCCAGCCAATAATTTTCTCTGCCTTATCTCACGCAATTTAAAAAGGAAACATTTTCATCCTGTTTTCCCCTAAAGTAGCCCTGCTAGGCTCTTTAAAACAAAGCTCTTACTGAAACACACAGAGGTAGAAGAAAACAGATTTATTGTTGCAAATAGCTTGTCAGGGCTTTACCCTCCTCAGTGTTGTGTCCCCTTCGCACAAAGTGTCAAATACAATTCAATTTCTGCCTCTGACTCAGCTGGGGCTAACACGGTCAAGCAAATGCTTATTTTCTGAAGGGCCCCGGGGAGTTACACTTTCCAGCTTATCAACATTTATTAACCTTAGCACTGAGGTTTGTTCTATGATTTGGATTCTTTGGGAAACACTGAAATTGGATTTTTTTTTTCCTCCCTCGCCTCTGGGGTGACATATGCTCAACAACTTGTCACAAGCAGGAGAAAAATCTAAATGCTTGTTACTTCTACTATTTTACCCTGAAAGCCAATAGCTTCTCACTTTTTTCTTGTTTTGGTCTTTTCTTATGTGCCAAAAAGAAATGTCTTTCAACTGAACCATTGACAGGCCAATGAATATAATGAGCTTTTAAGGCCAACATGTTTTTTAATCCAAGTTAGTAAATGTCTAAAAGAACAAACAGGGTTTTTTTTTTTTTTTGATTTCTTCTTGTGCCACAGCTCTGCTTTAAAGTAAATTGTAGCTCTATGTCAGTTGGACATGGTGTCGAGTTCTTAGCTTGTTGACTGGTGCCAAAAGATCAGAAGACATCAGTTATTGAAGGTTTCTTTGACTGCCTCAAGTAATTATTTCCAGAGAATTTTAAGCAACCAAATGTCTCCCGGCAGAAGTTTGTTAATAGACTTTACTGCTTGGAAGACTTTTGCAGGACCTTTCAGAGTTGACTTGATGTCAGAAAATAAAGACAAAATAATGGCTTAGACTTGACAATAGACTGAGATGGAAAGTAACCAAAACAAAATTCCTTTGCTTTGCAGATCTTGATTGCCAAGATACAAAAAATGTTTACTCTCACCAGCCCCTTTATTTGGTACACATTGTTAGTAAGGGATTAGAGGCTCTTAAACCTTCTAAACAGCAAGATATCTGAAACATTCTGCAGATATTTTGGTCCATATTCACATGGCAGCATCACAGTTTATGGGGATTTGTTGGCTGCACATCCGTGATCCAAATCTCCTGTTTTACAGCTTCCCAAAGGTGCCCTGTTGGATTAGGACCTTCTTCCTTTCCTACTTCGAAATAAGAGTCTCAAATATACAGTGGTTGCAGGGTGTAGAGTGTAAACCACTTGACTTCATATCCAAAGCTCTTAATAATTGGTTACACTTACTCTCCAGATGAACTCACATGCTGACAACAACTGGACAGCATAGAAATGTTATGTTACAATATGGAGAGATCCTCTAGTAATAAATATGCAGTAACGCACGATTCAGTGGATAAACCAATACAGTATGAATAAATTCAGAGCTTATTCGGGATACTCTTCATGGATAGATGGATTCCAAACAAAGCCAAATATGTTCATGTCACTTGTCGAGGGTGGTGATGCTTTGTAAACTGGCCCTTGCGTGAAGTGTGCATATCCATAAGTGTGTCATCCATTTTGCTTGGCAAGAAGTGATAGCCCCCACCCTCTGACTGGGATCTGGATTATTAGCTTAAGGTCTCTAAAAATATCCCTCTGCCTGTTTAAGCCTTTGACAGCGGCAACATCTCACACATTTTGATAGCTTCATAATAACTACGGCTTCAGAAGGGCTCGTGCACTCAGGCTGCCTTGTTATCTTATACCTTCTTTGCCCAAAGAGGAGAAAAGGCGGAGAACTTGCAGGCCCTGGAATCTGCCACAGTCCTCTCTCTCTGTCTTTTTCTGGAATCCGACTTGGCAGCAGATCATCAAAAGCGAGCATGCAATCATGGCAATCTCAGAACAAACAAGATGCTTTCTTCAGTGCGGGGGGATTCTGCCCAGATGTCACTTTAAGGCACTTGTCATTGTTTCAACAGCTGCACAAGCACATGGGATGTCATTTGGAAGCCGTCTACCACAACATACCAAAACAAGCCCATGTCAAACACGAAACATACGCAGCCTGGAACAGGAGATGTTTTTGAATATTAATGCCATAAGCTTCTTAAGGAATTGCAACTCTAATTACCTATGTGCTCTGTTTTATTGTCTTGCATGTGCAGTCTGAGTAATTATATATTTACCACCATACAGTGTTTATAGACGAGGTTTATATAAGCTTATATTACAAATATTTCTGATGTTGGAATTCATACCAACTGATAGAAATTAATAAATTCCTGAAAAGGATTACAGTGTACACATGTGGCTCATAGATACTGCTTCAATTATATTTTCTCCTGACGCCCACACACACTCGAAAGGCTTTTCTCACAAATATTATAGCTGCTAACTAGAGGGAGGGTGAGGCAGAGCTATGTGCTCAGCTCAGCGGCACCATCGTTACTGCAGCCTTCATTTATGTTTTTCTTTTAAATGCTTTGTTGTGAAATACAACTGTTTTGACAGGACGTTTTCTAAGCCGCTCTTGTCTCCACGAGATGCCTCATGCTTTGTCAGTGATTGAGTGCTCCTGAGGAGAAAAGTCAATACGTGGTCATAAATAAAGGAAAACAAAATGTGAGACCTGAATCTTCAATGGATTGAAAAGGCAGTGAGGTGAAATCAGAAGACATGGCTACCTTAAATGATTATAAAACAGCTCTTTGACTGCATCAGCTAATTGTGGACAGAGTGGGGGGTGATGAGTTGACATATTGCTGGTGCTGTGAAGTTGATCCAAACCAGAGAGAGACATGAGGGTTCCCTCCAGGGACCAGTAACCTTATTGTTCCATGTCATCTCCTCCCCTTCTGTTTGAGGAGCAAGATGTCAACCTCTCCCCAAGGTCACACAAACACCCACCCTGCTCCAGCACATAATTGGATTATTTAGAATCGCAAAATCAACTTATTGCCCTGTCTGAGGTCAGACGTGAACTAGGTTGTCTTTCTTGATTTACAGCATTGTTCCATACTGATAGGTAACTGTTTTTGTCTTTAGTTATAAGATGGTAGATTGAGTTGAATAGTATAAATCATATAAGGGATAACAATGTAAAGGGCGTATGTCATCATTTTTACACCTTTTACCTCTTCTAATTTTGTCCGGGCTTGTAGCTCACAATAATTATATTCCATTTCAAGATCAAAATCAGAAAATATCTGTAAAAAACTGTGAAAGAATATAAGCGAGCACAAGACACCCGAGAACACCACTAAAAGTTGCTAAAAAGCGATGACCTTTTCTTGCTGAATGCTACTTGGTGGCATCAACTTGTAACACAATGTCCATCAAAGATACAAGTAGTTGTAGCAAGTCTGCTGTTAAGTTTGTAAATCAATGCACTGGGGTAATACAGCTGTCACAGCTACAAGTGTAATGTATTCCCTTCTTGGTTAAGGATTAAATATATAAACATTCTGAGAACACCTTCTGTAACACCGCTCAAACTATAATTACTAAGAAATTTAGTTTCTCCACAACATGTTTTTGGCCCCCTTAGGTCATTACAGACTAATGCTACTCATGTGGTAGATGGAGGGGAAGGTAAGACACTCAGGCAGCATCAGATGTCAAAAGCTCATTTGACTAAGACAGATAAAGCAACTTGTTGGTATAGCTAATTATTGTGTGTAAACATGCAAGAAGAATTTTCTTTAAAATTTTTGTGGGACTAGTGGCTTTTATTTTGTAAGTTGACCAACAGGAAAATGGGGTGCAGAGAGAGAGGGGAAGATATGCAGTGACCTGAACTCGTGACGGCTGCGTCGAGGACTACATGGGTGGCGGGTTTTACCCTGTTTCACAGCCTGTGCAGGAGGAGCTTTTAAAGAGATCTCTACCCTAATTATGCAGACTATGCACATTTGGGTCATTTGTTTGGCTTGTCGGTTGTTAGTAAATTTAATAAAAGGAATGTAGAAATTACTGCTATTCTAGGGGATTATTTTCTATTCATGCCTTATTCGTTTATTCACAATACAGTGACTTGAAAGATTATCCATGATGATTCAAAATCACTTTTCCAAACTTGTTTCACAAACTTGTGTATATAATACCAGAGACGTAACTCAATTTTATTACAAAAAATGTACAGCATGAATTTGGATTAGATCTCTCAGGGTGGTTACAAGACTTTGCCATTAACTGCCATATGGTAACCAAAGGTAACCTGACCTGCCAGATGGTTTGTTACATGGAACCATCTGGAAAATTCTGTTTGGAAATCGATTACAAAGGGGCAGCCATTTTCAACGAATACTGAGCAGGGTATTGAAACAGATCTAAAGGGCTAGCGTTAGAACCAATTAGATCGATAAAATCATAGGAATTCATCCAGTCAATAAAAGAAGCAACTCTTGTTCATACCTAATATTCTCCAACACTGTAGCTGCCTATATAGGAAGCTGTATTGTAACCTCACAGATGCACTCTGGTCATGTCTATTTAAATGGCTGATTTTTACTTGAATTTATACTTGCCTGCAAAGTTTTTGAAAGTTCTTAAAAGCATTTTGCAGATAAAAGAATTGAAAACTGTATTCTTTTTCTTTCTTTAAATCCTAACAAGAATAATTAGTTTTGCTTTAGAGAATGTAATTGACATATGCAAATGTAGGAGAAAGGTTTTCCAGTTTTAGAAAAATTAAACATCTTTTTCTCTGGTAAGGAAAAAGAAAGAGTTTAACCAGACAATGAAAGCACATTTTGTAAAGAAATGTTGACATGCTGAACATGTACCTCACATGACTGATCACCTTAATGAGCAGCTGTTTCCACTTGAAGAGCAGAACCAGGCCAGACACTTGCTGTCATACAAGAATCATTTATAAAATCCTGAAGGCATCCTTGAATTTATTTGATGTTAAAAGACAAAGCCGTAAGTTGTGATAGAAGGTTTTTGTTTTTAAGTATTGTTTTATTCTTATTAGCTAATTGTACTGTTTAATAACTCAATAATTAATCTATTCTGCATTAAAACAAACAAGATAAGGGCTAATCTGAATTATTGTTCATGTTGTATTTCAAAATATAAATAAAATTATTAGTGGAAGTGATAATTTCATGTGCAAGCCCAAACAATGTCATATTGTCATGTTTTAGTAGCAAAAGACTCAGTTGCAGAGATGAACAGAAACACTGTTCAACACTTTAATAGTAAAATAAGAAAAACTTACAAAAAGGTGACAAAGGCAAAACAGGTAGCACTGGAAGCACTTCAGGACAACAAAGCAACTGGGAGCATGGAACAGAAGGAACCAGTAAAGAGTAATGGCAACCAGAGACCTTAAATACAGGGGGAAAGTGGGGTGAAGGCATGGGGACACAGGTGAGAGAGATCGAGGTAACTGGCAGGCACAGGTGGGATGAATGAGCTTAATTGCCAGGTGGCAGTGTGGAGGGAAGGCGGAGCAACTGAAGGAGGTGACTGGGACTAGATATAAACAGAACACTAAATAAAGAAGGAAGATACAAATGTAAATCTAAAGGTAATAAACAGGAATACACATGAAATTAACTAAGAATGCTATGCAGCACAAGGAATAATTAAGAAAGAAACATCTAACTAATGATAAATAACACTATCGCAGAATAAGGAAAACACACAACGATTATTACACATTTTATGGCAGTAGCATAATCACATTGAAAACATTTAAAAAATCCAACCCTTAATGTCTGTACCTTTATTCATTTAGAGAAAAACATCTCTGAGATGTGATTGATGTTCACAATATCACCGCAAAACACTTATTTGCACACATTAGCAATGACCATAAAATAAAGCAAATTGAAGCATTTTAAAGGTATGCATTATGTTTTTCAAAATTGTCTAAGTGATTTAATAAAGTAATCCATAACTTCCTATATTCAAAGTATAAATGTGAAATGACATAAAAAACCCATTTTGCTTTAACACTGTTCAACATTGGGAAGATAAGAGAACATGGCATTTAGGTCCAATGCCCACAAGAAAATAGCTACCCTTCCAAATTTGCCCATTTCTAAAGTAAGACCAATAATTAAATGGTTTAAAACAAATGAAATCGTGACAAACAAGGCTAGACAAGGATCCAAATGTATGTTGCTACCACACACAGTGAGGAGGATGGTAATGGTGGTGCAAGAAAAATCTCCAAAGCTCACTTTTAGAGAATTGTGGCATGTTTTGGCATCTTGAGCGAGACCAACTGAGACCATCTGTCTCAAACGGCTCTTCTGTCCTACCATCACAAATGTAAACACTCGGCAAAACATTCCTGTTTCAAGTGAGCTGAAGAGAAGAGAGAATCCAGGACTTGGAACAATCTAAACGATATTGTGCACAGAAAAATGGTCAAATATCCCTCTCTCTGTATGCTCAAGCTTTGTGAATATAGAAATAGAAACTAAGTGCTGTTTTGGCGCAACTGGGTTGTACAAGATGTTATGAGCAGGATTACCACCAATTATGGCAATTTTTGTCTATGTGGACATTTATCCACTGCTGATTAAATATATTGAAAGTAAAGGTAGTTTTTTTTGCTAAAGTATGTAAAATTAAAAATGTATAAATACAACAACTTTTAAAACTTCAATCACAAACTGCAGTATTTAAGAATAAAATCTAAAACTACCAGCAAAGACTATTGGTTACACAAAAGCAATGTTTCCAAAAAGATGGGGTTCAAGTTTCAGAGTCTTGAGGTGATTGTTGAAAACACTGCCGCCTTTAGTTTTCAGCCTTGTAGCGTTGCACAGCAACCAGGCCTTGGTTACAGGACCTTAGGGACCTGCTTGGAACATATTGATTTCGTGGTGGTGTGATGTATGCTAGTGCTTCTCCATTTAGAGCACTATAAGTAAGAACCATGATATTATGATGTACTGGAAAGTGAAAGGGGACCCGGTTTGGCCAAGCTCATGTGCAAGTTAGAAGCCCTGGCATTGGAGTTTTGAACAACCTTAAGACTAATTTGTTCAGGCAGGTGAACAATGAGTCGCAGAGATCAAGTCTTCATAAAATTAATGCAATTAATCAATTACAATTTACAGTTCTGACTGTAATAAAGTAGAACTGAACTTTGCTATATTTAAGTGATAAAAACATCAGCGATCCAGAGATTGGACAAAGACATCTGATGCAAAGGAATACCCCAAGATTGTTTATAGAACACAGCCTAAGAAGTAAGAGGACCAAGAGTTTTCATTACCAGGGATACGTTTTAATCATGGTGGCGCAGTTTGTAGCATCGTTGTCCTGGGTTCGACTGCCAGCCGGGGGTCTTTCTGCATGGAGTTTGCATGCTCTCCCTGTGCATGCATGGGTTCTCTCTGCATCCTCCGGCTGTCTCCCACAGTCCAAAAACATGACTGTTAGGTTAATTGGTCTCTATATTTCCCTTAGGTATGAATGGGTGTCTGAATGTTTTTTTTTCCTTTCTGTCTCTGTGTTGCCCTGCGATGGACTGGCAACCCGTCCAGGGTGTACCCCACCTCTCACCCGTAGGCTGCGCCAGATACAGGGGTTAGACAATGAAACTGAAACACCTGTCATTTTAGTGTGGGAGGTTTCATGGCTAAATTGGACCAGCCTGGTAGCCAGTCTTCATTGATTGCACATTGCACCAGTAAGAGCAGAGTATGAAGGTTCAATTAGCAGGGTAAGAGCACAGTTTTGCTCAAAATATTGAAATGCACACAACATTATGGGTGACATACCAGAAGTCAAGAGAGGACAAATTGTTGGTGCACGTCTTGCTGGCGCATCTGTAACCAAGACAGCAAGTCTTTGTGATGTATCAAGAGCCACGGTATCCAGGGTAATGTCAGCATACCACCAAGAAGGACGAACCACATCCAATAGGATTAACTGGGAACGCAAGAGGAAGCTGTCTGAAAGGGATGTTCGGGTGCTAACCCGGATTGTATCCAAAAAACATAAAACCACGGCTGCCCAAATCACGGCAGAATTAAATGTGCACCTCAACTCTCCTGTTTTCACCAGAACTGTCCGTCGGGAGCTCCACAGGGTCAATATACACGGCCGGGCTGCTATAGCCAAACCTTCGGTCACTCATGCCAATGCCAAACGTCGCTTTCAATGGTACAAGGAGTGCAAATATTGGGCTGTGGACAATGTGAAACATGTATTGTTCTCTGATGAGTCCACCTTTACTGTTTTCCCCACATCCGGGAGAGTTACGGTGTGGAGAAGCCCCAAAGAAGCGTACCACCCAGACTGTTGCATGCCCAGAGTGAAGCATGGGGGTGGATCAGTGATGGTTTGGGCTGCCATATCATGGCATTCCCTTGGCCCAATACTTGTGCTAGATGGGCGCATCACTGCCAAGGACTACCGAACCATTCTTGAGGACCATGTGCATCCAGTGGTTCAAACATTGTATCCTGAAGGCGATGCCGTGTATCAGGATGTCAATGCACCAATACACACAACAAGACTGGTGAAAGATTGGTTTGATGAACATGAAAGTGAAGTTGAACATCTCCCATGGCCTGCACAGTCAACAGATCTAAATATTATTGAGCCACTTTGTTGTGTTTTGGAGGAGCGAGTCAGGAAACGTTTTCCTCCACCAGTATCACATAGTGACCTGGCCACTATCCTGCGAGAAGAATGGCTTAAAATCCCTCCGACCACTGTGCAGGACTTGTATCTGTCATTCCCAAGAAGAATTGACGCTGTATTAGCCACAAAAGGAGGCCTTACACCATACTAATAAATTATTGTGGTCTAAAACCAGGTGTTTCAGTTTCATTGTCCAACCCCTGTAGGTCATAGATTCATATATCGTGATAAAAACAGACCTATGTAGGCTCAGATTGCATCCCACCCTTTGTTGAAGTATTTTCATCTACAGGAGGTGTGTTATTCAGCAGAGAAAAAGCCAGAACTTTGCTTCCAAGACTCTTGTGTGCATGAACACCCACACATAGTCATCCCAGACAATGAACACACAGATCTAAATAGAAGGAAATACAAGGTTTGCAGAGGAAAACAGTTTCACACCTCGTAAAACATAAATACACTGTTGTATTTCCCTGTAGCAAGTAGTTGCTTGCTACTGTATTGCAGTTAAAATATCATGTACTGGAACTGTAACACATGGGAGGCAACTACACCATTCACATTTAACGTGTAGCAGAAAGTTCGGCAAACATAGAAAGAGCAAGACAAACAAAAGGGGGTTAAAAAATGAGAGATCCTAAACCAACACATCTGGAGTAAGGCCCAGTCAGGAGAAAGAAAGTGAGGTCTCAGAATGTCTGATATTCTGCCACAAAGAAATCTGACTAACAAATGAGGAAAGGGAGATTTACAAGTTGTTAAATCGTGCTGCATGAACTTTGTTCGTTGAGTAAACGGCTTCATCCACTGTTAATCCTTTATCCACTTCCTTGAGAGATAGCCACTTTCTGGTAGTCCTGCATTGTTTGCTGACCTCTCGTCAGAGCTCAGACGTGAGATGTGTGATGGAGGCCTTCAGTGCTGATAAAGACTGATAACTCACTCCCCCCACTGCAGAGCTGATCCTGCAACTACCACAGCTTCCATTAGGCCCAAAAGGCTGAATGGCCTCCCAGTCGTTTTAGTGCTATCTGAGGTTATATCCTCTGTTCAGAGTACCTTATGCAAACCCTGGTTTTCTGTGCTGAGATTGCTATCAGTGAAGATATTTATGTGCTGCACATGTTTCCGATTGTTTAACCTTTAGACCTGAGCAGGAGGGGGGCAGCTGCAGTCCCTGTGGGCTTGAGACCTCTCTCCTGCCCTTGTAAGTAAACGGACACTGATGGAATCAGATGTTGCTCTTATAAGTGGGTAATGGACTGGGTTGAAAGACCCTTGATAAAACTGGTGACAAGGAAGCTGAAGATTGGACCAATCTGAACAGCAATATTCAGTTATTTTTCTTTTCTTTAACCCCTAAGAACCCTTTCTTTTTGATTTCGTATCATTGAAAGGTTAATTTATTTCAGAAATACAAAATGTAAAACCCATGAATACATTTATTAAATAAAGTGACTTATTTCTGTCAATTTTGATGATTATGGCTTACAGTTAACAAAAAAAAACAAAACCCAAACTCGTGCAAAAGAAGCCCATGTTCAGGGCTCCCTTAGCATGAATCACTGCATCAATGCAGTGTGGGTCTGCCAAGCTCTCAGTGAAGCCCAGGTTACTTTAATAGCGGCTTTCAGCTTGTCTGCATCGCTGCTTCTGGTGGCTCTCGTCTTCCTATTGCTAAAAGTACATAGATTCTCTGTGGGGTTTAGGTCAGAGGAGTTTGCTGGCCAATCAAGCACAGTGGTACCATGGTAATTAAACCAGATATTGATACATTTAGTTTGTGGGCATGTGGCAAGTTCTGAGAAAAATAAAATTTACATTTTTATTACATTTGTTAGCAGAAAGAAGCACGAAGTGTTCTAAAATGCCCTGTAGGTGGCTGCACTTACTTTGGACTTGATAAAACACAGTGGACCAAAACCAGCAGATAGCATGGCCTCCCCACATCATCACAGATTAAGGAAACTTCACTTTGGACATCATAGCGTCAAAGCTGGATGCTTTGCCTCTTCATTCTTCCTCCAGACTCTGGAACCTTGATTTCTACATTAAATGTAAACATTTTTTTTACTGAAAAGGCTACAGGACACTGTGCAGCAGTCCAGTCTTTTTCTGGTCCAGAAGTGCCTTAATACAAAGAATGCAACAACTGTAGCCCTTTTCCCTAATAGGGGTTTGTGTGGTGGCTTTTGAACCACTGATTCCAATCGCGGTCCTTGTGGATCTTTCACAAACTCCTGAATGGGGTTTGTCTTCAGATTTTTTTCAAGGCTGCAGTTGTCTCAGTTGCTTTTGCACCCTTTTCTAGTACCCTTTACCTTCCACTCAACTTTCCAACTTAAAAATGTTTGGATATAGCACTCTGTAAACAGCCAGCTTCTTTAGCAAGGAACCTTTGGGACTTACGCTCCTTGTGAAGGACATTAATGACTGTCGTCTTGGCAACAGTCAAGTCAGCAGTCTTCTGCATGATGATGTAGGCCAGAACATAATATTTATCTATTAAAAATATTTTTTATGTTTGGTGTCTGTAAAATTGCAATTTTCAGAGAAAATTAATTTTGACTTTTCATGAGCTGTAAGCCATGACCATCCACCTTAACAAAAATAAACGAATGATATATAAATGAAGTATATCACTTCTGTGTATGAACTGAAACTCCCCTTTTTGTCTTTGTGTACAGACTTTCTTTACCATGTATTGAAAAAAAAAAACAGATATTTGCTCTGAATTAGCTAATTTATTTTTCAACTGCTGGGAATGCACAATTTTTTTTATTATTTGTACTTATCCACTATACTGTAATGTATTCTACTATGTACTGTGTATTCTGTTCTAAACTCAGCAATTCACAGATACACATCTTTTATTAAGAATTATTGTCCTGTTTCTAAATGTAATTTAAACTCAACTTTGTTTTTACCTAACTATTTAATAACCGGCTCTTGAACCAGTCCTATTTTAGGACAGAAGTCCTTTGGTGTAAAATCCCTAAAAATGAGAGTTCAGGGCCCGCGTATAGATCGGTTGAAACAGTCCACTCCATTATCTTCCTGCAACAGTAGCAGCAGTTTGTGTTGCTGACTGAATCTATTTCACTGGCAGACAAAATGACTTTGGTGATCCTGATAAGCAGTATCCTGATAAGTGGATCAAGCATGTGGATTGACCTGTAGTGGTCTCAGTTGTATAGTAGCATTGCTGTAGACACATAGTTGCAGAGTGGTTGAGATATTCATTGACCAGGATTTACCAGGATTTGCGACTGGTCTGCCAAACCTCAAGCAGAGCAGTGGCCTTGATCCTCCTGGAGCCCTGGCAATGTGCAGAGATCTGAGCAAACATTTAATTTCAGAGTTTTTATTGCCTTCAACAACACGATTTTGGAAGTTGTCAAACAGTTTGTGGAAAGGGCAATGCTAAGCTGGAGACTAAACTCAGATTGCTTTCTGTTGCAAGCCAACCAACCAAAATGGAAGAAATTGACTTTCCATTTTTTTTAGCCCTTTAAGGAAAGAAAAAGAAAAAAAAACATTGGACATTAAACACAAAAACAACATTATACCTGATTTTTAAAGAGTGAATTTTTATTTTTAAGTTATTGAACTACTGTATATACCTACATTATGGGTCAAAAAATTTTGATACTCTTCCTCACCTAATGGGTCTCTTTATTTTCATGACTATTTATATTGTAGATTCTCACCAAAGGCCACAAAACTGTGAATGAAAACACATGGAATTATGTAGTAAACAAAAAGTGTGAAATAACTCTAAACATATTATTTTAGATTCTTCAAAATAGCCACCCTTTCCTCTGATTACTGCTATGATCTCTTGGCGTTCTCTCCATGAGCTTCATGAGGTGGTCACCTGAAATGGTTTTCCAAAGAGTCTTGAAAGAACTTCCCAGCGGTTCATTGAGAGACGGCCAGAGGTTAATATTTCAGTCATCTAAAATATAAAATATATTTACATTTTTAATATTTAAAGTTCTTTTACAAGTTTTTGTTTGCTACATCATTGCATATGGGCCAGCTCTGTTGGTGTAGACGTCTAAGCGTTCAGCCCATGAATTGAGGCTTCAGTCCTCGATGCGGCGGTCCGAGGTTTGAGTCCCGGCCCTGGCGACATTTGCCGCATGTCTTCCCCTTTCTCCGCCAACGTTTACAGTCTACCTACTGTCAAAAAATGTGAAAAAAATAAAGGCACTGGTGCTGCAAACATTTTACTTTTATTCTTTATATGTATTTTTTAAAGGCATTAACATTTTAAGTAACATTTACTTTTTTATTTTTATCATTTAAAATGTATTATTTAATGGACAAGATTATTTAATTGCACATTTCACAATTTAATGGTATATTTAATTAGTTAATGTATTAAAATAAATACTTTGTACATTTAATTATTTAATGGGACATTTAATGGTAAAATTATTTATTTCATGATACACTGTATGTATTTATTAAATTTTTTACCTATTGGCCCCCCATATACCTCAGGGGTCACATAACAATGATTCTGAAAATCATCACGTGACCCCCTACTTGGTGTTCCATGAGCCCCCGGACATGCCCGACCCCTACTTTGGGAACCCCTTATCTAGTGAATACTGGACTGAAGTTTTATGCAGAAATGAAAAAATACGGTATTTTTAAAATAACTGCAGTTAACATGTATCTTAAACACTGTTTACAGCTTTCATTTCAGGCATTATGAAAAAACTGATAAAAACACAGTTGGTGGTAGTGTGTCTGGCAATAATGGCTGTGAGTAGCAGATGTAAATCTAACTGTAACAACAAAAGGGTTTCAAATATGCAATTGTATCTGAATGTTAGAACTTGGTGCCTGATAGGGAAGTAATGTATCCAAGTCAAATACCATGCTGCAGTGTGAGTAAATTTCCAGAGCCAATTAAAGCAACTCCTGCCTCTCTCCTGTGTGTGTTTACCTTAATGTTTGTGGCCTGTCCACTTGAGCTGGATTGCTACGTTCTCCCTTATGTTGAAGGAGGGCTTCCTCTTAATCCATCCTTCATGAGAGCAAGTTGATTGTTTCCGATCAATGCACTGCCTTAAGTTTGCATAATCATATTAATAGTTGCATTCAGTGGTTTTTGGCACAAATAACATTGTGGCAAAAGCTTCCTGTTCAAGGGATAGTATTTTTTTAACGTGAGGTTCTGTTAAAAGTTAGTAAGTAGTTGATTTCTTACATGCAGTAGAGATCTCTCTTAGTGTCTCCATTTAGTGTAAATCCAGATTAGTTAGTCCTGAAAGATGAAGCAAACAGCTAAGCCGGCCACTCCAACTTCAAAAACTTCATAGCTGTTTATGCACACGCTAATTTATGAACCTTTAAACCGTTGTCATGTTTGCATTAGGCGATTATTTACATAGAAGCTGGTGATAATGGGAGAGAGGGGTAGGAGGCAGTGCAACACCAATTATGTCCCTGTGTGAAGCACATACTGAGGACAAAACATGAAAAGTGTTTCCTGTCTAAGTAGCTCCCTGATATATACTAAAGTGGTGTAAAAAGCAAAGATATTGTAGTGGTTTGAGTGGATACTATTGTGTATTTACACTGCCTTACTTTCACATATTTAAAACATTTATTTTTGGTCATCGTAATGGTGATAGTTAACAACTAATGAAAACCTTGGTTAATACTTGGTCAGGGTCCTTTTGTATGAATTACTGCAATGATGCAGCGTGACATGGAGATGATCAGCCGTGACTCTGAGTGTTTTCAAAGGGTTCAGAAAGTCCAGATCAGTTTAATAGCAACCTTCAGTCGCTCTGCTTTGTTGGATCTCTTTCATCTCATCTTATTCTTGACAAAGCATTGTAGAATTTCTTTGCCAAGGGTGGCAAACTCAATCACCGCAGGGGACAAAGCACAAATGATGGACTGCATTGTCGGCCAAACAGGATTAATGTTTATTCATGAAATTAAAGTAAATGTAATTTAATTAGAAATATGTGTTTCAAAACCAAGAAAGTTCTTTCCACAATACAATAAATGGAAAACCATTGTTTTTTTTACAAGAAAAAACACATCAAGCAAGAATGTCATGTAATTGCAGAGAAAATATAAAAACAAAATTTAAACAGAGACATTTTTTGTTTGAGCCTGTCGTTTCTGCTGCATGGGATTTCAATCATGGTCATTAAAAGTGTTTCAAAGTTCTGGCAGTCTGCTTTAAATGTCACTGGTAGACAGCAGCACTGATCTTAGACTTGATAAAACACAGTGGGGCAACACCAGCAGACGACATGGCTCCTCAGATCATCACTGACTGTGACAACTTCACTCTGGACCTAAAGCAACTTGGATTCTGTGACTCTCCACGAAGTCCAGTCCTTTTTCTCCTTAGTCCAGATAAGACACTTCCCATGTTGCGTCTGCTTCAGGAGTAGCTAAACACAAGGAAAGCAACATTTGTAGCCCATGTCCTGGACACGTCTTTGTGTGGTGGCTATTGATGCACTAACTCCAACCTCAGTCCAGTCTTGTGAATCTCCCACAAACGCTAGAATGGGTTTTGGTTCACAATCCTCTATTGACTTTGGTTATCACTGGTGCTTGTGCACCTTTCTATCAAGCTTTTTCCTTGCACTCAACCTTCCAGGAATATGCATGGATGCAGCACTGTATTAAAAATGTTTTTTTTCATTGGTGCTACGTAATTTCTTATTTTAAGATAAATTAAATGTTTGGTTTTCTTGAGCTGTCAGCTATAAATATTAAAATTAATTTGAAGCTTGAATTATATCACTGTGTGTTTGATCTATTCATTATAAGAGTCTCCTTTTTTAATTAATTAGTATAATAAATTAAGTTTAAAATGTTAATCTCGATAGTCATTCTCTGACTCGATGCAATCTGCTGGGTTTCCTTAGATAGAAAAACTTTTTATCCAATTTGAATAAATAACAGAATCTGACTGCAGTGTTCAATGATTAAGATTAATTGGAATGTATGTACCTGACTTTTGTGAAGTGCCTTGAGACAACATGTGTTGTGAATTGGCGCTATATAAATAAACTGAATTGAATTTACCTGTATACAGAACGAATATGCCAAGAGCCACCTGCTACGTTGAATGCTTTTAACATTTTAACAGAACCTCAAAAGATCCTGAACAATTGCCCGGAGCTCCTGACCTAAAACCTAATTAAAGCCACTGTCAATCCCATTCAGTGGCATCATTTTGATTATATATCAATTAAGAGCTTCCATGCTTTAATATACGTATGGTGTAATGATCCGATTGAAAGCACTAGAGTCTGTGTGTGTGTATACATACGTATAAAATGTAAAAATGTAAGTAGTGATAATTGGCTGAATCATTTGGTTTGGCATGTCATAAACCAGTCATGTTTAGTTTAAAAGGTTTCTACACTGAGTGATTCGTCATTTCCAGCCAATAATTTTCTCTGCCTTATCTCACGCAATTTAAAAAGGAAACATTTTCATCCTGTTTTCCCCTAAAGTAGCCCTGCTAGGCTCTTTAAAACAAAGCTCTTACTGAAACACACAGAGGTAGAAGAAAACAGATTTATTGTTGCAAATAGCTTGTCAGGGCTTTACCCTCCTCAGTGTTGTGTCCCCTTCGCACAAAGTGTCAAATACAATTCAATTTCTGCCTCTGACTCAGCTGGGGCTAACACGGTCAAGCAAATGCTTATTTTCTGAAGGGCCCCGGGGAGTTACACTTTCCAGCTTATCAACATTTATTAACCTTAGCACTGAGGTTTGTTCTATGATTTGGATTCTTTGGGAAACACTGAAATTGGATTTTTTTTTTCCTCCCTCGCCTCTGGGGTGACATATGCTCAACAACTTGTCACAAGCAGGAGAAAAATCTAAATGCTTGTTACTTCTACTATTTTACCCTGAAAGCCAATAGCTTCTCACTTTTTTCTTGTTTTGGTCTTTTCTTATGTGCCAAAAAGAAATGTCTTTCAACTGAACCATTGACAGGCCAATGAATATAATGAGCTTTTAAGGCCAACATGTTTTTTAATCCAAGTTAGTAAATGTCTAAAAGAACAAACAGGGTTTTTTTTTTTTTTTGATTTCTTCTTGTGCCACAGCTCTGCTTTAAAGTAAATTGTAGCTCTATGTCAGTTGGACATGGTGTCGAGTTCTTAGCTTGTTGACTGGTGCCAAAAGATCAGAAGACATCAGTTATTGAAGGTTTCTTTGACTGCCTCAAGTAATTATTTCCAGAGAATTTTAAGCAACCAAATGTCTCCCGGCAGAAGTTTGTTAATAGACTTTACTGCTTGGAAGACTTTTGCAGGACCTTTCAGAGTTGACTTGATGTCAGAAAATAAAGACAAAATAATGGCTTAGACTTGACAATAGACTGAGATGGAAAGTAACCAAAACAAAATTCCTTTGCTTTGCAGATCTTGATTGCCAAGATACAAAAAATGTTTACTCTCACCAGCCCCTTTATTTGGTACACATTGTTAGTAAGGGATTAGAGGCTCTTAAACCTTCTAAACAGCAAGATATCTGAAACATTCTGCAGATATTTTGGTCCATATTCACATGGCAGCATCACAGTTTATGGGGATTTGTTGGCTGCACATCCGTGATCCAAATCTCCTGTTTTACAGCTTCCCAAAGGTGCCCTGTTGGATTAGGACCTTCTTCCTTTCCTACTTCGAAATAAGAGTCTCAAATATACAGTGGTTGCAGGGTGTAGAGTGTAAACCACTTGACTTCATATCCAAAGCTCTTAATAATTGGTTACACTTACTCTCCAGATGAACTCACATGCTGACAACAACTGGACAGCATAGAAATGTTATGTTACAATATGGAGAGATCCTCTAGTAATAAATATGCAGTAACGCACGATTCAGTGGATAAACCAATACAGTATGAATAAATTCAGAGCTTATTCGGGATACTCTTCATGGATAGATGGATTCCAAACAAAGCCAAATATGTTCATGTCACTTGTCGAGGGTGGTGATGCTTTGTAAACTGGCCCTTGCGTGAAGTGTGCATATCCATAAGTGTGTCATCCATTTTGCTTGGCAAGAAGTGATAGCCCCCACCCTCTGACTG
This sequence comes from Crenichthys baileyi, assembly GCA_036173005.1. Lineage (NCBI taxonomy): Eukaryota > Metazoa > Chordata > Actinopteri > Cyprinodontiformes > Goodeidae > Crenichthys > Crenichthys baileyi. The sequence continues at coordinate 233,442 of JAHHUM010000041.1, forward strand.
GGATCTGGATTATTAGCTTAAGGTCTCTAAAAATATCCCTCTGCCTGTTTAAGCCTTTGACAGCGGCAACATCTCACACATTTTGATAGCTTCATAATAACTACGGCTTCAGAAGGGCTCGTGCACTCAGGCTGCCTTGTTATCTTATACCTTCTTTGCCCAAAGAGGAGAAAAGGCGGAGAACTTGCAGGCCCTGGAATCTGCCACAGTCCTCTCTCTCTGTCTTTTTCTGGAATCCGACTTGGCAGCAGATCATCAAAAGCGAGCATGCAATCATGGCAATCTCAGAACAAACAAGATGCTTTCTTCAGTGCGGGGGGATTCTGCCCAGATGTCACTTTAAGGCACTTGTCATTGTTTCAACAGCTGCACAAGCACATGGGATGTCATTTGGAAGCCGTCTACCACAACATACCAAAACAAGCCCATGTCAAACACGAAACATACGCAGCCTGGAACAGGAGATGTTTTTGAATATTAATGCCATAAGCTTCTTAAGGAATTGCAACTCTAATTACCTATGTGCTCTGTTTTATTGTCTTGCATGTGCAGTCTGAGTAATTATATATTTACCACCATACAGTGTTTATAGACGAGGTTTATATAAGCTTATATTACAAATATTTCTGATGTTGGAATTCATACCAACTGATAGAAATTAATAAATTCCTGAAAAGGATTACAGTGTACACATGTGGCTCATAGATACTGCTTCAATTATATTTTCTCCTGACGCCCACACACACTCGAAAGGCTTTTCTCACAAATATTATAGCTGCTAACTAGAGGGAGGGTGAGGCAGAGCTATGTGCTCAGCTCAGCGGCACCATCGTTACTGCAGCCTTCATTTATGTTTTTCTTTTAAATGCTTTGTTGTGAAATACAACTGTTTTGACAGGACGTTTTCTAAGCCGCTCTTGTCTCCACGAGATGCCTCATGCTTTGTCAGTGATTGAGTGCTCCTGAGGAGAAAAGTCAATACGTGGTCATAAATAAAGGAAAACAAAATGTGAGACCTGAATCTTCAATGGATTGAAAAGGCAGTGAGGTGAAATCAGAAGACATGGCTACCTTAAATGATTATAAAACAGCTCTTTGACTGCATCAGCTAATTGTGGACAGAGTGGGGGGTGATGAGTTGACATATTGCTGGTGCTGTGAAGTTGATCCAAACCAGAGAGAGACATGAGGGTTCCCTCCAGGGACCAGTAACCTTATTGTTCCATGTCATCTCCTCCCCTTCTGTTTGAGGAGCAAGATGTCAACCTCTCCCCAAGGTCACACAAACACCCACCCTGCTCCAGCACATAATTGGATTATTTAGAATCGCAAAATCAACTTATTGCCCTGTCTGAGGTCAGACGTGAACTAGGTTGTCTTTCTTGATTTACAGCATTGTTCCATACTGATAGGTAACTGTTTTTGTCTTTAGTTATAAGATGGTAGATTGAGTTGAATAGTATAAATCATATAAGGGATAACAATGTAAAGGGCGTATGTCATCATTTTTACACCTTTTACCTCTTCTAATTTTGTCCGGGCTTGTAGCTCACAATAATTATATTCCATTTCAAGATCAAAATCAGAAAATATCTGTAAAAAACTGTGAAAGAATATAAGCGAGCACAAGACACCCGAGAACACCACTAAAAGTTGCTAAAAAGCGATGACCTTTTCTTGCTGAATGCTACTTGGTGGCATCAACTTGTAACACAATGTCCATCAAAGATACAAGTAGTTGTAGCAAGTCTGCTGTTAAGTTTGTAAATCAATGCACTGGGGTAATACAGCTGTCACAGCTACAAGTGTAATGTATTCCCTTCTTGGTTAAGGATTAAATATATAAACATTCTGAGAACACCTTCTGTAACACCGCTCAAACTATAATTACTAAGAAATTTAGTTTCTCCACAACATGTTTTTGGCCCCCTTAGGTCATTACAGACTAATGCTACTCATGTGGTAGATGGAGGGGAAGGTAAGACACTCAGGCAGCATCAGATGTCAAAAGCTCATTTGACTAAGACAGATAAAGCAACTTGTTGGTATAGCTAATTATTGTGTGTAAACATGCAAGAAGAATTTTCTTTAAAATTTTTGTGGGACTAGTGGCTTTTATTTTGTAAGTTGACCAACAGGAAAATGGGGTGCAGAGAGAGAGGGGAAGATATGCAGTGACCTGAACTCGTGACGGCTGCGTCGAGGACTACATGGGTGGCGGGTTTTACCCTGTTTCACAGCCTGTGCAGGAGGAGCTTTTAAAGAGATCTCTACCCTAATTATGCAGACTATGCACATTTGGGTCATTTGTTTGGCTTGTCGGTTGTTAGTAAATTTAATAAAAGGAATGTAGAAATTACTGCTATTCTAGGGGATTATTTTCTATTCATGCCTTATTCGTTTATTCACAATACAGTGACTTGAAAGATTATCCATGATGATTCAAAATCACTTTTCCAAACTTGTTTCACAAACTTGTGTATATAATACCAGAGACGTAACTCAATTTTATTACAAAAAATGTACAGCATGAATTTGGATTAGATCTCTCAGGGTGGTTACAAGACTTTGCCATTAACTGCCATATGGTAACCAAAGGTAACCTGACCTGCCAGATGGTTTGTTACATGGAACCATCTGGAAAATTCTGTTTGGAAATCGATTACAAAGGGGCAGCCATTTTCAACGAATACTGAGCAGGGTATTGAAACAGATCTAAAGGGCTAGCGTTAGAACCAATTAGATCGATAAAATCATAGGAATTCATCCAGTCAATAAAAGAAGCAACTCTTGTTCATACCTAATATTCTCCAACACTGTAGCTGCCTATATAGGAAGCTGTATTGTAACCTCACAGATGCACTCTGGTCATGTCTATTTAAATGGCTGATTTTTACTTGAATTTATACTTGCCTGCAAAGTTTTTGAAAGTTCTTAAAAGCATTTTGCAGATAAAAGAATTGAAAACTGTATTCTTTTTCTTTCTTTAAATCCTAACAAGAATAATTAGTTTTGCTTTAGAGAATGTAATTGACATATGCAAATGTAGGAGAAAGGTTTTCCAGTTTTAGAAAAATTAAACATCTTTTTCTCTGGTAAGGAAAAAGAAAGAGTTTAACCAGACAATGAAAGCACATTTTGTAAAGAAATGTTGACATGCTGAACATGTACCTCACATGACTGATCACCTTAATGAGCAGCTGTTTCCACTTGAAGAGCAGAACCAGGCCAGACACTTGCTGTCATACAAGAATCATTTATAAAATCCTGAAGGCATCCTTGAATTTATTTGATGTTAAAAGACAAAGCCGTAAGTTGTGATAGAAGGTTTTTGTTTTTAAGTATTGTTTTATTCTTATTAGCTAATTGTACTGTTTAATAACTCAATAATTAATCTATTCTGCATTAAAACAAACAAGATAAGGGCTAATCTGAATTATTGTTCATGTTGTATTTCAAAATATAAATAAAATTATTAGTGGAAGTGATAATTTCATGTGCAAGCCCAAACAATGTCATATTGTCATGTTTTAGTAGCAAAAGACTCAGTTGCAGAGATGAACAGAAACACTGTTCAACACTTTAATAGTAAAATAAGAAAAACTTACAAAAAGGTGACAAAGGCAAAACAGGTAGCACTGGAAGCACTTCAGGACAACAAAGCAACTGGGAGCATGGAACAGAAGGAACCAGTAAAGAGTAATGGCAACCAGAGACCTTAAATACAGGGGGAAAGTGGGGTGAAGGCATGGGGACACAGGTGAGAGAGATCGAGGTAACTGGCAGGCACAGGTGGGATGAATGAGCTTAATTGCCAGGTGGCAGTGTGGAGGGAAGGCGGAGCAACTGAAGGAGGTGACTGGGACTAGATATAAACAGAACACTAAATAAAGAAGGAAGATACAAATGTAAATCTAAAGGTAATAAACAGGAATACACATGAAATTAACTAAGAATGCTATGCAGCACAAGGAATAATTAAGAAAGAAACATCTAACTAATGATAAATAACACTATCGCAGAATAAGGAAAACACACAACGATTATTACACATTTTATGGCAGTAGCATAATCACATTGAAAACATTTAAAAAATCCAACCCTTAATGTCTGTACCTTTATTCATTTAGAGAAAAACATCTCTGAGATGTGATTGATGTTCACAATATCACCGCAAAACACTTATTTGCACACATTAGCAATGACCATAAAATAAAGCAAATTGAAGCATTTTAAAGGTATGCATTATGTTTTTCAAAATTGTCTAAGTGATTTAATAAAGTAATCCATAACTTCCTATATTCAAAGTATAAATGTGAAATGACATAAAAAACCCATTTTGCTTTAACACTGTTCAACATTGGGAAGATAAGAGAACATGGCATTTAGGTCCAATGCCCACAAGAAAATAGCTACCCTTCCAAATTTGCCCATTTCTAAAGTAAGACCAATAATTAAATGGTTTAAAACAAATGAAATCGTGACAAACAAGGCTAGACAAGGATCCAAATGTATGTTGCTACCACACACAGTGAGGAGGATGGTAATGGTGGTGCAAGAAAAATCTCCAAAGCTCACTTTTAGAGAATTGTGGCATGTTTTGGCATCTTGAGCGAGACCAACTGAGACCATCTGTCTCAAACGGCTCTTCTGTCCTACCATCACAAATGTAAACACTCGGCAAAACATTCCTGTTTCAAGTGAGCTGAAGAGAAGAGAGAATCCAGGACTTGGAACAATCTAAACGATATTGTGCACAGAAAAATGGTCAAATATCCCTCTCTCTGTATGCTCAAGCTTTGTGAATATAGAAATAGAAACTAAGTGCTGTTTTGGCGCAACTGGGTTGTACAAGATGTTATGAGCAGGATTACCACCAATTATGGCAATTTTTGTCTATGTGGACATTTATCCACTGCTGATTAAATATATTGAAAGTAAAGGTAGTTTTTTTTGCTAAAGTATGTAAAATTAAAAATGTATAAATACAACAACTTTTAAAACTTCAATCACAAACTGCAGTATTTAAGAATAAAATCTAAAACTACCAGCAAAGACTATTGGTTACACAAAAGCAATGTTTCCAAAAAGATGGGGTTCAAGTTTCAGAGTCTTGAGGTGATTGTTGAAAACACTGCCGCCTTTAGTTTTCAGCCTTGTAGCGTTGCACAGCAACCAGGCCTTGGTTACAGGACCTTAGGGACCTGCTTGGAACATATTGATTTCGTGGTGGTGTGATGTATGCTAGTGCTTCTCCATTTAGAGCACTATAAGTAAGAACCATGATATTATGATGTACTGGAAAGTGAAAGGGGACCCGGTTTGGCCAAGCTCATGTGCAAGTTAGAAGCCCTGGCATTGGAGTTTTGAACAACCTTAAGACTAATTTGTTCAGGCAGGTGAACAATGAGTCGCAGAGATCAAGTCTTCATAAAATTAATGCAATTAATCAATTACAATTTACAGTTCTGACTGTAATAAAGTAGAACTGAACTTTGCTATATTTAAGTGATAAAAACATCAGCGATCCAGAGATTGGACAAAGACATCTGATGCAAAGGAATACCCCAAGATTGTTTATAGAACACAGCCTAAGAAGTAAGAGGACCAAGAGTTTTCATTACCAGGGATACGTTTTAATCATGGTGGCGCAGTTTGTAGCATCGTTGTCCTGGGTTCGACTGCCAGCCGGGGGTCTTTCTGCATGGAGTTTGCATGCTCTCCCTGTGCATGCATGGGTTCTCTCTGCATCCTCCGGCTGTCTCCCACAGTCCAAAAACATGACTGTTAGGTTAATTGGTCTCTATATTTCCCTTAGGTATGAATGGGTGTCTGAATGTTTTTTTTTCCTTTCTGTCTCTGTGTTGCCCTGCGATGGACTGGCAACCCGTCCAGGGTGTACCCCACCTCTCACCCGTAGGCTGCGCCAGATACAGGGGTTAGACAATGAAACTGAAACACCTGTCATTTTAGTGTGGGAGGTTTCATGGCTAAATTGGACCAGCCTGGTAGCCAGTCTTCATTGATTGCACATTGCACCAGTAAGAGCAGAGTATGAAGGTTCAATTAGCAGGGTAAGAGCACAGTTTTGCTCAAAATATTGAAATGCACACAACATTATGGGTGACATACCAGAAGTCAAGAGAGGACAAATTGTTGGTGCACGTCTTGCTGGCGCATCTGTAACCAAGACAGCAAGTCTTTGTGATGTATCAAGAGCCACGGTATCCAGGGTAATGTCAGCATACCACCAAGAAGGACGAACCACATCCAATAGGATTAACTGGGAACGCAAGAGGAAGCTGTCTGAAAGGGATGTTCGGGTGCTAACCCGGATTGTATCCAAAAAACATAAAACCACGGCTGCCCAAATCACGGCAGAATTAAATGTGCACCTCAACTCTCCTGTTTTCACCAGAACTGTCCGTCGGGAGCTCCACAGGGTCAATATACACGGCCGGGCTGCTATAGCCAAACCTTCGGTCACTCATGCCAATGCCAAACGTCGCTTTCAATGGTACAAGGAGTGCAAATATTGGGCTGTGGACAATGTGAAACATGTATTGTTCTCTGATGAGTCCACCTTTACTGTTTTCCCCACATCCGGGAGAGTTACGGTGTGGAGAAGCCCCAAAGAAGCGTACCACCCAGACTGTTGCATGCCCAGAGTGAAGCATGGGGGTGGATCAGTGATGGTTTGGGCTGCCATATCATGGCATTCCCTTGGCCCAATACTTGTGCTAGATGGGCGCATCACTGCCAAGGACTACCGAACCATTCTTGAGGACCATGTGCATCCAGTGGTTCAAACATTGTATCCTGAAGGCGATGCCGTGTATCAGGATGTCAATGCACCAATACACACAACAAGACTGGTGAAAGATTGGTTTGATGAACATGAAAGTGAAGTTGAACATCTCCCATGGCCTGCACAGTCAACAGATCTAAATATTATTGAGCCACTTTGTTGTGTTTTGGAGGAGCGAGTCAGGAAACGTTTTCCTCCACCAGTATCACATAGTGACCTGGCCACTATCCTGCGAGAAGAATGGCTTAAAATCCCTCCGACCACTGTGCAGGACTTGTATCTGTCATTCCCAAGAAGAATTGACGCTGTATTAGCCACAAAAGGAGGCCTTACACCATACTAATAAATTATTGTGGTCTAAAACCAGGTGTTTCAGTTTCATTGTCCAACCCCTGTAGGTCATAGATTCATATATCGTGATAAAAACAGACCTATGTAGGCTCAGATTGCATCCCACCCTTTGTTGAAGTATTTTCATCTACAGGAGGTGTGTTATTCAGCAGAGAAAAAGCCAGAACTTTGCTTCCAAGACTCTTGTGTGCATGAACACCCACACATAGTCATCCCAGACAATGAACACACAGATCTAAATAGAAGGAAATACAAGGTTTGCAGAGGAAAACAGTTTCACACCTCGTAAAACATAAATACACTGTTGTATTTCCCTGTAGCAAGTAGTTGCTTGCTACTGTATTGCAGTTAAAATATCATGTACTGGAACTGTAACACATGGGAGGCAACTACACCATTCACATTTAACGTGTAGCAGAAAGTTCGGCAAACATAGAAAGAGCAAGACAAACAAAAGGGGGTTAAAAAATGAGAGATCCTAAACCAACACATCTGGAGTAAGGCCCAGTCAGGAGAAAGAAAGTGAGGTCTCAGAATGTCTGATATTCTGCCACAAAGAAATCTGACTAACAAATGAGGAAAGGGAGATTTACAAGTTGTTAAATCGTGCTGCATGAACTTTGTTCGTTGAGTAAACGGCTTCATCCACTGTTAATCCTTTATCCACTTCCTTGAGAGATAGCCACTTTCTGGTAGTCCTGCATTGTTTGCTGACCTCTCGTCAGAGCTCAGACGTGAGATGTGTGATGGAGGCCTTCAGTGCTGATAAAGACTGATAACTCACTCCCCCCACTGCAGAGCTGATCCTGCAACTACCACAGCTTCCATTAGGCCCAAAAGGCTGAATGGCCTCCCAGTCGTTTTAGTGCTATCTGAGGTTATATCCTCTGTTCAGAGTACCTTATGCAAACCCTGGTTTTCTGTGCTGAGATTGCTATCAGTGAAGATATTTATGTGCTGCACATGTTTCCGATTGTTTAACCTTTAGACCTGAGCAGGAGGGGGGCAGCTGCAGTCCCTGTGGGCTTGAGACCTCTCTCCTGCCCTTGTAAGTAAACGGACACTGATGGAATCAGATGTTGCTCTTATAAGTGGGTAATGGACTGGGTTGAAAGACCCTTGATAAAACTGGTGACAAGGAAGCTGAAGATTGGACCAATCTGAACAGCAATATTCAGTTATTTTTCTTTTCTTTAACCCCTAAGAACCCTTTCTTTTTGATTTCGTATCATTGAAAGGTTAATTTATTTCAGAAATACAAAATGTAAAACCCATGAATACATTTATTAAATAAAGTGACTTATTTCTGTCAATTTTGATGATTATGGCTTACAGTTAACAAAAAAAAACAAAACCCAAACTCGTGCAAAAGAAGCCCATGTTCAGGGCTCCCTTAGCATGAATCACTGCATCAATGCAGTGTGGGTCTGCCAAGCTCTCAGTGAAGCCCAGGTTACTTTAATAGCGGCTTTCAGCTTGTCTGCATCGCTGCTTCTGGTGGCTCTCGTCTTCCTATTGCTAAAAGTACATAGATTCTCTGTGGGGTTTAGGTCAGAGGAGTTTGCTGGCCAATCAAGCACAGTGGTACCATGGTAATTAAACCAGATATTGATACATTTAGTTTGTGGGCATGTGGCAAGTTCTGAGAAAAATAAAATTTACATTTTTATTACATTTGTTAGCAGAAAGAAGCACGAAGTGTTCTAAAATGCCCTGTAGGTGGCTGCACTTACTTTGGACTTGATAAAACACAGTGGACCAAAACCAGCAGATAGCATGGCCTCCCCACATCATCACAGATTAAGGAAACTTCACTTTGGACATCATAGCGTCAAAGCTGGATGCTTTGCCTCTTCATTCTTCCTCCAGACTCTGGAACCTTGATTTCTACATTAAATGTAAACATTTTTTTTACTGAAAAGGCTACAGGACACTGTGCAGCAGTCCAGTCTTTTTCTGGTCCAGAAGTGCCTTAATACAAAGAATGCAACAACTGTAGCCCTTTTCCCTAATAGGGGTTTGTGTGGTGGCTTTTGAACCACTGATTCCAATCGCGGTCCTTGTGGATCTTTCACAAACTCCTGAATGGGGTTTGTCTTCAGATTTTTTTCAAGGCTGCAGTTGTCTCAGTTGCTTTTGCACCCTTTTCTAGTACCCTTTACCTTCCACTCAACTTTCCAACTTAAAAATGTTTGGATATAGCACTCTGTAAACAGCCAGCTTCTTTAGCAAGGAACCTTTGGGACTTACGCTCCTTGTGAAGGACATTAATGACTGTCGTCTTGGCAACAGTCAAGTCAGCAGTCTTCTGCATGATGATGTAGGCCAGAACATAATATTTATCTATTAAAAATATTTTTTATGTTTGGTGTCTGTAAAATTGCAATTTTCAGAGAAAATTAATTTTGACTTTTCATGAGCTGTAAGCCATGACCATCCACCTTAACAAAAATAAACGAATGATATATAAATGAAGTATATCACTTCTGTGTATGAACTGAAACTCCCCTTTTTGTCTTTGTGTACAGACTTTCTTTACCATGTATTGAAAAAAAAAAACAGATATTTGCTCTGAATTAGCTAATTTATTTTTCAACTGCTGGGAATGCACAATTTTTTTTATTATTTGTACTTATCCACTATACTGTAATGTATTCTACTATGTACTGTGTATTCTGTTCTAAACTCAGCAATTCACAGATACACATCTTTTATTAAGAATTATTGTCCTGTTTCTAAATGTAATTTAAACTCAACTTTGTTTTTACCTAACTATTTAATAACCGGCTCTTGAACCAGTCCTATTTTAGGACAGAAGTCCTTTGGTGTAAAATCCCTAAAAATGAGAGTTCAGGGCCCGCGTATAGATCGGTTGAAACAGTCCACTCCATTATCTTCCTGCAACAGTAGCAGCAGTTTGTGTTGCTGACTGAATCTATTTCACTGGCAGACAAAATGACTTTGGTGATCCTGATAAGCAGTATCCTGATAAGTGGATCAAGCATGTGGATTGACCTGTAGTGGTCTCAGTTGTATAGTAGCATTGCTGTAGACACATAGTTGCAGAGTGGTTGAGATATTCATTGACCAGGATTTACCAGGATTTGCGACTGGTCTGCCAAACCTCAAGCAGAGCAGTGGCCTTGATCCTCCTGGAGCCCTGGCAATGTGCAGAGATCTGAGCAAACATTTAATTTCAGAGTTTTTATTGCCTTCAACAACACGATTTTGGAAGTTGTCAAACAGTTTGTGGAAAGGGCAATGCTAAGCTGGAGACTAAACTCAGATTGCTTTCTGTTGCAAGCCAACCAACCAAAATGGAAGAAATTGACTTTCCATTTTTTTTAGCCCTTTAAGGAAAGAAAAAGAAAAAAAAACATTGGACATTAAACACAAAAACAACATTATACCTGATTTTTAAAGAGTGAATTTTTATTTTTAAGTTATTGAACTACTGTATATACCTACATTATGGGTCAAAAAATTTTGATACTCTTCCTCACCTAATGGGTCTCTTTATTTTCATGACTATTTATATTGTAGATTCTCACCAAAGGCCACAAAACTGTGAATGAAAACACATGGAATTATGTAGTAAACAAAAAGTGTGAAATAACTCTAAACATATTATTTTAGATTCTTCAAAATAGCCACCCTTTCCTCTGATTACTGCTATGATCTCTTGGCGTTCTCTCCATGAGCTTCATGAGGTGGTCACCTGAAATGGTTTTCCAAAGAGTCTTGAAAGAACTTCCCAGCGGTTCATTGAGAGACGGCCAGAGGTTAATATTTCAGTCATCTAAAATATAAAATATATTTACATTTTTAATATTTAAAGTTCTTTTACAAGTTTTTGTTTGCTACATCATTGCATATGGGCCAGCTCTGTTGGTGTAGACGTCTAAGCGTTCAGCCCATGAATTGAGGCTTCAGTCCTCGATGCGGCGGTCCGAGGTTTGAGTCCCGGCCCTGGCGACATTTGCCGCATGTCTTCCCCTTTCTCCGCCAACGTTTACAGTCTACCTACTGTCAAAAAATGTGAAAAAAATAAAGGCACTGGTGCTGCAAACATTTTACTTTTATTCTTTATATGTATTTTTTAAAGGCATTAACATTTTAAGTAACATTTACTTTTTTATTTTTATCATTTAAAATGTATTATTTAATGGACAAGATTATTTAATTGCACATTTCACAATTTAATGGTATATTTAATTAGTTAATGTATTAAAATAAATACTTTGTACATTTAATTATTTAATGGGACATTTAATGGTAAAATTATTTATTTCATGATACACTGTATGTATTTATTAAATTTTTTACCTATTGGCCCCCCATATACCTCAGGGGTCACATAACAATGATTCTGAAAATCATCACGTGACCCCCTACTTGGTGTTCCATGAGCCCCCGGACATGCCCGACCCCTACTTTGGGAACCCCTTATCTAGTGAATACTGGACTGAAGTTTTATGCAGAAATGAAAAAATACGGTATTTTTAAAATAACTGCAGTTAACATGTATCTTAAACACTGTTTACAGCTTTCATTTCAGGCATTATGAAAAAACTGATAAAAACACAGTTGGTGGTAGTGTGTCTGGCAATAATGGCTGTGAGTAGCAGATGTAAATCTAACTGTAACAACAAAAGGGTTTCAAATATGCAATTGTATCTGAATGTTAGAACTTGGTGCCTGATAGGGAAGTAATGTATCCAAGTCAAATACCATGCTGCAGTGTGAGTAAATTTCCAGAGCCAATTAAAGCAACTCCTGCCTCTCTCCTGTGTGTGTTTACCTTAATGTTTGTGGCCTGTCCACTTGAGCTGGATTGCTACGTTCTCCCTTATGTTGAAGGAGGGCTTCCTCTTAATCCATCCTTCATGAGAGCAAGTTGATTGTTTCCGATCAATGCACTGCCTTAAGTTTGCATAATCATATTAATAGTTGCATTCAGTGGTTTTTGGCACAAATAACATTGTGGCAAAAGCTTCCTGTTCAAGGGATAGTATTTTTTTAACGTGAGGTTCTGTTAAAAGTTAGTAAGTAGTTGATTTCTTACATGCAGTAGAGATCTCTCTTAGTGTCTCCATTTAGTGTAAATCCAGATTAGTTAGTCCTGAAAGATGAAGCAAACAGCTAAGCCGGCCACTCCAACTTCAAAAACTTCATAGCTGTTTATGCACACGCTAATTTATGAACCTTTAAACCGTTGTCATGTTTGCATTAGGCGATTATTTACATAGAAGCTGGTGATAATGGGAGAGAGGGGTAGGAGGCAGTGCAACACCAATTATGTCCCTGTGTGAAGCACATACTGAGGACAAAACATGAAAAGTGTTTCCTGTCTAAGTAGCTCCCTGATATATACTAAAGTGGTGTAAAAAGCAAAGATATTGTAGTGGTTTGAGTGGATACTATTGTGTATTTACACTGCCTTACTTTCACATATTTAAAACATTTATTTTTGGTCATCGTAATGGTGATAGTTAACAACTAATGAAAACCTTGGTTAATACTTGGTCAGGGTCCTTTTGTATGAATTACTGCAATGATGCAGCGTGACATGGAGATGATCAGCCGTGACTCTGAGTGTTTTCAAAGGGTTCAGAAAGTCCAGATCAGTTTAATAGCAACCTTCAGTCGCTCTGCTTTGTTGGATCTCTTTCATCTCATCTTATTCTTGACAAAGCATTGTAGAATTTCTTTGCCAAGGGTGGCAAACTCAATCACCGCAGGGGACAAAGCACAAATGATGGACTGCATTGTCGGCCAAACAGGATTAATGTTTATTCATGAAATTAAAGTAAATGTAATTTAATTAGAAATATGTGTTTCAAAACCAAGAAAGTTCTTTCCACAATACAATAAATGGAAAACCATTGTTTTTTTTACAAGAAAAAACACATCAAGCAAGAATGTCATGTAATTGCAGAGAAAATATAAAAACAAAATTTAAACAGAGACATTTTTTGTTTGAGCCTGTCGTTTCTGCTGCATGGGATTTCAATCATGGTCATTAAAAGTGTTTCAAAGTTCTGGCAGTCTGCTTTAAATGTCACTGGTAGACAGCAGCACTGATCTTAGACTTGATAAAACACAGTGGGGCAACACCAGCAGACGACATGGCTCCTCAGATCATCACTGACTGTGACAACTTCACTCTGGACCTAAAGCAACTTGGATTCTGTGACTCTCCACGAAGTCCAGTCCTTTTTCTCCTTAGTCCAGATAAGACACTTCCCATGTTGCGTCTGCTTCAGGAGTAGCTAAACACAAGGAAAGCAACATTTGTAGCCCATGTCCTGGACACGTCTTTGTGTGGTGGCTATTGATGCACTAACTCCAACCTCAGTCCAGTCTTGTGAATCTCCCACAAACGCTAGAATGGGTTTTGGTTCACAATCCTCTATTGACTTTGGTTATCACTGGTGCTTGTGCACCTTTCTATCAAGCTTTTTCCTTGCACTCAACCTTCCAGGAATATGCATGGATGCAGCACTGTATTAAAAATGTTTTTTTTCATTGGTGCTACGTAATTTCTTATTTTAAGATAAATTAAATGTTTGGTTTTCTTGAGCTGTCAGCTATAAATATTAAAATTAATTTGAAGCTTGAATTATATCACTGTGTGTTTGATCTATTCATTATAAGAGTCTCCTTTTTTAATTAATTAGTATAATAAATTAAGTTTAAAATGTTAATCTCGATAGTCATTCTCTGACTCGATGCAATCTGCTGGGTTTCCTTAGATAGAAAAACTTTTTATCCAATTTGAATAAATAACAGAATCTGACTGCAGTGTTCAATGATTAAGATTAATTGGAATGTATGTACCTGACTTTTGTGAAGTGCCTTGAGACAACATGTGTTGTGAATTGGCGCTATATAAATAAACTGAATTGAATTTACCTGTATACAGAACGAATATGCCAAGAGCCACCTGCTACGTTGAATGCTTTTAACATTTTAACAGAACCTCAAAAGATCCTGAACAATTGCCCGGAGCTCCTGACCTAAAACCTAATTAAAGCCACTGTCAATCCCATTCAGTGGCATCATTTTGATTATATATCAATTAAGAGCTTCCATGCTTTAATATACGTATGGTGTAATGATCCGATTGAAAGCACTAGAGTCTGTGTGTGTGTATACATACGTATAAAATGTAAAAATGTAAGTAGTGATAATTGGCTGAATCATTTGGTTTGGCATGTCATAAACCAGTCATGTTTAGTTTAAAAGGTTTCTACACTGAGTGATTCGTCATTTCCAGCCAATAATTTTCTCTGCCTTATCTCACGCAATTTAAAAAGGAAACATTTTCATCCTGTTTTCCCCTAAAGTAGCCCTGCTAGGCTCTTTAAAACAAAGCTCTTACTGAAACACACAGAGGTAGAAGAAAACAGATTTATTGTTGCAAATAGCTTGTCAGGGCTTTACCCTCCTCAGTGTTGTGTCCCCTTCGCACAAAGTGTCAAATACAATTCAATTTCTGCCTCTGACTCAGCTGGGGCTAACACGGTCAAGCAAATGCTTATTTTCTGAAGGGCCCCGGGGAGTTACACTTTCCAGCTTATCAACATTTATTAACCTTAGCACTGAGGTTTGTTCTATGATTTGGATTCTTTGGGAAACACTGAAATTGGATTTTTTTTTTCCTCCCTCGCCTCTGGGGTGACATATGCTCAACAACTTGTCACAAGCAGGAGAAAAATCTAAATGCTTGTTACTTCTACTATTTTACCCTGAAAGCCAATAGCTTCTCACTTTTTTCTTGTTTTGGTCTTTTCTTATGTGCCAAAAAGAAATGTCTTTCAACTGAACCATTGACAGGCCAATGAATATAATGAGCTTTTAAGGCCAACATGTTTTTTAATCCAAGTTAGTAAATGTCTAAAAGAACAAACAGGGTTTTTTTTTTTTTTTGATTTCTTCTTGTGCCACAGCTCTGCTTTAAAGTAAATTGTAGCTCTATGTCAGTTGGACATGGTGTCGAGTTCTTAGCTTGTTGACTGGTGCCAAAAGATCAGAAGACATCAGTTATTGAAGGTTTCTTTGACTGCCTCAAGTAATTATTTCCAGAGAATTTTAAGCAACCAAATGTCTCCCGGCAGAAGTTTGTTAATAAGACTTTACTGCTTGGAAGACTTTTGCAGGACCTTTCAGAGTTGACTTGATGTCAGAAAATAAAGACAAAATAATGGCTTAGACTTGACAATAGACTGAGATGGAAAGTAACCAAAACAAAATTCCTTTGCTTTGCAGATCTTGATTGCCAAGATACAAAAAATGTTTACTCTCACCAGCCCCTTTATTTGGTACACATTGTTAGTAAGGGATTAGAGGCTCTTAAACCTTCTAAACAGCAAGATATCTGAAACATTCTGCAGATATTTTGGTCCATATTCACATGGCAGCATCACAGTTTATGGGGATTTGTTGGCTGCACATCCGTGATCCAAATCTCCTGTTTTACAGCTTCCCAAAGGTGCCCTGTTGGATTAGGACCTTCTTCCTTTCCTACTTCGAAATAAGAGTCTCAAATATACAGTGGTTGCAGGGTGTAGAGTGTAAACCACTTGACTTCATATCCAAAGCTCTTAATAATTGGTTACACTTACTCTCCAGATGAACTCACATGCTGACAACAACTGGACAGCATAGAAATGTTATGTTACAATATGGAGAGATCCTCTAGTAATAAATATGCAGTAACGCACGATTCAGTGGATAAACCAATACAGTATGAATAAATTCAGAGCTTATTCGGGATACTCTTCATGGATAGATGGATTCCAAACAAAGCCAAATATGTTCATGTCACTTGTCGAGGGTGGTGATGCTTTGTAAACTGGCCCTTGCGTGAAGTGTGCATATCCATAAGTGTGTCATCCATTTTGCTTGGCAAGAAGTGATAGCCCCCACCCTCTGACTGGGATCTGGATTATTAGCTTAAGGTCTCTAAAAATATCCCTCTGCCTGTTTAAGCCTTTGACAGCGGCAACATCTCACACATTTTGATAGCTTCATAATAACTACGGCTTCAGAAGGGCTCGTGCACTCAGGCTGCCTTGTTATCTTATACCTTCTTTGCCCAAAGAGGAGAAAAGGCGGAGAACTTGCAGGCCCTGGAATCTGCCACAGTCCTCTCTCTCTGTCTTTTTCTGGAATCCGACTTGGCAGCAGATCATCAAAAGCGAGCATGCAATCATGGCAATCTCAGAACAAACAAGATGCTTTCTTCAGTGCGGGGGGATTCTGCCCAGATGTCACTTTAAGGCACTTGTCATTGTTTCAACAGCTGCACAAGCACATGGGATGTCATTTGGAAGCCGTCTACCACAACATACCAAAACAAGCCCATGTCAAACACGAAACATACGCAGCCTGGAACAGGAGATGTTTTTGAATATTAATGCCATAAGCTTCTTAAGGAATTGCAACTCTAATTACCTATGTGCTCTGTTTTATTGTCTTGCATGTGCAGTCTGAGTAATTATATATTTACCACCATACAGTGTTTATAGACGAGGTTTATATAAGCTTATATTACAAATATTTCTGATGTTGGAATTCATACCAACTGATAGAAATTAATAAATTCCTGAAAAGGATTACAGTGTACACATGTGGCTCATAGATACTGCTTCAATTATATTTTCTCCTGACGCCCACACACACTCGAAAGGCTTTTCTCACAAATATTATAGCTGCTAACTAGAGGGAGGGTGAGGCAGAGCTATGTGCTCAGCTCAGCGGCACCATCGTTACTGCAGCCTTCATTTATGTTTTTCTTTTAAATGCTTTGTTGTGAAATACAACTGTTTTGACAGGACGTTTTCTAAGCCGCTCTTGTCTCCACGAGATGCCTCATGCTTTGTCAGTGATTGAGTGCTCCTGAGGAGAAAAGTCAATACGTGGTCATAAATAAAGGAAAACAAAATGTGAGACCTGAATCTTCAATGGATTGAAAAGGCAGTGAGGTGAAATCAGAAGACATGGCTACCTTAAATGATTATAAAACAGCTCTTTGACTGCATCAGCTAATTGTGGACAGAGTGGGGGGTGATGAGTTGACATATTGCTGGTGCTGTGAAGTTGATCCAAACCAGAGAGAGACATGAGGGTTCCCTCCAGGGACCAGTAACCTTATTGTTCCATGTCATCTCCTCCCCTTCTGTTTGAGGAGCAAGATGTCAACCTCTCCCCAAGGTCACACAAACACCCACCCTGCTCCAGCACATAATTGGATTATTTAGAATCGCAAAATCAACTTATTGCCCTGTCTGAGGTCAGACGTGAACTAGGTTGTCTTTCTTGATTTACAGCATTGTTCCATACTGATAGGTAACTGTTTTTGTCTTTAGTTATAAGATGGTAGATTGAGTTGAATAGTATAAATCATATAAGGGATAACAATGTAAAGGGCGTATGTCATCATTTTTACACCTTTTACCTCTTCTAATTTTGTCCGGGCTTGTAGCTCACAATAATTATATTCCATTTCAAGATCAAAATCAGAAAATATCTGTAAAAAACTGTGAAAGAATATAAGCGAGCACAAGACACCCGAGAACACCACTAAAAGTTGCTAAAAAGCGATGACCTTTTCTTGCTGAATGCTACTTGGTGGCATCAACTTGTAACACAATGTCCATCAAAGATACAAGTAGTTGTAGCAAGTCTGCTGTTAAGTTTGTAAATCAATGCACTGGGGTAATACAGCTGTCACAGCTACAAGTGTAATGTATTCCCTTCTTGGTTAAGGATTAAATATATAAACATTCTGAGAACACCTTCTGTAACACCGCTCAAACTATAATTACTAAGAAATTTAGTTTCTCCACAACATGTTTTTGGCCCCCTTAGGTCATTACAGACTAATGCTACTCATGTGGTAGATGGAGGGGAAGGTAAGACACTCAGGCAGCATCAGATGTCAAAAGCTCATTTGACTAAGACAGATAAAGCAACTTGTTGGTATAGCTAATTATTGTGTGTAAACATGCAAGAAGAATTTTCTTTAAAATTTTTGTGGGACTAGTGGCTTTTATTTTGTAAGTTGACCAACAGGAAAATGGGGTGCAGAGAGAGAGGGGAAGATATGCAGTGACCTGAACTCGTGACGGCTGCGTCGAGGACTACATGGGTGGCGGGTTTTACCCTGTTTCACAGCCTGTGCAGGAGGAGCTTTTAAAGAGATCTCTACCCTAATTATGCAGACTATGCACATTTGGGTCATTTGTTTGGCTTGTCGGTTGTTAGTAAATTTAATAAAAGGAATGTAGAAATTACTGCTATTCTAGGGGATTATTTTCTATTCATGCCTTATTCGTTTATTCACAATACAGTGACTTGAAAGATTATCCATGATGATTCAAAATCACTTTTCCAAACTTGTTTCACAAACTTGTGTATATAATACCAGAGACGTAACTCAATTTTATTACAAAAAATGTACAGCATGAATTTGGATTAGATCTCTCAGGGTGGTTACAAGACTTTGCCATTAACTGCCATATGGTAACCAAAGGTAACCTGACCTGCCAGATGGTTTGTTACATGGAACCATCTGGAAAATTCTGTTTGGAAATCGATTACAAAGGGGCAGCCATTTTCAACGAATACTGAGCAGGGTATTGAAACAGATCTAAAGGGCTAGCGTTAGAACCAATTAGATCGATAAAATCATAGGAATTCATCCAGTCAATAAAAGAAGCAACTCTTGTTCATACCTAATATTCTCCAACACTGTAGCTGCCTATATAGGAAGCTGTATTGTAACCTCACAGATGCACTCTGGTCATGTCTATTTAAATGGCTGATTTTTACTTGAATTTATACTTGCCTGCAAAGTTTTTGAAAGTTCTTAAAAGCATTTTGCAGATAAAAGAATTGAAAACTGTATTCTTTTTCTTTCTTTAAATCCTAACAAGAATAATTAGTTTTGCTTTAGAGAATGTAATTGACATATGCAAATGTAGGAGAAAGGTTTTCCAGTTTTAGAAAAATTAAACATCTTTTTCTCTGGTAAGGAAAAAGAAAGAGTTTAACCAGACAATGAAAGCACATTTTGTAAAGAAATGTTGACATGCTGAACATGTACCTCACATGACTGATCACCTTAATGAGCAGCTGTTTCCACTTGAAGAGCAGAACCAGGCCAGACACTTGCTGTCATACAAGAATCATTTATAAAATCCTGAAGGCATCCTTGAATTTATTTGATGTTAAAAGACAAAGCCGTAAGTTGTGATAGAAGGTTTTTGTTTTTAAGTATTGTTTTATTCTTATTAGCTAATTGTACTGTTTAATAACTCAATAATTAATCTATTCTGCATTAAAACAAACAAGATAAGGGCTAATCTGAATTATTGTTCATGTTGTATTTCAAAATATAAATAAAATTATTAGTGGAAGTGATAATTTCATGTGCAAGCCCAAACAATGTCATATTGTCATGTTTTAGTAGCAAAAGACTCAGTTGCAGAGATGAACAGAAACACTGTTCAACACTTTAATAGTAAAATAAGAAAAACTTACAAAAAGGTGACAAAGGCAAAACAGGTAGCACTGGAAGCACTTCAGGACAACAAAGCAACTGGGAGCATGGAACAGAAGGAACCAGTAAAGAGTAATGGCAACCAGAGACCTTAAATACAGGGGGAAAGTGGGGTGAAGGCATGGGGACACAGGTGAGAGAGATCGAGGTAACTGGCAGGCACAGGTGGGATGAATGAGCTTAATTGCCAGGTGGCAGTGTGGAGGGAAGGCGGAGCAACTGAAGGAGGTGACTGGGACTAGATATAAACAGAACACTAAATAAAGAAGGAAGATACAAATGTAAATCTAAAGGTAATAAACAGGAATACACATGAAATTAACTAAGAATGCTATGCAGCACAAGGAATAATTAAGAAAGAAACATCTAACTAATGATAAATAACACTATCGCAGAATAAGGAAAACACACAACGATTATTACACATTTTATGGCAGTAGCATAATCACATTGAAAACATTTAAAAAATCCAACCCTTAATGTCTGTACCTTTATTCATTTAGAGAAAAACATCTCTGAGATGTGATTGATGTTCACAATATCACCGCAAAACACTTATTTGCACACATTAGCAATGACCATAAAATAAAGCAAATTGAAGCATTTTAAAGGTATGCATTATGTTTTTCAAAATTGTCTAAGTGATTTAATAAAGTAATCCATAACTTCCTATATTCAAAGTATAAATGTGAAATGACATAAAAAACCCATTTTGCTTTAACACTGTTCAACATTGGGAAGATAAGAGAACATGGCATTTAGGTCCAATGCCCACAAGAAAATAGCTACCCTTCCAAATTTGCCCATTTCTAAAGTAAGACCAATAATTAAATGGTTTAAAACAAATGAAATCGTGACAAACAAGGCTAGACAAGGATCCAAATGTATGTTGCTACCACACACAGTGAGGAGGATGGTAATGGTGGTGCAAGAAAAATCTCCAAAGCTCACTTTTAGAGAATTGTGGCATGTTTTGGCATCTTGAGCGAGACCAACTGAGACCATCTGTCTCAAACGGCTCTTCTGTCCTACCATCACAAATGTAAACACTCGGCAAAACATTCCTGTTTCAAGTGAGCTGAAGAGAAGAGAGAATCCAGGACTTGGAACAATCTAAACGATATTGTGCACAGAAAAATGGTCAAATATCCCTCTCTCTGTATGCTCAAGCTTTGTGAATATAGAAATAGAAACTAAGTGCTGTTTTGGCGCAACTGGGTTGTACAAGATGTTATGAGCAGGATTACCACCAATTATGGCAATTTTTGTCTATGTGGACATTTATCCACTGCTGATTAAATATATTGAAAGTAAAGGTAGTTTTTTTTGCTAAAGTATGTAAAATTAAAAATGTATAAATACAACAACTTTTAAAACTTCAATCACAAACTGCAGTATTTAAGAATAAAATCTAAAACTACCAGCAAAGACTATTGGTTACACAAAAGCAATGTTTCCAAAAAGATGGGGTTCAAGTTTCAGAGTCTTGAGGTGATTGTTGAAAACACTGCCGCCTTTAGTTTTCAGCCTTGTAGCGTTGCACAGCAACCAGGCCTTGGTTACAGGACCTTAGGGACCTGCTTGGAACATATTGATTTCGTGGTGGTGTGATGTATGCTAGTGCTTCTCCATTTAGAGCACTATAAGTAAGAACCATGATATTATGATGTACTGGAAAGTGAAAGGGGACCCGGTTTGGCCAAGCTCATGTGCAAGTTAGAAGCCCTGGCATTGGAGTTTTGAACAACCTTAAGACTAATTTGTTCAGGCAGGTGAACAATGAGTCGCAGAGATCAAGTCTTCATAAAATTAATGCAATTAATCAATTACAATTTACAGTTCTGACTGTAATAAAGTAGAACTGAACTTTGCTATATTTAAGTGATAAAAACATCAGCGATCCAGAGATTGGACAAAGACATCTGATGCAAAGGAATACCCCAAGATTGTTTATAGAACACAGCCTAAGAAGTAAGAGGACCAAGAGTTTTCATTACCAGGGATACGTTTTAATCATGGTGGCGCAGTTTGTAGCATCGTTGTCCTGGGTTCGACTGCCAGCCGGGGGTCTTTCTGCATGGAGTTTGCATGCTCTCCCTGTGCATGCATGGGTTCTCTCTGCATCCTCCGGCTGTCTCCCACAGTCCAAAAACATGACTGTTAGGTTAATTGGTCTCTATATTTCCCTTAGGTATGAATGGGTGTCTGAATGTTTTTTTTTCCTTTCTGTCTCTGTGTTGCCCTGCGATGGACTGGCAACCCGTCCAGGGTGTACCCCACCTCTCACCCGTAGGCTGCGCCAGATACAGGGGTTAGACAATGAAACTGAAACACCTGTCATTTTAGTGTGGGAGGTTTCATGGCTAAATTGGACCAGCCTGGTAGCCAGTCTTCATTGATTGCACATTGCACCAGTAAGAGCAGAGTATGAAGGTTCAATTAGCAGGGTAAGAGCACAGTTTTGCTCAAAATATTGAAATGCACACAACATTATGGGTGACATACCAGAAGTCAAGAGAGGACAAATTGTTGGTGCACGTCTTGCTGGCGCATCTGTAACCAAGACAGCAAGTCTTTGTGATGTATCAAGAGCCACGGTATCCAGGGTAATGTCAGCATACCACCAAGAAGGACGAACCACATCCAATAGGATTAACTGGGAACGCAAGAGGAAGCTGTCTGAAAGGGATGTTCGGGTGCTAACCCGGATTGTATCCAAAAAACATAAAACCACGGCTGCCCAAATCACGGCAGAATTAAATGTGCACCTCAACTCTCCTGTTTTCACCAGAACTGTCCGTCGGGAGCTCCACAGGGTCAATATACACGGCCGGGCTGCTATAGCCAAACCTTCGGTCACTCATGCCAATGCCAAACGTCGCTTTCAATGGTACAAGGAGTGCAAATATTGGGCTGTGGACAATGTGAAACATGTATTGTTCTCTGATGAGTCCACCTTTACTGTTTTCCCCACATCCGGGAGAGTTACGGTGTGGAGAAGCCCCAAAGAAGCGTACCACCCAGACTGTTGCATGCCCAGAGTGAAGCATGGGGGTGGATCAGTGATGGTTTGGGCTGCCATATCATGGCATTCCCTTGGCCCAATACTTGTGCTAGATGGGCGCATCACTGCCAAGGACTACCGAACCATTCTTGAGGACCATGTGCATCCAGTGGTTCAAACATTGTATCCTGAAGGCGATGCCGTGTATCAGGATGTCAATGCACCAATACACACAACAAGACTGGTGAAAGATTGGTTTGATGAACATGAAAGTGAAGTTGAACATCTCCCATGGCCTGCACAGTCAACAGATCTAAATATTATTGAGCCACTTTGTTGTGTTTTGGAGGAGCGAGTCAGGAAACGTTTTCCTCCACCAGTATCACATAGTGACCTGGCCACTATCCTGCGAGAAGAATGGCTTAAAATCCCTCCGACCACTGTGCAGGACTTGTATCTGTCATTCCCAAGAAGAATTGACGCTGTATTAGCCACAAAAGGAGGCCTTACACCATACTAATAAATTATTGTGGTCTAAAACCAGGTGTTTCAGTTTCATTGTCCAACCCCTGTAGGTCATAGATTCATATATCGTGATAAAAACAGACCTATGTAGGCTCAGATTGCATCCCACCCTTTGTTGAAGTATTTTCATCTACAGGAGGTGTGTTATTCAGCAGAGAAAAAGCCAGAACTTTGCTTCCAAGACTCTTGTGTGCATGAACACCCACACATAGTCATCCCAGACAATGAACACACAGATCTAAATAGAAGGAAATACAAGGTTTGCAGAGGAAAACAGTTTCACACCTCGTAAAACATAAATACACTGTTGTATTTCCCTGTAGCAAGTAGTTGCTTGCTACTGTATTGCAGTTAAAATATCATGTACTGGAACTGTAACACATGGGAGGCAACTACACCATTCACATTTAACGTGTAGCAGAAAGTTCGGCAAACATAGAAAGAGCAAGACAAACAAAAGGGGGTTAAAAAATGAGAGATCCTAAACCAACACATCTGGAGTAAGGCCCAGTCAGGAGAAAGAAAGTGAGGTCTCAGAATGTCTGATATTCTGCCACAAAGAAATCTGACTAACAAATGAGGAAAGGGAGATTTACAAGTTGTTAAATCGTGCTGCATGAACTTTGTTCGTTGAGTAAACGGCTTCATCCACTGTTAATCCTTTATCCACTTCCTTGAGAGATAGCCACTTTCTGGTAGTCCTGCATTGTTTGCTGACCTCTCGTCAGAGCTCAGACGTGAGATGTGTGATGGAGGCCTTCAGTGCTGATAAAGACTGATAACTCACTCCCCCCACTGCAGAGCTGATCCTGCAACTACCACAGCTTCCATTAGGCCCAAAAGGCTGAATGGCCTCCCAGTCGTTTTAGTGCTATCTGAGGTTATATCCTCTGTTCAGAGTACCTTATGCAAACCCTGGTTTTCTGTGCTGAGATTGCTATCAGTGAAGATATTTATGTGCTGCACATGTTTCCGATTGTTTAACCTTTAGACCTGAGCAGGAGGGGGGCAGCTGCAGTCCCTGTGGGCTTGAGACCTCTCTCCTGCCCTTGTAAGTAAACGGACACTGATGGAATCAGATGTTGCTCTTATAAGTGGGTAATGGACTGGGTTGAAAGACCCTTGATAAAACTGGTGACAAGGAAGCTGAAGATTGGACCAATCTGAACAGCAATATTCAGTTATTTTTCTTTTCTTTAACCCCTAAGAACCCTTTCTTTTTGATTTCGTATCATTGAAAGGTTAATTTATTTCAGAAATACAAAATGTAAAACCCATGAATACATTTATTAAATAAAGTGACTTATTTCTGTCAATTTTGATGATTATGGCTTACAGTTAACAAAAAAAAACAAAACCCAAACTCGTGCAAAAGAAGCCCATGTTCAGGGCTCCCTTAGCATGAATCACTGCATCAATGCAGTGTGGGTCTGCCAAGCTCTCAGTGAAGCCCAGGTTACTTTAATAGCGGCTTTCAGCTTGTCTGCATCGCTGCTTCTGGTGGCTCTCGTCTTCCTATTGCTAAAAGTACATAGATTCTCTGTGGGGTTTAGGTCAGAGGAGTTTGCTGGCCAATCAAGCACAGTGGTACCATGGTAATTAAACCAGATATTGATACATTTAGTTTGTGGGCATGTGGCAAGTTCTGAGAAAAATAAAATTTACATTTTTATTACATTTGTTAGCAGAAAGAAGCACGAAGTGTTCTAAAATGCCCTGTAGGTGGCTGCACTTACTTTGGACTTGATAAAACACAGTGGACCAAAACCAGCAGATAGCATGGCCTCCCCACATCATCACAGATTAAGGAAACTTCACTTTGGACATCATAGCGTCAAAGCTGGATGCTTTGCCTCTTCATTCTTCCTCCAGACTCTGGAACCTTGATTTCTACATTAAATGTAAACATTTTTTTTACTGAAAAGGCTACAGGACACTGTGCAGCAGTCCAGTCTTTTTCTGGTCCAGAAGTGCCTTAATACAAAGAATGCAACAACTGTAGCCCTTTTCCCTAATAGGGGTTTGTGTGGTGGCTTTTGAACCACTGATTCCAATCGCGGTCCTTGTGGATCTTTCACAAACTCCTGAATGGGGTTTGTCTTCAGATTTTTTTCAAGGCTGCAGTTGTCTCAGTTGCTTTTGCACCCTTTTCTAGTACCCTTTACCTTCCACTCAACTTTCCAACTTAAAAATGTTTGGATATAGCACTCTGTAAACAGCCAGCTTCTTTAGCAAGGAACCTTTGGGACTTACGCTCCTTGTGAAGGACATTAATGACTGTCGTCTTGGCAACAGTCAAGTCAGCAGTCTTCTGCATGATGATGTAGGCCAGAACATAATATTTATCTATTAAAAATATTTTTTATGTTTGGTGTCTGTAAAATTGCAATTTTCAGAGAAAATTAATTTTGACTTTTCATGAGCTGTAAGCCATGACCATCCACCTTAACAAAAATAAACGAATGATATATAAATGAAGTATATCACTTCTGTGTATGAACTGAAACTCCCCTTTTTGTCTTTGTGTACAGACTTTCTTTACCATGTATTGAAAAAAAAAAACAGATATTTGCTCTGAATTAGCTAATTTATTTTTCAACTGCTGGGAATGCACAATTTTTTTTATTATTTGTACTTATCCACTATACTGTAATGTATTCTACTATGTACTGTGTATTCTGTTCTAAACTCAGCAATTCACAGATACACATCTTTTATTAAGAATTATTGTCCTGTTTCTAAATGTAATTTAAACTCAACTTTGTTTTTACCTAACTATTTAATAACCGGCTCTTGAACCAGTCCTATTTTAGGACAGAAGTCCTTTGGTGTAAAATCCCTAAAAATGAGAGTTCAGGGCCCGCGTATAGATCGGTTGAAACAGTCCACTCCATTATCTTCCTGCAACAGTAGCAGCAGTTTGTGTTGCTGACTGAATCTATTTCACTGGCAGACAAAATGACTTTGGTGATCCTGATAAGCAGTATCCTGATAAGTGGATCAAGCATGTGGATTGACCTGTAGTGGTCTCAGTTGTATAGTAGCATTGCTGTAGACACATAGTTGCAGAGTGGTTGAGATATTCATTGACCAGGATTTACCAGGATTTGCGACTGGTCTGCCAAACCTCAAGCAGAGCAGTGGCCTTGATCCTCCTGGAGCCCTGGCAATGTGCAGAGATCTGAGCAAACATTTAATTTCAGAGTTTTTATTGCCTTCAACAACACGATTTTGGAAGTTGTCAAACAGTTTGTGGAAAGGGCAATGCTAAGCTGGAGACTAAACTCAGATTGCTTTCTGTTGCAAGCCAACCAACCAAAATGGAAGAAATTGACTTTCCATTTTTTTTAGCCCTTTAAGGAAAGAAAAAGAAAAAAAAACATTGGACATTAAACACAAAAACAACATTATACCTGATTTTTAAAGAGTGAATTTTTATTTTTAAGTTATTGAACTACTGTATATACCTACATTATGGGTCAAAAAATTTTGATACTCTTCCTCACCTAATGGGTCTCTTTATTTTCATGACTATTTATATTGTAGATTCTCACCAAAGGCCACAAAACTGTGAATGAAAACACATGGAATTATGTAGTAAACAAAAAGTGTGAAATAACTCTAAACATATTATTTTAGATTCTTCAAAATAGCCACCCTTTCCTCTGATTACTGCTATGATCTCTTGGCGTTCTCTCCATGAGCTTCATGAGGTGGTCACCTGAAATGGTTTTCCAAAGAGTCTTGAAAGAACTTCCCAGCGGTTCATTGAGAGACGGCCAGAGGTTAATATTTCAGTCATCTAAAATATAAAATATATTTACATTTTTAATATTTAAAGTTCTTTTACAAGTTTTTGTTTGCTACATCATTGCATATGGGCCAGCTCTGTTGGTGTAGACGTCTAAGCGTTCAGCCCATGAATTGAGGCTTCAGTCCTCGATGCGGCGGTCCGAGGTTTGAGTCCCGGCCCTGGCGACATTTGCCGCATGTCTTCCCCTTTCTCCGCCAACGTTTACAGTCTACCTACTGTCAAAAAATGTGAAAAAAATAAAGGCACTGGTGCTGCAAACATTTTACTTTTATTCTTTATATGTATTTTTTAAAGGCATTAACATTTTAAGTAACATTTACTTTTTTATTTTTATCATTTAAAATGTATTATTTAATGGACAAGATTATTTAATTGCACATTTCACAATTTAATGGTATATTTAATTAGTTAATGTATTAAAATAAATACTTTGTACATTTAATTATTTAATGGGACATTTAATGGTAAAATTATTTATTTCATGATACACTGTATGTATTTATTAAATTTTTTACCTATTGGCCCCCCATATACCTCAGGGGTCACATAACAATGATTCTGAAAATCATCACGTGACCCCCTACTTGGTGTTCCATGAGCCCCCGGACATGCCCGACCCCTACTTTGGGAACCCCTTATCTAGTGAATACTGGACTGAAGTTTTATGCAGAAATGAAAAAATACGGTATTTTTAAAATAACTGCAGTTAACATGTATCTTAAACACTGTTTACAGCTTTCATTTCAGGCATTATGAAAAAACTGATAAAAACACAGTTGGTGGTAGTGTGTCTGGCAATAATGGCTGTGAGTAGCAGATGTAAATCTAACTGTAACAACAAAAGGGTTTCAAATATGCAATTGTATCTGAATGTTAGAACTTGGTGCCTGATAGGGAAGTAATGTATCCAAGTCAAATACCATGCTGCAGTGTGAGTAAATTTCCAGAGCCAATTAAAGCAACTCCTGCCTCTCTCCTGTGTGTGTTTACCTTAATGTTTGTGGCCTGTCCACTTGAGCTGGATTGCTACGTTCTCCCTTATGTTGAAGGAGGGCTTCCTCTTAATCCATCCTTCATGAGAGCAAGTTGATTGTTTCCGATCAATGCACTGCCTTAAGTTTGCATAATCATATTAATAGTTGCATTCAGTGGTTTTTGGCACAAATAACATTGTGGCAAAAGCTTCCTGTTCAAGGGATAGTATTTTTTTAACGTGAGGTTCTGTTAAAAGTTAGTAAGTAGTTGATTTCTTACATGCAGTAGAGATCTCTCTTAGTGTCTCCATTTAGTGTAAATCCAGATTAGTTAGTCCTGAAAGATGAAGCAAACAGCTAAGCCGGCCACTCCAACTTCAAAAACTTCATAGCTGTTTATGCACACGCTAATTTATGAACCTTTAAACCGTTGTCATGTTTGCATTAGGCGATTATTTACATAGAAGCTGGTGATAATGGGAGAGAGGGGTAGGAGGCAGTGCAACACCAATTATGTCCCTGTGTGAAGCACATACTGAGGACAAAACATGAAAAGTGTTTCCTGTCTAAGTAGCTCCCTGATATATACTAAAGTGGTGTAAAAAGCAAAGATATTGTAGTGGTTTGAGTGGATACTATTGTGTATTTACACTGCCTTACTTTCACATATTTAAAACATTTATTTTTGGTCATCGTAATGGTGATAGTTAACAACTAATGAAAACCTTGGTTAATACTTGGTCAGGGTCCTTTTGTATGAATTACTGCAATGATGCAGCGTGACATGGAGATGATCAGCCGTGACTCTGAGTGTTTTCAAAGGGTTCAGAAAGTCCAGATCAGTTTAATAGCAACCTTCAGTCGCTCTGCTTTGTTGGATCTCTTTCATCTCATCTTATTCTTGACAAAGCATTGTAGAATTTCTTTGCCAAGGGTGGCAAACTCAATCACCGCAGGGGACAAAGCACAAATGATGGACTGCATTGTCGGCCAA
This sequence comes from Crenichthys baileyi, assembly GCA_036173005.1. Classification (NCBI taxonomy): domain Eukaryota; kingdom Metazoa; phylum Chordata; class Actinopteri; order Cyprinodontiformes; family Goodeidae; genus Crenichthys; species Crenichthys baileyi. The sequence continues at coordinate 262,480 of JAHHUM010000041.1, forward strand.
ACAGGATTAATGTTTATTCATGAAATTAAAGTAAATGTAATTTAATTAGAAATATGTGTTTCAAAACCAAGAAAGTTCTTTCCACAATACAATAAATGGAAAACCATTGTTTTTTTTACAAGAAAAAACACATCAAGCAAGAATGTCATGTAATTGCAGAGAAAATATAAAAACAAAATTTAAACAGAGACATTTTTTGTTTGAGCCTGTCGTTTCTGCTGCATGGGATTTCAATCATGGTCATTAAAAGTGTTTCAAAGTTCTGGCAGTCTGCTTTAAATGTCACTGGTAGACAGCAGCACTGATCTTAGACTTGATAAAACACAGTGGGGCAACACCAGCAGACGACATGGCTCCTCAGATCATCACTGACTGTGACAACTTCACTCTGGACCTAAAGCAACTTGGATTCTGTGACTCTCCACGAAGTCCAGTCCTTTTTCTCCTTAGTCCAGATAAGACACTTCCCATGTTGCGTCTGCTTCAGGAGTAGCTAAACACAAGGAAAGCAACATTTGTAGCCCATGTCCTGGACACGTCTTTGTGTGGTGGCTATTGATGCACTAACTCCAACCTCAGTCCAGTCTTGTGAATCTCCCACAAACGCTAGAATGGGTTTTGGTTCACAATCCTCTATTGACTTTGGTTATCACTGGTGCTTGTGCACCTTTCTATCAAGCTTTTTCCTTGCACTCAACCTTCCAGGAATATGCATGGATGCAGCACTGTATTAAAAATGTTTTTTTTCATTGGTGCTACGTAATTTCTTATTTTAAGATAAATTAAATGTTTGGTTTTCTTGAGCTGTCAGCTATAAATATTAAAATTAATTTGAAGCTTGAATTATATCACTGTGTGTTTGATCTATTCATTATAAGAGTCTCCTTTTTTAATTAATTAGTATAATAAATTAAGTTTAAAATGTTAATCTCGATAGTCATTCTCTGACTCGATGCAATCTGCTGGGTTTCCTTAGATAGAAAAACTTTTTATCCAATTTGAATAAATAACAGAATCTGACTGCAGTGTTCAATGATTAAGATTAATTGGAATGTATGTACCTGACTTTTGTGAAGTGCCTTGAGACAACATGTGTTGTGAATTGGCGCTATATAAATAAACTGAATTGAATTTACCTGTATACAGAACGAATATGCCAAGAGCCACCTGCTACGTTGAATGCTTTTAACATTTTAACAGAACCTCAAAAGATCCTGAACAATTGCCCGGAGCTCCTGACCTAAAACCTAATTAAAGCCACTGTCAATCCCATTCAGTGGCATCATTTTGATTATATATCAATTAAGAGCTTCCATGCTTTAATATACGTATGGTGTAATGATCCGATTGAAAGCACTAGAGTCTGTGTGTGTGTATACATACGTATAAAATGTAAAAATGTAAGTAGTGATAATTGGCTGAATCATTTGGTTTGGCATGTCATAAACCAGTCATGTTTAGTTTAAAAGGTTTCTACACTGAGTGATTCGTCATTTCCAGCCAATAATTTTCTCTGCCTTATCTCACGCAATTTAAAAAGGAAACATTTTCATCCTGTTTTCCCCTAAAGTAGCCCTGCTAGGCTCTTTAAAACAAAGCTCTTACTGAAACACACAGAGGTAGAAGAAAACAGATTTATTGTTGCAAATAGCTTGTCAGGGCTTTACCCTCCTCAGTGTTGTGTCCCCTTCGCACAAAGTGTCAAATACAATTCAATTTCTGCCTCTGACTCAGCTGGGGCTAACACGGTCAAGCAAATGCTTATTTTCTGAAGGGCCCCGGGGAGTTACACTTTCCAGCTTATCAACATTTATTAACCTTAGCACTGAGGTTTGTTCTATGATTTGGATTCTTTGGGAAACACTGAAATTGGATTTTTTTTTTCCTCCCTCGCCTCTGGGGTGACATATGCTCAACAACTTGTCACAAGCAGGAGAAAAATCTAAATGCTTGTTACTTCTACTATTTTACCCTGAAAGCCAATAGCTTCTCACTTTTTTCTTGTTTTGGTCTTTTCTTATGTGCCAAAAAGAAATGTCTTTCAACTGAACCATTGACAGGCCAATGAATATAATGAGCTTTTAAGGCCAACATGTTTTTTAATCCAAGTTAGTAAATGTCTAAAAGAACAAACAGGGTTTTTTTTTTTTTTTGATTTCTTCTTGTGCCACAGCTCTGCTTTAAAGTAAATTGTAGCTCTATGTCAGTTGGACATGGTGTCGAGTTCTTAGCTTGTTGACTGGTGCCAAAAGATCAGAAGACATCAGTTATTGAAGGTTTCTTTGACTGCCTCAAGTAATTATTTCCAGAGAATTTTAAGCAACCAAATGTCTCCCGGCAGAAGTTTGTTAATAGACTTTACTGCTTGGAAGACTTTTGCAGGACCTTTCAGAGTTGACTTGATGTCAGAAAATAAAGACAAAATAATGGCTTAGACTTGACAATAGACTGAGATGGAAAGTAACCAAAACAAAATTCCTTTGCTTTGCAGATCTTGATTGCCAAGATACAAAAAATGTTTACTCTCACCAGCCCCTTTATTTGGTACACATTGTTAGTAAGGGATTAGAGGCTCTTAAACCTTCTAAACAGCAAGATATCTGAAACATTCTGCAGATATTTTGGTCCATATTCACATGGCAGCATCACAGTTTATGGGGATTTGTTGGCTGCACATCCGTGATCCAAATCTCCTGTTTTACAGCTTCCCAAAGGTGCCCTGTTGGATTAGGACCTTCTTCCTTTCCTACTTCGAAATAAGAGTCTCAAATATACAGTGGTTGCAGGGTGTAGAGTGTAAACCACTTGACTTCATATCCAAAGCTCTTAATAATTGGTTACACTTACTCTCCAGATGAACTCACATGCTGACAACAACTGGACAGCATAGAAATGTTATGTTACAATATGGAGAGATCCTCTAGTAATAAATATGCAGTAACGCACGATTCAGTGGATAAACCAATACAGTATGAATAAATTCAGAGCTTATTCGGGATACTCTTCATGGATAGATGGATTCCAAACAAAGCCAAATATGTTCATGTCACTTGTCGAGGGTGGTGATGCTTTGTAAACTGGCCCTTGCGTGAAGTGTGCATATCCATAAGTGTGTCATCCATTTTGCTTGGCAAGAAGTGATAGCCCCCACCCTCTGACTGGGATCTGGATTATTAGCTTAAGGTCTCTAAAAATATCCCTCTGCCTGTTTAAGCCTTTGACAGCGGCAACATCTCACACATTTTGATAGCTTCATAATAACTACGGCTTCAGAAGGGCTCGTGCACTCAGGCTGCCTTGTTATCTTATACCTTCTTTGCCCAAAGAGGAGAAAAGGCGGAGAACTTGCAGGCCCTGGAATCTGCCACAGTCCTCTCTCTCTGTCTTTTTCTGGAATCCGACTTGGCAGCAGATCATCAAAAGCGAGCATGCAATCATGGCAATCTCAGAACAAACAAGATGCTTTCTTCAGTGCGGGGGGATTCTGCCCAGATGTCACTTTAAGGCACTTGTCATTGTTTCAACAGCTGCACAAGCACATGGGATGTCATTTGGAAGCCGTCTACCACAACATACCAAAACAAGCCCATGTCAAACACGAAACATACGCAGCCTGGAACAGGAGATGTTTTTGAATATTAATGCCATAAGCTTCTTAAGGAATTGCAACTCTAATTACCTATGTGCTCTGTTTTATTGTCTTGCATGTGCAGTCTGAGTAATTATATATTTACCACCATACAGTGTTTATAGACGAGGTTTATATAAGCTTATATTACAAATATTTCTGATGTTGGAATTCATACCAACTGATAGAAATTAATAAATTCCTGAAAAGGATTACAGTGTACACATGTGGCTCATAGATACTGCTTCAATTATATTTTCTCCTGACGCCCACACACACTCGAAAGGCTTTTCTCACAAATATTATAGCTGCTAACTAGAGGGAGGGTGAGGCAGAGCTATGTGCTCAGCTCAGCGGCACCATCGTTACTGCAGCCTTCATTTATGTTTTTCTTTTAAATGCTTTGTTGTGAAATACAACTGTTTTGACAGGACGTTTTCTAAGCCGCTCTTGTCTCCACGAGATGCCTCATGCTTTGTCAGTGATTGAGTGCTCCTGAGGAGAAAAGTCAATACGTGGTCATAAATAAAGGAAAACAAAATGTGAGACCTGAATCTTCAATGGATTGAAAAGGCAGTGAGGTGAAATCAGAAGACATGGCTACCTTAAATGATTATAAAACAGCTCTTTGACTGCATCAGCTAATTGTGGACAGAGTGGGGGGTGATGAGTTGACATATTGCTGGTGCTGTGAAGTTGATCCAAACCAGAGAGAGACATGAGGGTTCCCTCCAGGGACCAGTAACCTTATTGTTCCATGTCATCTCCTCCCCTTCTGTTTGAGGAGCAAGATGTCAACCTCTCCCCAAGGTCACACAAACACCCACCCTGCTCCAGCACATAATTGGATTATTTAGAATCGCAAAATCAACTTATTGCCCTGTCTGAGGTCAGACGTGAACTAGGTTGTCTTTCTTGATTTACAGCATTGTTCCATACTGATAGGTAACTGTTTTTGTCTTTAGTTATAAGATGGTAGATTGAGTTGAATAGTATAAATCATATAAGGGATAACAATGTAAAGGGCGTATGTCATCATTTTTACACCTTTTACCTCTTCTAATTTTGTCCGGGCTTGTAGCTCACAATAATTATATTCCATTTCAAGATCAAAATCAGAAAATATCTGTAAAAAACTGTGAAAGAATATAAGCGAGCACAAGACACCCGAGAACACCACTAAAAGTTGCTAAAAAGCGATGACCTTTTCTTGCTGAATGCTACTTGGTGGCATCAACTTGTAACACAATGTCCATCAAAGATACAAGTAGTTGTAGCAAGTCTGCTGTTAAGTTTGTAAATCAATGCACTGGGGTAATACAGCTGTCACAGCTACAAGTGTAATGTATTCCCTTCTTGGTTAAGGATTAAATATATAAACATTCTGAGAACACCTTCTGTAACACCGCTCAAACTATAATTACTAAGAAATTTAGTTTCTCCACAACATGTTTTTGGCCCCCTTAGGTCATTACAGACTAATGCTACTCATGTGGTAGATGGAGGGGAAGGTAAGACACTCAGGCAGCATCAGATGTCAAAAGCTCATTTGACTAAGACAGATAAAGCAACTTGTTGGTATAGCTAATTATTGTGTGTAAACATGCAAGAAGAATTTTCTTTAAAATTTTTGTGGGACTAGTGGCTTTTATTTTGTAAGTTGACCAACAGGAAAATGGGGTGCAGAGAGAGAGGGGAAGATATGCAGTGACCTGAACTCGTGACGGCTGCGTCGAGGACTACATGGGTGGCGGGTTTTACCCTGTTTCACAGCCTGTGCAGGAGGAGCTTTTAAAGAGATCTCTACCCTAATTATGCAGACTATGCACATTTGGGTCATTTGTTTGGCTTGTCGGTTGTTAGTAAATTTAATAAAAGGAATGTAGAAATTACTGCTATTCTAGGGGATTATTTTCTATTCATGCCTTATTCGTTTATTCACAATACAGTGACTTGAAAGATTATCCATGATGATTCAAAATCACTTTTCCAAACTTGTTTCACAAACTTGTGTATATAATACCAGAGACGTAACTCAATTTTATTACAAAAAATGTACAGCATGAATTTGGATTAGATCTCTCAGGGTGGTTACAAGACTTTGCCATTAACTGCCATATGGTAACCAAAGGTAACCTGACCTGCCAGATGGTTTGTTACATGGAACCATCTGGAAAATTCTGTTTGGAAATCGATTACAAAGGGGCAGCCATTTTCAACGAATACTGAGCAGGGTATTGAAACAGATCTAAAGGGCTAGCGTTAGAACCAATTAGATCGATAAAATCATAGGAATTCATCCAGTCAATAAAAGAAGCAACTCTTGTTCATACCTAATATTCTCCAACACTGTAGCTGCCTATATAGGAAGCTGTATTGTAACCTCACAGATGCACTCTGGTCATGTCTATTTAAATGGCTGATTTTTACTTGAATTTATACTTGCCTGCAAAGTTTTTGAAAGTTCTTAAAAGCATTTTGCAGATAAAAGAATTGAAAACTGTATTCTTTTTCTTTCTTTAAATCCTAACAAGAATAATTAGTTTTGCTTTAGAGAATGTAATTGACATATGCAAATGTAGGAGAAAGGTTTTCCAGTTTTAGAAAAATTAAACATCTTTTTCTCTGGTAAGGAAAAAGAAAGAGTTTAACCAGACAATGAAAGCACATTTTGTAAAGAAATGTTGACATGCTGAACATGTACCTCACATGACTGATCACCTTAATGAGCAGCTGTTTCCACTTGAAGAGCAGAACCAGGCCAGACACTTGCTGTCATACAAGAATCATTTATAAAATCCTGAAGGCATCCTTGAATTTATTTGATGTTAAAAGACAAAGCCGTAAGTTGTGATAGAAGGTTTTTGTTTTTAAGTATTGTTTTATTCTTATTAGCTAATTGTACTGTTTAATAACTCAATAATTAATCTATTCTGCATTAAAACAAACAAGATAAGGGCTAATCTGAATTATTGTTCATGTTGTATTTCAAAATATAAATAAAATTATTAGTGGAAGTGATAATTTCATGTGCAAGCCCAAACAATGTCATATTGTCATGTTTTAGTAGCAAAAGACTCAGTTGCAGAGATGAACAGAAACACTGTTCAACACTTTAATAGTAAAATAAGAAAAACTTACAAAAAGGTGACAAAGGCAAAACAGGTAGCACTGGAAGCACTTCAGGACAACAAAGCAACTGGGAGCATGGAACAGAAGGAACCAGTAAAGAGTAATGGCAACCAGAGACCTTAAATACAGGGGGAAAGTGGGGTGAAGGCATGGGGACACAGGTGAGAGAGATCGAGGTAACTGGCAGGCACAGGTGGGATGAATGAGCTTAATTGCCAGGTGGCAGTGTGGAGGGAAGGCGGAGCAACTGAAGGAGGTGACTGGGACTAGATATAAACAGAACACTAAATAAAGAAGGAAGATACAAATGTAAATCTAAAGGTAATAAACAGGAATACACATGAAATTAACTAAGAATGCTATGCAGCACAAGGAATAATTAAGAAAGAAACATCTAACTAATGATAAATAACACTATCGCAGAATAAGGAAAACACACAACGATTATTACACATTTTATGGCAGTAGCATAATCACATTGAAAACATTTAAAAAATCCAACCCTTAATGTCTGTACCTTTATTCATTTAGAGAAAAACATCTCTGAGATGTGATTGATGTTCACAATATCACCGCAAAACACTTATTTGCACACATTAGCAATGACCATAAAATAAAGCAAATTGAAGCATTTTAAAGGTATGCATTATGTTTTTCAAAATTGTCTAAGTGATTTAATAAAGTAATCCATAACTTCCTATATTCAAAGTATAAATGTGAAATGACATAAAAAACCCATTTTGCTTTAACACTGTTCAACATTGGGAAGATAAGAGAACATGGCATTTAGGTCCAATGCCCACAAGAAAATAGCTACCCTTCCAAATTTGCCCATTTCTAAAGTAAGACCAATAATTAAATGGTTTAAAACAAATGAAATCGTGACAAACAAGGCTAGACAAGGATCCAAATGTATGTTGCTACCACACACAGTGAGGAGGATGGTAATGGTGGTGCAAGAAAAATCTCCAAAGCTCACTTTTAGAGAATTGTGGCATGTTTTGGCATCTTGAGCGAGACCAACTGAGACCATCTGTCTCAAACGGCTCTTCTGTCCTACCATCACAAATGTAAACACTCGGCAAAACATTCCTGTTTCAAGTGAGCTGAAGAGAAGAGAGAATCCAGGACTTGGAACAATCTAAACGATATTGTGCACAGAAAAATGGTCAAATATCCCTCTCTCTGTATGCTCAAGCTTTGTGAATATAGAAATAGAAACTAAGTGCTGTTTTGGCGCAACTGGGTTGTACAAGATGTTATGAGCAGGATTACCACCAATTATGGCAATTTTTGTCTATGTGGACATTTATCCACTGCTGATTAAATATATTGAAAGTAAAGGTAGTTTTTTTTGCTAAAGTATGTAAAATTAAAAATGTATAAATACAACAACTTTTAAAACTTCAATCACAAACTGCAGTATTTAAGAATAAAATCTAAAACTACCAGCAAAGACTATTGGTTACACAAAAGCAATGTTTCCAAAAAGATGGGGTTCAAGTTTCAGAGTCTTGAGGTGATTGTTGAAAACACTGCCGCCTTTAGTTTTCAGCCTTGTAGCGTTGCACAGCAACCAGGCCTTGGTTACAGGACCTTAGGGACCTGCTTGGAACATATTGATTTCGTGGTGGTGTGATGTATGCTAGTGCTTCTCCATTTAGAGCACTATAAGTAAGAACCATGATATTATGATGTACTGGAAAGTGAAAGGGGACCCGGTTTGGCCAAGCTCATGTGCAAGTTAGAAGCCCTGGCATTGGAGTTTTGAACAACCTTAAGACTAATTTGTTCAGGCAGGTGAACAATGAGTCGCAGAGATCAAGTCTTCATAAAATTAATGCAATTAATCAATTACAATTTACAGTTCTGACTGTAATAAAGTAGAACTGAACTTTGCTATATTTAAGTGATAAAAACATCAGCGATCCAGAGATTGGACAAAGACATCTGATGCAAAGGAATACCCCAAGATTGTTTATAGAACACAGCCTAAGAAGTAAGAGGACCAAGAGTTTTCATTACCAGGGATACGTTTTAATCATGGTGGCGCAGTTTGTAGCATCGTTGTCCTGGGTTCGACTGCCAGCCGGGGGTCTTTCTGCATGGAGTTTGCATGCTCTCCCTGTGCATGCATGGGTTCTCTCTGCATCCTCCGGCTGTCTCCCACAGTCCAAAAACATGACTGTTAGGTTAATTGGTCTCTATATTTCCCTTAGGTATGAATGGGTGTCTGAATGTTTTTTTTTCCTTTCTGTCTCTGTGTTGCCCTGCGATGGACTGGCAACCCGTCCAGGGTGTACCCCACCTCTCACCCGTAGGCTGCGCCAGATACAGGGGTTAGACAATGAAACTGAAACACCTGTCATTTTAGTGTGGGAGGTTTCATGGCTAAATTGGACCAGCCTGGTAGCCAGTCTTCATTGATTGCACATTGCACCAGTAAGAGCAGAGTATGAAGGTTCAATTAGCAGGGTAAGAGCACAGTTTTGCTCAAAATATTGAAATGCACACAACATTATGGGTGACATACCAGAAGTCAAGAGAGGACAAATTGTTGGTGCACGTCTTGCTGGCGCATCTGTAACCAAGACAGCAAGTCTTTGTGATGTATCAAGAGCCACGGTATCCAGGGTAATGTCAGCATACCACCAAGAAGGACGAACCACATCCAATAGGATTAACTGGGAACGCAAGAGGAAGCTGTCTGAAAGGGATGTTCGGGTGCTAACCCGGATTGTATCCAAAAAACATAAAACCACGGCTGCCCAAATCACGGCAGAATTAAATGTGCACCTCAACTCTCCTGTTTTCACCAGAACTGTCCGTCGGGAGCTCCACAGGGTCAATATACACGGCCGGGCTGCTATAGCCAAACCTTCGGTCACTCATGCCAATGCCAAACGTCGCTTTCAATGGTACAAGGAGTGCAAATATTGGGCTGTGGACAATGTGAAACATGTATTGTTCTCTGATGAGTCCACCTTTACTGTTTTCCCCACATCCGGGAGAGTTACGGTGTGGAGAAGCCCCAAAGAAGCGTACCACCCAGACTGTTGCATGCCCAGAGTGAAGCATGGGGGTGGATCAGTGATGGTTTGGGCTGCCATATCATGGCATTCCCTTGGCCCAATACTTGTGCTAGATGGGCGCATCACTGCCAAGGACTACCGAACCATTCTTGAGGACCATGTGCATCCAGTGGTTCAAACATTGTATCCTGAAGGCGATGCCGTGTATCAGGATGTCAATGCACCAATACACACAACAAGACTGGTGAAAGATTGGTTTGATGAACATGAAAGTGAAGTTGAACATCTCCCATGGCCTGCACAGTCAACAGATCTAAATATTATTGAGCCACTTTGTTGTGTTTTGGAGGAGCGAGTCAGGAAACGTTTTCCTCCACCAGTATCACATAGTGACCTGGCCACTATCCTGCGAGAAGAATGGCTTAAAATCCCTCCGACCACTGTGCAGGACTTGTATCTGTCATTCCCAAGAAGAATTGACGCTGTATTAGCCACAAAAGGAGGCCTTACACCATACTAATAAATTATTGTGGTCTAAAACCAGGTGTTTCAGTTTCATTGTCCAACCCCTGTAGGCACCAGGTCCCTAGGGACCCTGTATGGAAGAAGCGGGTATAGAAAATGAATGCACGTTTTAATCAATGATTTTAGTTTTTGTTTAGTTAGCTGAAGAAAATGTTAGCTATCCAAAATGTTAAATATTCTACGCACCTATTCATGCATGTAGAAATGCAGCTTAAAAACTGCATGAGGCTTAAACAGGCTGTATTATTGAATATGGACTACATAGCAGTGATAAAAAGTCTTTAGAGGTGCTCAAAATTTGTCCAGGAGGGCAAAATAGAACCATGAGGTACACCACAATAAAGTGGACATGGAGAAGATTAGTGAAATTACACACCTTTTTGAAGGGTTGCCAATAGTAGCACTGTATAAAGTTGACAACAAACTTTTACATACAGTAAATAATAATACACCTAACCTTTTTATCTCACTGTCTTACACGGTTTTAATTTGGTTAAAATTACCCAAATTATTTCTATTTGCAAAATGCCAACATTTTGGAGATTGTTTTTTTTTACTTTCATCAGATTCAGAAGCCTACATACATTTCATTAGTATTACAGTGAAGAAAAAATAAGTTCTGTCATTTTACACAATGTATGCCAGTATTTGCGTTCAGCTGTATATCTTGACAGTTAAAGGTATTTGAAAGTTTGCATGTTAATGGAGCGATTCAACTTAAATCAGAAAATGTATGGGTATGCAATGTGCACCTGTTCGGAGTCTACATGCACGGGGCGCTGAATGCCTGCAGATTAGGGGATTCCCACATACCAGCACATATTCATGGTTTCAGTGGTTGTTTCAAGCCTACAGGCTGATGTAGTGTTATCTCACGCAGCCACGGTAAGATGAGATGATGTCTGATAATAGTTTAAATAGGGTGGGCTGCCTGCCTATTAAATCAGGAGCTGGCAGAGCGATGCTAACTCAGGTTACTTATTCTCATGTGACATGCGAGGAGCCGAGGGGAAATGAGATGTCTTCACTTCACGTCTGTGGTTGGACATTGTGCTCTGTTTTGTGACTGTAATTAACTGCTCATTTGTGTGTTAATGTGTGTGTGTGTGTGTTTGTGTCTGTTTTATCTCTTCCAGGAAGCGGCCACATTTGCCAAAGAGTTGGGCTTTGAGGTGAGTTGACCGGCAATTTCACAGTAAAAAAGATCCTAAAGGTTTATTTTTTTGCTGATAATGAAGTTCTTTTTGGACAGTGATTGATGTGCTATTATACTCTCCAGGCCTTGCAGCAGTTGCTATGGAAACCAGGCAGTCGTCATGGTTTCTTTGTTCAGCCCCGCTCTCTGTTATGACGCACTCACTCGGTCTGCACCCAACATCGCCTACAGATGTTATTTATTGAATTTTGAAAAGCCTCTTGGGAAGCTGAGAAGTTGGGCACGGTTTCAAGCCTTTTTCTGCAGGCTCGAAGCTCATCAGGTTGCCAGGTTAAAAAGCTTCCTCATTATCCCAGTCGCACTCAGGAATGTTACTGTATGGCTTCTCCTCACTGCTATACCATGACACCACACGGAAGCACTCTGCTTAATACCCAAATTAAAGCCACTTGTCATAGATTACAGAGATGGAGATTGCAGGGCTTGTTGGGGCTGGCTCTTAAGTGTAAAATGAATATTCCCTGAATCTCTTCTTCACTTGTTTTTTATTTCTTTTGCATATTTCTCGCATCTCTATTTGAATGCGAAAAAACACAAATAGCCAGGATGTGTGTTTTTTTAGGAATTTAAATGCCATCTTTCAGAGGGCGAACTGCCTTGAATATGGCTCTGCTCTGTGTGAATAATTGTCATCCAGAATCACTAACGGTGTGATCAACGTGACTGGAATAGAAATGCAATCCTGATGGCAGTGACAGGTTTAAGAGAGGAGACGGGATGAAGGCAGAGGGAGGAGGAGGTGGTAATAATGGAGGGGCCTCATGTTAAAAAAAAACTGCACAAAGGGCAAAGTCAAGACTCGGCGAGTAGTTACAGTTCTTTGACATTTTCTGTGTCAACTTGATTTGGCAGAACACTCCGTGAAATTGCATTGGATGAATGTGATTTTTTTCTAGATAACAGCAGTGGTGTGTACTGTACCTACTGCGTTTCTGGATGTTGTAGCTGAAAGATGTTTTCCTCACAGTAGTTGTTGATGTTTTTTTTTGTCATTTTCTGTTGAGAATTGTACCTTCCTTTGACAGGTTACATCTTCAATGTTTCCAGTGATGAGGTTTGAAAATGCTGTTGTCCCTATATGTATGCAGAATGGAATAGATTTACAGGGTTCCTATGCTGGCTGGGGAAGTCTGGAAAAGTATGTAATTTAAGTCTTTAAGTGTTTAAGTATTTAAGTTAGGAGAATGCTTTATGAAAAAATGTATATTTCCGTATTTTTTTCCAAGCCCATTCTGTCCGTCCGCGCATCCGTCCGTCCATCCATCCATCCATCCATTAATTCATGATGAACATATTTTAAAAATGGCTTAATAATTACTAAAAACTGTGAGTTTGGAAAATGATTAATACCCCCCGGAATTAAAAACTGTTTTTAAAAAAATCATGTAAAAGATTGTTCTACCAGGAGAAAATCAATTTAAATGTTACTTTGCTTGTTGTTTACACACAAGGTTGTCCTTCATAATCCTTGTTTGTTCGCTAGTTGATCCCACATTAGATTTTTTTGTTTTTGGAGCAATCTTTGCAGGTAAGTTTGGCCCGCATAAATCATTTTTGTTACAATCCAGACAGTGGATATAGGACATTTTCACTTGTTTTTTGTTTTGACTGAACTTTTAGATGTAGCTGCTTAACATAATCAAGCATCCTTAAAAATTTCTGAGTTGCAATATGGAGAACATATTGAATTAAATTTCCAGGTTTTTTTAACAGTTGTTTTAATTTTCTTTAAGAAGTTCTTAGCTGTGTTAGAATGTAACTGAAGTATATTTGAACAACCAGTACCTGAAGTGTCAGCTGGATTCAGGACTGCTAAGAGGGTTGAGTGTTTACTACATATCTTTGTCAAGGGTTAACCTCTGATAATTTTATGGATTTCCTAAAAGCAGAGCAGTAATAAAATCAGTGTGAATAATGTGGGTTTTCTGCCTTTTTCATTCTAAGTTGAGAGAAAATTCTGTCTTTGTGTTTTCACAAATAGAATAAAATTTGATAGATTTAATAATCTCTGTTCCGAGTCAAACCATCCAGCAGTCCTCTAGGGTGTTATTTTGTATTCTCTTTACTCTTCTTTCTCCCCTCTATTCTTTTCTCCTTCTCTCCCTTTTTTTCTTTTTGCCTGACTTCTCTATCTTTCTTGCTTCATTTTTTTTTCTTTTTGTTTCCGTCTCCGTGTCCATTGCAATTGAAATAATCCCAAAGCAGTTTCTAATAAAGTATTTTTTAATATATATATCAAGCAGAGCATTATAGCGTTAGCCGTAATGCTCCACTTGTGAAAGTAAATCTTTTGGGCTCCTTCTTGGTACTCAGGCAACAATTCTGAGTGCTACTCTGCCGAACAGGACACATTTAAAAAAATAAAATAAAAACATCCAGTTCAGGGTTTATTTACTGTATGATGTGTATGTAGTATTTTAGATTTTGTACTAGAGATGATCAGATGCACTTCACTTATAAAAAAACTGAAATATCCCTTCAGCACCAGTGCCAAGCTCTGAGGCAGATACTAACTTTAGAGTCACTAGTTGCTAAAGGTTAGCCACTTGCGGTGTTCCAATGCTTGTCTAATTCTAAGTTGGTTCTCATGCCAACAAAAAATGCTAGCCTTTTGTGATTTCACAAGTAAAGCTCTAACATACTCCACAAGAACAAGGAAGTTTGTTCTCTCTCCCAGAGCTGCAAGAACTAAATTAGATTCTGTCCTTGCAGCTTGCTCTTAACACATCTTCCGGGCAGAACTGTTTTCCTGCATGGTTTCTGAAAACTATTTATACTATAGTTAGAGAAGGAGGGAACTATGAAATGTCCTGAAAGAAAGAACTTTGTTCTTTCCACCCTCAAGTAAAATACCTAATTTCTTTGTTCTTGAATATATGGGCCTTTAGACTCTTGTGCTACTGATAGATTGTGTTTTAAAGAGTAAAACTAAATCTAAATCTAAAATCTAAATCAGGTTTTATCAGTCAATAATTAAATAAAGTTTAAACTGATAAAAAAAACTGTAAAATGGCCCATTAATTTAGCACCAATAGAAAGGCCCAAAGCAAATGCTTACCTTAATGTCCTTAACAGCTTATAGTTGTCCAGTAGCGGTGCTCACTCTGCTTTCACATCATCTGTATCTTGTCTGTTACTATGTCACTGTTTCTTTTTTATACTGTGTTCCTAAAATATTGCAACATAAATTATTTAAAAGGCCCATAATAATAGCTTAGACCTCGCCAGATGCAATCACAGGCTGAAAACAACTGGGTAGTGCTTAACTGTGACAAGAAATATTGTGCTGTTTTCAAGTCCGGCCACAACTCAATTATTTTCCGGTCATACCATTTTTAACTTGACCTTATTTTTATCCTTTCAACACCAACTGTCAAGCAACACGTGGCGGCCACTGATTTATTTGTGGTATTGTTATTTTAAAGAAGCTAATATACTGGAGTGAATTTCTTTAGGCACTCTGAGTCCTATAATGACAGTGTGGTTGATCTCAGTCCATCAGAAGTCTTGTTAATTCACTAATTAGGCCTTTTTAGTGAAACTTTAATTAAATATTGCCAGCATCTAACCCTCAAGACACAGCGTGATGTGCTCCTAATGTATTCTGAAACACTGTTATCATCACATTATGGATGGCTAACCATTGACAGCCACTCTTCTTCAGTATAAATACAAGATAAAGAGCTTGTCCTCCCTGACACAGCAATCAGCAAATCTGAACGCAGTCTCCTGATTGTGATCTGTTTCCTTTAAATGCTCAAAAGAACTCTCTGCATCATGGCTCTAATTGAATCTCTCCCCTGCAGCATTTCTTTTCGAGCAGCCCGTGGTGGAGATTATCAGTTTCTCGGTGGCTTCAACGTAGCAACGCAATTTAACACCCTTGTAAAGCTTTCATATTTCACGCTTTGTTGATTTATGTCTGATCAGTCGCCCTGCGATCGTAAATATTGCCATTTGTCAGCCGTGAACCAAATTGACCATATCGTTTGTCAATCCATTTCTGGCTTGCTGTTTTTTTCCCCCACATAATTTTCTGTGTTGTGTTTCTGACATGTAAAAAGGAGCAGGTTTAGTTTGCCTGTGCTGCGTTTTCATATGTGCCCTGATGCATTCATCTCCACATTGTGCTCTTAGAACCTCTCGGCTCCTGAACCTGAGTAGAGGCACCTTTATTTTATGTCAGTGAACATAAAACCTGAGGGCGACAATGTGCAGAAGCCGGTGTGGTTTTGCATTCAGTGCTAGTGGTTACATTCAGTCACATTGACAAATTGCTCTTTTTTCACCATCGCCTGCTAACAGCCTCTGTATTAACCTCACTATTAGCACTTACTTAGAGTGTTACACCCATTTTTCCCTCAGCCCTCGGTCTCCCCGGACCTCTTAGGGCTCGTTAAAGGACGTTTGGGAAGCATTTAGAGGTGTAAAAGCTCAGTGGTTCGAGTGACTGGTGTGGGCCGGAGACTATCTCTCAGATTGCTCCCATAATCAGAGTATTTGCTCAAACTAAAGTTGCTTTAATGCTGCCTTTGACATAGATGCTCGAAGCAACTGTAATTCCAGCTCCTCGATGTACAGAAAAAGCCGTCCACTTCGTTGAAATACACCGATAAAGACATTCTACCTGCTCATAGTACATCATGATGAGTTAATAATAAAGCAGCACTGACAGGTGTGGGTTTTTTTATCCCTCTCATGATCAAAGGCAAGCACTCCGGAGAGCTCTGTCGTCTCCAGGCGAGAATATCCATTCCGTGCAGATGCTGAGGATAGATGGCCTGTTTCAGGAGAACGATACAGTACATGCACCGCCTATCCCCTACTGCTCGCAGACAGTAGCGTTATCTGACAAAAAGCGTATCTTCACTCTCTCATTTTAATCTCACTTAGGGAATATGACATTGTAATATTTTCCAGCCCTCTAGCAACTCTAATGGAAGCATCATCAAGCGCTCCTATTGATCTGTTTCACACCAGCCCATCTGGTTTTATTATCACTTGATCCGTCTGGCTGGATTGGAAAAACCTAACCTCCTCTCAGTAACAGTTGTGATCTTTGATTGACTTCTCTGAAACTGCTCTTCATGATGCTTTCATTCAACTTAACATGTTCACCCCTCCTGGGTTTCTGTGGTGTCTTCACAGACGGATGACATTGCGGTGATCGCGCACAAGACCCAAAACCTCCCCAAGGAGAATGCAATGAGGCAGCGATTGGTGGTCTTCACCCAGGGCAAGGACGACACCGTTGCAACTGTTGGTAGGTTTCTGCCTTTTGTCTGCATTGGCCCCTTTTGGACATATTTACCCTTCACTTAAACCTTATAGCTTCAAACTGCAGAGAGCAGCTTTAAATAGATGAACAGAGAGGCCAGAATGTTATCAGTAATTTCTTTGAAGTGAAACTCTGATATTGACGCCAGATGTTTAAAAAAAGACAAGAATGCTAGCTCTACATTCTGTCATTTCAGAGCATAAAAGAAGTGTGGGGGATGCAGAGAGCAGCCATTGATTTGTGAAGTACTTCTAACTTTGCCTTGAATACACTCCAGGCCAGTCCTCAGCAATTTTTAATGCTTCAACTCTAACATCCTGCCCTCTATTTTTCCTCTTCCTTTGCCAAATGCTTGCAGAGTGACCTTTGAGGGAAGTAGACAGAGCGTGTTCACCAAAATCAATCCATTTGCCCTTAATACAAAATTTACTTGGTAGCAGGAGTGTTGTGATATTAAGTTAACTTATGTTAATGAAACCAATTACTCTCATAATCCACCAAAATCAATCTAAAGGATGAATGACTTTTCCATATTCTGGAAAAGTAGGATTCCTGCTATGTTTATTAAAAACAAAAAGAACAAACAGAAGACTTCTATATACTTTATAGGGTTTAAAGTTTTTAGAATCGGTGTGAAGATAAAAAAATACCTCGGTTAAAAGGGAAATACTGACGAGAGCTAATAACTTTTAGAATTAAGAATTACATTTATTGCTAATAAAACTAAGGTTTACCATGGAATTGTAAAAAGTAAAAGAAGAAAACAAAAACTAAACGCTAACAAAGACCAATAATATTAATTCCACTCTACATCCACAATTGCAGAAATAATTTTATGAATATTTTCTCAGTCTCTCAGAAGCCTAAATAAAGGGGTTTTATGTTAATTCTTACATCGACTTTAGTCAGAGAGGTGAGAAAAATAGAACAAAGTGCAGGTAAAACCAAGATTTACAACAGAGCTAAACAGTACCTTAGTTGGTCAAAAATGGGCTATCTTACACTAACTGAATCAACCAGCATGTCTGTTCAGCGGGCCCTTCTCCATCTTTCTGAGCTTGAGAGGTAGTCAGGGTCTCGTTCCCATCAACTTCCCATCATCAAGTCACTATGAGTCTGACAGGTGAAAGAAAATGTACTGGTCTCTTTTTGGCACAGGCTTTTGATTTCTGGAGGGTCTCCACTTTAGACCCCTTTGGAACCAGGTTAGATATGAAGAAAAATGTGCTTAAAGAAAAGTGGTAAGTGATGCTGTACAACTGGAATTTTGCACAACTTTACACATAAATGGATGAGCATAACGTAGCGTACGATGCAAACCTTTCTCTAAGTATGTCAGGCACATGTTCATGACCCCGCTACGCTATATTGTTAACATTCCTAAGACTGTTATATATTTTGTGCCACGGAGCTATCACACACCATGTATATGGCTATAATTTCTGCACTAATGAAGCTACACTCGCCTCGGCATGCCTGGATGCCTGAAATAGAAAGTGAAA
This sequence comes from Crenichthys baileyi, assembly GCA_036173005.1. Classification (NCBI taxonomy): domain Eukaryota; kingdom Metazoa; phylum Chordata; class Actinopteri; order Cyprinodontiformes; family Goodeidae; genus Crenichthys; species Crenichthys baileyi. The sequence goes on from JAHHUM010000041.1 coordinate 280,793, forward strand.
TTGAAGCACGACCTATTTTCTGTTTAATTCAGCTAATAATCGTCTAACCACTTAGGGGCACTCATAGAGCATTGGAATGTCATTCCAAGAAGGTCAGTTGATCTTTAAATATGAACATAAATAAAAATATATAAAAAGAGTTGTGAATTCCACACCTTTGACCCTAATATATGCACTATTCAGTGCCATTGCCAAGTGACAAATGTACTTCAAAAGAAGTTATACAACTTCATGTCACACAAAATCATATTAATTTCTTTACCTTTAGACCCACACAACACATGTTTCTCCATGTGTCAGCATACATGTCAAGGCAGGAAACAGGTTTATTTTAAGAGTCCAAATTCAGCTCACTGAGTACTTGGGCTTCAGGGAGAAGAGACATCACAGGATCCTGATCAACCAATCATGTGATAACGTGAGGGTTGTATCCCATTAGACAGCCAATAAAGAATAAATTTTACAATTTTTTTAAAACACCTTCTTTGACTCAAAGATACAAACAATCTGTGACTTCAGTCTCAACAACCATGTCATGAATGACGCTGTTTTTTACATTCCCAAACATGCAATCATTCAATGAAAAAAATGGCCACCTACAATCAGTATGGTCTGTAGTATATACTGACAGTTACGATTATTTTTGGATTATATCAAAGCTTTTTTAGTTTCTAAATTAGCAAACTAAGATTATTCATCTAAAAACGTCAAAATGTCTCAAAGAGCAATCTAAAAAACTAAACTTTTTGAGCATAACAACTTAGCAAGCTAATATTTTACCAGAATATAAGTTGTTTTGACTAGATCTTGAGTTCTACAAGAACATTTTTAAGGGACCTGGAGAAAAGCAGTTCTTGAAATACCAAATATGAACACTGTGTGTGCAGTACAGGATATTAAAAGGTAGCGTCATCATAACCGAGCAGGAGTTGCAGTTTTAAGCAGAGTGAAGAGACTGTAGTTTCCAATTACAGCTGGGAGCCTTTGCCTTTGTTTGGAGCCGCAGGGTGTCTCTCCTCATTGCCCTTGTGGTTCAGTTCATTGTAGCAGAGCATGGAGAGAGCTGGCCTGTAGGTAACATATCAATCATCACTGGGGACCACAGAGAGGTACAGTTACAAAAGAAATACAAGTGATTCTGAACCGTGCCTCCTGATGTTTCCAGAGTTTTAAAATTCATATTAGAATATGAATTTAAGTAGTGATTCAGTTTTATTGTGTGTGCTTTAAATCTTTTTTTATTAGGTATCAGTGTCATTACCTAGTGATACATCAATCAATCAGCCACCGATCGAATCCCATGCCCTGTAATGTATTTTTTTAGTTTAGTAAAAATCAGATAATGGAGAAAAACGCTTTCATGCATATTTGGAAATAATCTTGTATTCTCTTCACTGTTTTTAAAACTGCTATTTCAGACAAATAACCTGTAGTACAATAGTATGGTAATTGTGTTTTTACCCATTTTTAGTAAATAAAAGAAAGTTTGCATATACCTTTTGGAAAGAAAATTTGAATCCGTAGAAAATCATCATTGGCAAGTAAAACATTGATGGAAGCATGTCTTCTTAGTGCATGACGCAGGATATCAGAAAAGCACGCAGTATTGTTGGCAAATGTCACGATGACAGTACGACTTACGATAATTCAACAAGAGCTTAAATCTACAGCATTCATATCAGTCTCTTTCATATCAGTTGTTTATTACAATTTTAAACCCCATATTTTGACACCTGGGAGCCTCTGTGTAATCTTTCAGATGAAGATGCTGCATCTTAGGCCAAACTCAAAATGCTGCGGCAAGCATTCAGGACTTTTCTGTGCTGTGCTGTGAAACAGAAATGGTGCAGGAAACCGAGTAGGAGAACTTCTGTTTGTACACACAACATTTGTGGCAATAAATCATATTTACTGTTGGCTGTATTTTCAAATCATGTCTTATTATCTGTATTATATAGCCTCTTCATTTTCTACAAAGTTAAGCCCAAACTGCTATTTTCTTATTTATCTATTAGTATAAGTCCTTTCTACATTGAAAGTGAAGCTTGAATGTTAATAAATGTGACCTTGTAAATGTACCGGCATGAATTGTTAGCATCAAGGCTGCTAATTCAAAAATTACGCTGAGATGTTTTTTTGCAGCCTAATTGATGAAATCCAGTGTGCCTGAAAGTGGCTTCATTGCAGATGTTTTAACACTATCTCTTCAGATTTTAGTAATGTGTAAAGCTAAATTTTTAACTAACTTTTTGTTACATAATTTATCCTATAGGGCTAGTAATTAATATAATATCAATATAACAGTTATTGTATTTCTGTCTAATAGTTTAGTTAACAAAGTATTAATACCCACTGACTTTTTTTTTCATGTTACAGCAACCGACTTCAGTGTATATTTTGGGATGTTGTGTGATAGACAACATGAAAGAGTTCATAATGAAGTGGAAGGAAATGACATATTTAACCAAGTTTTGCTAATGCAAACCTAAACAGTGCAGTGTGCATTATTACTTAGCCCATTTAAAGTGATACCTCCACATAAAATCTGGTGGAAGGAAAAACTTTTCTTTTTTTAATAATAAAAATCAGAAAACTGTGCCAAAAAAACAATTGCATTCATTCCCACTGCATGATGCTGGTGGAAGCATCATGTGGTGGGAAAGCTTTTTTTCCTGGTAGTTACTGGGAAGGTAGTCAGTTGATGGATGGATCGTTTTCAATTCAATTCAATACAGGGAAATAGTAAAAGAAAACCTGATAGAGGCTGCATATGACATGACACTGGGGCAGAGGTTCTACTTCCTGCAGGAAACCCTAAACCTGCAAACAGAGCTACAATGATGAAAACATGTTCAGGTGTTAGAATGGCCTTGTTAAAGTGCAGAACTTAATCTAATTGTAAATCCTGTCACAGTTAATAGATGCTCTCCATCAAATCTCCATCATTTTGCAAAACCAAATGGGTAAAAATTTCAGCCTATAGATGTAAAGATCTGATAGAGACATAACCCAAAAGACCTGCAGCAAAAAAGTGGTTCTACAAGTACTGCTGTGAGGAGGATGAATACAAACTCATGCCAATTTTTTTTTCTCGCAAACCATGTACTGTATTATTTTTATTCCCCTTCACAACAATGCACCATTTTGTGTTGATCTATCACATAAAATCCCAATAAAATACATAATTTGTATTGTATATAAAGACAAGTTTGTGGTCGTGATGTGGCAAAATGTGAAAACGTTTAACAGGATGTGAATACTTCTTCAAGGCACTGTGGTTCATAAATTGCATTTAATTTATCGGAGAGATAAGTGTACAAGACCCATTGTTTTGTGTTGTGTCATCTGACTCATGTTACGCTCACTGGACACACGACACACTCACAAGTAGTCCTGATATAGCAGCTGTGACATGCAACAAAAAATGTCAGGGGCGAATCCTGATGCAGTAACACTCGTCAGCTGTCTTGTAGCAGCTGGCTCGGTCACTTAGAGTGAAAACAATGGATGCCAATGTTGTCATTATGTAAATATGCTGCTGCTGCTTTGTTTGGGGCTATAAATAAGTGGTGAAAACAAACCAGCTTTTTCTGGAGTGTTGCTGGCTGAATGCCACCAGAGTTCCATATTGTGGCTCATCAATGAAACATAATAATGGTCTTTAGTTGTAATGACCAAAACCTAAAAAAAGGTAAAAACTTCAGTCTGCAAACCCCAGTTCTTTCTGTTAGTAGCATAGTTTACACAGTGCCTAGCAAAATTATTTACACCACTATTTAAACATGTGGAGGGAGGCATTCGGAATGAGATTAAAATTTAACGTTTGGGCCTTCATGCAAAACTCCCCTTGGTGAAAGATGCATAATACTGGGGGGATGCTTTTCTTCAGCAAGGACAGGCCAGTTCTGAAAAAAAAAACTGACTGGCACTGGAACAGAAAAACATCCCTTAAACATACAGCCAAAGTGACCATAAAATGGTGTAAGTTCATGTGTTTAAATGGCCCAATCAAAGTCCACAACTAAATCTAACTAAGAATCAGTAACTATGCATGAAAAAAGATGTTCACAGATGCCGTCTATCCAATCTGACTGAGCTTGAGCAAAATGTCAGTCTCTGGATGTGCAAAACTAGTAAAGACATACCCACAAGACTTGCTACTGATTCCACTGCAGATGTAATTGGGTCAGGGGGATAGATACATAAGCACACCACACCTTTCAGATTTTTCTTTTTTTAATGTGCTACTTTTTGTTGGTCTGTCATATATCATCCAAATAAAATTCACTTCAGTTTGTGGTTATAATTTTTTAAAAGATTAAATGGGAAATATAATTCCCTTTCTAGTCAATAGATGATGATACTGATTCTTTTTCCAGTTATGAATTATTCCATACATAATTAAATAACAAACCAATGTGAACATTGATTTTAATAGTTGAATTCCTGGAAGTGCATTTCCGTTCAGGAGGAATTTTGAAAGAGGCCTTTTATCGAAAAGCCTGAGGGTTACAAACGAATAAGGATCCATCCTTTGTGCTGGAGGTGATGGATAATTCCTGCCTGATCCCCCCATTGCTCCTGCATAAAGACACATCCGTGCGCCACTGTGAACTTTAGATAAAATAGATGATGAATGCTGGCTGGATGAAAGACAATGTGTTTCAGATGTCATCTACAAAAGCAAACATGATAAATGTCATTGACTGTGCCATAATTGCGCTGGAGCTGTTAAAGCTGTCATAGGTGCAACACAAGAGGTTTGTGTGTGTTTGTCTGCATGCGTGCAGGCATCGCTATTCATACCAGCCAAATAAATGTCAATGTAGAAAGAGAATTAAAGATTTTCATTTCCCAGAGGCGGCACTCTAATAAACTTGATCTCTCATTTTGTTTGCAATTTGTCCTCCTGTCAGGATTTGATCATTTGCCAGCCTCTGTGTCATGTTAAACCATTTTATAAACCATTTTATAGTGATTAAGGATGGGGGAATGCCTTCCCCTGTGGTATAATTCTCCAAAAAGAGATGTCAATTTGTTATTCTTTTTTCAGCCTTTTATTCAGACCATTTTAACACAAAACAGTTTCAAATGTGATGTTTACGAGCCAGGAGCACGTTGAAACGGTCCTTTTTTAGCCACCTCTGACATAGCTGAATTACACCAGGCCTTTGCTTATACATTATTACAGTAATTAAGATCACTATACTCTGAACCTTTAACAGGGAGGAGATCTAATAAACCATGATTCAGTGGTGGTTGCTGCTGTAATCGCTGATAAGGACTTGATAAAGCCTGACTCGGCTCCTCTGAGAGTTTTAGAGCTCTCGAGAGGGCAAGGCAGACAAATTTTACCTTTGATACTGATCTCTTATCTGTTAATGATGTCAGATGGAGGATGAAGTTTATACTGAATATTAAGCAATTTTTTTTCTCTTTTAGTTTCTGTTTAAGCAGAAAGGTTACTCATTTACATGGAAATTGAACATTGTTAATAAAGTGTGATGTTTGTGTTTCATACTTTATATTTGACGGAATATATTATCAGCCTGCAGCTGTCACTTTTTTCACATTCTTTTTTTTCGAGCTACAACCACAAAGTGCAATATGTCTTTTTGAGATTTTATGTGATAGACCAACAGAACGTTGCACAGAATTGAGAACAGTAATATGCGTTTTTAAGAAAATATTTGTAATTAAAAATCTGAAAAGTGTGGCGTGGTGAGCATTTTTTTGCGGCCCCCTTTATTCTAATACTCCTAAAAAAAATCCATTACAGAGAAATCTGAATGTAATCCTTCTGTTCTGTGAAAGCCTCAGAAGTTTGGTGAAGGAATTTAGTGAATATAAAGCATCATGTAGCCCGAGGAGCATAGCAGACAGGTCAGAGGTAAATCTTTTGGGGATGTTTAGAGCAGAGTTAGGTTATAAAACAATATCCCAAGCTTTGAACATCTAGAGCACTGAAAATAGAAAGAGTATAGCAAAACTGCAAACCAACCAAGACATGACCATCTAAACTGACAGGCCAGGCAAGGAGAGCATTAATCAGAGAAGCAGCCAAGAGCCCCATGAAAACTCAGGAGGCAACTCAAGTAGGAGTATCTTTCTACAAGACAACTATTAGTCACAAATATGGCCTTTTTTGATATGGACACATTGAGGGAAGCCATGTTTGGAAAAAAAAGCCACAATAAGTCCCATTTAGATCTTGCCACAAGCCATATAGTGGACAACAAATGTGGACCAAGGTAATCTGTTTAACTGAAACCAAAATAAATTAGGATTTTGCGTGAAGGCTTAAAGTGGGGCAAAAAAACGAACACCTCACGAACACCTCACCTCAAACTGAAAACACAATCCCCACTATGAAACATAGTGGCGTTGGCATCATGTGTGGAGATGCTTTTCTTCAGCAGAAACAGCTAAACTGGTCAGAGTTGAAGGGAAGTTGGATGGAGCTAAATACAGGGTGAAATTATTAGAGCGTGCAGAGGGCTTCAGACTGGGGTGGAGGTTCAACTTCTAACAAGACAACAACCTAAGACATAAAGCCAGTAGTGTGGTTTAGATTAGGTTTAGATTAGGGGTACATAACACATTGCATCTATGTGCACAATAATACTACTGCGGAAGACTGCAAAGCAGTCCTTGTTGACTACTGTAGTGACCTACATTTATTTTATGCATATTTTATCTTCACAATCAAGGAGGACAAATTTAGTTTCACAAGGTTTTTGGGAAGAAGAGAGGACACCGAAGGAGATATGAGAGAGCACCAGAAAAGGAATCTTTATTGAATGCAAATGGCCACCACTTCACCTTTTTGTTTGTTGGTTGTTAAAAAACTGACTGCAAATCATCTGTCTTGTACTTCATAATTTGTGTTGGTCTATCACATAGGTCCTGATAAAATGCAATAAAGTTTGTGGTTGTAACTTGACAAAATGTGAACGATTTCAAGGGGGAAGAATAATTTTACAAGGCACTTCTTTTTTCTTTTACTGACACAACAGCTTGAAGAGTCCTCCATCCCAACTCCCTGAAAGCATCTCAGTTCGCTGATGATATTTCGCCTGCGGTTTCAGTAATTTTGGGCATATGTCCTCTTTTATATAACTGACTTGCGAGCAAAGATGCCGGTCGTGATAGGGAAACAGATTGAATGTCAGCTTGCTTCTAACCTGTCACATTTGCCAAGAAAAGCGGTGAGGCTTGCTTTCCTCTCTGAGGCCCTGGATTTTGGCTCGAACGCAATGGGAACTGTTCCAGAAGGAGCGTTCTCTGGGAAGTTTCTCACATTACAAAAAGAAATGTTTCCCTGAATCTCTGTTAAGCACTTGAGCTAAATATTCATGTGTAGTTCCCATTCATTCAGCAGTCAGAGGAGCACATAAAATGAACTCATTATTTTACTTGTGTAGATGATTAATTTTAATGACTTGACAGCTACGTGCTCTACCTGTCAAAGCAAAAATGTGGAACGCTTGAACATAAGCGATATAGCTTGTAGTAATCCAAATCAAAACAGCTCTTCATATGATCATTTTTCAAAAAAGTTGAAGTCCTCTTATTTAAACAGTAACTTTTTTCACTAGAAAGCATTTTCTCAGTCACGGCTGAGCTGACGGTTGTCATTGCCAAAGAGAATAGCCAGTAATAAAGGACCTAATTGATACTCATTTCAAAGAGATGGCTGCTAAAAGAATTTCTTTTAATCACCACCATTCAAAAGCTGAAATGAGGGAATTATGAAGTGTGAATTAACAAAGCATACAATTATACAGCACCTTACTGGAAAGAATTATTTGAATTCCTTTGAGTTTTTTTTTTTGTTTTTTTGTCTCCGGTGGTGCACATTACCTGTCAGAGAGCTGCCTTACAAAACTCCCACATATTCACCACCAATCTGCTCCCCAGTTTTTGCCAGAATAAATTGAAAAGAGCGGCATTATGTTTAAAAAAGCATGCTGCGGGGTTTATTGATTGAAAAATTGTTGCCAGACTCATTATTGTGAAATGTGAAGTGAGTTGGGTGAAGTGATGTTTTCAGATGTTCTGTGAGCCAGTAACAACATAGTCAAAGAGTTCTGGCAGAAGTAGTTTTTTATTTTTATTTTAGTTTTTATTGCCATGTCCATGGTAGATTCTTGCCAATGAGGTCTTTGTTAAAGACAACGGGGGAATTGTTGGTGTGTAACTTGAGTTGACGTGTCAGTCAAATGGAATATTTTGCATCGGTGAGGTTGTGTGAACTTTCCCCCAGCAGCAGAATACAAACTGTGGTCATGAATAAAGAGAAATATTGAAGGTCTAATGTACCATGATGTGCCTTTCTCAGAAGCGTTCTGGAAAACTCATCAGAGATGTTTCTAACTCAGAAATCAGAAAGAGGCTCTGTTTGATACTTAAAATTTGAGTTCACATTCCCATCTCACGGTTAAAGAACGCACACCCTCCGTTGCTTTGGGGGGATTAGACATATATATGTTTAGAATAATTATATCTACCTAAAATTGTAAAAAAAAAAAACACCAAATACTCAACTTTTTCAATATTTATTACACAAAGAAGAAACCAAAGTGGGAAAGTATGTAAAGATAAAAACCTAATAACCCTTGACATCTACAAAATACACAGTACAGAAGAATTCATAAGGGATGTACTTTCTATTTTACTATGATTGTTTGTACTTATACAGTTTTTGAACTCAAAAAATATGAAAAGATCTTTATAAAATTTACAGTTATAGGCAAACATTTGCAAATCTAATACAATAACAGGGGCCCCAACTACACTACAATGGATATTTTTTGGAGGGTGTATTTTTTCACCCATTTTAGAAAAAAACCCTCCTCCAAACAAAAATGCTTTTAGCACCTTTGCTGTGCCAGACATTAACAACATCAAATCTGTATAGAAGATCAGCTGTAGGTCATGTATTCTTACACCAGGGGTGTTGAGTACCAGTCCTCAAGGGTTGGTGTCCTACATGTTTTGGATGTGTCCAAAGTTCAGTCTGAATAAAATGGCTGAATTACCTCCTAATGCACTCAAGGTCTACAGAGTCCTGCTAGTGACTTACGTTAATTATGTGATTCGGGTGTTGCAGGTTACCGGCCCTACAGGACTGGTGTATCATAAATGGTGTTTACCCTTCTCTCTCATTCATTAATGTCTTCAAATTAACATTTGAATATTAATAGAAACAGTCAGGAAAAAGTGAGAAAGATCTGGTATAGTCCATAAAATGTGCTGCACTGTTATTGTGGTTTCCAAAGTGCAAAACAGGCATCTAGGTTATCATTTCTAACGCTGCTGTCACACTGACTGTTATCCTTTCACATATGTTGACGTATTGAAAAATGTGTTTTACATGAGTCTAAACACGAGGAGGCAAAGGCTGTAGTGTAACATTAAATCCTATCCCTTTAAAATATACATGTTGGTTTTTATTCACTCATTCTGAATAGTGCATGTGTATTAGGATCAAAGGTGTGGAACTCAATTAAGAGGAAAGTAGGTAAAGCCGTCTTTTCACTTTTCATTTGAAGCATACCGAGGTGAGTAAATCTTAATGAATGCTGACAAAACACCACCACAGAACTGTAATTTGAGACTTGAGCACATACTGGATACATTATTATTTGGCTCCTATTAATATTTACACATACATCAATCTCAACCACGTGACTTACATGAAAATTAATGGCATTATATATCAAAACAAGGGCTCTCCAGGTACTCGAGCCTTCTCCCACAGTCCAAAAACATGACCTTTAGGTAAATTAGTCTCTCTAAATTGCACTGGGTTGTTTGTCCTTTGTGTCTCTGTGTTGCCCTGCGATGGACTGGTGACCTGTCCAGGGTGTACCCCGCCTCTCTCCTGTAGACCACTGGAAATAGGCATCAGCAAGTGGGTATAGAAAATGGATGGATATATCAAAATACATCTATTCCCTAACAGTCAACAACACTATTTTTCTTTCAAAGAGTGAGAAAGTATAGAAACAAGGACTGATGAGACGTACAGCCAATAGAATTACTGTCTGCAGAGCTCCATATAAATATGCTACAACTCATTCACACTTCACACAATGTATCTGATCAAATAGAGTTTGTTCAATGCTCTCTGGATCATAGCATCTCCTCACAATTTTCTCTCCATTGTTGTTTCTCATCCTCTTTGTCTCACTAACAGGGGTAGTGCTAATGCTGGTTTCAGCAGGAGACAGATGCATCATCACAGCTGATCGCACTGCAGCTTTGCACATAAGACGTAGCCATCATCCTCTTATTTTGAAAACTCTGCCTCTTTGTTGCTGTACTCCATTATAACTTTAGTATAAAATACAAGGGTCACCGCTGACCACTGTGGAAAGCTCAGCACAAGCTGCTTCTAACAGAGATCTCTATTAGCAGCAGGACCCCCCTTGCTGATGTGAGCTGACTTTGTTTCTAGTAGTAAATCTGAAAACAACTAACAATGCCAGGGTTTTCAAACAATGTCAATCTTTTTATTGGGCGACTGTCTTTAAAATGGCACTGAGAATAATCTGCTTATGTTTTTGTCTGTCCCTCCCTGTTGGCATTTTCAACATCATTGATGGTGTCTGACTCCTATATAAGAAATTCATGCTCATCTCCAGAAACATTTCCCTATAACTTTTGTCAAAGGCACCATTTATTTAATACTATGTTAGGATCCTAGCTTTAAAAAAACTATTCATCTAACCTGAGCCATGCTGAGGTGCTGTAGCTTAACCTAAGGAAATACTGACTTTATGAACCAGTTTTGTAATGAGTACATTTCTATTAAGTTTTCAGGTAACCAAACAAAGTTCTTCAGGTTATCCGCTGGAGAGTTCTTGAGGTTTCTTTAACCTGAACTGAGAGCAATTCCTGATTGTCTTTAATAATGGCCTAAATTAAACAACTGATGATGTGTGATTAGTTTAATCAAAATGCCTTTGTCAACCAAATATGATTAAGAGTACCAGGGTGATCTTAATACTATTGAAGGAGCAATTAACCCTTTGTTTTTGCAGAATTATATTACTTTTGCATTTAATTGTTTTAATTTAGTTTTTATGAAACTTGAAGTTTAAATTTAATCCATAAATGGTTAATTGAAAAGCTGTTGTGTTGATTGCAGAAGCTTGAAACAAAAAGCACTGAGTTTAGATTATTTGTCTTGTCTGCATTGAAAGAGGGTGTAAGGAGAGAAGGATGCTTTGCAATGCATTTTGTGGCAGAGTTTACCCTTTTACCATGCTAACTTGCTAAAACCTGAATGTAAAAATAAAATAAAAATACATAACCGTGTTTGCATCTTTATGAGCAAAATATTTATTGAGGGGTTGGTTAAATGCAGGAAAGAGTAACTGAGAAATCCAAATACTCTGACCGATAAAAATAATTAATAAAAAGAGTCATAATACATTTTATCCCTTGGACTTTTTCCCATTTTGTCAAGTTATGAACACAAGCTTCAGTGTATTTAAAAAGGATTTTATGAGACAGACACGATTGTTAACATGGTTCTTTTTACAAGTAAAAACCTGTGCATTTGATTTCAGCTGGTTTAAACTGGTCTGTGTTTTTAACCAATCAGCCCTCTAATAACCATTTAAAACCAATAACATATGTCAAAAAAACATTCAGTTTCAAACCAAATATCTGCCTAATGTAGCCTAGATTTATATGAACGATCAATAAATGAATTAGACATATTACCAATGGAAAAATGCTTACTGGGTTACTTGAATAATCCTAAAAAGAATCCACTGCAATTATTTGCTTTCAGAGTCCACCTGTGTGCAATTTAATGTCAGTATAAATACAACAGAAAGATTATGGTACAACTACGAACCTACCAAGAGATGACCGTCCATTTATATAGCCATCTAAACGTCTAAATAGCGCGGGCAAGGAGATCATCAATCACAGAAAAGGGAAAAGGTCCAGGGTAACCCTAGAGGAGCAGCAGGGAAATTGTGTCAACAGGACAACTTTTAGTTGTGTACTCCACAAATCTGGACTTTATGAGCCAGATCTGCGGCAAGAACAAAGCCATTTGTAGGAGAAAGCTAAAACTAATACATTGGCTTGAACATACCATCCCTACAGTGAAACATCGTTACGGTACCATAATGCTTTGGGGGCTGCTATTCTTTAGCAGTGACAGGGAAGCTAGCTGAGTTGCTAGGAAAATGGATGGAGTTCAATACAGGAAAATACTGGAAGAAAAACTGCAAAAGACTTGAGATTGGGGCAGAAATGTACAATTCAGCGGAACGACACAGAGCCAAATCGACAATGAAATGGTTGAGATCAAAACATAATCATGTGTCAGAATGGCGCAGTCAAAGTCTAGACCCAAATCCAATGAAGAATCTGTGGCAAGACTTGAAAATTGTGGTTCACAGAATCGAATCTTTACATCCAAATTTGCTACACTGCAGATTCTATAGGTACAAAGCTAGTGGAGAGATTATTGCAGAAAATAATTTGCACTACTTTGTATTGGCCTATCATCAATATAGAAGATCTAAATGTGAAAGTTCTGATACTTTGATGTACGAAATTGAGCATCCAGATCATTTGAGAGATTATCTGGCTGTGTTTCTCATAAGATCTACCTCCTCCTATACAAGTGAAATATGCACACCCTCTCTATCTCTGCTTTCTGAGCTAATGAACACCAGCCTCGCTGCAGAACAAGTGCATCAGTTTCAAACTTTAAAACATCCGCTTTTTATAGCCGCAAAGCTCGTCGAATTAGCACGACCACATCTAACGACTTCTGTTCCCTCAACAGCAGAGTAACTGACAAACTGAAATTTAATGTAAGCGCGCATTTTACGTGTGGTTAATCATTTCAAGAGAGAGGAGGCCTCTTAGGCTTCATCTGTGCTATTAATTAAATAAAGTCGTTATGCTGTTAATTAACTGATCCTGAAAGGAGTCTTGTTTTATTGTAATTTTTTATCAGTCAACTGCTTCCTTTTAAAAAGAATTAGTGCTGTTGTGAAAACACCATTGAACTCTTAATCTGATACATCATTGCTACATGATCTGTTACACAGCCTTCCTTTACACATGAAATTTCTTCAGCTCTTTCATTGACATCAGGTGTTCGGCTACAAGTTTATCTTTTGCTCTTTACGGCAGGAACTTTATTGTATTTCAAAATGGATAAGATGCGGAGCCTTATCTGCTGCTCAGATCGTCTGAGCCCTTGTCACATTGCAGAGAGACTCATTAAACAAATTTCTTGTAGTTTCTTTTTTTTCTTTATCATGTTCTCCTTAAACTCCCAGCCTCTTTTCTCAATAAGAGGTCTGTCAGCCCCCTCGTGTTGCTTTCATCCACATGTCAGTCTTTTGTCTCTGACACCCTCTTGAAGGTTCACGTCTGCACAGGGGCCCTTGGATTGTTTGAAGATCGTGTGTGTGGTTTACATTGTTCTGACATAAGTTGCTGATTTAATGTCACTCTACACCTCTAGACTTTGTCATCTGGTAGACTTTTGTTCCTCTTCCTTCCACCCCTCTCTCCACTTTAAACTGGAAGCGTCTTTGAAGTTCATACACTGCTGATAATTGAAGCAGTGTGTGATTTCAGCGTAATCCTCTGAAAATAATAAAAGACTCTCATGTTATGGATTCTGTTTTAAACTGAAACCGCTACACTGACCTTGCATTGTATAATCCAACACAGTAGGCACGTAAAGCTTGCCCACCATCTGAAAAATTCATATTTCCTCTACATTTTCATACCTGTAGTAGTTGCTCACTTATAAAAAAGAATATTTTTAAAAAACATATTTCAAAAATCCAAAGATTGACTAATTATAGTTTGCGTTACTGCTTTTCCTCCAGTTTTAATCTTTTTGCATGTTATTATTTTGAGCATTTCTAGATATTTGAAAGAGACAACACAATTTTAATGCTGCTGCAAATATACATATTATTAAACGAATGACACCATCAGCATGAAAAGATTGTGCTCCTGTTCTATTGAGATGTCTTTGACATATCTTTGACAGATATGTTTGTTTATGATGGTGAACCCTGTCTACATTGGCATTTTGTGAAAGTTGGAGAGTAATACATGCAGTATAAAACTCTAAATAAATAAACATAACAGCATTAGGCTGGTTGTTAAGCGCCTTTATGTAAGACAGTCAATTAAAGTTTTGTCTTCAATTTCTTAAAGATCCCTATAAAAGTATATACACCCCTTTTGCTTCTTCTAACATTGCAACCACCTTAATGTATTTTTTTGATGTTTTACTTGATTGACCAACACAATCTTGAGCTGGAAGGAAAATCATCCAAAAGTGTAGAGTGCCTCAATCACTATGATACTAAATAAAACCCACTGCACTCGTACTCGTACTCATCGTCTTCCGCTTTATCCGGGACCGGGTCGCAGGGGCAGCAGACTCAGCAGACTCAGCAGAGACGCCCAGACGTCCCTCTCCCCAGACACCTCCTCCAGCTCCTCCAGGGGGAGCCCAAGGCGTTCCCAGGCCAGCTGAGAGACGTAGTCCCTCCAGTGTGTCCTGGGCCGTCCCCTGGGCCTCCTCCCGGTGGGACGTGCCTGGAACACCTTCGAGGAAGGCATCCAGGAGGCATCCGATATAGATGCCCGAGCCACCTCAACTGGCTCCTCTCGATGTGGAGGAGCAGCGGCTCTACTCCGAGCCCCTCCCGGATGGCCGAGCTCCTCACCCTATCTTTAAGGGAGTGCCCGGCCACCCTACGGAGGAAGCTCATTTCAGCCGCTTGTATCCGGGATCTCGTTCTTTCGGTCATGACCCAAAGTTCATGGCGATAGGTGAGGGTAGGAACGTAGACCGACTGGTAAATCGAGAGCTTCGCTTTTCGCCTCAGCTCTCTCTTCTCCACCTCGGACCGGCACAGCGCCCCCATTACTGCGGCAGCCGCACCGATCCATCTGTCGATCTCCCGCTCCATTCTTCCCCCACTCGTGAACAAGACCCCGAGATACTTAAACTCCTCCACTTGAGGCAGGAACTCCCCTCCAACCTGAAGAGGACAAGCCCCCCTTTTCCGGTCGAGAACCATGGCCTCGGACTTGGAGGAGCTGATCCTCATCCCAGCCGCTTCACACTCGGCTGCGAACCGCCTCAGCGCATGCCGAAGGTCTAATGATACGACAACAAAGTCGATCACTGATCTCCTGCCTAGGGTGTCCTGGTGCCAAGTGCACTGATGGACACCTCTAATGGTTTGTACATGGAATGGTTTGTACATGGTGTTCATTATGGACAATCTGTGACTAGCACAGAAGTCCAATAACAAAACACCACTCGGATTCAGATCGGGGAGGCCATTCCTCCCGATCATGCCTCTCCAGGTGTCACTGTCGTTTCCCACGTTGAAGTCCCCCAGCAGAATAATGGAGTCCCCGGGAGGGGCACTATCCAGCACCCGCGACAGGGACGCTAAGAAGGCCGGATACTCCGCACTACCACTCGGCCCGTAGGCCGAAATGACAGTCAGAGACCTGTCCCCAACCTGAAGGCGCAGGGATGCGACCCTCTCATCCACTGGGGTAAACCCCAACACGAGACGGCTGAGCCGGGGGGCAACAAGCAAACCCACCCCAGCCCGCCGCCTCTCCCCGTGGGACACTCCAGAGTAGAAGAGAGTCCAGCCCCTCTTGAGGAGATGGGTTCCAGAGCCCACGCTGTGCGTGGAGGCGAGCCCGACTATTTCTAGTCGATATCTCTCGACCTCCCGCACAACCTCAGGCTCCTTCCCCCCCAGCGAGGTGACATTCCACGTCCCTAGAGCCAGCCTAAGCATCTGGGGATCGGGCCGCTGAGGTCTCCACCTTCATCTCTTTGCACCGGTCCCTCACGGTTCCCCCTGCAGGTGGTGGGCCCACTGGGGGATGGTCTCACGTCTCTTGTTCGGGCTTGGCCCGGCCGGGTCCCGCGAGGAGCAGCCCAGCCACCAGGCGCTCTCCAACGAGTCCCGACCCCAGGCCTGGCTCCAGGGTGGGACCCTGGCTTGATTTAGTAGTCGTCATGAGGGGTTCTTGAACCGCTCTTTGTCTGAGCCATCACCTAGACCCAGTGCAAATAATTACAAAGTATGGTATAACATTGTTGTCTTCCTAACTTGTTAGGCCAGGCATAGGCAGCATTAATCAGAGAATGGCTAAGGAACCAGAGATGGTAACTCTGGAGGAGCTGCTGAGATCCACAGCACACAGTGGACTCTACATAATGGGCCTTAATTTGAGAGTGCCAAGAAGAAAACCGTATTTAGTTCTGTTTAAAGGTTTAAACAAGCCATTAAGGAGATAAAGGAAGCATGTCGAAGAAGGTGCTCTGGTCAGATGAATCCACAATAAAGCTATTGGACTAAATGCAAAAGACTGTGTGGCAGAAAACCCTTCATGTCTACCTGAAAACACCATCCCTATTGTGAAATATGGTGGTGGCAGCATCTTCGTGTAGGGATGTTCTTCAGCAGAGGCAGGGGAGCTGGTCAGAGTTGATGGGAAGATAGTAAAAGCCAAATAGGGGCAATCCTGGAAGAAAACCTGTTAAAGGCTCCAAAGCTCTTGAGACTAGGGGAGATGTTTACCTTCCAGGCGGATTGTTTAGATTAAAGCATATGTATCTGTTGGAATGATTTAATCCAAATGCAGACCTAAATTCAACTGAGAAGCTGTGTCAAAATCACACGAATTAAACCGTTAACTGCAATAAAAGTTGGTTTTACACAATGACTGAGGAGTTCTCAATACAAAAGTGCAAACACTTTTCAGATTTTGATAAAAAAATTATAAAAATGTGTTTTAATTTCCTTCCACTTAACATATATGCACCATTTTGCATTGGCCTATAACATAAATCTCAATAAAATATATTGACGTTTGTGTTTGGAACAAACTGTAAAAAGTTCTAATGGTTTGAATACTTTTGCAATGCTCAAAATCTATTGTCTATGCTTAGTCCTGTTCAGGGCTTGCAGCAGGCAGGAACAATCAAAAATAGAAAATCTTTCATTATGTCTTAAAGTGATCATTTGTGACATGTATGACATAACATGTAGAGCAACAGTTTAATAGAAAAAAATGTTTACTTCTGCATTTCATGTATGTTTTCACTAATTTTTAAAACATAAAGAACCACTTAAGACCTGCAAACAAATAACGCAAAAAACCTTGATCTATGTGAGATTTATTCTGAAACATTTTCTTTTTCCCCCACTTCCTATGAGTTCTTAGCAAAATGTTAGTTTTCTCACTATTTACAGTACTTTTAGATGACTTGTAGTTGTAAATATGTACAATATTAATAAAACTGAATGTGTTTTATATTTTTATTTGTTTAACCTTTTTATTTTTTTCAATCGACTGTCTGGCTCAGTTTAAACTAAGCACCTCTCTTTAACTTTGCACACATTTGATCACTAAAGCTGGGATAGTTTATCCCAAGGGGGGCATAAATGTCCACACCAAGCATTAAGGTTGACAGAAGTGGGGAAAAGTAAAAACATTTTCCAGTGTGTGATGTGGGAAGTAGTTTTCCTTTGGACGAACATCTGAACAACTCATGCTGTTTATCTGATCTGAGTTATTCCAGATTTAAACTGTGTGGCTCAAAGGTTTTCTAATATTCGCGTATTTCTTATGATTAATCTACTAAAATGCCCTGTCACTTTGAAGAATGTCACGCTTAACCAAGTGATTATTAAACCTTGTTGTTAATCGTGTCATGAAATTGCACCTAACATACAGTGCCTTGCAAAAGTAATCACACCCCATGCACTTTTTTGTCATGTTATAAACTTTTTATTTATTTTATTGGGGTTGTATGTGATAGACCAACACAAAGTTGTGCATAACAATGCTGTGGAAGGAAAATGATACAAGGTTTTAAAGAGTTTTAGACAAAAAAATCTTAACATTGCTATGTTCATTTGTATTTAGTCCTGTACTAAGACTCCCAGATAAAGTCCAGTACCACCAGTTGCCTTTAAAAGTAACCTAATTAGTAAAAAGTCCATCTGTTGTAATTTAATCTAAGTTCACATGCAGCTGTTCTGCGATGGGCTTAGAGGTTTGTTAGAGATCATCAGTGAATGAACAGCAGCTCCCCAGGAGCTGCAGAGATCCACAAACTATTTTGTTGTGCTCTCCACAGTTTGAGTGTTTATGGAAGAGTGGTAAGAAGAAAGCCTTTGTTGAAAGAATCCCATCAGAGGTTGTGTTTAAAGTTTACCAAAAAAGACATATGGAGCAAATGGAAACACTGAAAACAGTACTGTGGTCAGATAAGAGCAAAATTGAACTTATGTAAATATGTAAAACATTGACAGAAAACTAACACTGCACATGCCCCTGAGCAAGCAATCCCTACTGTTAAACAAGGGTGTTGCACTATTATACTGTGGGAATGCTTTTCTTCAGCAAGGATAGGCAAGTTGGTCAGAGTTGATAGAAATATCAATGAAACTAAAAACAGCAAAATCCGGCAAGAAAGCCTGTTAGAGGCTACAAGAGACTTTACACTGAGCCAGAGGGGTCACCCTTGACCAGGACAATGATCCTTAACATACAACAAGTCTGTGGCAAATATTGAAAATGTATGCTCTCCATCTAAAATAATTGAGCTTGAACTACTATGCGAAGGAAAACTATAGAACTAATGAAACTGTAGAAACCATTGCCAGGATTGGTCTGTGAATCAATTTTACACCTCTTCACAATATGTACTACTTTGAGTTGGTCTATCACATAAATCCCATTAAAATACATTGAATTGTGTGGTTATATTGTGACAAAATGTGAAACGTTCAAGGGTGAAACTTACATTTGCATGCACTGTAAAGAGAGTTAGAGGTGTTTTAAGTAATCATTGTCTTACTTCCTAACCACAGGTGACAAAGTGACCATGTTTCCTGTTTTGGACATCAACCAGAATGACATTGTGGATACCAACGGAGCAGGGGATGCCTTTGCTGGAGGTATGAAATGATATGCTAATTTGCTTTGCATAGAATTTCAATCATGTGGGTCCTGCTTATTTAACACAGCTATGTCCATGGTTAAAGCGTAGGAAAATCTGATTTATTCTTCAACCTAAACTTACTTCAATTCTGTAGGGGACTCAATTTCTCTTCCTCCTCAGGATTCCTCTCTGCCCTGGTCAGAGAGCAGTCATTGGAGGAGTGCATCCGGGCCGGACACTATGCAGCCAACGTCATCATCAGACGGGTCGGATGCACCTTCCCAGAGAAACCGAATTTTCACTGATGGATCCGAACTGTCATTCCCACAAGATGCTTACTATACCGATTTGTACTCTTCAGGGTTTTATGTGCATTTTTCTATTTCCTATGACTGACATTATGAGACTAATCACTGCAGCTTGACTGTTTTATCAAGCTATAATAAGGAACTGAGATATTGTAATGCAATACAAACAATGTACTAGAGGTTATGTGAAATGCCGCATTCCTGTTATTTGAGAATCAAAACCTGAATTTCTGAATAGGTGATGACAAGTTTGAATCAGTAACACAACCACTGTTTTGGTCCATCATCTTCATGGAAAGATTTAAAAGTATTTTACAATATAATTGAAATTTATGGAAGAAAGTGATCAATTCCTTAGAAATGCATCATACTGTTGGAACAGCTCAAAGGTTTCTTAGTAGAGTGTTTCTAAAAATCTTTTTTTTTCTCTCCCTTATCTGAGAGTTACGACTGACTTGTGACCACAAAATGCAAATAAACAAACAGCCTTACGATCCACTTCTCAACTGTTGCTTAGCAGTTTTACGAACAGTTATCAATTTGCCAGTAGACTGGTGGAGGTATTTCTTCTGTCTTTGAGTTTTTGAGTCATGAAGAGTTATAAAAACCCTCAAAATAAATGTATTGCAGTAGCATAATGCCACACAAATTTCTTTAAAAAAATACTACCCTTATTCCTTCAGTGGAGTACTGTCTGGTGAACCATTTCTGTGTTGATTTGGCGATGCGTGGTTATGGGTTTACTGCTGAAAGACAATCCATTTTCAGTTGTCTAGCAGAAGTCCCCAGATTTCCATCTAAAATGTCTTCATATCTCCAGAAGATTATGAATGTCATCCACTTTAACAAAATTAAACACCTGTGTAACAGGAAGTCATGGACAGGTTATTGAGAAAGGTAAATGTATAAATTTAAAAAATGGAATTCAATAGAAATGTTTACATGTGCCAAAAAGTCTGGCACTGGTGTTTTTGTAAAAACAAATATTTGCTAACATTTGATATTTTCGGGCTGCACGGAGGGGCAGTTGGTAGCACTGTCGCCTTGCAGCTAGAAGGTCCTGGGTTCAACTCCCGGTCGGGGGTCTTTCTGCATGGAGTTTGCGTGTTCTCCCCGTGCATGCGTGGGTTCTCACCGGGTTCTCCGGCTTCCTCCCACAGTCCAAAGACATGCCAGTTAGGTTAATTGATCTCTCTAAATTGACCTTAGGTGTGTGAATGAGTGTGTGCATGGTTGTTTGTGTGTTGCCCTGCGATGGACTGGCGACCTGTCCAGGGTGTACCCCGCCCCCCGCCTATAGACTGCTGGAGATAGGCACCAGCTTCCCCACGACCCACTATGGAAGAAGCGATATAGAAATGACTGAATGATGAATAAATGTACTGAAATTAAAGATTCAATTTTTCCTACATTTTTCAGTGTAAGATTATGCTGCTGCAAAAAAGGATTTTATTTATTTTAGGGCTTTTTACAAATCTTAATCAGTTGTGCGGATAAGCGTAGAGGGCACTGTAGTGGTTTAAAGAATATTTGCAAGGTAGCACTGTATAAAGTGACATCATTGATGCCTGCTGATAGAGAGGTCATTGTGTTTCTTAGTTTTGAAAAATGTTCCCTTGGTTTGTAGTTTGGCTGCTGCAGACATCACTGATAAATTATTACTAGACAGCAAATATCATCATTTTACAACCTTTCAAACTAAAAATGCATCCGAAAGTTGTTGGTGTTGTGATGATAAATTTTGGAATACCAAACATTTGCATCAACACACAACAATGTGGCCACCTAAGAGGAAAATTGTGATAGCAAAGAATCTGGCTCTAATTTAAGTTTATAAAGTAAGCAGTTACATGGTGATTTATCCAGTTAAGGGGATTAAGTCAGGAGAAGTGTTCAGAGTGGTAGCTTGGATACCTTAAAATCTGGCACACCACTAAAGGATTTAAAAGTGCTCTGTCTTAAGCTCAGTTTGCCTGTAATTTTCCACAGTGAAGATTAACTGCTTGTGACATAAACTGCCCTTTGAAAGCCTAGAATTTTTGTGCAAGTCTCAATTTTCTCCACATAATCAGTCTGTGTTTTACTCATGAGGGTTAAACTACAATATAGTAATGTTGCAGAATATCAAAGGTATTTCAAGGACACTGTCATCACAACCAAAAAAGAAGAAAATATGTCACAGCTACTGCTAATTAATGTGGCTAAACTCTCAGAGCAGGTCTTGTTTTAATGTAATAATTGGATATTAGGAGACGTTTTGTAATGAAGGGACACACAAAAAGTAAAAACGTCTGCAAGAATAAGCCTTTTCTTACCTGACAAACTTCTTGATCACAAACAACACGTCCAGTTGCTTCTATTGTTGTGGTCTGGCTTTTGTTTCCCTGCTCCAGCTATCTGTCATAGCCATAACATGAATTGTGTTTTATCCTCCTCCCTCATGTTTGGGTTGTTTCTTCCCTTAAATCCAAGATTCTGACTGTTGGATAATACTGGATGCAAAATGTTTTCAACAGAGAGACTGTTCATGGTGTGTGAGGAAAATTAATCCTTCCCACTTTCATGGAGTTCGCCCATATTTTCTGCATGAAAAAATATTTGTCTGTATCTACTTTTTTTTAAATCAAGGAAACATTCTGTGTCCTATACAAAAATACTCCAACTGACACTGCCGGTCCAGATGTCGCGTCATCATCCAAATATGGTATCCAGGTTCCGTTCTTTAGAGAGGCCTGGCTGCAAATTCCCTTTTTATTTTTAAAAAAAGGTCTTTAAAATTACTTTTCTGCCTTGAAAAACAATAAAAATTATGATTATGATTTATGTTTCATACTTGCATGCATATTTGTAGATAGTTTTACTCTAAAAGATGATATTTGCCTTTTAAAGTTACAGTTACACTAGCACCAAACTGGAAGTAATTGTTTCTTTAAAAATGAGAAAAACCCTATTAAAACTGTCTTGACCAATACAAAGTCAGATTTAAGTTTGATTACTTTAACTTAAGTTCACCTACAATAAAAAGCACAAAGAGTTTGGGGAGTTCCTTTCTTTTATTTCATCAGTAAGGCTTCCCACTCTCACATTATGGGAATTGTACCCTGGAACTGCTCAAGTCACCCAACCTCCCCCATCACCCCCATTGCTAGTTGGGGTACAAACCGGACTCTCTTTCTGCAGGGCAGCAGGAGATCATTTTTCTCAGTTTAAGGGATTAGTAGTTGCTCTTCGCCACGACCATTAAAGGGACCTGAAAATTAGGCTGATCCTTCGTGCCCAGCTGTGCTGTCGCTGGGGGTTGGAGATGGGGATCAGAGGGAGAAACCCCCCTCCACCCACCGGGCAGAAACTGTTGGGCAGTGTCTCAAGTGTTTGAAATAATTCAGTACTCATCTGTTCCACTGTGAAGTGTGAAAATCAACGTTTTTGTTTCTGTTGAACAACTTGTCACATCCTACATAATATTTTTTTGCCTTTTCATACATATTAAACCAGATCATACAGGCTAAAAAAACTTTCTCCGGCCAAAATGTTACTAACAACTCTGACTCGTTTTTTCAATAAGCCTTTTTTTTAAAAAGGTTTTCCACAGATGCGCTTTGAAAAGGGCCACCATTCTGATTGGACAAGATCACACTCCATGGCAGCTGGTTCATTTGCTTCTCAAGATGACAGATGGCAAAACACAAACACAAAAAGAGAGAGAGCCATGATTAAGTAATGAGGATGCCTGCCACAATGGAGGGAAACTACTTTTCTCACTTTCCCTGACAAACTTTGGCCCTGCTCAGTGAACACAGAGGAAAAACAAATTTTAGCACATTTAACATCCTGTATATTTTAATATGCTATGTAATTTATGAAGACTTTCAACACATTGTGCAGCTCAGTCTACAGTATATCTTATTTTTATTCTCTAACCAAAACATAAACTTCACTTTTAAGTGACAAGAAATTTTGATTTTGTGACATTTCTCTACATTAGTTAGTTCACAAACATATATGTTTATCGTTAATTACAATAATAATGCCTGCAAATGAGTAACTGGGGTCCTGGCCACTGTTTTGCCCCGCAGATGGGCAGCAGTGTTTGTGAACACCAGTGTGGCAGTTGGCAGGGATTGAGGAGGGGGATGGGCAGATTGCTATGGCACATGCTCCAATTCAAATTATCCCTAGACCCATGCAGCAGTGGAGGACCTGCTGGGGCCCAGGGTGGCATTCATTACAACCAGACACAGGCAGTTTTTTTGTTTTTTTCTGGCCAGTCTCTTTAGCATGACACCAGCCCCCTAAAAGCATTATACCCAAATTGTCTTTATTCATATTTCACCTGCTTGAACATGTCTAAATTGACAATTTTGTTGACTCAACTGTAGAGTTGATTTTACAAATGTCAATAGATGAATAGCAGATAACAAATAACAAATGCTCGCAGTTCAATAAAAACATTTAAATAATAGTGAACAAGGCTGCCTTTGGTAATGCGCATTGTTGAGAGATCCTCAAAGTTTAGAGATGTCCACTCAAAGACATTTTTTTAAGACATGTAAACTCACCACTCTATTAGGTACACCTCTTAAATTGTTGAGAAAGTAACGGATCAGCCAGTATTATGCCTGCAACTGAGGGAACTTCAGCATCACGACTTATCAAGGGTCAAACCAAGCATGAGAACAGGAGAGAACTGGAAGATTCAAGTAATATAACTTGACGTCATGGTGAAGATATTGCTGAAGTTGAAAGAGCTGTTTTAGGCATTCAAAAAGATGATTGTAGCAGTTTATAAGTTTGTTGAGGGATTTAAAGAAGTCTCAAACAATTTTTAAATATGCCATTCCACTGTATGGAAAAGCGTCTACAAGTGGTTGACAACCAAAAGAGCTGACAATATGCCCAGGTTTGGCCGGCCAGTCAAGTGAACCTCAAAGCAGACCACAAGATGCTAAAAGAAGTCTCTAAAATCCCTAAAATATTACCACTGGTCCTGCAGTAGCTTCTTGCTGCTATTAATATGAAAGTTCATGCCTGCACAATCAGAAAGAAACTGTGCAGGTGAAACTTTCATCAAACATGTGCAAAAAGAAACTTTTGTGCTGTATGAAAAACATGAAGGGCAAACTGAATTTGCCAGAGAGGGCAAACACCAGAACTTCTGGAATAATGTTCTTGGACAGATTAATATATGTTTTTGGACACCAGAAAAGAGGACATGTTTGGTGTCATCAGTTTTGGCATCCAGCATTGCAGGAAAGAACCTTATACCAACTGTGAAGCATAGAGGTGGAAGTGTCATGATTTGGAGACATTTGCTACAAAAGGAGCTGGACAGCTCACATCATAGAAACAACCATAAATTATTCTGTAACAGAGGCTGCTTGAAAACATCTCAGACCATCTGTTAAAAAGTTAAAGCTAAAGCAGAACCAGACATAATAACTCAAACATACCAGTAAATTCACCAATGACTGGCTAAAAAGTAAGACAGTACACAGTTTTGTTGATATCTTCTGTTTAGCAGCAGAAGACCACCTTGGTTGCCACTTCTATCATCTAAGAACAGGAAACTTAGCCTACAGTTCTCATGGGCTCAACAAAATAGGACAACAACTGGAAAAATGTTGTCTGATTAACCTCGATTTCAGCATTGACATTCATATTAATGTCAGAATATGGCATAAAGGACATTGATTCACCCAGTCTTTATAGACGTTAGTGCTATTGGTGTAATGGTGTGGATGATATGTTCTTTACACTATAGGTCCTTTAGTACTTATGGTACATGGTTTAAATGCCGCAGCCTTCCTGAGTATTGTTGCTAACCATGTCCATTCAATTATGATCACAGTGTACTCCTATTCTGATTGGTATCCAGTAGGATAATGGACCATGTCACAAAGCTCAGACCCCTTCAAACTGGTTTCTTAAACATAACAATGAATTCACAGCACACCAATGGCATCCACAGTCACCAGATCTTAATCCAACGAAGCACCTTTGGTATGTAGTAGAGCAGGAGATTCACATCATTAATGTGCATCTGCCAAATCTGATAGCTACTGTGTGACACTGTTTTATTCATTTGGACCAAAATCTCCAAGGAACATTTCTGAAGACTTGTTGAGTCTATACCACGAAGGATGAAGGCAGTTCAACCTGGGACTAGGAAAGTGCACCTTGTTAAGTGGACACTTTTATATCGTTCATTTAGTACTCATCAGACGCTTACAAGAACTCGTCCTTGGTATAATTATCTTAAACTCCAAAAAACTAAAATTAACTAACTGATCTGGGTGCAGATAAGTCCTCATTTAGGTCTGGATTCCCTGCGATCTACCTTTAACATCAACTATCCACTCTATTGATGGCCAAACGACAATATTATTAACAATTGTATTAGATGATTTAAATAGTCACTAAATGCATCTCTACAGGAGAGAAACACTTTCATTTGGGCTCCTCATCCAGTACTGTGTATGAGTTTGTAATCTGATGAGAAGTAACCAATTATCTCTCTAATTACATCCGCATTACTGCATGAGAAATGAGCTTTCTGGTATTTCTTTTGCTGCTAGAGTTGAGTGAAGGGAGCACTGATGTAAAAACTGAACAATTTAATCGCACATTAGCATTATTGCTATTGCTGTCTTCAGCTTGGTGGAGTTAATTAACTGATTAGGGTGTTAAATATCCCTTATGTCAAATGCAGGAAACAACTTCTTTAAAAATGAAAAGTATGCCTATCAAATTTACATTTTAATTTTTAATAGATGTTTAAAATGCCCATGGGATTGATTGATGTTAGGTGTTACATAAATAATAATAAAGAAGATAATAATATGTTATGCAGCCTAATAGAACTGTGAAAATGTTCATCTAGGCTCATCAAAGGACGTGCTGATGGAGTGGGAGAAAAAAGTGAAATTGACAATATCATTGTGAGAAGCGCACTAAAAAAAAGGGGCGACGGTCCGCTACGCTGAAGTAAAGGGATGTCTACAGTGGGAGAGGAAGAAGAAGAAGGGGGAGGGTACCACTTTGTCACAGGCTGCTATGTAGATTAACCTTTCAATTAGTTGTTATCAGGTCCTCTCCATGTATCGGCGAGAGCTTTCCAGCCTTCGCTTTTAACACGTAGAAAAAAAATCCCACGAAATCGCTCGGATACGTCGCTTCGCATTTTACCCCATTCGACGTGATAAAGAAGAGGAGTACCCGAGAGAGAGAGGGGGAAACTTGAAGAGGTAAACTACCAGCAAATATTTACTGTAGCGTGTGCTCTTTTATTTTATATTTACTGATGATACACGTTCATCTTCGCGCGAAACTTGGCGTTAATTAGTTCTCCTCCGCTAGAGCCGAGTAGGTTTGCGCGACATCTAGGAAGACGATGTATATTTTTAAAGAGGATGTGAATGTTATATATGTGAGCCGAGAGTTTAAGCTGGAAAAACATGGGGCTGACAAGACATAATTGAGAAGAAGCGGCGTTAACTTGTTTTCCCCTGCCGAACGCCTTTTTTCCTCCAGGCTGTTACTATTTGCCCTCATTGGGAGGTATTTAAACGGGACGTTAATAATTCCACTTTTTATGATCACTCTAATTATTTCAACGGAATGGGTGCATTTAAAACCTCAATAAAAAGGTCATGTGGTTTAAACGTTAAATATCTCCAAGGAGGGGAGATATAATCAAAAGGAACAAGGATAAAGAGGCGACAGCTTGGGTACATTTTCTATATTGCTTTTCGCGCTGTGTAGCGCAACCTGGAAGTGTTAAAATAAATTAAACGCGTTCCGCTTTAAGTCGGTGCGTTTTTATGCAAACAAATGATCGATTTAACAAACAGCCAATTAAAGTCTAAAATGATCCAAATCACTTTCAAGTGTAACCAACTGTTTCAAGGAGGAATCCGAGTAAAGGTGGGCCGGTGTTAAACGCCGCGCAAATGAGGTTAAATATTTATTCGAGCCGGTTTACGTCCGTTACCACGCGTTTGTAACTTATTAACAGCCCTTTGACGTCCACTCGAGCCGTAAAATTTGGCGTTTTTTACGAGCGTTTAGAGGTGAGTGCCATCGATTCATCACCAGAGGCACCTTAAGAGGCGGGTTAACGAAGTGAAGTGACAGATCACACAGCCATTGACGTGCCTCTCGGAGTGAGCTCATACATAAAGATTGACGTGCGCTTTATCAAACCAGGGATCGGATCTCGCCTTTACAGCCAATATTGAAGTTGCTGGGGAGGGCGCATTAGCGTTAGGTGATGTTTAATGAGACTCCATTGGATTGTAATCAGCGTCATGTCGGATTCATGTAAACTACAACATTGTAACAAAATGGCGACCGCTAGTTTAGGTGACATCGGGGGTAAAGCTGGCAGCACTTGACGTTTATCAGCCCAACTCGGCGGAGCGCGACTCTTGGGGGTTTGTTACGCAGCTATTACTGCTTTTCTTCGCCTTTCTTCGGCTAAACGGCTCCATGGGGGGGTAAACATGGTGTCGGAGCAGCTGTCAGGATGTGGGCATTGATTATGCGGGTGTCATTAAGGCTCGCGCTGATCGGGTTGCTCGTTTGTCGAGCTGTCAAAGTGTCGCGCGGACAGCTAACGGTTAAAACTTTAGCTTGTTGTTCTGTTGTCTCCATTTTATGTGTTTCTAAAGCAGGTACTAATGCAATGTTATTTTATTATTTAGTTTTCCTTAAAAAACGTACTGTTGAAATAAATGCAAACTTTCGAAGGAATATGAAACCGAAAATATGGATCTGTCGAAGAGAGTGAGTAGTTTTCCACAGGTCTTAAGAAGTTTCTAGAAAGCTGTCATAGTGTCAATAACATGCTTTTTTTATTTTTGGAAAAGGGTCTTTTGAATTGGACATCTGGTTTGGTGTGCGGATTATGGTGTCAGACTGCGGATTAAGTCACTTTGATTTCTTTAGCAGCCTTGACAGTGCCTGCATCTGTTTTTATCCATCTGTTTCTCGTGTTTTAGCACATCTTTAAAAAGTCCTGCATTCTTTAGCTTTAACCTTTTTACATTACATGACCGATGCTGATGTTTAGAAATCAAGGCATGTGACGTGCTTGTTCCTAATACCTATATAAAACTAAATGTTCTTATTTATGGTCATCAGTGCCTTGCAGAAGTATTCATACCCCTGGAAAATGTCCACATCTGGTCACGCAACAACCACAAACTTTATTGTAATTTTCTTGTGTTGTATGTTATAGACCAAGTTTGGCTGAAATGTTCTTCAGAATAGCTCAAGCTCAGTCCGATTTGATAAAAAGCATCTGTGATCAGCATGTTGCTAAACCATTCCATTGTTGCTCTGGCTGTATGTTGAGGGTTGTTGTCCTGCTAAAAGGTGAACCTCAACCTCAAGTCTTTTGCAGCTTCTAACAAGTGTTCTACCAGGAATGCCATGTATTTTGCTCATTTCATTGCCTCATCAACTCTCACCAGCTTCCCAGTCCCTGCTGAATAAAATCATCTCTACAGCATGATGCTGCCACTACCTTGGGGATGATGTGTTCAGGCACAGAAGCACAGTGTGTGTTTTTCTGCTACACATTGAGTTTCTGCATCTGATAGGAGAGCTACATGTTCACATTGACCCAATGTGACTTGTGGAAAACTATGAACAATACCTTTTAATGTCTTATTTCAACAATAGATTTCATTTTGCAACTCATCTATAATGGCCCGACGTGCACGAGTGGTTGTCTAGGTTGACAGTTTCTCCTTCCTAAGCTTTAGAGACATGTAGCTCTTTCAGAGTTTCCTTGGAGGGCTTGGCTACTTCTCTAATTAATGGCCTCTCTACCTGGCCTGTCACTTTAGGTGGACAGCCATGTCCTGTCACGTTTGAAGGTGTGCCATGCTGTTTCCATTTTCGGATGATGGATTGAACTGTGCTCCATAAAATGTTCTAAGCTTGTAATATTGTTTGCAATACTATAATGTTTCACTGATGTTCTCTAACAAACATCTGGAACCCTTTAGACTGCATTATAGCCAGGTGAACTGTATTTACAATCCAGTGCGTTACGCTGGATTACATTTAAGAGTATTAAAATAAAGGGGGCCCAATACACCTGCACTGCATTTTTCAGATTTGTGTTTGTAAAAAGTTTTGAAAGCCATGTTTTCAATTCCTCCCACTTGACTATTATGCAAAACTTTGTGTTTGTCACATCCTAACAGAGTCTATTAAAGTTTGTCCTTCTAAGGGATACAAGGCAAGGATTTTAAAATTTTCTTTAAAGCAATATTTTTTGTTAATCTCTAGACTAAATGGAGTGCTGGAGCTATGGCCAAATGACTGTTGAAGTGCCGTGCTTTTTATCATCACCTTTACCATCAAAAATTACAGGAAAAAAATGGCCAAAGCCAGTCTACCAGTCAGTCAATATATAACTAATTTATACCAAATATACAATAGGTTTCTATACATATAGTATTTTGTTTTGTTAATTTATTGTCTCGGTATTAATTAGTTTTTCTGTCTTCTTTTGCAGATTTGAGCTCGGATTTTAATAAAGACCAATTCCAGGTCTTGTGATATCTATACCAGTGTGGAATTTACTCTTGCCAACTTTTCCTCAAGCTCACTCTGGATTGAGAAGATATTTGTGGATGCTGTTGTGGAACCTAACTTCCTGACCTTTTACCTAAGGATGTGGATGTACCTTGCTTTCGGCTGCAGAAAGAGGGAATCTTTATGGATCACGTTTCTGTGAGGCTTATTGTTCAACCATGGTAAAACTTGCAAACCCTCTCTACACAGAGTGGATTCTCGAAGCAATACAGAAAATTAAGAGGCAAAAGCAGAGGCCTTCTGAGGAGCGAATTTGTCATGCGGTGTCCACATTGCATGGACTGGACAAGAAGATCGTCCTTGAACAGTTGGAATTAAGTGTTCATGATGGCTCCGTCCTTAAGGTTACAAATAAAGGAAGCGCATCCTACAAGGACCCAGGAAACCCTGGAAGAATCGGATCAATATTGCCTGCAAACGCACCTTTGCCGTCAAAGGAATCTAAATGGAATTCAAGTGATCTGCGGCATATCGATTGGAATAAAATACTCAAGAGGGCCATCGAGGGTCTGGATGATACCCATGGCTCCTCGCTTAAGAACATTGAGCGGTATCTGAGGAATCAGGACGACCTGTCAGAAGTTGTTGACAATCCCGCTTTCCGGCAGAGGTTGAGGCTGGCTGCTAAGCGGTCGGTCAATAATGGCAGGCTGGTAAAAAACGGCCCTCGGTATAAACTCAGCCATGGCAG
This sequence comes from Crenichthys baileyi, assembly GCA_036173005.1. NCBI lineage: Eukaryota > Metazoa > Chordata > Actinopteri > Cyprinodontiformes > Goodeidae > Crenichthys > Crenichthys baileyi. The sequence continues at coordinate 311,400 of JAHHUM010000041.1, forward strand.
TGTGGAGGGAAGGAGCCCCAGGTGTCCAAGTGCATCCCCCCTGGTCCTGTCATCAGTGACACTCCTTCCTCACGAGCGCGAGCAGGTACATACATCTTGACCATCGCATTCGCACTCTTTACCCCAGGCTAAAAACTTGTTTCAGCAACGAACTATACAGTGATGCAAGCAGGCAGTGTTGTATTTATAAAGGGTTAGTTACAGATTTTTGAAGGGAGATTAATAAAATAAAAATGGAAGCAGTTAATGTCTCACCTGCAGTAGAGGACTCTTGGTATCTTCATGTAGTTTAACTGCATATTTGTAAGTCCTGGTGGTTAAAGTGAGAAAGGGGGCCAATAGCAACACAGACTTTTATCATCTTAAAATAACTCCAGCCCACTTCCCAGTGGAGATGGAAGTAGGAGGGGCTGTGCCACCAAAATCAACCTGAAAACATAATATTTAAAGCGTTTCCAGTCAGAGTAACTTCCTCGTGGAAAAGTAAAGTCTTTGCTCTGACAGATGAACTGCTGCTGCTCTGGATCCTACTTTGAGCTGTATCACAGGAAAGAAGTGTTTTCTTCAAGAGTAAGGTTAGGGTCATGGGAACCAACAACCAGTAAAAATGTTAAGACAGCCATGTTTAAGCTCCTGATTTAGTTTTGACTTTGATTTACCAAATTCAGGACAAAAAAAACCATAAACACAAAATGAGATTAGCATTGGAATAACATGAGCTCACGGTTTCTTTCTTACTGATGTTTGACATGGAGTTGGATTAGATCAATGCACTGCACAGAGTGGTCCTCATGGCTGCTATTTATTGGCAGTTTTATAAATGAGGACTTTAATTCTGTTCTTAAACACTGCCAGTATTTTCAAAATTAGGTAGAGATTGAATCCTCCTCTAAATGCTGTGTTTACTGCTTTTTGTAGCCGTGCTGGAGCCGACTAGAGTTTAGCTGTTTATAAAATGTTCACAACCACTGCTTGTTGCTTAAACACCATTAATACATTGATAATGGGCTATATGTTGAAGTTGCATTGAGATAAATAATGTAACAGATAACTGATCGAAATTTTGGTGGATGAGGCTTTATAGTGACATAATGATGTGGTTCTCTGGCTGTGGAAAACCAAACTAGTTTTTTTATCGAACCAATTAACCACTGAAAGTTACTTCATACTAGCTGCCATGATGTTTTTGGTATTGAAATGTTTTTTTAAGATGTTAGAGGTCCACTTTGGTTTTGGTCTTCTAAACAACCTTTAGCGTCAGCTTCAGGGTCATGCGAATCAGAATGTTTACTAAATGAAGATACTAAGGCAGCTATCTAGAGCAGGTTTTTAAAGTACTAGCCGAATATTTTTATAAAACAAGGGCTGGCAAAAGTAGTTCTCAAGGGATGATGTGGTGCATGTTTTAGGTGTTTCCCTGGTTGAACACAGCTAACCTAAATGTGTGGGTAATAAGCAGGCAGCTACAGAACTTGGAAGCAGACTGAGGAGATAATTCAATGATTTGAATCAGGTGTTGGAGCAGGGGCACATCGAAAACTTGCCCTTGAGGACCGAAGTTTGTACATTTCACATTTTAGATTGTTTTTTTCCTCTTTATTTCCATGTTTTTAATCAAATTCCCCCTTCAAAGGTGTTTACTGTTGCCACCTGATCTGCTTGGTTCTTGTGCCTCTTGTGATGTCATCCACTCAAATATACACAAAGAGGAATTAGCTGTTTGTATTAGTGAAAATCAATTCATGAATAGTATCTTTAACAGACCCCTGCTTCAAACCTAGTAAACTATCCTTTTAAAAGTAGAAATATCTGTTATGAAGCTGTTATTGGGCCTTCTTAGATTGTTTAAAATGCACTTCAAGGTTGTGAAAGGCAAGGGTTTGTCTTAAATGAAATTAAAGCCTGGATAGAGTTTTTCTTTGTAGGAATTTCACCATTAAAGTTTTAATCTTTAATCTTAAGCCTAGGAGTTCAAAAAGAATGTCATCCATAGTCCATCCTGTTAAATCACTGTTGCTAGTTGATCCATACCAAGAGAACGTGGATAATCAGAAAGTCATGCTGACAGTGTGTGGTAGGCAGCCTGCAGAAGTCTTCCCACAGGTTATGCAACCCTATCCTAATGACCTTAAAGGATGGGACTGGCTTGTCTTGTGAGCTGCAAAAGAACTGATATTTTATTGGTCATTTGCAGCGGCGTGAGAATGCATTGAGTAAGGAAGCCAGAATGTTCTCTGACTGCACGCAGCTGTTATGAGCTTCATGCAAACAAACATGCCAGGGAGAGGAAATAGGGACCTTACAAACAAACCTCCAGGTTAGCATTGATTTAGCTGCTTTTGCCTCCTCGATCATTTGTTTTTCTCATGGCTGGCAATACAAGTGTCCGAGAAATGGCAGCACTTTTGGAATTGCAATGTAATTTGTAGTGGTTGATGGAAAACAGCTGTCATTGTGCAGCTTTAAGTGCAATCTGCAGTCATCTGGTTTGTCACGGAGGCTTTTAACATATCTCGTGTTGAGGCTTTTCGAGATTATGCGCGATCTCATGCTTTATGCACAAGTTGTGCAGCTGAAGTGGCGAGCTGCATCAGGCGACAGAGATGTCACCCCGCTCCTCGGCAGTTTCGCAGTGAATAATCAGGAAGCGACACCTTGATACTGCAGCCACAACTGTGACTGTTGTCTGTGGTCAGGCCAAAAGTGAAACTGAGAGCTGCTTTAGAGACACTGTGTCCTGCGATGGCTCTCAGGAAGGGCCCCACTGTTTTCCATTTGGAACATTTCAACCCCTGGCTCCCGGCCCTTGATGACGTCACCACACCAGTTCAGATTCAACATTTACTTCAAAGGATGAGACGTATCTGCCTGCTTAGCTGTTAAGGCGCATCGAGAGAAAGCGTGTGTGTGCCTGCTGAGAATGAGAGATACTTTGAGGTTAAAAAAAGAGCAGTCTTGGTTTAGAGTTTATTAGATTCTGAGGAGACTCTGGCAGGAACAAAGACAAGGAATGAGTGTTTTTTTCCCCTGCTGTGTTATGCAACCACTTGAGCTACCTCTCTCTCTACCAGCAGTGTTCTAATAGGACCCCACCCCCTCACTCAGGACAGCCTGCTCTTTTGAAGCAGCATAATTTCCTGTAATGTTCTTAATTTAGAATCCCCAAGTAAATCATCAGCATCTCCACAGCTGTGTTTGTCTTTCTATTTTTTGCATTTTAGCCTCTTATAAATTGCAAATTGCTATTGATTTTAATCACCAGCAAAAAAAAAAAAAAAACAATCCCTCATGGAAATGAATCTGGCTCTTGGGTTGGACGTCATAGCTCAGAGCTTATTATGATTCTCTGTTTTGAAAATTTCACTACATTGTCAGTTTGCTTACTTATTTTTTTAACTCATAATTACAAATATTAAAGAGGCCTTTTTATTAAACATAAATCAGTCAATCGGCGAAAGATCAGAATCCGCCAATTTTCTCTGGATCGGCTCTGATTGGTGATGGCCCTATTTTCTACTTTTTAAACTCATCACCACCATTTTTGGTACATAAACATATCAGCTGAGAGGATGTACCTAAAATCATACCACTCATAGCCTGCCAACTGTTTTAAATCAGTGCCATTTGAAAAAGAGTGATAGCTACTTAGTTTTCATAGCAGGAAGATCTATTTTTATGACCAGAAATGTTACCAACGATCCAAATCTGTCTTTCTTGTTCATGAGTTAATAGTGTAGTTGCCCTCTTTTAGCCAGCTGATGGGCAGTGGGAACCCACAAGTAGTGCAAAGGGAATGCTGCATTAATCTGTGCTTGAAAAAGCCAGAATAGGCTCCAGTGACTCCTTTGAAAGCACTGGTATGATGAGAAACATAGGGGTTTTGAAACCGAAACTGTTTACAACCTCGTTATACCATTGGTATAAGTGACCCATGCCTATTGTCGTTTTTTTGACCTTTACCATAGCTGAATGAATAGCTTTTGAAGTATTTTACCACAACAAATCTTGTAAAAAACAATGCGAAACCATCTTCCTTTTATCTGTTAAAGTAGATAATAGGAACAACAGAAACATTCCATTGCATACAATGAACTATGGTATTTATTGCCAGATCTAAATCAGCATTTTTGAATCTGCTGAGTATATATCCATTATGGTTTATTGTCAGGCAGATGTTAGCTTTATACCCATTAAAGCCTTTGTGGATTTGATGCTGTTTCAATAGCTTCTGATGCACCTAATGCCCCAGATATTGACCTAGCAGGTTGGAAAATAGAGCAATCATCGATGTGGCAGTAAACTGCTTCCCCTCTTTACAGCAACTCATTGATACAGCCAGGGACTATAACCAAACTGCCTCTGTGTCCTTCCCTCCTGGGCATCGTTTGGATGGTGTGACAGATAATAAAAAGTTGCTGCAGTTCCTCCTACTTTGTGTGTGTTGACACCAATGAAATGACAAATAAAACGTCCACCTCGACATGAGTGAGGCAGGGCCAGCTCGAGGTCAGCGTTGGGGCAGATTTAAAAGATGCAAACTTGGTTCGAGTCAGGATGCTGATCTGCGTCATAGAAACCAGGAACTAATTATTGGCATCCCCAGAGTGCCCTTCAGAGCTGTAGTCAGTTGGTAAGGCCTTAGTGTGTAAACTGATGATGAGGTGGGTTATATATGGTCACACCCAGAGAGTGTTATTTTCCATTATGAACTTCCTCCCAGTAGTCTGTTTGCTGCTCTGCTTGAGCCTTTTCTGTTTGATCTTTAGTCTTGATTTCAACCTATAATGGGTTTAGACAGACTGCTGTGTAAAGTTATGACACTAAGTCTTCCTTCGTTCTGAGTGATCAATGAGGAGAAATCCTCTTAAACCTTGAGCTCATATTCTACTTCTTCTAAACTGTGCCATAAGCCCTTAAATGAGTGTTTGTTCTGAGACTTGCAACATTTACAGTGGATCACAGCAGTAACAATGAGAGCATGTTATATTATTGAGGTAATTTGATTACATGCTGGTTAATCCTTTCAGACTCGAGTGCAAGCTTTAAGAATTGGATTAAGCCCTTAAACTATGATTACCAAGATCACTTACACATTCAGATGTAATGGATAAAAGGAGGTGGATCTCAAACGCAGCATATCTCTGAGGATGAAAGTCGTTTATTATTCATTTCTAGTCATTTTCTCCTATTCTCTGAGCTTTTGCTTTCAGATTATATTTTTGCCATATTTATTTTAAACCTACAGATGAGTTTTATCCTCTCTGACTCAACTAGAAAGATGACTACAGTCCTTTCACAGCCAGCTTTTCCATTCATTGTTTGTCTCTGCTCTTTTTCTCCACCCAGCTCCGGGTTGACCCCATCCCCATATGCAGTTTCTGTCTCGGGACGAAAGAATCAAATCGGGACAAGCGGCCGGAAGAGCTGCTGTCCTGTGCAGACTGTGGAAGCAGTGGTAAGTGAGCATCCACAACGCTTCAGTGAGCAAATATTTTCAAAACCATTGCTCTCTGTAACAAAGACTAAACTAATGTTAAACTGGCCCAAAAGGTTGAATTGTAAAGGATTTAGGTATTAGAGGTGGTAATTATGTTTAAAATATTTTTGTGGCGTTGAGGGAACCTTTTCACAATTGTTAGGTTGCAACCACACGCTTTAATGTATCTCTCAGGATTGTATATGATAGACCAAATCAAAGTAGTCCATAAGTCCAATATAAATGTGAAAGGATACATGGTTTTCAAAGTTTTTCCCCAAAAAACAAAAATTTGAAACGTGTGCTGTCAGCCCCCCTGAGACAACACTTTGTAGAACCACCTTTTGCTGCAGTTAGACCTCCAAGTCTTAATGGGCTTTTCATATCTATGGACTGATTTATTATTTTTTGGTCATTCTTCTTTGTAAAGCGCTCAAGCACAGTCAGTTTTGATGGACAATGTCTATGATCATACATTTTCATGTCTTTGTATGGCTCTCGATCGAATTTAGGTCTGGACTTTGACTAGGCCATTCAAAGGCATGGAAATGCTTTGATCTAAACGGTTCCATAGTAGCCCTGGCTGTATGGTTAGGGTTGTTGACATGCTGGAAGGTCTGTCCCAGGCTCAAGTTTTTTTTGTGGACTCCAATAAGGATTTATTCATGATCCCATCAACTTTTACCAGCTTCTTTGTCCCTGCTGAAGCAAAACATCCCTTCGGCATAATGCTGCCACCACTTCCAACAATGACTTTCTTCTGACCACTCTTACAGAAAGGCCAGATTTATAGCATGCAAGAGCAATAGTTTTCCTGTTGACAAATTCTCCCACCAGAGCTTTTTTTTTTTTTATACTTTGCCTTTGTATACCCTGTGTTATTTTCAGAAACCTCCAGACATTTTAAAGGATCTGCTCAAACATAAATACTCAGTTTCACACAAAAATATCCTTTAGTATAAAGAAAACATGCCAGACAATGTATAGAAGTAATTACTTTGGATCTTCAGTTGTGAAGCAACTTTTTTAATAAAAGACTGAAGTAGGCATTGTCTTCTCTGTTAATTTGAAATTATTAAAGATGCAGTTCTATCATAAGTATTATTCTACGTATGCCAGGGTCAGCATTTGTTTAGATACACTATATTTCCAAAAGTGTTTGTCTGCCTACTTGTACATGTACATGAACTTTGATGACACCCCATTCCTAATCTATAAGGTCCAATTCGTTGCCAGCAATAGCAACTTAAACTATTGTGTAAACATCTTCCACAAGGTTTAGGAGTGTGTTCATAGTTAAATGAGAAAATCAGAATTGCAGCCTCCACTTTAATTCATCCCTAAGGTGTTCAAGAAGGTCGAGGTCAAGACTCTGTGCAGGCCAGTCAAGTTTCTCCACAAACTTGACTGTTGGGTTTGCGTTTATAATCAGTGTACCATTACTTTGCGGTAGGATAATTGACTCATTTGGTGGGAGCTAAAAAGTCAGTTTCCGGCGATCCTGAAAGGCTAATTAAACCATGTAGTGCCAATGTAACACCTGCTAAAACATAAAAAATGAGCTCATTCTGCCATTTCAGAAAGGCCAACTTTTTTTAAACATATTCAGTGTGATTTATATACTTTTACAAATGCAGAAGTATTTTACCTTGCTTGAGCTTTCTCCAGCATTTAAGATGGAAAAATGTCAAGAGCCTCGCCTTACGACAAGTCAAATAAATCCATTGCATTTAATAGAGGCCTGCTGGATTGGATGGACAAACAGATAATTGGACACATACAATGATGGATACATTTACACAACGTGACATAGTTACAGTCTGTAAATATCATGGTTTTTTTTTTCCATACTTATCCAGACCTGCAAAAATATGAAATTCCTTACTTTTCTAGAATGCCTAGGCCTCCTGCAAATTACTTGCAAGCCAAGCGCGGTTAACTCTTGCAAGGGAACATTAGAGTCCAAAATCAATAAAAGTAATTTTTCCCCTAGTTCAGAGAGTTCTGGAGTCCTGGAGAAGAACATCCCAGTTATAGCCCCTTTCCCGCCCCAGAGCAGATTGTTGGTATTTCCTTTAGTGGTCCTGTGTTCCTGTAAAATTACCTCAACCAAGGAGTCCTTTATGTTTGAACTATTATTTTAAATGCCATAAGGAATTGTTCTCCCGGTGACATTTTTATAGCTCAAATTTGACAGAGCAGCTTCGAGGTGGTTTTCATTTACCACGTTCAGCATACACCAATTGTGCTCTCACTGTAAAACAGCTGTTTTACAATCATGAGACCAAGCTGCGTGAGAGAGAAGGCGAGCTTTTTACATGACTTTCATGGATCGGCTTCCGTTAGAAAGAGCTCTGCTGCTGTTTCTGCCTCATTAAGATCAAATTATCTGTAATTAGCAGCTCAGATGTTTGATCATACTGTTTTTAGGCACAAGTTGTGGTGAAGGAGAGAGAGCGACGTGGACGCACAGGCACACCACTGTTTTTTATGATTTTCGGTGTTAATGTTTAACTTTAATGTGTGAAGAGATGGAAAATGAGATCTGTCACTTGTTGACTCAGCCTGTGCTGGTAGAAATATGTCATACTAAAATCTGCTGTTGTTTCTGAAGGGCATCCGTCATGTCTGAAGTTCTCCCCTGAGCTGACCTCAAATGTAAAGAGATTACGGTGGCAATGCATTGAATGCAAAACCTGCAGCTCCTGTCGAATACAAGGGAAAAATGCTGTGAGTATAATACGTTCGTCTTAATACACCCTTTTAAATGCCGTTGGCCTGACTGTAGATCTCTAAGGATTTGTCAAGGTTTTGCAAACCCTCTTGTGTGCAGAATTGGGCTTATTTCACCTAAAGACGTTAAATGGCAGTGGTGTTACATTTATGCAACTGGGACATCACTTACACGTGCCTGCTGTTCCCTTTCAGGATCAGATGCTTTTCTGTGATTCCTGCGATCGGGGCTTTCACATGGAATGCTGCGATCCGCCGCTTTCAAGAATGCCAAAAGGTGAGGTGTTTACACTGTCTGCCTTCTCCGCTTTCCCCCTCTGCTGTCAATTCAAAGCCTTCGCCTCACAGACGGCCGTTTGGGGCTGTCACTCAGCACACCAAGAAGCAGCAGTGGCTTATTAGGGGCTTTGCATGCATATCAAATTGTTCCAGCATCCCTGGGGAGATCCTCTATCTCTGGATTACAGTACTGACCCTACAGCAAGGCTTGTAATGATGCCGCACGTACTGTAGTTGGGTTTTTGGCAGCCAGTGCACACAAGTCACATAGCTTAGCTCAGCAAGCTGACACGAAGTCTATTTTACTGGCCAGAGAATCAACCCCATGTTTTTCCTATGGATTTTTGCTGTGTGCAGAGTAATTGATTGGTTATTGTGAGCTGGTGGGGTTCTTGCCAGTGCTATGCATTAAAGGAAATGTTTGAGATGGATGTACTGTTTGTCCCCTCGGTTGATGAACCTACCAAAAATAAAATGCTGCTGCTCTGTGTTTGGACTCCCTCCAGGAACCTGGATCTGCCAAGTGTGCAGGCCGAAGGAGAACGGCAAAAAGCTGCTGCACAGGAAGGCTGACGAGATCAAACGTCGATATGCAAAGCCGATCGGACGGCCGAGAAATAAGCTCAAACACAGAATGTAAGTGTGAGCTTATCAAAAGAATAGCATCTTATTTGGCCAGAGGTGAATTTTCCATTTGGTGTAATGTCAATGTCAATCTATTTTTAAAGCACATCTAAAATAATGCCAATAAAGTTGGACAAAAGTGCTGTACATTAAGGTGAAGCAAACCAGGACACACATTACTGAAACAAGAAAACACTAAGATAGAAATCTAAAAAAAATTAAAAGATGAATTAATGTCATCAGAAAATCATTGCTTTCCCTGATGCTGGGTTCACACAGCAAGATTTTAAAATTGAGAGACCACACACATGACGTAGGTATAACAGGTTTGGTCCTACAGTGTGTATTGTACAGCCAACCACTAATTTTAAGAGAGAAATAACATTACAAAAAGAAAAGGTGTTGGTTAAAGGAGTGGAGACAGCGCAAACAGGGGCTCTACTTGCTGCACCATGATATGAAGGTTAGCTGTGTTTATTTCTCAGAAAACATTGTTGCCCACTGTTCTCTGATCTAATATTCCATTAAGTTTTCCTGATTAATCACAGTTGGAATAAACATGCATAGATTTCTGATGCGCCATGGCAGTTGTTTTATCTGCTGTATTTTGGATTCCCCTCCGTGTTTGCGTCACCTCGCTTCCGGATTGGCTACACGTCACATTCAATAGGCTGCGAGCTTGTTTGTCCTCGAGGTACACCCCACATGCTAGGACATCGGGTCAAGACAGTCCAACATGTTGAATATTCCCAATTTGACGTCCTTCCGAGCAGATTAGATCACTATTAACACACCACACACAACAGGAAAATCTCGTAAGATCATGTTTAGAGCCATCGTGTCCTAAAGATTGTCGAAAAGGGAAGATCGGGTCAAAAATCTGTATAATTGTCTTGCGTGTGAACCAGGCATACAGTAAGTGATGTGTAAAGAGTAAGTAAAGGTACATTTAAAAAAATAAATCAAAAACTGAAACTAAAATGTAGATTAATTTCACATTGAGTGGTGCATTTCAAGTGTTTATTTTATTTTTCATTATTATGGCTTACAGCTAAAGAAAATCCAAAATTCAGTTTCTCAGGAGGGGAAAATACTAAATAGTCACATGACAACGCATTTTAAAAATAGAAATGTTATATGATGACCTACACAATCATGGGGATGACTGCTGACCTAACAGTTGTCCAGCACATTCCCTCAACAAGGAGGATAAGCTATAAAAGATGATTCCTAATGCGGCTGGCTGTTCTAAGTGCTGTACTCAAGCATATACACGGTAAGTTAAGTGCAAGGAAAAAGTGTGGTATAAATGCGTGCAGGAAAACATGGATTCTTGAAAGGATTGTGAAGCAAAGCCTTGTTAAGAGATTTGCAAAATGCAGACTGCGGTTTGAGTCAGAACTTTATGAGCCACCAGACATACAGTAGATGTGTATTTCATAAGGAAATCAAGGTCCCAGAGTCTGGAGGAAGAGTGGAGAGGCACAGGATGCAAATTGCTTTAGGTTTAGTTTCCACAGTCAGTGAAGATTTAAGGAGCCACATCGTCTGCCGGTGTTGGTCCACCATGTTTTATTAAGTCCAATGTCAGCACAGCTGTGTACCAAGAGATTTTAGAGCACTTTGTGCTGATAAGCTTTATGGAGATTTCATTTCCAAGCAGGACTTGGCATCTTGTCACACTGCCAAAGGTAACAATACATGCTTTAATGACCATGTTATCACTGCCCACTAGCCAGCTCACCTGAACTAAATCCCACAGAGAATCTTAAAAGTATATACACGAAGAACATGAGAGACACCAGAGGCAAGGCAGAAAAGCTGAAGGTGACTATTAAAGCAGCCTGGGTTTCCTTATCAACTTAGCAGAACCACAGGTGTGTCCCCTCCATGGCACACCGCATTAATGCAGTAATTCATGCAAAAGGAGCCCTGACCAAGTATTGAGTGCATATATTGTACAAAACATGGACACACATTCAGTAGGCTGACATTTCTGTCATAAATATTTTTTGATATTCTGTAATATTTTGGGTTTTCATCATCTGTAAGCCATTATCATTAAAATAAACAGACATAAACACTTGAAATACATCACTGTGTGTAATGAATTTATGTAATATATGAGTTTTACTTTTTGAATTGGATCATGGAAGAAAATACTTTTTAATGATATTGTGATTTAGTGCTATTTGTTGTACTGTGGCCTTCTGACAACAGAATTTGTTCTTCTTGTCCCTGCAGGTCTGTAACCAGTGGTGATGGCTCCACGGTAGCACTTGGAGGAAGGGGGTCACCTGGTAGGGGTCAAAAGATTACCGTCTGTTCCACACCTTCATCTGGTCATGCTGCATCTGTGAAGGACGCCAGAGACAGATTGACTGTCGCAGAGGCTTGTTGTGCGGTCAACGCCACCCAATTCACCCCCTCCCCTCCCACCACCACTCCCTCCCTCACGCCCACCTCCACCCCAGCCACACTCACTGTTAACAAGAAAACCAAAGGGCTTATTGATGGGCTTTCCAAATTCTTTACTCCTTCCCCTGTGGGCCGTCGCTCGCGAGCCGTAGCCATAGAGTCGAGCACTAGAGACAAGGGCGAGGCCAAACTGTCCCAGTCACCAGAGTTGTTCGCCTTTGCTGCTGATGCGCCTCATAAGATAACCCCGACATCCTCTGCACTTCCTGCCGCTTCCATGTCACCAGGACTTAACTCCCCCGCGCAGGTGTCCAGCAGCTCCACCTCAGCAAACTCGCCTCAGAGCTCTTCCAGCCAGTCTAGTGTTCCTTCCCTGAGTAGTCTCTGCAGTAGCAGCCAACTTAAGGGACTCTTTGACGGACTCTCTCACATTTATACGACTCAGGGACAGTCGCGGAAAAAGAGACTACCGTGCTACGCACCACCTAAGCATAGGCCCCATAAGCAGGACATGTCCCAGTGCCTTGGAAAGAACGAGTTTAGCAAAAATAGATTACACCCCACCCCTGCTGGGGCTGGCCAACCCAGAGGACCCCCTTTTAAGATGGTCAGTCATTTCAAATGCAACCCTTTCCTTAAAAATCACAGGACACTAGGCAGGCTGAAGTATAGAGTGAGAGCTCAGAAGGGAGCCACCTCACCAGGAAAGGGACACTTGACAGATGGAAGAATTAAGCCTGAGAATAATCATGGTAAGCAAGGCTCAAAATACCAGCCAAGACCTGCGTCTCCACACCTTTAAGCTTCTTCTTCTTTTTTTTTTTTTACGCCTGACACTATCAGTTGTAGAGCTAATATTTTCTTTTCGAAGTCACAGTCAACATTCTAACTGGCTACTAATCCTCCTGATTTGATTAGTTTTAGTTCATTAACACAGTTTCGTTGCGTTTTGACTTGGCTGCGAAGTTTCAGTGGCTTCCATCTTCTCGCCCGTTGGCTTTTTGTCATAGTGCATGGCCCACTAACTCCCTCATGCCGCTCCTTACTCTGTCCTTGACCCTCTCCAGTAGTGCGCACATTGTGATCACCACATAGTAGAGCCTGTAGTCAAATTGCGCTCCTCCTCATCCCACCGTCTCTTCTCAGCCTGACTTCCAGTTGTCATTAGACGCACACAACCCAGTAATTCAGCCACCCAAGTTGACTCAAAGCTGACACGATGATTGCACCCAGAAGTCCACTCACCCTCACATTTTACTGTCCACCAGAATAAAGTCCTAGTAGGAATAATAACAGAAGAAAAACTAAAGGTTATGCACTTCAAAAAGTTTACAGCTCCAGCTCTAACAACCAGCAGCATTTGCTGCACATTTGCCTTGCGAATGTGTTAATACTCCTGGATGTTTTTTTCACATTTTATCACATTACCACCACAAATTGTAAACCTTCATTGGGGTTTATGTGGTTTAATGTGGTAGAGCAATACAATGTAGTGCATAAATCGAAAGTTTGAGAAAAAGGATGAACGGTTTTCAACATTTTATTTTTTGTATTCAATTTTTGGTATACATTTATCACCCTGAATATATACTAAATAGAACTACCTTTCACTGCAGTTACAGCTGCAGGCGTTTCAGATTGTCTTCACCAACTTTGTACATCTATCTACAGACTAAATGCAACATAGCTCAGGCCCTGTCAGATTGAAGAGAGAACATCGTAGACCCAATAATTGTCAAGTCTTGCCACAGACCGGCTTCCTTGTCCCTGCTGATTAAAAACAACCCCTCAGCATGATGATGCCACCATCCCATTTCTCCCAGAGGATGCTGTGTTTTGGGGTGATATGAAAGTTTTCTGCCACACATATGAAAACCAAAAAGTTACATTTTGGACTCTTCTAAACAAAATACGTTCATCTAGATGGTTGCTGGTGCTGGACTTACTTATGGCTTTCCCTCCACAATGGACCTCTTCTTCTCACTCTTACATAAAAGACAGTTTCGTAGAAAGTACGACTGATAGCTTTCCTGTCAACAGATTGGCTTGCTGCTCCTCCAGAGTTACCACGAGCCTCTGGGCTGTTTCTCTGATTAGTTGCCAACTTTCCCACCCTATCAGTTCAAGGTAGATCCACAGTTTGGCCATTTCCAGATATTGGATTGAGCAGTGTTACTTTTGGGACATCCGACGGCTTAGGGTTCAACTGGATCTAATTTAGCATTGTCAGATTAGAACGGGCTAATACTGAGGCATGCCCAATTTTCTGAATTTTTTAGATTTTTATTTGTAAAAATGTTTGAGAACCCCGTCCCCTTTTCGTTGTTGGTATGTTACATCAAGCTGTAATCAAAACATTGAAGTTTCTAGTTGTAACTTGATAAAATTTGAAAAAGTTCAAGGAGTATAACTGCTTTTGCAAGGTACTGTATATCCATGAATATGCTGATGACACTTCACTTCCACTCCTAATGGGTTTTTGTTTTGGTGGTTGTGTCATGTTGTTGATGTCTTTCATAAAATTACTGCCTGCTTTCCAACATGAGTTGCTTTTCATGTCGACACTCGCTCCCCTCACTGCATCGGCTTCTTAATTCATGGGAAACTGTCTTGGTGGATGACTAAGCACATGAAAGCGGTTATGCAATTAGAATGATTTAGTTTAACTTCATTACTTTTGGGATTTTAATATAAACATGCAAAGATGATACATTATGAGATTCCTCAGAGACACGGACTCGGCAGCAGTACTCACAGTATAAGCACATTTGCATAGAATGCATTTATGAGATTATTCAGCTACGGCTGCTTTAAACAGGCTGTTTGTGGCGGCCGTGTTGATTTTTTACTGTGCCTGTAACAGGCCACCTCGGCAAGCTGCACATGAAGCAGGAGGCCCAAGCGGACTTGGCGGCCATGTCCAAAGATCACGTCACGGAGGAGGACATTGAGACGTTCGCTCGTGTCCAGCAACTAGCTGCTCAGGTGAGAAAATGGGACGAGAAAGTGTGGGGAATAGCATTTGATTAAGAAAACTGCTCTCAGTATTGATAAACTAAATAACAACAAGTTAAGTGAATGTAAAACATCAGTTCTTTAACTTTAGCATTAGAGTCTCAGATGTTTTATGTATTGGTAAAGTAGGTGTAGTAGGAGATAAAGTGGTGGGAGCTAGTTGCTAATAAATATGCTTCTATATATATATCTCCATCCATACCTGTATGTAAAGCCTTATGTGTGTAGAAGGATCTGCTGTAAACTCACACTGACCCTTTGTTTGTACACTTTAAATATAGACCAAAAAAATGACTAAATATCTGATTAAGACTTAAGATTTTTTTATATCCATCCATCCACTTGTCCATCTGTCAGTGCACTCTTTTATTATTATTCCTCCCTCCCTCCATTCCTTCTTTCTTCCCTTCTTGCTGTGGTTTTTACCAGATTCTTTTTTTTTACAAATGATCTTGTATTTATACCTTCAAACAGGCAGAGAACAGAGAACTCTGAAAATATAACTGTGGAGAAGTGTAACATGTAAGATTTGATGATTTGATACCATTTAGTTTTATTGGGTCTTTAATTCACTTGGTAAATACAACAAAATCTATTATGGTTTGATTGAAATGCAGGAAAATATCCCAGTTAGATGACTGAAACAGGAACATGTTTAAACTATCAGGATCACCATAAAACTGCTGTTACTGTTTTACTACAGAGGCCAGTTTTGCTCATCTTTCTGTCTTTCATTCCCTCACAGGAAACTTTTAAAACACAAACTTAACATGACTTTATCTCGATATATTTACTGATAATAAGAGACACTGTGACTTTATCTGGGTCACTAAATGGATCTTTTTCTCTCGTAGAAAACCGGCTCTCTAACGAACGCAGACTTCGTCCGGCACGCCACTGTCATCGAATTTGGGAAGTACGAGATCCAGACCTGGTACTCGTCACCGTACCCGCCTGAATACTCAAGGTGAGGCTGATCGTTTTACTTGTAGTTAGAGCATTTTCCTTCTTTTCTTGGTTCTGTTGTAAATGCCTCTCATACTAGAAGTCTAAACTTGAGCTTTACATATTATCTCCAACAGATTACAAAAGCTTTATCTGTGTGAGTTCTGCCTGAAGTACATGAGAAGCAAAAACATTTTTCTGAGACACACAAAGAAGTGTGGCTGGTTTCACCCTCCTGCCAACGAAATCTACAGAAAGGACAACCTTTCCGTGTTTGAGGTCAGCTCTCCTTTATGGCAACAGAGCAACAACTGTGTGCTGCATGAGATTTTACCAATGAATGAGGTCAGGAATGAGCGGAGGGAAAATACTAGCCTTTTAAACGTTGTCCTCTTGCTTTCTTTCTTCCTCTTCTTTTTTTTTCCATGTTTAGGTCGATGGAAATGTCAGCAAACTCTTCTGCCAAAACCTCTGCCTGTTAGCCAAGCTTTTCCTGGATCACAAGACCTTGTATTATGATGTGGAGCCTTTCCTCTTCTACATACTTACGAAGAATGATGAGAAAGGCTGTCATCTTGTGGGCTATTTCTCCAAGGTATGGATTACAGAGTGATTTTATGGGAAATGACGGATTACGGAGCTTCGTTCTTTTTTTAATACATTTCTACTGACACAGAAAGACCTCCGTGCAATATGTCTTTATTTCTAGCATGAAAGTTTGGTTTTTTTTAAACCGGTTTGGAGGATTTGAAGTATTTCTCTTATCGTTTTGGGCTTTGATGAACAATTTTCTGACTAGCTAAATAACAGATTCTTTCATCAAGCAGACTTACTGATAATCATCAGTTACGTACCTAATTTCTCACACAGCAGTGCTCTTAAATTGAAAGCCATTACACTATGTGTGTGTGTACGTTTTCTGTGTAAAGACAAGGACAGTGGCAGGTGCAGTAAATTGCCAGCTTCAGCAGAGCTCTGACATACTTGATCTGTTTCTCCTTCCCTCAGGAAAAGCTTTGCCAGCAGAAGTACAATATCTCCTGCATAATGATTATGCCTCAGTACCAAAGGCAAGGATTTGGAAGGTTCCTTATTGATTTCAGTAAGTTCTTTAATGCTTGTTTTTAGACCACCAGAAACACAATTTCACCTATTTTGTTGGTCTTACAAATAATTTCAGATTAAAGGGTTTGATTCGTAGCTTGTGGCAAGGTGTTGTTATTTTGTTAAGGCTTTGAAAGGGTCTAATTAAGAGCATTCATGTTCAGTGCTTAGGCAATCACACATGATTAGGAGCGAAAAACAATATCATGGCTGCTTGTATTATTCGATCCCTAGTAGTGTTTTGACCTAAACAGCTGTTTCTATACAAAAACTGCCCCCCAATTCTCTCATGTTGACTTATGATGAGGTGTAGATGCTGCTTTTATGTTTGAGTGGTAGTAAATGCAGCACATACAATATTTATAGCTCTGCGGTCCACTTAGGAAAACAGTTGCTGCCTTGAGTGGATTTCTGTGTTTAGTCTGGCAGTTTTTTTTGTCCATATAGGCAGTTTTTATATTATTTTTCAAGACTTGTCGACTTTGTTTGTGTAAGAAAGGAGAGAAACGGGGTGAGCGCAGGGAGGACAGGCGGTAATGGAGCATTTGATTTCCTGTTCACTTTTGGGAGCCATCGAGACACAGAGATGCGAGAGGATCTGTGATATTGAGAGTGAGCATATAACAAAGGCGGGGATTAAGGGAGATTGAACGCAGCTGAGTTCTGAGCTCTTTGAAGGCTTTATTGGAAAATGTAGCTTTGGTGCTGGAAGTTGTTTAGATTAAGATTTTCTGTTATATTGGATTGTTTTGGGGGAACACATTGTCACAGGTAGCTCCAAGAGTATGTGTTTGCTTGGAAAATATTCCCTTTGAACTCAGGGTTGAAAAAGTCTCAGAGCAAGATAGAGTTTCTCGTTTAATTTCGTCACCATATTCACTGTAATGAAAAGCAAATTTTCTTAGCTTTTGTTATATTGTTACAGTCGCTGAAATATTATACGTTCATTGTTCTGTGGTTCAATTTGCTTGTTTGGTTCTCAGAAGTGAAGTGCCATTAAAAGGCATTAATTAATTTCATGTCTCTCGTAATGGATGACCCTTCACAGGGCGACCATGAACCTAATTACACTCACATACATATTAGATCTTTTCTTGTTCATTATCAGTCATGTGAGCAATGACATTCAGTTGCTTCTGTGTTTGACTCCGTTACAGTGCCATGCTAAAGTATAAGCTTTTTACACATTTTGTTCCACTACAACCACAACAACTTTTACGTATTTTATTTGGATTGCAGGCGATAGAAGACCAAGTAGTGCATCATTGTGAAAAAAACACATGGTCCAAAATTGTTTACAAACAAAAATCTGAAAAGTGTGGCATGTATTTGTATTCTGTCCCCTTAACTCTGTGTGCTGTTCTTTGAAGATCTCAGACTCTGAACAGCTTCCTTTTCCCAGCTGAGGGAAAGCAACCCCACCGTAGGGGCCTAGTCAAAGTCTAGACCTACATCTAAATGCTGCCATGGGATTTGATTTCAGAAAAGCATGCCACACTACTCCGATTTTTCTTCTGAATGGATTTTGAAAAGAATGTACAATTTTTTTTCAGCTTCAGAATTAAGCTCTACTTTGTTTTGGTCTATTAAATAAAATCCCAATAAAATGCATTAAGTTTGTGTTTGTAACACAGCAAGATGTGAGTTCAAGTTTAAGGGGTTGGTATGAATACTTTTGCAAGGCACAATACCTTTTCAAGCCTGTATCCTAGCTTGCTAACAGTGGTTGAAAGAGTTAAAAGATGACTTCTATGTCACATTCTGACTTTCTTGAAACTGTAAGGAATCAGCCCTGCAGCACTCTTTAGCTTGACTAAAACATTTTTTGTGTGTGTTTGAATTGTGTCTTTTTAGGTTACCTCCTCACCAGACAAGAAGGACAAGCTGGGTCCCCAGAGAAACCGCTGTCAGAACTGGGTCGCTTATCCTACCTGGCATATTGGAAAAGTGTCATACTGGAGCACCTTTATAAGCACCCAGATAAACACATCAGCGTTAAAGGAATCAGCAGGGCCACTGGGATGTGTCCACATGACATCGCCACCACTCTCCAGCAGCTCGGCATGATTGACAGACGGGACGGCAGGTCAGTTTCACAGCCGCTCTCTCCTTCACTTGCCGCTTCGGCACGTCGTCTGACTTATCCAGGCCAGGGAGTATTTTTAACAGCATATCCATTAATGCTGCTGAATATTGACAGAAGTAAGTCAGGTTAAGTACCCCCAAGGACATGGAGCACCTGCGGTCCCGAAGAGCTTGTCTTTGTGCTTGTGTTTGCCTCCCCTTCCCACTCTGACTCCTAATTCATGTGCTCTCCTCCAATGTGTTACAGGACTGTGTTGGTCAGAAGAGAAAGGCTGATTCAGAGGCACATGTCAAGGCTAAGGGCTAACCCACGTAAGAATGAGGTGGACCCAGATGCCTTGCGCTGGACTCCTTCCACGTCTCTGAACGCTGTCCTGTCTGAGGAGGAGAGAGAGGCAGAGATGGATGTAGGTTTCTTTTACTCAAGAAGAATTACATGTACACAATAATAAATTAGAATATCATCAACAATGTCATTCATTTCAGGAACCCAGTTCAAAAAGGGAACTTAACATAGATTGTTTACATACAGTTATATTTCAAACATGTATTTGCAGTCCATTTTCTCGTGAGCCCAGGTAAGATGTTTCTGATGTCTCTGGTTTAGCAGGGGTTTAACGCC
Organism: Crenichthys baileyi; assembly: GCA_036173005.1. Classification (NCBI taxonomy): domain Eukaryota; kingdom Metazoa; phylum Chordata; class Actinopteri; order Cyprinodontiformes; family Goodeidae; genus Crenichthys; species Crenichthys baileyi. The sequence goes on from JAHHUM010000041.1 coordinate 330,701, forward strand.
AGGAATGTAGCCCATGTCCTAAGCATCATTAACAAACTCATTTCTTCCTTCCACTAAACTTTACATCAAAATCCTTATCAATGCTTCTATAACAATGAAATTTCTGAAATAAAAATCCCTTTTTTATATTGATCCTTTATTGTCAAGAAATGTGTTTTGGGGATGTCATTACCTTGTAAATCATTATTTAAATTAACAAACACAAATGCTTCAAACATATCATTCTATGTGTAATGACGCTTTTAGCAGATGTGTGTTAGGTTGGCTGAGGAGTTCAGATTGAGGCCAATAACGAGAAATTCTCTCTGACTTTCACCAGGCATCTAATGTTGTGCAAAATTGCCCCTAAATCATCATATAATTGATAGTACTGAATAAACCATGAAATGCAATCGCTCTATGGTTGCTTAACGGAAATGTTTTCATCGGGCAGACGACCAATCAGGATGCTGCTCATATTATCTGGATGAAACCTGCAATGATTCATTTGTCATGATGTTAATTCAAATCTCTTGTTTTCCCATTAGCCTCGTTGCACGGATGTTTTTTTCTTCCTTTATCTATGCGTGCTCTTTTCTCAGTGATAATGCGTCTTGTCCGTTTAATTACCAGGCCGAGCGACTGAAGGAGCAGGCCAGCTGCTGGGAGAAGGAGGAGAGGGAGGGCTACATGATGACTCATGGAAGCAGGCAACCTCTCACCAAGGTCCACTGCAAGATTCCCTACAGGACCTATGAACGCCGGCCAGCTCCTCCCTGGACCAGGCGCGTCCAGCGACCGGAGGTCGTAAGCGATGCCGACGATGACGACGACTCTGATGGCTCACCACCCATCCTGACAAAAGCTCACGAATTGCTTACATCCAAGAGAAAGGTGACTTTTAGTGTTTGACCATGTGAATATTCTGTCCCAGATGTGTGAATATCACATTGATAAGTCTTTAGCTAAATATTTCCCCTCATTAAATAGCATCTTTTTATCTTGCATGCGGTATAAGTTTAATTAATTACTTATAAATTGTGCACAGGCTCTGGTAGCTTCATCCTGTCTTCTGGAGCTTCCCCTGTGAGCCTGCAGCAGTAGATAATGGATTGTGTTTTCACTAGTGGTGTCGAGACTTTGCAGGCTAAACCTTGTTCTATTGTCAGCGGTCATGGTTAATTTACTGCCCTCCTCTGTTGCTCCTCGCATCTGTTCTTTCTATAAGGCACTGCCCCCTTGTGCTACAGATAATATTACACCAAATCAGAAAATGCCTGATATTGGCCAGCTGAGTTTATTTAGTGCCTTGGTTACAGTATTGATTTCACATTCTGCTTGTGAAGGGGTTTTGAAGAGGAGTCGCAGGCAAGTTGATGGGAAACAACTGAGGAATGTAAAATATAGACTGTGATCTGCTTACTCTTGACTTTCTCATTTGTGGTTTTCCACAATGTGTTGCATTGCTTTTCAGGCTGGACCTCCTGAACGGTCATTCTTAGCCCGTTACCCTTCATTTCTAATGGGGTAGGGCATCTCAGTAAGGGGAGGAAATTGCTCAATAGTCCTTTTTTAGGGGTACACTTGGCAACTAAGGAATAGGAGCTGCACTTGCAATTTACCCTCATTAATGTAAATATTTTCTCAGTTACCATATTTTTTATCCCACTGTAATCCTTGCAATGTCTACTTTAAGGTGTTCCGCAATATTACATTTGGTATCTTTTATCATTATTGTTCTAAAAATGAAACATTTAGACAAACTAAAGTATATTTGCAGTCACAATAATCGTAAAATTACTTTAAATAAATTTGAATATTCTTGTGTTTATTAAATAGCTTTGCAAAAGTATTCAAACCCCTTGAGCTTGTACTGGGATCTTATGTGATGGACCAACATAAAGTAGTGCATAATTGTGAAGCTGAATGCAAATGATGAAATGTTTTCAAAGTATGGCGTGGATTTGTTTTCCGCTCCTTTTACTCTGATGCCCATAAATAATGTCCAGTGATTTCAGTCACATTAATTTAGTTAGGAGTCCACCTGTATAATTTAATCTTAGCATACATCCTTCTGTTCTGCGAAGGCCTCAGATGTTAGAGAACATTAGTGAACAAACAGCACCATGAAGACCAAAGAACATACACACATGTGTTGGGAGAAGTTTAAAGCAGGGTTAGGTTCTAAAATTGTTTCTCAAGCTTTAAACATTTGTTCAGATGAGAGAAAAACTCAACGTTCAGGCCTACTGCAAAACACTGTGTCATGCATTCGGGATGCTTTTTTCAGTGACAGCGAATCTGGTCAGAGTAGATGGGAAGATGGGTGGAGCTAAATAAACGGCAGTCCTGGAAGGGAAACCTGTTAAAAGCTGCAAAATGTCTTGATGTGCAAAGCTGGTAGAGACGCACACCAAAGGACTTGCAGCTGTAATTTGGAGCAAAAAATGTTTCTTTAAAGTATTGACGCAGGGGTACTGAATTTGAATTCAAGCCACAATTTTCAGATTTTTAACAATATTTCAGAACAATTGTTTTCCTCACACTTCACAATTATGCGCTACTTTGTGTTGGTCTATCACATGAACTCTGCAAGCACTCATTGCAGACATATTAAGACTCATGTTTAATCATCCCATTTCCATTTTTAAGTGTTTTTTTTCTTGCCCAGTACACAGTTTCTGTACCAAGGGATAGAGGAGGGGTGGGCTAGGGGTAGGGATAACCCTCAGCCTTAGTCTTATGGTTGAAACCTTTAGTCAAGATGCTTGGTTAAGTTTTAGTTAAAGTCTAAAGAAAGTCATTCACCTAGTTCCCTTGTTTCTTAATAAAACTACTCTGTTTTACTCAGCCTTTATATGTTTTATTGTTTGTGTTTCAGAGCACAGTGGTTCTTAAGAAGCGAGGGCGTAAAAGAAAGCGAATCAACAGCAGCGTAACTACAGAAACAATCTCTGAGACAACAGAAGTTCTGAATGAACCATTTGACAACTCGGAGGATGAACGTCCAATGCCCCGTCTGGAGCACACCTCCAGGATGGGAGAGATGGAGGAAGATGACGACGATGATGAGGAGGAGACGCAAACATACAAGATATCAGCTTTACCAATGAAGCGGCGAAGAGGTCGCCCAAGGCTTGAAAAAAATGCACACAAAGACAATCTTGAGCGCTGGAATGAAGGTATTTGCTTCTATTTTAAAATAATTATTTACAAATTGCTGCAATGGAAGATAAATTAGTTGTAATACTTTTTACACAACTTCCCAACAATACATCTTGTTCTACTCTGTATTCAGGGGTGTTAAGTTTTCCTTTTGTTTGTTTTTAATTAGCAGAAAGTGAATTTGTCTCAAAGAGACCCGGCAGACCCCGTCCAGTTAAACGGAAGAAAGGCTGGCCCAAGGGGGTCAAACGCGGCCCTCCTAAATGGAGGCTCAAGAAAGAACGCAAGATGGGCTTTAAGCTGAACCTCTACACGCCACCAGAAACACCTATGGAGGCAGAGCAGCACCATATTCGCACTGAGGAAACAAAACACATAGCGGACCAGGAGTTGTTCAGTGGAGACGAGGAAACAAAAGCAGGCGGATCTTTGGACAGTCCGGATTTACCACAAGAGGGACTCCACTCAGAGCCCCCGAGTCCTGCGGATCAGGGCTCCCAGACTTCGAGCTCGCCTGAAGGATCACCAGTTGCTTCGCCGGTGTGTTCACCTGCTCTCTCTGTTGAGGCTCCCTCCCCGCAGCCTGTGGACAGAACTGACTCACCAGAACCGCCAGAGGACGACAAGCAGGAGAGCGGGCATAAGCTGGACTCTCCAGCCAAAGATATGGAGGGCACTTCTGAGAGGGCCGCATCACCTGAGAACAACAATGAGGAAATTTATGAGGAGCAAAGAGCTCAGATAGAGGATCAGGATGCTGATGATGAAGATGAAAGTCACTGCAAGAAGATGGTGCCTGAGAGCGGTGCAGCAGAGTTGGAGCAAAGTTCAAAAGACGCACCAAATGTCACACAATCTTTTTTAGATTTAAAAGAGAACAACAGCTCTGAACTAAGTCAGCAGATTTCTAAAGAATCGTGCAGCGAAGAGGTACAGGTTAGTGCTGCAGAAAATCTTCACGATGCAGCGACAGAAACTACAGTAGAAACGCCGCCTCCTGCAGCAGCAGCAGTTGCTTTGATAGCACCTCCAGACTCTGACAATCCAGTAGACTCTGAGTCTGAGGAGGAAAGCACGCCCAGTCCTGGTCCAAGCCACCCACCTCTTCCACCCACAGGAAGGTCCACGCTCAGCCCCATGCTGAGAAAGGATCCCCCTGTCTGCACAGAGTTTGACTCAGAGACTGTCCAAGCTGTTCAGTCGCTGACGCGGGAAAGTGAGGGAGAGACGGTGTTCAAGGACTGTGCCGAGAGCCAGGAGCCCTGCAGGAATCTGCAGACCTACACCCACGTGGCCCAGAGCCCTCAGCTCACTCCACTGGATGACTGTCCTCAGTCGGACCACAGCAGTCCTCTCTCCTCTGCACAGTCCCATCCCAGCCAGTCAGTACGCTCTGTCAACAGCCCAGCTGTCTCCATCCTGGAGAGCGGCTACACTCAGATAAGCCCTGATCACAGCGCCATATCGGTTCCCTCACTTCACAACATGGAGACTAGCCCCATGATGGACGTGCCATCGGTGTCGGATCACTCCCAGCAGGTGGTGGACAGCGGATTCAGTGACCTGGGTAGTATCGAGAGCACCACAGAGAATTACGAGAATCCCAGCAGCTACGACTCCACCATGGGGGGCAGCATCTGTGGCGCGGGCCCCTCCCAGAACAGCTGCTCATACGGCACCATCCCCCCCAGCGCCCTGCCCCAGAGCAGCTGCGCCGTGAGCCAGCAAATGGCCGCCGTTAACCCCGGTGGCTGCGGGATGATTCAGCAGAACAGTCTGAGCTCCCCACCGCACTGCAGTGTCAAGTCACCACAGGGCTGCGTGGTGGTGGAGAGGCCCCCCAGCAACTCCCAGCACAGCCAACACAGCCAGCGCAGTCAACACAACTCTCACAGCAGGCATGGCCCACCACACAATCAGCACAGCCAACACAATCAGCATCCCCCACACAATCAGCTCAGTCAACACAGCCAGCACAGCCACCACCACAATCACCACCCGCAGCACAATCAACTCAGCCAGCACAATCAGCACGTCCAGCATGGCCTCCATAGCCAGCAGCAGCAGCCGCCCATGGCTCAGTGCTCCATCCCCCCCAACTTCACCACCACCATGCAGCTGGCAGACATCCCGGAGTCTGGCAACCCCAACTTCGCCCTCTATGAGAGAATTAACCCTCAGGCGGAGTACGGCAGCGGACATTACTCTCAGTCATCTGGCCTCAGCCTGGCCAAGCTCCAGCAGTTCACCAACACGTTCATGGACCACCCGCACTCCCTTCAATTCAACCACGCAGCCTCACACCCCATCACGTCGTATGCAAACAACCCTTCGCTATCATCACAGCACTCCAGCCTGGTGTCTTTACCTCAGACCCCTCACAGAGTTCCCAACCCACAGGTGCAGGCCACCATGACCCCTCCCCCAAACCTTAGCTCCTCCTCATCCATGATGCTGCAGCCCAACATGGGCATCTCACGCTCGCAGCGTGTAGCCCAGATGACGTCAAAGAACCACATCTCGGCGCGCTCCAAGTCGGCGCCGCTGTCCCACCACCACCACCAGCAGCAGATGTATGCCCGACCGCCCCAGGCCGTCGCCATGCAGGCACCGTCTAGGACGCTGGCGGCCATGCCTCGTATGAACATGGGCATGAACATCATGCCGGCGCCAGGCTACAACGTCAACTCCATGAACATGCCCTCCCTCAACGCCATGAACGGCTACAGCATGAGCCAACCCATGATGAACAGTGGCTACCATGGCAACCATGCCTATATGAACCAGTCACCCCAGTACTCTATGCAGATGGGCATGATGGGAACGCAGCCATATCCCCAGCAGTCCATGCAGGCTCCGCCACATGGCAACATGGTGTACCCTCCAGCTGGTCACCATGGTTACATGAACACGGGCATGTCCAAGCAGTCCCTGAAAGGTCCCTTAATCAGGCGGTAACTCTCCGCAGGACATAGCTGCTTCTTCTCCTGTGCATTTGGCTGTGTTTAAAGATGCACTGATCAGGCCTTGCTTTCTCCTTTTTTATGTTTTAGGTGTTTCTTTTCTTTCTTTCTTTCTTTCTTTCTTTCTTTCTTTCTTTCTTTCGTTACTTAAAAAAAACCAGCAGCAGCACTTGTAAAGAATGCAAAAACCTTCATCCGTGAGGTAACTTTGAAAGCTAACGTTAAAAAGTATTTTTGTTCCTCCAGATGGGAAGCCTTACATCATTAAGATGAAAATCTATTTAATTAGTGTTAGTGTCTCTGATGTGTCTTTAGGCCAGGCGGGTTCGGAGCTCAGTCGTAGAAGTTTCATCAGTGTAGCAGCCTCAAATGAAGCCATTTAATGCGCCTGCTGCAAGTGGAAATAGTGGCTGTTCAGTGTACCTGTCTAACAGTCCTGACAATTAGTTTGTACTATACTCATGCCTTTGTATATTTAAATTATTGTACTTATTTTGTAAAGTGATAAAAAAGCATGCTTCAGTCTCTGTTAGTGACAGTGCATTGAGTAGTACTGTACAAGTGTTGTGCTTAATAGCAAGCCATTTAAAAAAATATATGGCCTTTATTAGGTTTCCCTTCACAGGGAGAAAGATGAAACTATATTTTATTAAATCTAATAATGTAAAAACATGTAAACTTAGTCTTCTGTTTTTCTGTTTGGTTTGAGAGGTTTTATTGCGATGTAAGTATAATTCTGAAGCCTTTTGTAACAGATCTCCTTGAGGCAGCTTTCTGTTTAATAAAACAGACTGATTTCTGTCAAAAAATAACAAAGCATATCTCAGTGTTTGTACCCTGAAAAAAAAAATCTAAAACATTTCAAAGTGTCCCGAAGTGTGGCAGAATTTAAAAAGAACTAAATGATTATAATGATGAATAACAATAAAGATGATATACATTTAGTCCAAAGTTGATATTTTACATAATGCCTTTAAAGCTACGTTTTCATTCCATGTGTAGATTTGTTTTCTATCTTTATAAAACGTTGGATTTATATTTTACCGAATTGTAGAAGAATAGAGCCTGTGAATAGACCAAACTAAGCTAATGGATTGCATGTAAAACGCAACTTGTACTTGTGTTTTTGTTAATATTGCTCTTTTGTAGCCTTTGTACCTGTACAGAGTTGCTGGTGAGAACAGGGGGGGAAATATCTGGCTATGTGCACACAAATCGAACAGAATGACAGTCTTGTATTTATGACTTTTTTCCTTTTGTCAGTCACTTAAAATGCTGTACATTTTAGCATAAGAATAAATTATGATTGACCATGTACCTGATTGTTCTCCTTTAATCTGAAGCACAGCTCGGATGTCTCCTTGGAAATTATATCAAGGCGCTATCTGGACCAGAACAGTGAAAACAAATGGTGTGGCCTGGCTTTTCATGGCCTCACATAGTGAATATTTGATTACAGTACAAGGATTTGGTATTAAAGAGACTAATTCGGCTGTCCAAAAGTTCCTTTATTCTTATTTATAATATGCAAGGACATAAATAAACGTAGAAGTCCATGTCAGATTGTTAAATTTAGTTGACCTGATTTGTTTCCTGCTTGTGTCTAATCTTTTGACTTGGAAGTGGATTTTTATGGAGACGTAGAGCAGAATCAGCCTTCTCTTCCCTCCAGGAGCTGTTGGTCTAGTTCCCTCAGCTGCTTCAGGAAGCCCCAGTTGGGGATGATCCGTCTGCATTTTTTTACGTGCTCGATGGCGTCCACTACCGTCATCTTCTCGTAGATCATCAGGTAGGCGAGAAAAAGGGTGGCGGACCGACTCCTTCCCATCACACAATGCACCAGCAGTTTATCTGGAGATGAATAAATGTAACACAACATGTGTTCGTCTCAGAAGAGGTGGATGAACAATAAAGTAGCCGGAGCCTAACATAGCCAGTAGAAAATACCTGTTTTTCAAAAGCAGACATGTTATAAACTACAGTCCCGTGCAAAAGCATCGCCACCTCTTCCTGACTCTTTGCCACACAACCAAAAGCTCCAATATATTTTCTTGGGATTTTATGAGCCATGATTTTACAAATATTACTCTGAGATCATAAATTTTGAAGTCAGAGCACAGATTCTGAGTTTATGTCTCGGCTATTCTTTCATGGATATGTTATCTAAGCCATTCCGTTGTAGGCAAGGTTGGGGGTTTAGGGTTGTTGTCCTGCTGGAACTTGAACCTCCCCTCCAGTCTCAAGTCTTCTGCAGTATGCCCCGTACTTACCTCCATCCATCTTCCCATCAAGTTGTGCTTCCCTGTTAAAGTAAAGCAACTCCACAGCATGATGCTGCCACCAGCATGTTTTACCCGTGGATGGTTCGGGATGATACACATAGCATTTAGATTTTTATTTACAAACAATTTTAAACACCACGTATGATGTTTCTTCCACTATACAGCTCTGAACTACTTTGCATTGGTCTATCATAATAAAATCCCAATAAAGTTTTTGGTTGTAACATGATAAACTAGGAAAAGGTTCAAGAGGTATGAAAACTTTTGCAACACCTTGTAGTAAGCATGATACAGGGAGTATTTTTTCTGTGTGAAACTGGTTAAATTGTCTTACTCTGAGGCTTTCCCAGCGTCTCCTGAATGAACTTGGCAGCAGAGAAGAAATACTGGCTGAGGTCAAACGCTGGGACATCCTCTGCAACCACACCATAGTAAACGATGTCCATGTCCCTGTAGTAACCCGGTCCAGTGTCCACGTTGTTCCATGTCCCCTCTGCTGCATTCAGTATGTGAGTAATCCCCAGTCTCTTCAGGGTGAGCTTGTCCTTTGCAGTCTGTCTTCAGCAAGTCAATAGAAATGTCCTGTTAATACCTTATTATGCTCTGAAAACATATTAGGCCCCTTACAGATTTCTGCTATTTTTATTTATCACATAACAAATGTTGATATTTGAATTTATTTGATGATGGTAAAAGATAAGTGTGAAGGGAAAAAAAGCAATAGCGGAATAAATCTGTATGGGGGAAACACTTTTTCACAGCACTTTCTATTTTTAGACTGTTTAGTGCTCTTTTTACTCACTCATCTCCAATGTAGACGTTAGGCCAAACCTCGTTGACATGAGTGTAAGCCACGCTCCCACGGTTGAGGATTTTCTCCAGCTCGTAGCCCCCAGGTGTGACATAATCGTCTGCTGTGCTGGACTCCTCTGCTGCTTTTGTAACATTTATCTTTGATCGGCTCTTTGACTTATGAGAAGCCATTTTTCTCACCATGGCTTCTTTCCACACATGGTTTCTTTGCCTGAAGTCATGAAAAAGCACACTTTTTTATCTTCAACGTGCATCTCCAGCTCAACTCACCTTTGTTTTCATCCCTCTGCCAGCTTGCTTCAAGGCAGAACACGGCAAGGGTTAGTTCTGGGTGCAGATTGTGTAACCTCCTCTGTGACGGGGCATCAAATGCAGAGGATATTTTTAGGGCTGTGATGTGGCAGGGTCCCCTGACCTTAGCTGCCATGTTTTCCTGCCTGTGGGAAAAGTTTTCTACCCAGCCAGTCCCTGCCATCCACATCTAAACACATGACTTTAATGTCCGCTGCTGGCAGCAACTGTGCTTATCCAAACACTGAGCTTGCCAGAGGATACCCACATGCAACGGAGTGAACAGGGCACTCTGAGCCTTTGCTCCTCGAAATTGCGTCAGTCTCTCTTGCCTTTCTGCGTATCTTCAGATGCTGTGAGAGAGCGTGTAAGTGCAGCCTTACAACACCCGTTAAGGATGTTCTGCATCTCCCGCAGCATCTCAGGGGGCTGTTGGCTAGAGCTGAAACGTGTCGGACAGTTCGACAGATGAGGTTTTTCGCTGGGGTGGCAAATGCCTTTGATTCCCCATGATATGGTATGCATGGTCCATTCAGAGATCTAAACGCGAGCCCCCAAAAGTGGGAGCGTGGTGATGGTTGCGTTGCAGGAAGGCGGGATGAAGCTGCTAAGATGTCAGACTGAGTTTTCACACCATCAGGCCCCCTTTATTTCCACCCCTCATATCTTCATACCTCGCCATCATTCATTCTGACAATGAAATCATTAAACTTGTGATATCCAATTCCTTTTATTTTGACAGCATCTTTCTCCCAGCGAGCTCTGGAGAGCATTTCTTATTAAGATGGCTTTGGCTTTTCATCTCACTTTCAAAAGTCTGACCTGAATCTGTATACTCTCTCAGAACCATGATGGCATATTTTTTGTCATTTTGCATCAAGCCTTTTTAGACATTTTACAGTTTTAACCATACTTCACTGGACTGAACTGAATACTTAAAGTGGGGCATTGTTTATTTATATGCAGAAGCTGTTTCTGTGTTGTTTCAGTTCAGCAGGGGTCTTGGCAGTTGATACTGACGGTGGTGTGTTTTAGACACTATCCCTAAAGGATCGATGTTGTGTAGATTTGAGATGCATCAAGGGAAATTTTCCCTGACAATCATCTTTTTTTCCGCTTGATGTCTTCAAACATTACAGGTATTCAGATCATGAGGGATGCATGTTGAGATATTTTGAGTGCATGCAAAACATGGCAAATGTTACTGTGACTAGCGAAAGTATTCATACCTCTTGAACTTTTTCACACAAATTTTGCATTTTTTTTTTTTTTACTAATATCTGTAAATTGCAGAGTGCATTTGTAATCACCCCCTCGAGTCAATGCAACACAGAACCACTTGCAATTTCAGCTTCAAGTATTTTTTGGGTATGTCTCTCCCAGCTTTGTACATCTAGAGACTAAAACCTTTGCCCATTTTCATTTGAAAAACAGCTCATGCTCTTTAGATTAGGTGGATAGTTTCTATTAAAACCAGTTCTCAATTGGATCTAGGTCTGGACTTTGACTGGACCATTCTAACTTGAGAATATTCTTTGAAACCATTCCATTGTAGCTCTGGCTGCATGTTTAGGGTCATTGTCTCGCTGGAAGTCTCAAGTGTTGGGTAGCCACCAACAGGTTTTCATTCAGGACTAAAGCTTCATCCATCATCATATCAACTCTGACTAACTTTCCTGTCCCAATTGAAGAAAAGCATCCCCCAGCAAGATGCTGCCACCACCATGTTTTGCTGTGGGGCTGGTGTGTTCAAGATGATGTTCCAGTTTTTTTGGCTAGACAATATTTTGCATGGAGGCTAAAAAGTAATGTTTTGGCAAAGTCGGACCAGAACACCTTTTTCTACATGTTTGCTGGGTCCCCTGCATGCAAATGGGACAGATCATGGCTTTCTCTTAACAATGGCTTTCTTCTTGCCTTTCTTCAGTAAAAGCCAGACTTGTGGAGTACATGTCTAAAAGTGCTACGGTAGACATATTCTCAGCTCTACTCAGGACCAAAGGTGCATGGATCTCCTCTCAGCTCCTCCACAGTTATCGTGGACCTCTAGGTTTGCAGTTGTGCCACCCTCTTTCCATTTTCAGATGATGGATTGAACAGAGTTCCAGTGATATGGCTTTAATGTTATTTTATAACCTAACCAAGCTATAAACGTCTCCACAAGGTTCTCCCTGATCTGTCTGCTGTGTTCCCTGGTCTGCATTATTCTGTTTGTTCACTAATTTTCACTAACAAACCTCTGAAGCCTTTTCTTTTACTTTACAGTGATGCACAACTTTGTGCTGGGCGATCTCATCAAATCCCAGTAAAATACATCACAGCACAGCAATTTTTTTTCTTGTTGTTCTTCACTAAATTTAGACATTTAATTGGAATTATATTCCACAAGAACTTCACAGTTCCCGCTGGGTCCAAAACGTCCAGAACATCATAAAGGAAACTTCTCACCCGCGTCACGCTCTGTTTGAACTGTTACAGTCGGGCAGACGTTACAGATCAATTAAAGCGAGGACAAGCACATTCAACAACAGTTTCTGTCCAGGGCAATAGCTAAATTCAAGATGCAATAATAGGAAATGTGCAGTGAGTATGAAAGTGTATACGTGTGTTTTAATTCCATCTTCTAACTGCTTCTATTTTTCTATTTTACATATATTATTCATTGCTCTATGCACAAACATGATAGCTGTTTTCTCAATTCTGTTATATTTGTGGAAATTACAATAAAGAATATTCTATTCCATTCACAAAAGTTGTTAATTTACAGATATATTTTACACACATCTGTCAAGCCTTCCATCATGCTATCTAACAACCCTTTCTGTAATGCTGTGAAATTGTTTGCAGTGAATTACACATATTTGCAATCATAATTTTCAAAAGGTATTGAAAAACATGTTGAACGGCAAAGTTGAAAAACAGACTCCACACGGAACCATTCTGTTTTGCATTCCAAAGAATATTAAGGATGCATGAAGATGAAGCTCCCTTTAGGTCATCATTATCATTCAGACCTTCTCTCCACCTCCATATGCTATGTTTTACTTCTTTGCAAAGCTAAAGTTGAGTCCAGCTCACAGAGCTGGTTCAGAAACCCGACATTCGGGAGGATGTTTCTGCTCCTGCAAACGACCTCCACAGCCTCCACCAGGGTAAGACCCACTTTGATCATGAGGAAGGCAAGAACAAGGGCTGCTGAGCGGCTGATTCCCCTAGCACAGTGGACGAGCACCTTACCTGCACAGAGAATAGACAGAACAGCGCAAATATTGCTTATTTTGCTGGATTTAATGGGATTATTTGTGTTTTTGAGCGATTTATACATCACGACAGAATATAGAGTTTGTTGAAAAATACTCATTTTCACATTTTCTCACGTTACTACCAAAATCCTCAGTGTATTTTACTGGGAGTTTTTGTGATAGACCAATATATAATGTTAGAGGAGGGAAAAGGATACATGTTTTCCCATTTTCTTTACAAATACAAATCTTAAAAGTTCAGCATGCATTTGTATGCAGTCCCCTTTACTTAAACACTCATAAATAAAGTCCAGTGGAACCAACTGAATTCAGAAGTCAATTAAGAGTCCACTTGTGTGTAACTTGATGTCAGCTGTTCATTGAAGGCCTTCGAGGTTTGTTAGAGAACAATAAGGAATAAACAGTACCATGAAAACCAGGGAACACAGGGGACATATCAGGGAGAGAGCTGTGGAGATGTTTCAAGCAGGTTTAGGTTAGAAAACAATATCTGAAGGTTTAAACATTTTACAAAGCGCTGTTCAGTCCATCCTCCATTAATAGACATGGCATGGAGCAAATGCAAACATACCAGGGCATGCCTTTCCACCTGAACTGACAGGCTGGGCAAGGAGAGAGTTAGCCTAAGAGCAGCCAAGTGGTCCATGACAACTCTGGAGGAGCTGCGCAGTTCCACAGCCCAGGTGGGATAGTCTGTTGGCAGGGAAACTATTAGTTCTGCACTTCACAAATCTGGACCTTATGGAAAATGAACCAGTCAAAGCCTAGGCAGAAGTCTAAGTGGGAATTTATGGCAAGACTTAATTTACCCTTAATTTTTTTAATCTGCTCCCTATCCAATCTGATCGAGCTTGAGCTATTTTGCAAAGAAAAATGAAAAAAAATTTAGGTCATCGGCCAAGTCGGGTGGGGGTTAATGCCAGCGCATGCCACAGTTTAAAAACTATGCTTTATTTTCATTAAACATAAAAATTAAACTCTACTTCACGTACATCAGAAAATCCCAATACAACTTCTGCAAAGCACTGTGACCTTTTTAACGGTTCAATAATACAAGGTATACAGTTACAGTGATATTGTATTGTTTACATTTTTCCTTAATCTAGGTCCTGGAATTCAATACTGCCATCAATAATTTATATTCACACCATAGGTTGCCAAAAATAGTCCATTTTTGACCAACAAACTGTTCTAACAAATGGAGAATAAATCATGAACCCTTAACTGAAGTTGTTTTTATATTGATTTTAATATCAGATGTAGTAAAATGTAAGCTCAAAATTATTTTTCACACGAATCATTAAACTGGAGACTCCAAAATACAGGAGGCATCTGACTGTTTAGTCTTATTAAGTAATATTCTCTCTTCTAGAGTAAGAAAGCAACAGATTTGTGCATTATTTAGTCATAATTTTGCAGATTTTGTTGACATCTAATCCATCTTGGTGATGCGTCACATTTGTGCTTCATGAGTTACCTCCACTCATCCTTTCTTATGTGGTTGGACTGAATCGTACCTTTCTCACTCAGAGCTCTGTGAATGAAATCAGAAGTCTCTGAGAAAAACGGGCTCAAGTCAAAACCTCTACAGTCCGTTGCTTCTACTCCATGATACAGTATGTTGGTGTCTTTGTAGAAACGTGGCCCGGTGTCAATGTGCTGTGGACCATCTGCAGCATTAACGACGTGTGTTATTCCCAGATTCTGTAGCAGAGTCTTATCCTGAGCTGTCGCCCTGTAAATAGAACCAAAGATGACGGAAGGACTGTGATTTTTAGCTGTCTTTTCTCACCTACAGCCATCTCTGACAGCATATGTTTGCATAAATGCATCACTGGTGACTCAAATGTACAGATTTTTCTATATTTGTCCCATCAGTTGCTCAAACACGCGACTTGTTTGCATAAACAGTTTCACAATCGGATCAGCACATTCACTAGAGTGAGAATGTCACTTACGCGTTCCCGATGAACAGGTCGGGCCAGACCTCATTGACAGCTCCAGTGGGATGCCTGTTCTTCAGCAGAAGGCCCAACAGACCGCAGGTGGGCGGTGTCGGAGCCACTGACTCCTCCTCTGAGCTCATACCCGTTATTTCTCACCTCAGTGTTGGTATATAATTACCACGACTTGCATTCTCTTTATATGTACCTTGATACGTACAGCTAGATGACTTTCCAAACACTCACCAAAACTCTTGTCTTTGAAAATCTTGCACAAACTCTAACTAAACAGCTGCAGTGTGCTCTGTTGCGAGTCTTAGCTGGAAGTCAGGGTGGTTAACCCGCTGAAAATGGACAGCTGAACATACCAGAGGCTAAACTTACGCAGTGTGGACTATTAATTTCTCTGATAAGTGTGTCAGAAGCCAGGCTGCATCTTCACAATGGCTTTACTATTAGTAGTAACTGAAAGCAACATCAAAACACATCTAAACTATTTTCTAAAAAGACTAAAACTAATTTACAAACCACAGTGTAACCATTAAAAAAACAATATTATCTATGAACCTTTAAAAACACTTTTTTCATAATCTTTGAGGTGAGGGTAACAAGTGGCACGGAAGATTTCTGATGATGGCTGTAAAACATTTTTTTTTTTGCACTTTGGGATTTCCATTGAAAGATTCTCAACTGGATTTAGATCTGTACTTTGACTAGGCCATTCTAACACATAATTATGCTTTGATCCTAACCATTCTATTGTAGCTATGGGTGCATATATTTGTCTAACAGGTTTTCTTTCAGGATTGCACCTGTGTTTATGTCAAGTGATCTTCCCGTCAACGCTGACCAACTTTCTTCTTTTTGTTGAAGAGTGGAGTGTACAATTAATATTTGTCCTGTCTACAGATTCTACCTCCTTAACAGTGGATCTCTGTAGCTTCATCAGACTTGTGATAGTGCTACTGGCTGCTTTTTTTTTTAAAGCTTTTTATACCAAACCTGCCAGTTTAGATGGATGACAATATCTTAGTAGATTTGCAGTGGAGCCATACTTCTCCTATTATCAGATGATTGATTGAAGGCTCAGTGAGACGTTTAAAGCTGGGGATATTGTTTTAATACCTAACCCTGCTTTTAAGTTCTCTACAACATTTTCCTTCCACTTCACAATTATGCACCACTTTTTTTGGTCTATTACATAAAGACCCTTACAAAATGCGCTGAGTTTTCTGTAATGTGAGACAAGGTGACAATGTTAAAAGGGTGTGAATACTACCTTTTAATGGCCTAAAACATGCAAGCCAATAGAAATCATGTTCTTTGTATCATTTTTATTATCTAGGTATAAATAGTAATTTATCTGATTATAAGATAAGAAATCTTTGTTTAAGAAACACTTTGTGTTAGCACCTCAACATGGCATCCCTTAGTATTTCAAGCTTGATATATTTGTCTAAATAAGAATTACTTTTTGTGTTTATTTTTGCTTTTTGATTAGATTCTGGTGTTGGTCAAAGTTTATTTATATGGCATATTTCATGCACAAAGTATGTGATTTCCATCAAAAAACAGAAAAATACTAAGAGTGCATAAACAAACAAACTTTGTTCCTTGCATAAAAAACAAGATGAGCTTATTTAAATCTTAACTGTGGGCTTGGAAGAAAAGCTTTTAACATACTTCATAAAAATGTTTAGAGCCTCTCTCTCACATGCATTTGATTTGACTGGACCACAAACACAAATGTGATAATTCATGTTTTTTGGCATGATTGTTATGTTCTAATAGTTCTAGTTTCCATGGTATCTGTGTTCATTTCTGTTGTGTTTAATTTGTTCAGCCAGTCCTCCTGTTAGGTCCCCTCAGTGCCTCACTTTCCCGCTCCTCTCTCAGCTACTTCCACTCAACCAGTTACTCTCACCTGATTCCTACCCCAGGAATCACTTCTCCAAGTTTTCTTCATGCACCTTTGGTCCTGTGCTGGAAAATTTTGGGCCCGTTTTTATTTATTCAATAAATTTTTCACATTCCTGTGATTCTGTCCCCATCAACCATTGCCAACATTTGATAGTTTATTTTATATTCATCAATCTGTCATAATGTAGCATTTCTTTAAACTCTGAGGAGAACACAACCACAGATTCAGGTCAGAGTTTTAACAGATTTATTTCTTTGTGAAAGAACAAGGCGAGACAGGGACCCAGGCAATGACGGCAGGAGACAGGTTCTTTTCTGGAAGGGAAGGTGACAGGGTTATGAATATTCCAAGGGAATTTCAAGGTGTTTTCTTTAAAGAAGGATTTGTCCAGGAACTTACAGCCAGAGCGGTAGTGGTTAAGCTGTGGTAGTTAGTCTTTTCCTCTGAGATGGAGGTTGGCAGGATGTGTGTAGTAGACGACAGATTCCTTTCTTTCCTTTAGCTCTCAAGTGACCACTCAGTTTAAGCGTTCCCACGTAGGAGGGTGGACAGGCAGGTGACAACAGAGGTAAGGTTCTCCAAAACCCCCCTTATCTAGGGCCAGAAGCTGAGAAGGCAGGGAGACTCACGGAGGGGGATGAGGGACGAAACTTAGAAGCTCGCTCAGAAAACAGATCACAGGAACAGGAGCCTTAAAACCATCAGGCAAGTTCTGGGGAAAAAGACAAGAGAAAAATTCCAATTAGGTTTAGCAAAACTGTATGCATAAGCACTGCACATCACAGTCAGTACCACGAAAATGTAGCAACGGCCTGACGTCTCCCTCCTGGTCTCAGCTCCTTAAGTAGGCCAGTGATTAGACTCTGATCAGTATCACCTGCCAGGAAACGCTCTAGAGCAGAGGGTGGAAACAAAAACACACACATACACTGCACACCATAACTGAGTCCTGACACAATCTGCTTTAAAACCGCAAGAAATCCAAATGGTGAAACATTAAGCAAACCAAATTAAACAAAACTTGAATTAACTTGCTGTTAAAGGCCAAGCTAGACACTGCACTGGCTTTAGTTGCACGTGGGAAAATTCATTCATATATATGCTAAGTAATTTTTGTTGGATGTTGTTGCATTGGCTGGTTATGTATTAAAACACCAAACCTCCAACAATTTTAAATTCTAAAAAAAAAATTTCAGATGACTGCCTCAGTAAGTTGTTTTGTGAGGCTCAGTATCTTCAAAGGTTGTTGATTTTGGTTCCGAACTCATTTGTGCTCAACAGAAGAACAGCTATTGCTCTACAATCACAGCAAAATAATATTTTACTGCACACACACATTTATAAAATTTACAAACAAACTTGATTTGCATATTTAACTTGTATTTCATCACAATTTTTTTTTTCAAACATCTGGGCCCTAATTTGGCTGATGACGTTTCCTGACACCTGAGTTTATATTTTAAGATATCCTGTTTAATATACCTTTTATTCATTCTTTTTTTGTGGTGTTCCAGAGACCTTTTGTGACCTTGGCCTGCTTACCAAATCGTTCATTGTTAGGTGGTTGCTGTTATTTGCTTTCTTTCTGATTTTCTGCAGTTTTACCTTTACTTATTGATGTTGCCATCGTTGGTCTAGCTAGCTCGGTCTAGTTTGCCGCCAGTTTTAAATGATGACTTATTGATCATCGACATTGTCTATGAAGATGGGTGAAGGTCTTGTAAAATGTGGATTACCCAGAACAACACACAAAATCCTCCAAAGGGCATATGTTCAGACCTTTTTAACTCATGATGGTAATAATTATCTCAATGACCAAAATTAACGCAGTGGGCTCCCAGGAATAAAGTAGTGATTTCGGTCTCTATCTCAAATATAAACATATAAAGAAGGTTTATTTGGTAATTTGTCCACTGATGAGGAGGAAGGAAGGTGAAATTTTATCTGAGAGGGAGCAGCTAGGGACCTAGCAAGGCAGAGTCTGCCCGTAGCTCTCCAGTGGCAAATGACAGCTTGTGACAGTAATTGTAATTCAGAAAGCCATCAGAATAGTTTATATTAGGGAGCCATGCAGTGACTGCAAAACACATCAGCAGTGAATGGAAGCAGTTGACAGTCATGCCTTTCTACACATACACAGTCCAGGTTTTACTTGTAGTGGTTTAACCATTATAGTAATGGAGCTGTCAAAACAGTCTGTCCACAGTTCATTTTTTCTCAGTTTGGCCCTAAAAAGTCATTTCAATCTTTTGCTACTTATTAGGTGAATGAGAGAAGTTATAATACTGAAATTTATATATTTATTTAATTTTTTATTTAATTAAATCCCTTCAATAAGGTACCATATTATTAACTTGGCTCAGGCACAAAAATAATTGGTTCCTCTATTAGTTGTCCTGGCATTCCTGTATTTTGCCCTCATTCCTTTCTTTGAGGTCAACATTCTTTATAACAAGTTTCAAATTGCTGTGGCAAGAAGTCATTAGTGTAGAAAAACACTGATTTTGGTGTTTCTCTTCACCTATTTTCTTTCACAACACTCACAAGCTTTCCCAGCATACAGGACCTTTGGGAAAAGTAAAACTACTCACTCTATCTTGGCTGTGTTGTTGTATGTATATGTATATATGTGGTAATACATCCGATCCTTAGTTTTCAGTTAGAAAGTTTTTTCTGTTGAAAAGAACAATTCAATTTTTGGTAGTAGGTTGATGCAGCGCTAGTTTTGCTTACCAAATGTGGACCATTGGGCAGCTCGCATTACCCGTCCAGTTCTAAGCCAGCAAGTTGGAGTTCTTTGCACTTCCCCAGGACCTCTAATCATTTAACAAAACTGTAAGGCTGAGCACCAGCTATCCTGAGGACAACTTTGGAGGGAACCTGCTCCCAGATGCTCCAATTAGCCTGTTTGTTCCTGTACCCAAGTTGAACAACCAGTTTGCATGTCAGGCCTCCTCTAGAGTTTCCTCCAGCTTTGCCCTGCCAAGGCATAGGTTACCATGTTTTGGGTTGTATCACACATGGTCATGCTCCATGTACCCAGTGAAGCAGATGAGTCGGGTCGATGATGCACCCGCGTCAATGAAGGACCTGGGAACTCACCTCAGTTGCATCTCGCCAGTCTTTACATTGATTGTCCGACTTGCAGATGTGTTAGACTCTGTTTCAATACAGGTCTGTCAACGCTCCATATTTGGTAATGCAAGTTACAAAAGCCTCCGTCCAAAAGTTGTAAATTACTGATATTAGAACTCATAAGACTTTTATGGTTTCTGGCAACAAAATGTGATGAAATATTCCCTTTAATGACCATGATGTTCTCTGAATTATAACTGATTGAGAGGCCACAAGTGTAAAATAAACCACCTCAGGCTTTTAATAGTTCTGCATCCTTTGCTTTACTTGGCTACACATGTAGTTTGTTAATTGCTTTATCCTTTTGAAATTTTACTTGGAAATATATAAAGAATTTGCGATATTTATTGTAGTATTAATTTATATATATTTTTTACTTTAGATAATGTACTGAAGAAACATTTTTCATGGGAACTGTGAACCAGTTATAAATGTATCTATTTTGATTTGCAGTCATTTTAGTTTTGTTTTAGTCAGAATAAAATATATGTTTTAACAATAGCTTTCCCTTGCAAAATGATATGGATTGTGTTTCTGCTTGCTTGTTTTGTTCCTCTGCATGATTTTGAAACCCTGAGACCATTTTACTTCAACTGCAGCTCACTTTGTAATTATTACATGTTTTTGTCTGAAGTAATAATTTTTTTTTAGCTTTATATTAGCTTTTATTTAGAACACAAAGACATAATTTATCTTACAAAGAAAAGACAATAGAAACTATTTACATAATACATAATATCTTTGTTGTAATAACAGCTTAAAGCATAGATATCAGCAGGAGGCAGCAATATAATTAAGCTCAATTATCCCCACTTATTGATGCTCCAGCTGCTTAATGGCAGTGCAGCTTTTTGTCCAGACTTCGGAGCTGCTCCAGGAATCCCTCGTTGGGTGAAACGTTCCTGTTGGCACTGACTGCTTTGATGGCATCCACCAGAGTCATGTTCTCGTGGATCATCAGGTAGGCCAGAACCAAGGTGGAGGAGCGGCTGAGCCCCATTGCGCAGTGGACCAAAACTTTACCTGTGGACCATCAGAAACAAAAAACACACACCCAGGGGATCATCTTGTAGTTCTGGCATCCTCCACAGGCTTTATTTTTATATTTACACCATGCAATCAAGGGCCTATTGTGTCAGACATTATTCTAAATGTCCAATTTGTCACTCCTCCGTGGATTAAAAACCATGAACATCACAGAAAAGAGAGCACTCCGAACTCCAGCCTAAAAGTTTTCAACAATGTTGCAGCAAATGCTTCTACACACGTTAATCCCTGGTTTCTTATCAGGCTCGAGGATTAGGGAGCAGAGGAGCGCGTAATTGAACTGTCTTGGTTTCTGTGTATTTCTGCCAGGGATTACCGCGGGCCCCGCCACACATTGGAGCCCCCTGATCAGCCGGCATGTGAAGAAGGAGGCCTCTTCTTATTACTGTCATGTCAGATACCGACTTCACTTTGCATAACAGGCCATGCAGGCACAGGCCACAAACATAATTGTGTAATTTCCATGTCCAATAAAAGTCTAGTTTACAAATTACCAAGGCAATCCATTTAAAACTAATTTCCCCGACAAAGGTCTGAGCCCATGAGAAGATTACCGTGGGGGAAGATATTAGCTTGATATTATGTTTAGTGTTTGATTTGCATTTTAATGAGTATTACAACTGGGGATTGATGTAATGGGAATTGACTGGCAAATGTTTCTACAATCTGCCTTGTATTCCCCAAGTTAATGAGTGGATAGTGATGAGTAACACCTAAAGCTCCACAAGAACCTCCTCACCTGCTGGCAGACTTAGAGCATTCTTGATAAAATTAGCCGCTGGGTTAAAGAAGGGACTCATGTCAAAGGACGACATGTCAAAAGCTTCCACTCCATGATAAGTGATAGTGGTGTCCCTGTAAAAGCTGGGTCCCGTGTTCACGTTGAATTTTCCATCAGCGGCGTTGAGCACATGGGTGATATGGTGAGCCTGGAGTGTCCTCTTGTCCTTAGCTGCGTACCTAGGGCAAAAAAAATATATAGTATCTATAAAATAATTGTTTCCTATTTTATCTAACAACATGATAAATAAGCTCTCTCTACTTACTTTAACTATAAAAGACAAGGGTGTAGCAATATCTCACATTATTAAAAATTCTTATTAAAGTGAAATCTCTCAAGCAAAGAGCCATCTATTTATTTGCAGTCAGCATGTGATTACGTCTGTTGAAATAAGTGTAGGCTACAATTATGATATGAAGATACATGCCTTAAAGGGCAAATGTCATCATGTTTCAGGGCCAGAAAACTAAAAAATCTTGAAAGTATGATACATAAATCAGTCATCCTGTCCATTGTTGCTTTTAGCAGATTAGTAATTTTAAAACACAGTCCAAAATAGCCTTTTAAGTCATGCCCCAGATACTGGAAATGCACTTCCTCATATGATTCTTCTTGAAGTCTGTCACTGTCTGTGGCTGTACACCTAAAACAGGTTGTTTTTCTCATTAATAAAGACTTTTTTCACAGCAACATGTCGAATGGATGTGTGGTCACTTATAAGCTCAGTGAAAAGAAGCACCGGTACTGAGGATGGATTTCTTGTCTTCACCAAAAACAGTCTCTCCATTGGAAACATCTTTCACCCCTGCGATTATGAAATGTTTTTAACAGTAGATCTTTTGTAGCAAAGGAACAACCCAGAGCTGAGGGAAGAGGACACAACACAGTTCATGCCACGCCTCCGATAGACAGCTTTAGCAGGGAGTTGACAGCCAGACCACTGAGGTAACTGCTGGGTTTGTAAGCATAAAAGATTTAACGTTTTTATATCTTTGTTCAGTACAAAACATCTGCTGTATTAAATCAATAATCTCTCCCTCCAATCAACCCCTTATACATGTTTATCCACAATAAATTTTGTTTCCTGCAGGTTTACCTTGAACATGACCTTGCCTAGCAAAGAACCTTGCCTGGATTATCGTTCACTGGAAGGAAGCAATCAAGCTCCATGAACAGAGACTCCAATCTCTCATTACTTCGTTGGATCACACCGGCCGGCAGCCTCCTGATTCCCTCGCTCATCGGATCTCCATCTGAGAACCCTGTCCATCCTCCTCCATTCACCGAGCCATCTGCAGTACTACTTGGACTAACTAATCCTCATGGCATACCAAACCCACCAAACTTAGTCTCACGGGTAAACATCCACTTGGTCTCTCCACCCTCCTCTGGCGGATTCCTCCACCCTCTCCAGTAAGACAGATTTATTCCTTCATGATTCCTGACCCTAAGTTATCCCAGCTCACCATCTTGTTTATTTTTACAGTTGGCATCCCGGTTCCAGTTTCCTGCACATTTCAGTTCTTTGTAAATAAACACTTTACTGAATTCTACTGTCTCCTGGATTGCTTTCTGCATGGTGGTCAAATCCGTTAAATACAATATGACAAGGAGCACCTTTTAATTGGACAAGCATAAAAACCGCCATGTATGGACGAGTCAAACTTGAACTGAAATGTTCTACGCTAATAACAGATTCTTTAAAACACACTTTATTATTTGTAAAAACACATTAATGAGGAGTCTCAAAAACTTTGTCTCAATTTTGTTAACAAAATATTATGTATCGTCGCGTCTCATGAGCTGGATGCATGTTACACCACTAATGACTAATTTAAAACACTAACAGGTTATTCAATCTCACATGTCTCCAATATAGATCCTGGGGTAAACTTCGTCCATATGGTCGTTGCCCCCTTTCTTTGTCCACATCAGTCTGTGAAGTTCAGAAGCTGCCGGGGTCTCATACCTGCCCGCTTGCACCTCCGGGCTTGCCATGGTGCTGAGGCCTTTGGGCATTTCTTGACGCTCCACTTGTGCTACCTTCACTCTATCGTCAAGAACAGAATTGGTAATCATCTTTGTACAACAATGACTGCTGAGAAGCTGCAAGAATTACCGGACAGGCCTGCAGGGTATATAGGGCCTGGGAGCATGGATGTCTGGAGGCCCTGGTCAAGACTTTATCTCTAAATACAATATTATTTTTAAGTTGCCAGTAAAACCTAACCTGCTTAAATTTGCTAAACCACTGCAACTTAATCTAAAAGGAAGTACTAAGACACTTAAAACAATGGTAAATAAAGTAAACAAGTACCTTGCAAAGGCTGATACCACTTGAACCTTTTCAGACTTTATTCAGACAACCTTCACTGTTTTTTATTAAAATGGCATGTGATAGACCAAAAAAAAGAAGTGCAATACTGTGAAGTGGAAAGAAAATTATTAATGGTTTTTGACAAATACAATTCTGAAAGTCCTGTAGGCATTTGTACTAAGCTCTCTTTACTTTGATAAAATCTAGCGCAACCAGTTGCCTTTAAAGGTCTCCTGTTTAGTAGAAAGAGTCCACCCGTGTGTAATTTAACCTCTGTATAAATACAGGTTTTCTGTAAAGATCTCAGAGGTTTGTTGGAGAATATTTGTCAAAAAGAAACAGGAAGACCAACGAACACATCAGAGAGCTCAGGGATAAAGTTGTGGATAGGTTTAAAGCAATGTTAGGGTAGAAAAACCACAAATACCAACTTTAAATATCTAACAGAACTCTGCTCATCCATCATCTGAAAATGAAAAGAGTATTCCACAACTGCAAACAAACCAAAACATGGTCTCCCGCCTAAACTGGCAGGCCGGGTAGGGAGAGCATTTATTAGTGAAGCAGGTAGCTGGAGGAGCAGCAAATATTCAGTTTGCTCACAGGACAGTTGTGCTATTCACATAGTCTCTAGCCTTTTAAAAATTTGGCAGGAAGAAAGCCACTATTAAAGGAAAGCCATGATAAGTGCCTTTTGTAGCTTGCCACAAGACATGTAAAGGACACAGCAAACATATAGGAAAAGGTGCTCAGTTCAGATGAGACCAGAATTTAATATTTCTGGCCAACATACATAAAAATAACATTGTACATCCTCCTTAACACACCAACTCCATGA
Organism: Crenichthys baileyi; assembly: GCA_036173005.1. Lineage (NCBI taxonomy): Eukaryota > Metazoa > Chordata > Actinopteri > Cyprinodontiformes > Goodeidae > Crenichthys > Crenichthys baileyi. The sequence continues at coordinate 355,439 of JAHHUM010000041.1, forward strand.
TGGTCCACTATGATAATTTGCCATGTCATTACCATCACCATGGTGAAACATGGTGATGGCAGGATCATGTTGTGGGGATGCTTTTCCTCAGCAAGGACACTGAAGCTGGTTAGAGTTAATGGATGAATGGATGAATGTGGTAATTCTGGAAGAAAAGCTGTTAGAGACTGTGAAAGACTTTAGACTTTGATGGAGGTTCAACTATTTGCAGGACAACAATCATAAACATACAGCCAGAGCTACAAAGGAATGGTTTAGATCAAAAAATGTACATGAGATAGAATGGCCTAGCCAAAGTCCTGACCTAAATCCAATGGAAAATCTGACTGAGCTTGAGCTATTTTGCTTTTAGAATTTAGATGTTTAGATGTGCAGCATTGGCAAGACATATTAAAACAACCTAACTTGCAGCTGTAGTTGCTTTGAAAGGTGTTTCTAGAAAGTGTTGACCCGAGGGAGGCCAATACAAATGCGTATCACACATTATATAAAAAAAATAAAATGTGTATTATTTTCCATCCTCTTCACAATTATTAACTACTTTTTGTTGGTCTTTCACATGATATCTCATTGAAATGCTTTGACCTTTGGGGTAGTAATATGACAAAAAGGGAAAAGTGGAAGGGATGTAAATACTTTTGCAACAGTGACTTGAATTACTTTTCTTTTTTGAAAACCCCTTTTGTGACTTTTCTTGTTAACTGGTGCTATAAACATAGCCTAAATTTACGGTATTTATTGTATTTATTTGCTTGTTTTTGTGTATTGATGAGGCACCTATGTCCATGCAGCGTTACCATGTTCTACATGCTTTACCATTAAATGCTAAATAATTTCAATAAAAACACATTATACACTTGAAATGAGGGCATCATCGTTCTGATGGATAAAGGCAATGCGGGGTTATAGAGAGGACCGTTAAGTAGAACATCCATTATAACTACTTCTATTAGTTTTTAAATATAGAGCACAATTATGCCAATACATGCTCTACAAACTGGCACAGAATCACAGGATCACATAATTATTTGGTGACCTTATGCTGCTCTCTTTATTTTATTCATAATTCAGCAGCTCTTGGTGAATTTATTTATCTCCAGAGAAACAGAAAGTTTGTATTCAAGGCCTGTAACTGCTTTTCATTTCCTGTAGGCAGATCTAACCTGTGCCTTTACAATTTATATACCAGGCTTTAGAGAATTTTACTATACATACTGTGTACATTAACATTAGTTTAGCCTTGCATGTGAATGTGCTTAAGGCTGAGGGTGTACAATTGATGTAGATGCATTAATTCAACTGCGCTTCCTATTTGCAGTCCTTCCCTCAAGTGGGAATATGCTGTGGTTTTCAGGGTTTACAGACAGTTTGTCCACAGCAATGAGACACTGAGACCAAATCTGTTTCAGTGACCTTTCATTAAGCTGCCGTGGCATATGGAGGCGCACATCACGGCGTCTTGATCCATCTCTGTTAATTGCCTAAGCGTCTGGAGAAGGTGCATGCAAGAAGAAGCTGCAGATGACCCAGTGCATACTCTATGAGTGTGTGAGCATTGAATGCAGGGTGAAGTGCATCTTTATACAACATAAACCCAGAAGAACCTGCAGGCTCTTCTTTCTCCTCATTGATCTAGAAGTGCAACCTTTTCCTTCCCTCCCACAGTCAGCGGCAGAGAACTGATTTTCCTGGTGCATATGTTGAGCTTCAGCTCTGCTTTTACAGCCTCCCCCCTCAGGCTAACCTGTCCTCCCTGCTCCACTTTTGTGTAATTAAAGATACTTTCTATGGGAAAGTGCCTGCAGTTAACATGGAGGGCAAATTAAATTGTTTCTTTTTTTTTTTTACCTCCTCAGGCCGTTTTCTTGGTGATTTTCAGAAATTGTACTGGCTTCTTCAGCCTTTCAGATGTGGTTCATCTGGATTCGTGGACAAATTAGTAAAAAGAAAAAAGTTTAATAATGTGTTAGGAAATGCTGTATCAGTGCTGTACATATTCATCTCAAGTAATCCTTAATGCACAAAGTGAGACGTACTTATTTTAGATCAAACAGTGCTGTGAAATTATTCATCCATTAGTGATTTCTTTTGTCACACTTAGTTTATAAAACAACTTTTAATACCAAAGATAATCTTAGCAAATGTAAAAAGCAGTTTTTAAATTATCTTTTCAGTTCATAAGAGAATCAAGATATCCAAACCAACTTGTTCCCATGTGAAAATATAATGCCCTTGCTTGTTATATCACAAATCTAAGTGTGGTTGAGCACATTTTTGGGTTCATTTTAACAAGCCAAACCTAGACCTGATTAATTCAGTCAGTCAGTCATTTTCTACCACTTATTCCATAGTGGGTCGCGGGGGAGCTGGTGCCTATCTCCAGCAGTCTATGGGCGAGAGGCGGGGTACACCCTGGACAGGTCGCCAGTCCATCGCAGGGCAACACACAAACAACCATGCACACACTCATTCATACACCTAAGGGCAATTTAGAGTGACCAATTAACCTAACAGGCATGTCTTTGGACTGTGGGAGGAAGCCGGAGTACCCAGTGAGATGCACGGGGAGAACATGCAAACTCCATGCAGAAAGACCCCCGGCCGGGAATCGAACCCAGGACCTTCTTGCTGCAAGGCAACAGTGCTACCAACTGCGCCACCGTGCGTTAATTCAATTCAATTCAATTCAGTTCAGTTTATTTATATAGCGCCAATTCACAACACATGTCGTCTCAAGGCACTTCACAAAAGTCAGGTACATACATTCCAATTAATCCTAACCATTGAACAGTGCAGTCAGAGTTAGTTATTTATTCAAACTGGATAAAAAGTTTTTCTGTCTAAGGAAACCCAGCAGATTGCATCCAGTCAGTGACTTGCAGCATTCCCTCCTCCTGGATGAGCATGTAGAGACAGTGGACAGTCACTGGCGTTGACTTTGCAGCAATCCCTCATACTGAGCATGCATGTAGCAACAGTGGAGAGGAAAAACTCCCTTTTAACAGGAAGAAACCTCCAGCAGAACCAGGCTCAGTGTGAGTGGCCATCTGCCACGACCAACTGGGGGTTAGAGAGAAACAGAGCAGAGACACAAAGAGAACAAAGAAGCACTGATCCAGGAGTCCTCCCAGATTACTGTCTGAACTGTAGAATCAAAAAACCCTTAAATAGAAACTATCTGACAACATGAAGTAGACCAAAAGATCTCAAAAACAAACCCATTACACCCGATTCTAAAGAAATTCAAAAACAGACAAGAAACAAAGATATTAACATCTATTAGTCTGGAAAGGGTTACAAAGCCATTTAAAAGGCTTTCGGACAACAGAAGCTACCCTTAGCCGCCTGTAGGAAATTCAACGTATTGATGTTTGCCTACAAAGTGCTAAATGCAACGACTCCGCATCTACTTGAATGCTATTGCAAATGCTTTCGTCATGTCCCTCTGATGGCAAATGGATTGTCAGCTAGTGCTACCACAGCAGGGGCATCTCTGTCTATCTTCTATCTTCTTTTACAGAGCCTGACTAGTGGTCTACCCTTTAAGTAGCTTATTGTTAGCGTTGATATTAACCCTTGTGTGGTGTTCGGGTCTGTGGGACCCATTTTCATTATTTACTGAAGGAAAAATTATGCAATTTATGTAAATTAATTGTAAATTTGTTTCCACTCATATCATGATTTTAATTAAGAGTTTGATTGTGAGACATTAAAAATCACAAAATGCAACGGGTCCACCAGACCCAGAAACATTGGCTGAGTAAAAACAATATGAACACCACACAAGGGTTAACTGCATTGTTTATATCAAAGCAGGTTCAAACAATGTGATACAACATAGGAACACTATTGTACTGTAGGACAAAACAGTACCAGACTTAACAACGGTCTCCTGTAAGATTGTGCACTGCTACCTGCTAGGATGGCAAATATTTTTTTACAGTACTGTATATAAAACTGTAGTTACTCCCAGCTAATTAGCTACTTTAAATCTTTAATGTCCATGTTCTGAATACTATTTATTGAAAGAACAAACATGTAATTCTAACAGCTTGTTTAAATCTGTGAAGAAAAAATCACATCTAATACTAATTAAGGCCCATTAAACTAGTAATGTGTCAAATAAATTATTTTATTTCAGTATTTACTGAAGAATAGATAATCAACAAACTAAGGCTCTGTTCTGTTAGAACTTGGCCTATTAAAGAAATGAAAGTTATTTGTTTGACTCACAGATGAAGAGGAAGATTGATTTTGATGGTTTGATTCTGACTTCTAAGACCTAGTTGTAAGGGGAAATTTGGGAGAGGGAAAAAAAACACATTCCGATGTTACTAAAAGTCAGAGAACCCTGTCAGCATTCCAGAAAGTCCAACAAAATTCACACCAGAACCCACTCAGGACAAACATGGAACGTGCTTTGGGTCCGACACGTGCTGCACCATTCATTGTCTTGTTGGTTTGGAGACACATCTGGACCCAGTGGAAAACAGTGCTTCTGTCAGCCAGTGGAGGTCACTTTTAAACAGGAGCAGTGGTCTCTTTTGCTCCTTTTTTGGATGGCTGGAGGTTTTTCTCTTTGGATTCAGACGCAACAAGACGCACTTTTAAAAAGCACTTGAGTAAGGCTGAGCATGTTAAAGGCTAGCAGGACAAAAACTAAACAAAACTCTTTTCACAGATTTTAAAGAAAAGATAGATATGTATAGCATAATGTATGACCCAAAAAGAACAGACAATAATCGCAAAAGCAATTCAAAGACTGCCCAGGTCCTGGTTACTTACTTGGGTTTTGTTGCTTTGATAAACGTTTTTTTGCAAATTAAACTCGCACAGCCAAGGTAGGCAATCATGAGTGAATTTTTAGGTGACATGAGTCATATGACATCATGCTGCCAATGAACTAAAGAGAGCCTAAAGTTAAAGTTCTTCCTTTGTGATGTCAGTTTTATAGGTATAAAATTTATCCACAGTGTTTCATCTTGACTCAAACAAACTGCCTGCTAAGTGATCTTTTGTACATTAAAAAGGTATTTTAAACATATTATGATTTTATATGGTGAAAAAGTTTCATATTAAGAATTTTGACATAATGAACATTCACTATTGAACCATATTATGACTATTTTAGAATTATTTTAAACATAGTTTTTATAATTCCTTGATTTGTCAGATATGATAGAGCCCAGTGCAGCTATAGATGACTTTCATATAAAGGAAAAGATAGAACAGTTTGGAGTATCAGAAAAGTATACATTATTTTGAGAGATTAGCTTATTGTTTTGAGGAAGATGCTTTATTAGGCTAAACTAAGAATTCATTTTCCCTAAATCCTAAATTTCATCTGGTCAGCTAAAGTGCGCAGGAGCGCAAAGAGTCTTTTGGAGTTGAAACGTAGGTTTACGCTACACAGTAGGTACTCACAGATATTTCCCACACACCATATGTGCAGTACATCTAGAAAAACAGATTGTTAGCGGACACTTGCCTTGGCTGAAATCGGTGCTTTTCATGGTCTCGCTGTGCAAGAGCTACATCTAGGTCGTGAGCACAACTGTCTGTGTTCTCCTTGGTAATCTACCCTGCAACCTTTTTTGCTAATTTTAACATCTGAATCACAGACCAAAATAATTCTGGCATCATCCTCTACATTCCTTAAAGGTTACCCGAGCTGCCAGTGCAGGAGCGAAGATAGGACGCAGCTTTTTTTAATAGTGAGGAAAATTAGATCTGTGCTTGAGCTTTTCTTCCTTGATTTGTTTTAACACCTGAGCACTAATACACTCCAGTCCTTAAGCAAAACATGAGAATACCACACACAACCAATGCATACAGCATACATTTATTTTATTTATTCATTAATATTCATGTTTTTTTCTCCCAAACTTATGATATAAGCTTGGAAACTGTTTCCATGGAGTTTTGTAGCAGATGATATGCAGGTTTGTACTGTTTGACATGTTTACAGATGATTTCATAGACTGTCTAACGAACTGACGTTGATCAGTGATCAACTCAACTGTTGTGATGAATACAACAAAGGGATTTCACACTGTGGTGTGTTGGACAGATGTTGCTGATTTATCCTCTCTCTTCAGAGACAAAGGAGCTTACTAAATAAACAATGCTTGTAAAACATCGTTGATTTGGTCCTTTTTGCTCTAATAAAATGTAAAGAAAAATCACCTTAGAATGTCTGAATTATAAGTAGCAGTTCTGTTTGTATGTTACAGCTTTCAATTTTCTACAATTTGTTATTTTCTAAGGACAATCTTTAGTTCTACCTAAGCCTACTCAATAGAAAATGTCTGTTCACCAGCCATTAAGACCTCTGGACTTTTTATACTTTATCCATCAAAATCCTAAACTTTCATAATCTAAGAAAAACATGTGTATGCCGTAGTTGGGCCTAAATATGACCTTTTCTTTATGTGTTGTGTAATAACATGATTTTCTGGTCATAGTCCCTTGTCAACAACAGGCACTCTAAATGCCTACATACTATTAACTGTTTACAATAGCCTGTTACCATGCTAATGTTAGCATCTTTATTTGCTAGTTAGCATTTCTATTTTCTAATAAAAAATGTTTAGCAATTACTTCGGTCATGGGTAAATATTTAGTGAAGATGGTTCTATCTTTCCCTGCCTTTCACAAAAGCTAAAACCTTTTTAATCTCACATTTATATTTCACAAGGTTTGTACGTTTTCTGCCATAGTCAAACAGCTCAAAGCTAACAATACTAATAATGCAGGTGTTTTTTTAGCAGTTGAGACAATGGTATTTTGATATGTTCTCTTTTTAATTTTGAAGTTCCCAGACAGATATGCAAGTGGGAAAATTGGAGGTCGGTGAGCTTAGTTGGCAATATGGCTGCCGCACATATAAAGTGTAGCACACGGAGTGCTGTATAGCATCTATTCTTGAACATGTCCGTTTAGTGTCTGAATGCATAAAATTGTGACAGTCTTCAATTGACAATAGTAGTTAGCACCAAAGTAAATAGCACATCGGCACATTGGTTTTCCAACCTTCAGAACTCAATCGGCTGGTGTGTGACCTTTTTCCCAGATCCTATCTTCGACTTTAGAGACAATTCGAACGCGCCATTACTTCAATGCGTGGGCTTGAGACACAGTTTTTTATTTAAAGTTCATGTGCATTTGTTTCATTAAGATGACATTAATTCTGTTTCTAGGTAGCACACAGCAAAAATATTAACCAGGTTTTAACCTATAAACTGTAAAAGTAAGTGCTTAAGGATTTAATATTTTCATGTCCTAACAGAGTGGCAATGAAAGTCGCGAAAAAATGGTGTCATTTTGCGCTTTTTCAGTTTTGGTTGTTCCATACCCTCTTTCTGCTTGAATAAAAAAAATGTTAACCGACAATGGTGCTTAAGTGACTGGTGATTTTGCGTGATTTCCTAAAATTTTCACATAATCCAATGTAAAAAAATGTTCTAATAAACATTATATACCAACAGGAGCTTATAATGTCTCAAATATAATGTCTTATATTTCCTTCGTGAGGTCTGGCCCAAACAGGGATTCGAATTTCAATAGTTGGAAATTGGGTGTAATAAAATTCTTTAGCAAATACTATAATCAATTCAATTATATCTCAGACCTGAGCATTTCGTAACTATACCTTCCATAATTCATCAAAAATACTTTACTACTTAGATTAATAATTCAAACTAGTTATATGGTTTGTTTACAGTTTATAAAAAGGAAAGGGGTCAAATCAGCAGGAAGTATTTAGAGAAGGGGAAAATTGACTTTAAGATTGCTTACCTAAAGTGTATTGTTTCTGTCTTTTAGTTGTGCAGTGATAAAAGAACATCCCCAACTATAGATTAAACATTATGGGCTCAACATAGTTTCAAGAGTAACAGCTGAAATCTCCTCAGTACAACTTTGGTATTTTGTTGAGGTGGTGATTTGCCTGGTAACAAAGGTGTCTTGTTCGGGGTATTTTTTTCTTGCAATAGAAAAATATATTCTTACTGAAGCTGACTAAAACACATCTTCTTAAGAGGTTATTAAAACGTCATATTTGACTAAAGGTTCACATAATTGTCTCTAATGACAAAAAAGCACATAAAAATTGCACAAAAGAAAGGTAGAAAACCCTTAAACATCTGAAGATGGGTGCTGGTCGTATTGCATCTTTGCAGTGTTGGTCGAACAAAACTGTGCTGTCTTTTACGCTTTTTACCGATCATTTGTCATTTTGTACCCACCATGCTGAGGTTTCATGCCCCCTTTGAAAAAAAGAATATTTAAAGTGTAAAGTGATATTTTAGATTCTACTTATAGCCTACAGTGAGGATATTTAGTTACATTTCTCCATTGAGTTGTGTCTACCAACTGGAGATTACTTACATTTATTTTAGTTTGAGACCAGATTTTATAGGAACCAATTGATTCAAGTGGGGATCAGAACCAAAATAAATGGGAATAGAGAGCAAAATAAAGTCTTCAGATAATATTATACAATATAAATAAATTATTTGAGTGCTTTTGTGACCGCTTATCTCCATTATTCATGGAAATACTTGACGACAACGACAAATAAATTGATACACAATGGTTAAATTACTTGGTTACAAAGTACTACTGTCCGAAGTACAAAATGGAAGTAGAATGGGACAAAATGGTAGTGAATAGGTAACGAGTTGGGGAAAGAACTGGTTAACTGGTGACCTGGCTATAGAGCCACTGAAGACCTGTTGTTGTCATTGCAGAGAAAGAAATTTTGACTTTCAGATGCTTCTGAAGTCTTGAGTCAAGATCATTTGTAAGTTGTTGGGTGAAAAATGTATTTTTCAATATGGGGCTGTGGGTATTAATTCATGAAGGTAAAAAAGTTAAGCGTGGGGCTGGAAGATAACAAATGGGGTTTTTGTGATTATGAAGATGTACACAGATTCTGTTCTCAGTTTAAGATGCTAACATGACATCAGAATAAACCTGAAAATACCCCAGAAAATCTTTGATGTGCCAAGCCAAAAAGATTTTCTGCAGAAATATTACAGTCAGGACTGTTGGATCAACAGACTACCTGACTTCTTGACATTTAGAAACTGCAACTCTCTAAGGGTGAAATGTTCTACAGGATCTGACAGGTCTTCTTTTTCCTCGTCAGCTGAAGATCCAGATCAAGCAGTAAAGCCAGGAAATTCCTGTTGGGATAGATGGCCCTTTTCTGGATCACTTTCTGCAGGGCGTGTTTGAGCGGCAGGTGATGGTAGATCATGAGGTAGGCCAGCACCAGTGTCGACGAGCGGCTCATTCCCATGATGCAGTGCACCAGAACCTTCCCTGAAGAACAAGACAAAGGCAAAGAGAGGTGTGAGGGAAGGATTAGTAAGGCCTCAGACTTATTAATATCATACATGACTGCCTGTCTCACACCGTGGCCTTTCGTTTTTCTTTTTTTGTTGGTTGTGAGCTAAAAATAGAGCCAAAAATTCAACATCTTCGTTCATTTGAAGTTCTTTTGCAGACAGGCCAACTCTCTTTAATCCCAACTCATCCTCTCCATGATAGTTTCTTTGAAAGAAGCTATTGCATACTTAAATTCAGAAAGGTAAGAGTCTTATTATTATGGGCTGAACATACATTTGCATACTAGTACAAGCTGTGTCACACTATGGTACCAGATGACATTGAAAGAACAGCAAGATGTAAGGGTTTTTTGGATGGTTAACTCTATTAAGGATTTACAGAGTGAAATAAATTATTTGATGTGGAGAAATTAAAAAAAGGGGAAGCTTTTGTTCATTTTGGATCAAGTTCTTTGAAGGCTCTTACCACAAGGTGACTTCAGAGCTTTATGAATGAAATCCGCTGCAGACTGGAAGTAAACGTCCAGATCAAAGTGAGTCGAGTCATCTGCTTGAATGCCAAAATACACAAAGTCGTTGCCATAAAATCTTTGGTTCCCTAGGCTGCCTTGCTTGGAGTGAGCAGCATTTAACACATGAGTTATGCCTAAATTCAGCAGGACAGCCTTGTTTTGGGCTACTGCCCTAGCAAGACACAGAGACAGAGAGAGGTTCAAGACTTGTGTGAAAGCTAAACATTGAAGCAAAATGGTTTTATGTCAGAATGAGTCAATATGTGGCAAGAGTTGTATTGAATGTGATAGGTTCGTGTAAGTAAAAAGCTAGCCTCCATTACACACAGATTGACATATTTCAAGTGTTTGTTTCTGTTAATTTTGATGATTATGAAAACCCAAACCCAAAATTCAGCAAGAATATTCCATTAGACCAATAACAACAATATTTCTGATACCGAAATATTATGTTGTGACCATGAAATGACCTACACAGTCATGGTGAAGACTTGACAAGTGTCCAAGTCACTGACACCCTTCCCAAGGAGGGTAAGCAACAAAATGCATTTCCTAAAGAAGCTGGTTGTTTACAGAGTGCAGTATCTAAGCATTTTAATGGAAAGTTGAGTGGAAGGAAAACGTGCTGTACAGAAAGGTGCACGAGTAATTAGGGATCTGGAGATTGTCAAATGTTCTGTTGGTCTGCTGTGTTTGCTGATTTTGGATTACAGTTAATGAAAACCACAAATTCTGATTCTTAGAAAATGATTATATAGGACTATTAAAAAAAGCATTTTTAATACAGAAATGTTGGTGTACTGAAACATTTGTGTATGTCCTTTACACACTATGGACCAACACCAGCACATGAATCCAATTTCTTTTTCTATTTAGTTTATTTGTAAAGCAGTTTACAGCAGTTTACAAAACAAATAGATCCAGTTTTTATACACAGATTCAACTTCAAATTCATTTACATACATTCCAAAGCAGGGGCTGCACGGTGGCACAGTTTTTAGCACTGTTGCCTTGCAGCAAGATGGTCCTGGACTCAACTCCCCGCTGAGGGTCTTTCTGCAAGGAGTTTTCATGTTCTCCCTGACAGTACTCTGCGGGTACTCCGGCTTCCTCCCATAGTCCAAAGACATAATTGGTCTCTCTAAATTACCCTTACGTGTGTGAGTGAGTGAGTGAGTGTGTGCTTGGTTGTTTGTTGCCCTGTGATGGACTGGTGACCTGTCCAGGGCGTACCCTGCCTCCTGCCCATAGACTGCTGGAGATAGGCACCAGCTTTCCCACAACACACTATGGAAGAGGCGGTATAGAAAATGACTGACTGACTGACTGACTGACATTCCAAAGCAGTCAAATGCAGTTAATTATGCCTATTGATAATTTTCTTTTTCATAAAGAAGCCCAGCTGCAGGCTTGTGGTTACATAAAAGGAATGACTCTCTTTTAATAGGGTGGGACTGACTGTGGAAACATTATTCTGGACCTCTGTCTCTTTACCCCTCCTCCAGACTCTGGGACCTTGAATTCCAAATGCAAATTTTACCTTCATCCGACAAGATGACTTTGGGCCACAGTGCAAGTCACAAGTCTTTTGTCCCACTTAAGAAAGGAAGGCAACATTTGCAACCCCACACCTTGATATGCCATGAGAATTTCCCCAACACCTTGAAAATTCTTCACTTTATAAAGCTGCTATTATCCCTGTTGCTCGTGCACCTTTTCTTCCAAAGTTTTTCCTTCCATTCAACTTTCTATTAAAATGCTTGGGTATAGAACTCTGTGGCCTACCCTCCTTGTGGATGATGTCAATGACTGACACCCTTGTGAAAGACAAATATTGTTTTTGGGAAACTGAATTTTCCATTTTAGTTAGCTGTAAGCCACAATCATCAACACAAATGTGAATAAATGCTTGGAATATGTCACACCTTGTGTAATTAATCTATGTAAGATATGAGCTGAATTTTCTGAACTGAATTAACATTTAATGATATTCAGATGTATTTAAATGCACTCATATAGCTGCAGTTCAAATCTATAAAAAATAAAAACATACTTACACATTTCCTATGTATATTTTTGGCCATACTTCGTCAATTTGATTAAGGTGTAGCTTACAAGAGTCCAAAACCTTCTGCAGGTCCTTCACAGTTAGATATTCTTTTGCCTTGTCTTTCACAGTTGGCATTTTAACTCCAAAAGTCCAGTCTTGGATCGACTGCCAGCCAAGATGTTTGTTGTTATCAAAGCAGTCCCAGTCTTTCTCCAGCTCAGGATGATTGGTTCCAGCAGGTGCTGTCGCTGGACAGTTACCCAATTTGGTGCTTAACCTAGCATGTAGTCTTACCCATGCAGAGGGCAGAACAACACGTGCAGCAGCAGGGGCTCTGCTTTTCTCACACCGCCATGGGACTCTGATTTAATCAGCCTCACTCAGTGATGAATCATTCTATAAAGCAGTGATAATTGGGCTTAATTATGGTCAAACTGTTAAAGAGCACTGCTTATATTGGATGTAAATCAGCATTTATGAAACAGAATCACTCCGTAGGAACCTTGTGCGCTTGTTAACTGTTCTGGTGTAAACATCTCAGCAAATTGGTTATAAAAAAGTGGAACAAACATAAGCTTTGCTGTTGGCAGCCACTGACATGAACAAATGTCATTTGTTACCTGTTTTATCAGGTTGCAGGTAAATTTCACTCATTGTAGCAGTTAAAGTAAGAAAGAGAAAACTCTCTTTACTTTACTTTCCAAAATATAATGATTTTCCGTCTTTAGGATCATAAATCTTGATGGAATGTGTTGTGAAGAGTTGGCAAATTAATGTCTGACTCATTTTTGACTAGCAGAAAGTTACTGACTGATTACCTAAAGCCAGGCTTATGCTTCATATTTGTGTAATGGGACAGAACCTCAGATGTAGGCTACGTACAGTAAACCTACAGTATATGTGAATATGTTTCATATCTTGTGATAGCTAACTGTTTCCTTGAAGAAGATTGCAGCTGAGGAGGTTTCTTAAAAGAACAGGATTTCTCAGAAACAGAGTTTCGCAGAATCTACGGAGCAGGATTTGGCTTTTGTTTAATTTTTTTTCTTTTTCTGACATATTAAAAGAGTTCTGGATAAACCTTGAAAGAGCGAGAGAGAGAATAAAATCTTTATTCAACATTTCCAACCATTTTGTGTCTTTGCTTTTTAAGGAGACTTGCTCTGGGCATGAAGTAAATTCTGAAAATGATTTCTATTTTTAATTTGTATGAAACGTTTTTATGCAAACTGCATGAAATATAGCCAGGTTGAATATATTGGGGAACATGTGATTAATTTAATTAATTATTTTTAAAAAACAATAAGATAAATAATAAGGCAAATAAGAAATGTTTTTTTTTTTGAAAGAATCATTTTCTCAATCTGATTAATAATTCTTATTCACACAACTTTAGAGAGTAACAAACATACTTAAGTATTTCTAAGTTAGATTTTTTCCCATGGAGGAAATGACAGACTTTCGACTTGGGACAGACTTGGCAAAAGCGCCATATTAAAGCGATAGTATTTGGGATAAAGTATTTTATGCACTCACAGCTGTAAATAAATTGTGGAGATGTGGTCATTTCTCTGACCAACTCATTTGTTCTGGTGTTCAGTGTTTCAAGCAGACTCAGTAGAGTCAGGCAAGAGGGAAAAAGTTTAATTGGTTATTTTTTCCAGGAACTAAAGTAAATTAGTAATTACTTGTTAGAGCTTTGCCTATTTTGAAACCATAGGAACAAATTTAAAAGAAGGTTTAGCTCTTGATAAACAGATATCTAACATGTGTGAGAGCATAGCAACTCTTGGGAGACCCCTGCTGGCCCGGAGATGCTCTGCAGCAGCTTGGTTTGCTTCTGCCCCTGGCTGGCACTGCATCTCCCTCTGCTGGCAGGTACACACTGCATCACTAATCCTGATGAAAACTAATGGTCAAGTGCCTGTAGGTTGAGCAGGAGCTTTGTGTAGTTCCAGATCCAAAGCACACAGCTGCTTTAGGAAACCTCTGTTTGGAAAAATCCACCTGCACTCTTTGACCTTATAGATGGCTTCCAGTAGGGTGTAGGCATGGTAGATCATGAGGTAGGCCAGGACCAGTGAAGCCGACCTGCTTACACCAACTGCACAGTGCACTAAAACCCGAGCTATGGAAGAAGAAAATAGATTAAAGTGGAGGACTTTATTGTTATTCTCTTAAATAAATAAAAGAACTGAGGCAACTCCACAGCTATTTACCACCATTCGTGTTGAGTGAGTTGTGAATATATTCAGCAGTAGGAAAAAAATAGCGAGAAAGGTCAAAAGTTGGCGAGTCATCAGCAGGGACTCCATAATATTCCACTGTGGCTCCATAAAAGTCATGACTCCCCTGACAGTACATCCTCCCATGAGCTGCGTTCACAACATGAGTAATTCCCAGCTTCCACAGACTGTAGCGATCATTGGCAACTGACCTGAGGAGAAAGCACGAGGCCATGATCTTTGGAAATGTACTGGATAACAAGCAAATATAGTGGAAGTTATCACTTACATGTCCCCAATGAAAAGGTTTGGCCAAACCTCATCCACATGGTTCCCAAATCTTTTACCTCCGTACAAAACCTTTTGCAGCTCTTTTAAAGAAGCCGTGACACAAGAAACTGCACTGCTTTTCTCCTGCATGTTGAAAAATTATGACTACACAAATATTAAATATGTATCCTCAAATATATTACTCCAGAAACTACCATTTTGTATTATTTATTCTCTATGTTCCCTGAGGATAGAAAATGTATTTCTAACCTGTTGAGGCTTTACTACAGTCATGTTGGTACTGACAAAGACAGGTGGCTCTGTTCTAAAATTAAAACACTGACCTATTTTCCTAATGTCAGGTCTAAACCACTGTGATAAATGGCTTGCTGGCATAAAGAAACAAACAAATAATTAAATAAATGAGCAACAGACTACATGAATAGTTACTGGTATTTAATAAAACTACAACAATAAGACTTTACAATTTTTACATTTTGAACAATTTTGTTTTTTGTTGAGAAATTCTTCATTAAATAAAAAAAGCAAAAAAAAAACAAAAAAACAAAAACAAAACTAAGACAAAGTATCTAGACAAAAGATCTGTAGATATTCCTACCAGATCTACAGTATAGATATAATAATATTTATTGCCAAAATAGGGTGGAAAAAACAGTCTTCAATTAAACACACAGGAACCAAAATTGTACAGAAACTAAGATGGCTTTGATGTGACAAAATATAACCAATAGTTTGTGCTCACATTGTATGTTGTACAGGATTTTTCTGATATGGAGAAATCCCACCGACGAGGTACTGGTATGATTCTTACTGGATATTGGAGCTGTCTTCTTATCAGTATTGCGACGGTCATTTAAGTTTCTTTGTTTTTCTGGCTTTTGAGTCTGGTTCATAAATCTTCAATTTGCTTTATGTCGGTATCATTCCAGAAGCTTAATTTTAGCCTGCATTACACATTGCAAATCCTGTGCTGTTTGTCTGAGATCATTGTTCATCTGGAACACAAATACCTGTTGAAATTTCACTCTACCTGCCTGCATGGAAAAATGTCTTTGGAAGTATAAAGAAGGAGAACTACCTCCAAATTCCTTACCTTCAACTGATTGATGGTTATAATTGTGTTCCAACTTGACTTTTAACCCAAACAAATAACAAAGCAAGTTTGACAAAAAAAGCATTAACCCTCTGGAGGCCAGCCCTACTGAAAATGTATCGTTCTGTGCAAGAAAAAAAACAATGAACTTTACCAATTCAAGGAGAATTATTCAGTATGGGTGTGTGTGATTTTTCTGCAACTTGCTGTGGGAGATGTATGTTTATATTAGAAACCTGTGAGGATTACAAAAAAAATGATCAATAAATTCGAACTTGACCACCAAATTCTTATTTTTTAAATTAGTTGAAGTTGTTCTTTTAATATTCATTGCATCCCACCAAAAGAAGGCTTTAAACGCATAATTAAAATCCCCAATTTAAGATTAAGTTCATGTCTATGATGTGTATGTAAATATCTGAGCAGCACTGAGTGTAATAATGTGAAGGGGTGTATTAGTTCCGATAGAAACCAGAAAGCATTAGATTACATCATCTTGTAATGAAACAGAAAGGCATATGCAAGATTATCCCCATAAACTGAAAAACACTGCAGTACCGAGTTTGGCCACCAAGTGTCAGTGTTGATCAGCTTTAGCTGAAGCTATTCAAAGGGCGCAGCTATTCTGAACATTAGCGCATTGGCTTGTCAACAGTAAGCTAGTCAGCGTGAATCTTGGCCAAAATGATTTCCACCAAGCCAGTGTCCTTGCTAAAGGCTCCGCTAGAAGGGTGTCGGGTAATTTTCGAGAGACGCCTGTTAGTTAGTTAGCTGAATAAATAAGCTCCGTGTCGTCTTCAGGTGGATCTCAAACCGGTGAGTGAACGTTAGGACACTCACTAGGACACTCAGCTAATGTTTAGCGCTAGGTAGCTGGTTTAAGTTAGGACAGATTTCCTCTGGGACAGGGTTTGTAGAAAAAGGGAGGAGGATGCTTAGGTTTGTTTTCACGTCTTTGTCAGGCAGAAATTGTGTTTACATGCAACCTGGCAGCCCAGGGTAGGTTGCAGGATACTGTAGGAACCTAGCTGAGCAGCAGAAGAGGTGGCTTTGACCTCCTCTTCATCATATTTGGTTACCAGTGATTTGAGCTGTTGTGGGTGTATGATTCTGACGAGCAGAGTCACTGAACTGCTCTACAAATGAAGCTTCACTATTTTTTAAATGTTAAAACCAGGGAGTAGAAATATAACGGTTTTATTCACATTAATTGGTGATATTTACAGATTTTTAAGTCAGTTTGCTGTTCAATTAGAGAAAGAAACGTTTATCCCCTTTGATGCTAGGATAAACTTTGGTAGTTTTATGGATGAGGATGTGTTGGGGTGTGAATTTACTGCCTATTTTCGAAATTCTTGTTAGCTTTTTTACGTAGTTTTCTGTGGTTTCCATGAAACAGCACCATACAGTAGGTATGTAAGCAAAATCGGTAGAAATTAAGAGAGATGCAGCATTCTAAACATATGAAATGTTGGAATAATTTATACCCCTCAGTTTGGTTTGAAACCTGTAACATGTTATGACTTAAAATAATATTTTTTAAATTAAAATAAAACATTTAAAAATGTAGCGTTGTTGATTATTTTGCAGCTTTAGAAATTAGAATCAGTGATTGACTTTTAGCCCTTTGGTATCAGACTATTTGATTGTCTGAATGTAACTCTAACTTCAACAATTAGCCCTGGATATGTTGATAACAGGAGTGGAAAAGAAGAGAACAAATGATATTCTGGGTATGTTTAGGTCATTGGTGGGATTCTACTAAACCACAGCCTTAAATGACTGTAATAATCTGTTTTTGAGGGACAGCCAATAGGGTAATTATCAAGTATTGGAGCTAAAATGGTAGCCAGAGACTCCTATGTACTGTATCTAAGTAAAAAAAAAAAAAAGTTGTGTTTATCCCTTCCATTGGCGACAAATTTTATTCATTTAGGCTATTTTCTACTCAATTTATTTATTTGTTAACATGTCCTGTTCTGCTGCCTAGGTTAAAGAGTATGGTGGACCTGGTTGCCTGACAGTGTTGCATATTTTCTCTACAAAAGGGGGAGAATATGATTTTTCCCCCTGTTGCGTAATTGAGTTTATTGGTATATTCAACAAAGAGGGCATGGCAGTTTACATGCACTCATCATGGGCATACGTTTTTGTTTCCTAATGACTGACTGACTCATTTTAACACATCTTTTCCTTGGTGGACTGTGCATACAACAAACTACTTCTGTAGACTTTCAGTGAATTAGATGCATAAGTTTGCATTTCTTCTTCTCAGCATTGTTTGGTGTTGCAGATACAGTAAAAACTCTGCACGAGTACTGATCTCTGCTAAAACTATTTTGTTGATGATGAGGTAGATAATAGGAATCTGAGTGGTTAATAATAATTGAAATCTTGTTGTTTCAGCCTTTGGCGTGAGAAGAAAATGACCCAGCTCAGTGTCCGCCATTGGACGCCTAAACATGTTGCCAGGTGGCTAAAAGAGGAAGGCTTCTGCGACTATGTCGACCTGCTGTGCAACAAGCATCGACTGGATGGCACCAGTCTGCTTGCCCTCAGTGAATACGACCTCCGCTCACCGCCTCTGGAGCTCAAGGTGCTGGGCGACATCAAGAGGCTGATGATGTCGATCCGCAAGTTGCAGAAGCAGAACATCGATATGCTGGAGGAGCTGGGCGTCCCTTTCGGTGGCCTCTCTCCGTCGAGCTCCGGAAGCAACTTGGAATGGCTGTGTAACGGAGACCCCGGCAGAGACTGTGACAGCACCAACACCGCTCCGGTGGGGGAGGAGTACCAGCAGTACACCAATGGGAAGTACAAGCAGCAGATGAGGCGCCTGGATCCGGAGTGCTGGAAGACGGTGCTTAGCTCTGTTTATGTGGTGTTTGTGTTCGGGTTCACATCCTTTGTCATGGTCATAGTCCATGAAAGGGTCCCCGACATGCGGACTTACCCCCCACTGCCTGACATTTTCCTCGACAGGTTAGTGCTCACAAATCTTGATTATGCCATAAAGAAAAGCACTAATCAGCTGTGAAATGCAGCAGACTGAGTGAAACAGGGATACATTTTTTTGGCATTAGAACTGCACTACTTCCTTAAACCGAGCTTCTACTGTTGACCGTTGTCCTCACAAACTTCTAATGAGGAAACTTGGCTTCAAAGAGATCGTGGAGAGTTGTTTTTTAAACTGAGCTAGTACGAGGCAGGACCTATTGTTTAAAACCAGCTTAGGGTTTTTATGAAATAGCTCAGCCTGATCAGAGGACAGCTCATTTCAGGAAATTACCTCAGGGTGCGTTTGGGGAAACAAAACATGCTGAGATCAGTTGTTCAGCAGAAAGTTTCTTCGATTTAGTCACGATTTCCATCCCAATGAACAGTGCAACTGCTTGTAGGAAAATAAATGTGTATAGTTTTAAACCACCCCCTTATTTATTAAGATTTAGTTTTTAAAAAGCAAGACTATCTTGTTATGCGGTAGACTTGACCCATATTTTTCCAGGCTGTCTGATCCCGTGTCAAAGTTGTTGTTTTTTTGGCTTTGGTTGCTTATTTTCTGCCCCATTCTTGTACCCAACGGGAATTTGATGCCACGTTTTCCCTATATAACTATATTCAATACATTATAAAATCATCTGTTGCCGCAATCACAGCTTTAAGTCTCGTGGTCTATGTCATTTGCACATCTAGAGACTGAATTGTTAGCCCGTTCTTTGTAAATAGCTCAAGCTCAGTCAGATTGAATTGAGAGCATCAGTGATCATCAGTTTTCAAATCGTGCTGCAGATTCTCAAAGGAATTTAGGTCTGGACTTTGACTGGACCATTGCAACACATGTACCATAAATTCCGGATTATAAGCCGCTACTTTTTTCCCACACTTTGACACTGTGGCCTATACAACGGTGCGGCTAATGCATGTTTTTTTTCATGCCGCCAAAAACATTTTGCCTGGTAACAGTAGACCAATCAAATTGATGAGTAGTTCAAAGAGGTCCAACGAACTTGTGCGATAAATCAAGAGCACTTTCACAATTCAATTACCGGTAATGTAAATCAGACATTTAATTTCACCCTCATCAACATGGAAAATCACCCAAAGGGTTCGAAAGGTGGACTGTTGGGATGAAGGGGACCGGGTGCGCTCAATTGAGGGGCGTCAACGAAGAGGCTGAAATTGGGGGTAAGAGATCCTGAGGCTGTTTTCAATTTTTTTCGGACACTGAAGAACAGGACTTTTTATGGTTTCGTTTCGCAGGGGAAAAAGATGAAGAAAGGCGATCAAGACTTTTTGACCTGGTAGGCTCCAGTGTAAATCAGTTTGGAGATATTGGAATTTTTTCATGCACCGTTCAGTAAAAAAGCATTTTGAACGAAATATGTGTGTTACTGATGACGTACGTATATTTAAAGGTAGCCGTGTTACAGGCACTGTTTCGAAAAAAAAGCATTTGCAATATGCATTTGTTTAATATTACCATACGGATTTTAAAATAAAAGTAAAAAAAAACCTCACGTGTAATATCTTTCTGTGTAAATCATATTACAACGGGGGACACCCCGGGAAAATTTCGGTTGCGGCCCTGTACAAGTACAAAATTGGTTTTCTTTCTAAAATTAGAGCACGCGGCTTTTAATCAGGTGCGTTCTGTAGTCCTGAATTTACGGTATATGCTTTGATCAAAATCATATCATACGAAAGTTTGGTTCCTTATAAGCAAAACATTAAGAGAATTTTTTCACAGACTATGCAGGGCTCATGGTGGTTGCTTTGCTCATTTGGAGGTTAAATAGTTTTTTTAAATTGGCCTTTAATATTTGCTACATTTATAAAATGCTCAAAATGTAACAGTAAATTGTTTCTAATGCCTCACAGTAAGCAGACCATATATATTTACCTATTTTTGTCGTGTTGATGGTGTTGTTTTTAATGGTGATTGTCCGTTTTCAACAGCGTGCCAAGGATACCATGGGCCTTTGCTATGGCCGAGGCGTGTGGAGTGATTCTCTGTAACATCTGGCTGCTCGTTCTTCTGCTGCATAAACACAGGTAATATAATCAGGTCAGCTGTTGAATAGTTTTTGATCTAGTTGCTGCTATTTGAATTATCGTCATAAATAAATATCAGATCATTATTCCTTGTTTATCTTTGCTTTGAGTTAATTGCAGCTGAAGCTTTTGTTGCACTTTTTGTTTGGCCTAATATGGATATTAAATAGATTTTATTACTATACTTATTTATTTTGTTTTATTGTCCTATTCATTTACTTTTGTTCCAGTTTAAGTTAAATTTAAATTGTAGATTCGTTCACTGTTATTTGTATTATTGTCTTGTATTGTTAGCACTCGTTTTATTATTTTTGCCAGGATTTTAGTCGATACGTCCAACTCTATTTTCAATTCAATTCAGTTTATTTATATAGCGCCAATTCACAACACATGTTGTCTCAAGGCACTTCACAAAAGTCAGGTACATACATTCCAATTAATCCTAACCATTGAACAGTGAAGTCAGATTCAGTTATTTGTTCAAATTGGATAAAAAGTTTTTCTATCTAAGGAAACCCAGCAGATTGCATCCAGTCAGTGACTTGCAGCCTTCCCCCCTCCCCGGATGAGCAGGGAGAGCAGTGGACAGTCACTGGCGTTGACTTTGCAGCAAACCCCCCATACTGAGCATGCATGTAGCGACAGTGGGGGAGAGGGAAAAAACCTCCCTTTTAAACAGGAAAAAAACCTCAGCAGAAAACAGGCTCAGTGTGAGTGGCCATCTGCCACGACCCCGACCGGGGGTTAGAGAGAACAGAGCAGAGACACAAAGAGAACAAAGAAGCACTGATCCAGGAGTCCCTTTTCTATGGGAAAGAAAAGTAAAAGGTTAATGGATTTTAGTCCTTCAGTCGTTCCCCAAAAAAAGAAAGAACATATAAACCTCTGAGCCAGTTTAGAGTCTGAAGAGAGCACAGAGAGTTAGTTACAGTAAAAGCTCAGTCAATCGTCATGTCTAGGAGAGAGAAAGGGTTAAACACTGAAAGACAGGGCCATGTGGATCATCGGTAGAGGGTGAGCATTAAGTTGTTGCCAGCAGAAGCTCGGAGGTTTCCCTCCCCCAAAAAGGTGTTACAGGTAGACACAGAGTCAGGCCAGGTGTAGCTTCTAGGAAGAGAAAAGAGAGAAAACAAAGTTAAAAGTTTGAATAACAGCAAATAATGAAAATTGAAGAGTAGTGTGAGAAAGTAGCGAAGGGGGTGAGAGGGGTCATTATGTCCTCCAGCCCTAAGCCTATAGCAGCATAACTACAGAGATAGCTCAGGATAACCTAAGCCACTCTATCTATAAGTTTTTATCAAAAAGGGAAATTTTTAAGCCTAGCCTTAAAAGTAGATAGTTTGTCCAATCTAGAGCCACTGATGGCCATTGTTTAACTAAAAACCACAACGATTGGGATACCTCTCTCTGTCAGATTGACCATAACCCTGAAAAGAGAGGGGGTCATACAGGTAGCAGAAATGGAGGTTGGTGTTTGCACCTCAACCAAAACTGAGCCGGTTTAGGCTAAACCTGACTCCCCCTTACTCCATCCAACAAGGGGAGAAGAAGACGGAGCTAAAACTCTATTGTTACAAAATTCATCAAACACAGTTAGATTCCTCTATACTTTAAACTATAACCTCTGTTAACTGTACATTTCTGAACATTGCATTGTTTTCCCCCCATGTTTAGCCCTGTTTTAAAAATGTTTTGCAGTTATTTTTCTATTGCCTCATACTTTTCTTAGATGTAAAGCCCTTTCTGTTGCTCTTGTGTATGAAATGTACCCTATAAATAAAGACGTATATCGGATCAGTCTTTAATTCCCCGTTTGTGATGACTTGCAGGTCCATCCTTTTGCGACGCATGTGCAGCCTGATGGGGACAGTTTTCATGCTGCGATGCATCACCATGTTTGTCACCTCCCTGTCCGTCCCAGGGCAGCATTTGCAATGCACCGGCAAGGTAAAGGTGGCACACTTTGTTATCCTTTGTTGTCCAAAGTTGACAATATATAATAGTCTCACTTCTTCTGTTGTTGCAGATGTATGGTGACTTGTGGGCCAAGCTGCAGCGGGCTGTGGCCATTTGGAGTGGTTTTGGGATGACCCTGACCGGGGTGCACACATGTGGGGACTACATGTTCAGCGGCCACACGGTTGTCCTCACAATGCTTAACTTCTTTGTCACAGAGTGTGAGTGGCTTATGTTCATACATTTTATGCTGCATGCTTAAAAATGTCTTTAGTGTTTTTATTTTCTGTACAAAACTCGTACTCGTACTCATCGTCTTCCGCTTTATCCGGGACTGGGTCGCGGGGGCAGCAGACTCGGCAGAGACACCCAGAGGTCCCTCTCCCCAGACTCCTCCTCCAGCTCCTCCGGGGGGAGCCCAAGGCATTCCCAGGCCAGCCGAGAGACATAGTCCCTCCAGCGTGTCCTGGGCCGTCTCCTGGGCCTCCTCCCGGTGGGACGTGCCTGGAATACCTCCCGAGGAAGGCGTCCAGGGGGCATCCGGTATAGATGCTCGAGCCAACTGGCTCCTCTCGATGTGGAGTAGCAGCGGCTCTACTCCGAGCCCCTCCCGAATGGCCGAGCTCCTCACCCTATCTCTAAGGGAGTCCCCGGCCACCCTACGGAGGAAGCTCATTTCAGCCGCTTGTATCCGGGATCTCGTTCTTTCGGTCATGACCCAAAGTTCATGGCCATAGGTGAGGGTAGGAACGTAGACCGACCGGTAAATCGAGAGCTTCACTTTTCGGCTCAGCTCTCTCTTCACCACAACGGACCGGCACAGCACCCCCATTACTGCGGCAGCCGCACCGATCCGTCTGTCGATTTCCCGCTCCATTCTTCCCTCACTCATGAACAAGACCCTGAGATACTTGAACTCCTCCACTTGAGGCAGGAACTCCCCTCCAACCTGAAAAGGACAAGCCACCCTTTTCCAGTGTAGTACCATGGCCTCTGACTTGGAGAGGCTGATCCTCATCCTAGCCGCTTCACACTCGGCTGCGAACCACCCCAGCGCATGCTGTAGGTCTTGGCTAGAGGGGGCCAGCAGGACCACGTCATCTGCAAAAAGAAGAGACGAAATCCACTGGTCCCCAAACCAGACCCCCTCCGGCCCTTGGCTGCGTCTAGAAATCCTGTCCATAAAAGTTATGAACAGGACCGGTGACAAAGGGCAGCCCTGCCGGAGTCCAACATGCACCAGGAACAGGGCCGACTTAGTGCCAGCAATGCGGACCAAACTCCTGCTCCACTCGTACAGGGACAGGATGGCCCCTAATAAAGGGCCCCTGATTCCATACTCCTGGAGCACCCCCCACAGGGCATCACGAGGGACACAGTCGAATGCCTTCTCCAGGTCCACAAAACACATGTGAACCGGTTGGGCAAACTCCCATGAACCCTTGAGTACCCTGTAGTGGTATAGAGCTGGTCCAGTGTTCCACGGCCGGGACGAAAACCACACTGCTCCTCCTGAAGACGAGGTTCGACTATCGGCCGGACTCTCCTCTCCAATACCCTGGCGTAGGCCTTACCAGGGAGGCTGAGGAGTGTGATCCCCCTGTAGTTGGAACACACCCTCCGGTCCCCCTTCTTATGAAGGGCGACCACCACCCCGGTCTGCCAGTCCAAAGCCACTGTCCCCGACCGCCAAGCATTGTTGAAGAGGCGTGTCACTTATGACAGCCCTGCAACATCCAGAGATTTGAGATACTCAGGGCGGATCTCATCCACCCCCGAAGCCTTGCCACCGCGGAGCTTTTTAACCACCTCGGTGACTTCAGCCTGGGTGATGAAAGAGTCCAACCCCGAGTCCCCAGCCTCTGTTTCCACCAAGGAATGCGTGATGGAAGGATTGAGGAGATCCTCGAAGTACTCCTTCCACCGCCCGATATTGTCCTCAGTTGAGGTCAGCAGCCTCCCACCCCCACTATAAACAGTGTTGGCGAAGCACGGCTTCCCCCTCCTGAGGCGCCGGACGGTTTGCCAGAATCGCTTCGAGGCCGACCGGTAGTCCTTCTCCATGGCCTCACCGAACTCCTCCCAGGCCCCAGTTTTTGCCTCTGCCACAGCCCGGGCCGCAGCACGCTTGGCCTCACGGTACCTGTCAGCCGCCTCAGGAGTCCCACAAGCCAGCCACAGCCGATAGGACTCCTTCTTCAGCTTGACAGCATGTCCACCACCGGGTTCTGGGATTGCCGCCGCGACAGGCACCGCAGACC
Source organism: Crenichthys baileyi (assembly GCA_036173005.1). Lineage (NCBI taxonomy): Eukaryota > Metazoa > Chordata > Actinopteri > Cyprinodontiformes > Goodeidae > Crenichthys > Crenichthys baileyi. The sequence continues at coordinate 380,232 of JAHHUM010000041.1, forward strand.
CACCCAAGAGGATTGGGTGGCGGACGAAGGTGGAGACCTCGGCGGCCCGATCCCCTGATGCTTAGGCTGGCTCTGTACAAAACATATTTCATATATATAGTTCCCTCTATAATTGTTGGCACGCCTGCTTAAGGCATGTAAAAAGCTTTAAAGTAAATGTATATTTAATTGCGGTAGCGAAATCTCACATGAAAAGAAATTGATATTGTTGTTTGGGATCATTATCTTGCTGAATGGACCCAATTATGACCTGTTTTCGCTAAAAAGTAAACCAAAGTTCATGATTCAAAACACTCCAAGTTTCCCAGAGACTTCAGAAGAGAAACAGGCCCACAGCATCACAGAACCTTCACCGTACTGTAACTGTGGGAAGTAGAGGCCTCAAAATTATAACTACAATATTTCAAGAAAATTTGAGGCAACAATATTTAAAAGAATAAAAGAAAAGTTTTAAAAAATTCGAATAATTTAATTACTTTAAAAATTTAAACCAAATGATTAAATACTGCTAGTAGCACTAGCTACATTTATTAAATCAACGGTTTATGTTAACCTTATGCTGCAGTACAAGAAATATTTAAGTTAATGTTATGTAAAAGGATAACATATAGTCATGGCAAAAATAAAGTACACCCTGTTTTAAATTTTAAGGTTTTATGTCTTTTACTAGGTTTTTCCTTTTTGACATCTTTTTACAACCCTAGTAGGACCCGGTCATTTATATATGTTAAAACCTTGAAACAGACAGAGGATGTACATTCTTTTTACTATGATGTTACCTCCCTGACAACATTATTTAATATCTACTGAAACAAATCTTTAGCCATTTTGCTAAGAAAAATGGGCAAAATGTTTTATTTTCTAGAAGTGCAAACTGGTAGATAGGAATCCCAAAAGACTATAGCCAAACGTGCTTCTACAAAGTATCCAGTGGGGGGGGATGAATGAAAGTGACACTTTTTTTTACCATTTCTTTTAGAATTTGAAGCTTGTATGGGAGGTATTCACAATTATATTCTTCTCGTTCCCTCAGACACTCCACGAAGCTGGAACTTCATTCACACCTTGTCTTGGGTCCTCAACCTCTTTGGGATCTTCTTCATCTTGGCTGCCCATGAACACTACTCCATTGACGTGTTCATAGCCTTCTACATCACTACCAGACTCTTCCTGTACTACCACACTCTGGCCAATACACGGGCGTACCAGCAGAGTCGGCGAGCCCGCATCTGGTTTCCCATGTTCTCCTTCTTCGAGTGCAACGTCAATGGACCCGTCCCCAACGAATACTGCTGGCCCTTCTCCAGTCCTGCCGTGATGAAGTGGCTGATTGGATAACAAGCTGTGCCACACCTGTTTTTTGTCTTGTTTTGTGAAGTTGCCAACTAAGGAGGCGTGTGACATCCTCGACAAAGACACCCCATGTGAAGCTCAGAGCCAAACCTGTTGTTGTTTTGGAGCTCACCTCTGACCTGCTTCGTCAAATTAACAGTTTTTAGGCAGATTAGACAAAATCTACAACAAACTCAATCGTTTGGTGTTTAATTAAACAAAGTGGATATACAGGACACTAAATGTTTTTTTTTCTCCAAGAGGAATATCATTTCATGTAGCATGGATTGCATTTTAAGTAGCTCCCTATAGAAATCATCGTTAGGAAGGTCTTTAGACATTGATTTCATTAGTGCCCTCTGCACTTCCTAAAATCATAATTTTTTTCACTAATGTTAACATAGCCTAATTTCCTAGAAAGTTTTACCTTATCATAATCAGCCAAATACATGGAAAGAAACCGTTATTGTTTCCATAAAATATGTCTTAAATATTCCTTTCCTTGCCAATTAAGAGATTTCACTCTAGAAATAATTCCATATTTGCTGTCGCATATCGGTGTAATTTTAGGTAAAAGAAATCTCCATGCACTATAAAATAAAAGACTAAGACCAATTTTTGTGCTTTCTCCAATATTATTCCTTTGACTTTAATCAGAACCTAAAAGAAATTGTAATGTATTTGTGTATATTCATTTTGTAAATGTCAATAGATATTTTTATACTTCCCCTATACATAGTTGCAGAAACGTGTACGTGGAGAGAGATATGTTTACAGTTGCTTTGAACAGTGTGTTAAGTGTAGACTTCAATTTGTGCTCTGTTTCATTGAAAGTTGCCATTGTAATCGCAGCTTGTTAGAAACATGATGGATCGAACAATCCAAAATATTCTTTCATTCAGAAAGGTTGATGTGTTCAGCGCCTCATTGCTTTTTTTTTTTTTTTTTGGTCAGTCATTTTTTTCATTAAAGAACTGGAAAAACTAAATTTCTTGTCTTCATCTTTTGCACAATCTTTGAAAGAAATTTAATTTAACATGACTGATACCTTAAAGCCAAGAGAGGCTGTGAACAGCAATTTCAAGTTTTCCCAAAAGTTCGTAATGGGATTTAGGTCTGGACTGGGCCATTTTAACACATGAACATGCTTTGATGTAATCCATGGCAATGTACCTCTGGCTGTATGGGGTTGTTGTCCTGGTGGAAGGTGAACCTCTCCCAGTTTCAGGTCTTTTGCAGTTCTAACAGGTTTTATTCCAGGATTGCCTGGTATTTAGCTCCATCTAACATTCCATCAACTGTGATCAGTTTCTCTCTCCTGGCTGAAGGAAATTATTTTCACACCATGATGCTGCCCCACCACATTTCACATGTTTGAGGTGATGTGTAGCACCAGCTTTCTGCTTCCCCTTTGGCACCTTTCCCATATATTTCCTCTCTTTATTGGCTGCTGCATTTATGGAGTTCATAACTCATAGTTGTCCTGTCAACAAGTTCTCTCACCAGAGCTGTAAGCTGCTGCAGCTCCTCTGGAGTTACCATAACATCTTGGCTGCTTCTCAAGATGAATGCATTCCTTACACAGCCTGTCAGTTAAGATGGATGGACATGTTCTTCTAGGTTTGCAGTTCTGTCATACCCTGTCCATTTTCAGATGATGGACTGAACAGTACTCTGTGATGTTCAACGCTTCTGATATTGTTTTATTAGTTAACCCTGCTTTAAATGTCTCCACATCTTTATCCATGATATCTGTCTGGTGTGCTCCTTGGTGTTCATGATTATGTTTGCAAACAAAGTTCTCTGACCTTTAAAGAACAGCAGTATTCATACTCAGATGAAATTACACAGAGGTGGACTCTAGTAATTACGTAACCCTTGGTTGGATTCCCATTTAAAATCTGCTTTCAAAACTAATGAAAATCAGGTTACATTTATTTTATACGGCATTTTAAATTTAATTCGAATGTTTCTACACTTACATAAAATCATCTTTGGAAAGATTTAATACAGAAAACAATTTATGAATATGAACATTTAATAATCAACATTTTCTAAAGCGAGCTAAAGTATTTAATCATATTAGTCAAATGGCTACGTACTAGCATATTGGTTACCATGGTGATTTAGCTATCTTATACCTGCCTGTGTCCTCCAAGTACAAATTAGTCACACAATGTTACCAAACATACATCAGAACTTTGATATTTTATGCTGAAGAACTCGTAAAATAGATTCCTAAATTAGCGGGAAGAAAGGCAACACTGTGTTCATCTCCGTCTGATTTCCGTCAGGCGCTAAATGGGCAGCCCTATTCATGGGTCCTGCGGGGCCGAGGTCAACAGGGTGTCTATGCTGTATCTCCTCCATATCGTCCTTACACCGGCTGGGTCCAACCTTTGCTAATTTCACCGTGGTAGACCGAACAACTCTAATTCTCGGTAAGTAGTTCGCTCCTTTTCCATGTTTTGTTTAAATGTGAGCACTATGGGGATTAGTTATCTAATTTAGTGGCTGTAAAACGCCCTCTGGCTTACTTTCTGAAACTCCATAACGGTGAGCACGACACACTCAGACTGCGGGTCATCATGGGCTAAGGTTAGCTTGATTTACGTCGAGAATGAACAAAAATTGTCTAAATAAACCCGTCCGTATCGCATTAATTTTAACTTTATTTTCAATATACGTCATTCCAATACAACACTATAATCGGTTGCTTTGCCTGTAGCGAAATCCCATCGGATATTTTTCCTCTACTGGTGAAGAAGGTGGCACATTATGCAGAATATTGCAAGTTGTGACTCCGTGTTGATGGCAGCAGACTGTTCGGAGCTGCAGCCTTTTGGTTTCACGTTGGCTGTTTGACTTTAGTCAGTGGGTTGTCGTTTAAACCGAAACCAAAGGCAAATTCCTTGTGTGTGCACACAAACTTGGCTAATAAAGATGATTCTGACAGTACAATTTGATTTAAACTATTTATTTCATTTGTGTAGGAAGGAAGCTTGTATAATAATTCATCCGTGTATTATTACTTTCAAATTCCAATAGTTTGGTTATCTGTTCTATGATTGCTTTGTGGCATTTTGTACTTTGTAGACGCACACAAACTTCCATGTGTTTTATTGAGATTTTATGTGATAGGTGTGGTAACTATGGAGGAGCTGCAAATAAGCCACAGGTCAGGTGGGAGAATCTTTTAACAGAACACTAGCGGAGAGTAAAGTATTACTGAAAGAAGGTTATAAGAAGTCTTATTTACAGTTTGCCACAAGCCATGTAGGTGACACAACATATGTGTAAGAAGGGGCTCAGAAAAATTTAACCTTTTGACCTTTAGGCATAACGCTATGTGTTATAGGTACTAACTCTGCGAATCACCTTGGACACACCATCTACACAATAAAGCATGGTGGTGGCAACATTATACTGTGGAGTTACTTTCCTTCGGCAGTGTCAGGAAAGGTGCTTAAAAAGGACAGGGTGATGGATGGAGCTTAATATAGAGCAGTCCTGAGAAAACCTGTTAGAGGCTGCAAAAGACTGACAGGTTGCACAAGAGCTACTCAATGTAGCTAGGACTTTAGCTTGATTACCGCATATAGTTTTTCTTCCACTTCACAAGTGTTCACTATATAGTGTTGGTGTTTCACATGAAATCCCAATAAAATGCATTGGGGCTTGTGGTTGTATCATGACAGAATTGTGAAAAAGTCCAAAGGGTATAATTACTCTTTTAAGTAACTGGACAATACATGTTTTTATATACACTGCTCAAAAAAATAAAGGGAACACTCCAATAACACATCCTATATCTGAATGAATGAAATATTCTCATTAAATACTTTGTTCTGTACAAAGTTCAATGTGCTGACAACAAAATCACACAAATCATCAATGGAAATAAAATGTATTAATTAATGGAGGCCTGGATTTGGAGTCTCACACAAAATAAAGTGGAAAAACACACTGCAGGCTAATCCAACTTTGATGTAATGTCATTAAAACAAGTCAAAATGAGGCCATGCGGCCCTCCAAAGAAATGCCACCCCACACCATTACTGACCCACTGCCAAACTGGTCATGCTGAAGGATGTTGCAGGCAGCATATCGCTCTCCACGGTGTCTCCAGACTCTGTCATGTCTGTCACATGTGCTCAGTGTGAACCTGCTTTCATCTGTGAAGAGCACAGGGCGCCAGTGGCGAATTTGCCAATCCTGGTGTTCTCTGGCAAATGCCAAGCGTCCTGCACGGTGTTGGGCTGTGAGCACAACCCCCATTTGTGGACGTCGGGCCCTCATACCATCCTCATGGAGTCGGTTTCTAACCCTTTGTGCAGACACATGCACATTTGTGGCCTGCTGGAGGTCATTTTGCAGGGCTCTGGCAGTGCTCCTCCTGTTCCTCCTTGCACAAAGGCAGAGGTAGCGGTCCTCCTGCTGGGTTGTTGCCCTCCTACGGCCTCCTCCACGTCTCCTGGTGTACTGGCCTGTCTCCTGGTAGCGCCTTAAGGTTCTGGACACTACGCTGACAGACACAGCAAACCTTCTTGCCACAGCTCGCATTGATGTGCCATCCTGGATGAGCTGCACTACCTGAGCCACTTGTGTGGGTTGTAGAGTCCGTCTCCTGCTACCGCGAGTGTGAAAGCACCACCAACATTTAAAAGTGACCAAAACATCAGCCAGAAAGCATAGGTACTGAGCAGTGGTCTGTGGTCCCCACCTGCAGAACCACTCCTTTATTGAGTGTGTCTTGCTAATCGCCAAAGATTTCCCCCTGTTGTCTATTCCATTTGCACAGCAGCATGTGAATTGATTGTCAATAAGTGTTGCTTCCTAAGTGCACAGTTTGATTTCACAGAAGTTTGATTTACTTGGAGTTATATTGTGTTGTTTAAGTGTTCCCTTTATTTTTTTGAGCAGTGTATATTGCTTAAAAGAAGTGAAGTCCAAAAAGGAAATGAGACCCTCAGCACCATGGATCAGTTTTTCAAAAATGTCAGGATAGCAGATCAATTCCCTCTGAGATGGTCCAGAAAGTGTCTTTGCATCTTGTCAAACTGATCTTACTTGAAATTACACAATTCTTAGAAGCCCAAGAGGATGTGATCCATTGTTATTCTGTACCAGTGGGAGTGGTGGAGGCCTTGTGAGAAATCCAGTGAACTATAACATTATTTTCCTTGCACAATATAAACACAAAATGCTCCTGTTTACATGTGAATCTTACTTGGTTTTGATCCCAGTTTCATTTGCAGCAATTCAAGTTGAAAGTGCTACTGTATGTCCTTGCAGCAAGGTTGTGCGGTAGAGCAAAGCTATGAGCAATGTTTCCGGCTAAAAGTATAAATGTTATGGTATAATTAGGACCGAGCTAGAAGAAAATCTGAGGTGTGATCAGGTGATGGGCGGATTGCGTTTAAACGTTTCAGTTCTTTCTTCCTGGCGCGTCTCAATTTCTCAGCATTGACACCGAGTGTTTCTTGACAGTATTTTAAAGAGTTTCAATAGATGTGACGCACATCTGACGGAAACGAATAAAAAAAACATATGAAATGTTTGTTTAGGTGACATAAATGGAACGTTTTCTCAAAAGTTTAACTCTTTCTAGTATATATAGGAGGTGAAACTAGTCTTAAATTACTAGTTCACTGCTACAAAACACAAGTATTGAATAAACACAAAAAATAGCAGCTTTAAGGAGAATTTGTAATTAAATGTAATCTTCACTGGTAATTTCTATATTTGGTAATCTGTCTATGCAATTTCACTAATCCTGTGAGTGCATATTTTTCTGAAACCTTTTTCCTACAGACATGATGGCAGTTCCCCCAGCATATGCAGACTTGGGAAAATCAGCAAAGGATATCTTCAGTAAAGGATATGGTAACTAGAAGCGAGATAAATGTCTTTCCTGCAAGTGTGTGCTGTATGCAGCTGCTGACTGTCTCTGTCCTTACAGGGTTTGGAATGGTTAAGCTTGATGTGAAGACCAAGTCTTCAAATGGAGTGGTAATTAACCTTTAATTCAGACTAAATTAGTTCATATCATTAAAAAAAAAAAAAACAGAGACAAGCATTTAAACATCAGTCTTCCGGAAATTCTCCAGTATTATTACACGCAGGTCTGATTTACGCAGCCCTGTTAAACTAACAAGGTTCCAAGTACTGTTAGAGGTTAAATGGGCCCACGGCATCATAGACCCTCCACTGTATTGAACAGCGGGCTTTCTTTGTTTAATGCCAGACCCAGCTGTTGTTTGCTAATCCACTGTTTGCCATGTAGATAGGCAGTTGTCATGGAAGCCTGGAGACCCCAAGATGCTACTCCTTGTTGCAGTTCTGAGCTTTGGAAGTTTTATTTTAGCCTATCCTACCTCTCCCCTTCACTGTGCATGGTTGCAAGATAAAAATAGGTCCTTGTTCAACCTTGTGGCTAAGAGGAGAAGGTCTGTCATGTCATATTTACAACCCAGAGAAACAGGAAGTTGTGGATTATAAATTAGAAGGTTATAGAAACTTTGACCTTAAAAAGATATAATTTAGAAAACAATTTAGTGCAATTTATGTTAGTTGCTAGGGTATGCCAATTAGTTTTGCACTGGGGATTAAGGACTATTTCCCCCCTGCATTTCACTGCATGAAATTACACTTGGCGTCTACTTCATTAGGTAGACTTGCGAGTACCAGGCTGGTCCCCGTTCGCCCTCAGAACCGCCTTATTTGTTTTGGCCCATAGATTTAAGAAGCTGCCAGGAACAATGTTTATTCATGTTGACATGATGGCATAACACAGTTGCAACAGATCTGTCAGCTGCATATCCATGATGCCAATTTCTGTTCCACCACATCCCAAAGCTCTACCAGATTGAGATCTGGTGATGGTGGATGCCATCGTTTAAGAAACCAGTTTGAGGTGTTTTGAGCCTACTAAAAAAATAGTTTCTGAAACAACTGCTGTCAGTGGTGGCCTCGGATCAACAGTTTATCAGTCAGCCTTGAAAGATAAAGAAACTTTCCAATCTGTGTTGTCTCCAGCTTGTATTAATTTCCTCTTATGCGCCTTTCAGGAATTTAAAACATCTGGTTCATCAAACGTAGACACCAGCAAGGTCACTGGCACCCTGGAAACCAAGTATAAGCTGGCCGAGTATGGGCTGACCTTCACAGAGAAGTGGACCACAGAAAACACTCTCGGGACAGAAGTCTGTGTTGAGGATAAGGTGAATGGGAAGACTTTGCTCCCCTTGTGATTCTTCCACCAATTCAAAAATCTTTTAAATTCCTTATGCACAGATTCTTCTTCTTTTCACAGATCACCAAGGGACTGAAACTTCAGTTTGAAACTACGTTTTCACCCAACACGGGGCAAGTTAGATTTTAACTGCATCTAATTCGACTTTATTTCTTTTCTCTTCACATTCTAAGTGTTAATTTCCTGTCATATGTCCACAGGAAGAAGAGCGGAAAAGTCAAGACGGCATATAAAAGGGAATACCTGAACGCTGGAGTCGATGTGGATTTAGACTTTGCCGGTCCTACTATCCACGGAGCAGTGGTGGCCGGATACGAGGGATGGCTCGCTGGCTACCAGATGACCTTTGACTCCGCTAAATCTAGGATGACTCGGAGCAACTTCGCTGTTGGATACAAGACTGGGGACTTCCAGCTTCACACTGTTGTGTAGGTGTCAAAATGAATACTTTGAAATGTTAATGCATTGTTTTTAGGTGTAGATATTTTAAGGTTTGTAACGTTCAGGTGATATGAGGCGTTCCTTTCTTCCCACGATACAGAAATGATGGTTCAGAGTTTGGTGGATCCATATATCAGAAGGTAAACAACGACCTGGAGACAGCTGTGGATCTCGCCTGGACCGCTGGCAGCAACGGCACTCGCTTCGGAATCGCTGCCAAATACCAGTTAGACTCCAGTGCCTCCATATCAGTAAGCACACAGTTTCTCACACATTTCAAATGAAAATATTGTTGTAAAGTTAATTTCAGTTAAAAAAGTGACATTTATATATAGAAAGGTGTTGAAACTATTCTAATTCCTGTCTTATAGACAGTTATGCATTTCAAGCTTTTATTCATGTTCATTTTGATGAGGGTGTCTTACAGGTAGGGTTGCATGATATTAGGAAAACATCTAATGCTTAATAAAATTGGTATTTTATATATCGTGATAACGATATGGCTTGTGATAAATAAACACTAAACTGAACAGTGTTGATGTTAAGGGAAAAGTCTATTGGAAGGAAAACGTGGTAGAAAAAAGGCTCCCAAGCAACAGAGCCGCCCTAAGAAATGAAGGCTTCCCAATTATCACTGATTTTTGCTTGATTAGTTAGCGAACTGTCCTGACTTACCCCATAGAGTATCGTCCAGAGGAAGATAAGAGACCGTGCATATGTGAGCTGAGGGCTGTTTTTAAGCAACCAGTGCTTCCTGAACACCTTAGTAGTACCACAGTCTGATCGCCTGCGTGCCATGCATCATTGTTGTGGTAATTTGTGCAAAAGAAGCCCTGACTGAAGTATTGGCTGAAAATATCCATTCTAAAATTCTTTACTTTAAATTGGTTTGATATGTTCTGCATTTTCATTTGCTCTAAACCATAACCATCAAAATGAAAGCCCAGATCTCACTGCTGTCCACATGTGTCTGGTGGTTCTTGAGGCGCTGACTCCACGCCTTGTAAATCTTTCCCATACTCAAATGGGCTTTGCTGAACAATCCTCTTAAGGCTTGGACACTTTTTTTTTAACCGTTTTTCCTTCTACTTTCCATTAATATTTACTTGGATGCAGGACTCTATAAAACAGCCAGATTTTTTAGAAGCACCCTTCTGTGGTTTAGCCTCCTTGTGGAGGCTGTCGATGACTGCTGAAAAACTGCCCAGTCAGCAGCCTCTCCCATGATTGTGTAGGACATAACATTTCTGTATCCAAACTAATTTTTTATTCTTGTGCAATATTCTACATTTTGTAATTTTTGGTTTTAGTTAGCTGCAAGCCATAATCAAAGACCTAATTTACCTAAATAAACTAACTTCTCAGTAATATTCTAAACTGAGATGGGCCAGTGTTTGATCTGGACTCGGCTTTTATTTGAAATAAATTCAGACAATTTCATCCTTTCCTTTAGGCTAAGGTGAATAATTCCAGCTTGGTAGGAATTGGATACACCCAGAGTCTGCGGCCCGGTAAGAACCATCTAAAACAAGAAAATAAAAACACCTTAAAAATCCAATGTCCTGTCGTTCAACTTGCAAATGTTTCTGCAGGTATGAAGCTAACCCTCTCAGCATTAGTGGATGGGAAGAACATCAACGCTGGTGGTCACAAGCTCGGTCTAGGCCTGGAACTGGAGGCGTAAAGATCCGTTCCACCGTTTCATAAGAATATCAGCAGATTCTGTGCACTTAGCGACAGATATTTTAAAGACGAGGCCAAACAAAGTAGAATCCCAATATACAGGCACAGACGAGATGGAAATGAACATTTCCACCAACCTCCTGTCATTGTGATTCAGCCACATGTATTTATCTATCAGGTACTCACCCAATTTATCCCCATAATGACTGGAAAATGCCCCGGCTTCTATAGTTCGACAGTCCAAGAGCGGTTTGGGAACCTTAATACTCTGCTGAAATGTGATGTAGAATGTACCACCAATGTTATTTTGCACAGTAGACTAACTTTTATTTAAGCTCTTAATCACGTTATATTTGCATATTTTGGTGATATTCCAGTAGTGTTATACTGCCTGGTGGAAGTTGCTGCTCCTCACTTATATTATTTCCAATATAGCCCTTTTTTGTGCTATATCACAGTTTTTAGACACCTTTGCTGAGTTCTCTTTTAATTGCTCAGCAGTGCTAAATACGGTTTCCTCATTGTGAATTGAATAAAAACCATATGCAACAACCACTTCTCTTCCCGATTAGAGACACTAATCAAAGAACAGTCTGTATGTTGGCGTGTGTCTACCTTAAAAATAAAGTCCTGAAATCAACCTTTGTTCTCATCTAATTTTTATTACAATATATAATTAGGCGACTTGTAATGGAAAAGGAATGCTTCGCTTTTATTGAAATTCAAAATTCAGTGGCTCTAAAACAGACTAATGCAACAGTTTAAGGCCATAAGACTTATGTGAAAATACTGTTTTTAGGCAGTAACTGTACCTGATGTTATTATCCAGAATATCTAAAAGTTAATTACCACCTCATATCCTCCATACAACAAGTCTGACTTTAAAATGCCCCCAGTGGTGATCTCAAATGATACTTTTGAGGACCTGGAGCGAAGCCTAAAGCTTGACTGCCAGCGTCAGCCCATCTCCCACTGTCAGCATGCTCAAAGTAACCCGGATATCTCTGTGCAGCTTCTTATTCAGCTTGTCGATGGCGACCGTGTCGGCATCACTGGGAGATGGATTCAGCACCCTCCCACCCCACAGCACCTGAAATGACACAAACATCTGTCATGATCCATAACATGTATGTATATATATAAGACAAACCTCTATTTAAGTGAAGCTCTCACATTGTCGACAGCGATGATGCCTCCTTTCCTCAACAGCAGCAGAGACCTTTCATAATAATTGTCATAGTTAACTTTGTCTGCATCAATGAAGACAAAGTCAAACGTTTCAGCCTGGCCAGAAGAGAGGAGATCATCTGTTCAACAATGAAATGGAGAAATAATAAAGGTTTTGTAGCCGTCAGCTAAAATCATTCAGTTTATTTAAATATATAATAAAGACCATCCTAATTTTAGGAGATTAGAAAGTCAAGACAATTGCCAATATTGCTCATAATACTTTGTTCTTCTTGCTCCTTAGTTTTTTTTGAAGTCCATTACAGACGATGCAGTGTGAGAGGTATAACTGTTTTGAGCATCCAAAACATGTCCATGTGGAGATTGTGGTGGCAACATATCAGGGGTTCTGGGTGCTTCATGGAGAAGCAGTCGTGGTACGCATGCACCAGGGTCATCAGAATTTTAAGTAGGACTTGTGACACTGACCTAATGTTAAGGCTACAATCTAATCACTCCACACAATGCCATAGCAACGCTCTTGGTAGCATGGCTCCAATGACAAATCTCAAACAGCTGAAAACGATCCATGTTCTCCACAACAATAATTACAGTACAATGACCAGGCTCCTTGCACATGGAGATTCTTGTACACTGAGTTTATTGTGGAAAATGGCTCCCACTTGTGGACACACACACCTCCAAATTGCACATATAAGCTGGTTTACTAGAAGTCTGAGATTTTAAGGTCATAGTTTTAATGTAAAATGTATTTGCCATGTAGCCAAAGAGAAGCTGCAGCATGGTATTAAACCTCCCATGTATTTTGGACAATTTTACAGCTGGTGCAGAAACATTTTATTTCTCCACGTCGGGACATTCAGTGTCATGGAGGCCTACACTATATTGTAAGCATCCCAGTGATAAAAATTGTATCTGTCTAGTAAAGTAATAAAATGTTGGTATAATATAAAACTAAAAAGGATTTAAGGACAAGTAGAAAACAAGATAACAGTTTGTGCTGCTCTAAGCCCACAGGCTACCATATTTGGGTAAAATTACATTGTTTTTACTTTTTCTTTTCTTAGCACCAAGCTATGTGAGCTGCACCACAAATTTGGACCTCAAACAGATCCTGCAGCAGGAGAGCTCATTACCAGGCTGCCACAATCCAAAATGTTTAATGTAAATGAATTGGAGCTTTCACCCTTTACTGTTTGGCCTACAGTCTTATTAAATACAATGATACACTACAGAAACAGTATTGTTTCCATTATGTAACCTCCAGTTATTAACGGGCCTGCAACAAAGCCAACCATTTGTCTTCATATTTCCAGGAATTAAAGTGGATTGTGCTTGTACACACAAACAAAAATTACGCAGCTATTCAAAGCCAGTTTCTTTCCTCAATTATATTTGTCCATTTTCAGGTATTAACGCATTTGCAACAAAGTTGAGCAAGAGTCAAAGTAGAACTGGTGCATTTATTAGTTTCTTCATGGTAAGAAACTTTTGAAGTTTGAGTCTTCTTAATGTAAACCTTTTTCAAGATGTTTTAATAGATACTCAAATCTATGGCCTCAAACGTTAAACAGGCATATCTGTATATTTGAACAAACATCAAAAATAGCATAAATGACATGAAGACTTACAGTGCTGGAAAAATTAACTGTAGAATAATTCCCAGTGGCTTTCTCAATATTTGAAGTATAATAAACGTTATCAAAGATATAAAGTACTGTACCAAGAGTTTTCAGGGCTGGTTGAATGTGGAGATCTATTTTCTGCTCAACTCCAGCCTATAAGCAAGAAGACAAACATTAATACAAGAAATAAGTAATCAGGAATCTGAACAGTGACTCCCCTTCTTGTGGAGGGTGTCAATGACCCTGAATGCTGAACAACTGTCAAGACAAAAGTTTTTCCTGTGATGGTGTGAGCCACATTAAATTTATGAAATAAAAATAACTTTTGAAATAAAAATCCCAAATTTATCATTTTTAGTTTGAAAAAAAATTACAAAAAAAAATTCTTAATTTATGTTTTTTAGTTATGAAATAATCTGGCATATAGACTTTGGTTCGGTTCACTGCTTGCTCCGGCTGTCTCATCACAACTAGTCTGAGGACCGTTTCTCATTAAGACATACTGAGCCATGTCAAACTGAACTATAGCATCCAGAATGCTACCTGCTGTATTTAAACCATTAGAGTGGATGGCTACCGTACCTCTTTCCAGAACGGTTTGCCGATGTTTGTGTATTCTTCACTGATATCACACGCCACGACGACTCCATCTTCAGGCAAGGCCAGCGCCATACTCAAAGTGTTGTAGCCTGTGTATACTCCTGTGGATACGGTCATAATGTCAAAATATGACGACACAAAGGGTGAAAAAAAAAAACTGTAGAAGTGACTGAAGAATTTCCTGGTTTTACAGTCAGTTTGTACCTGCTTCAGTGGCTCGCAAACATATTCCAAACACTGTTTCATTGTACAGCCAAACGTCAGTGTATCTTACTGGGATTTTATGACAGACCAATACAAAGTAGAGCACAATTGTGAAGTGGAAGGAAAATAATGTCATCTGTTTTGATTTAATGAATAAAAAAGTTTTATTTAGCCCCGTCAACTCTGATGCCCCTAAAGATCTAGTTCTATTATTTGCCTCCAGATGTGTCTTAATTGGTAAATAGTGTTCTGCTGTGGGTAATTTAATCTTCAGTATAATCCATCTCATCAACTCTGACCAGTTTCCTTGTCACTGCTGAACAAAAACATGCACACACCATGATACTGCCACCACAGCGTTGCAATGGTGAATTGAGTGTGAGTTGCAATGTTTTTTATCAGTGGACAGGCATGTCTTTGTAGGTTTGCAGTTGTGCCATTCCTTCTTCATTTTCAGAAGATGACTAAACCGTGCTCCATGATATGTTAAAATCTTGGGCTATTATTTCATAACCTAACCCTGATTTAAACCTCTCCAAACATTTTGCCTTCACAGAACAGCTGTATTTATACAGATTAAATTACTCACATAAAAGAAAACTACATTTTTATATGAGTAATATACTCTATGAACTTTATTAAGATGACTACAGATGGTAACTAGTTGCGCTGGATTTTAATTAGTGGTATCAGATTAGCCAAAAAAATATTTTAAAAGCTCTATTTCTTCCCTGGCAAACATTACCAATCATTTTGCATGTTTTTACCAATCTCAGTTATCAGCAGGGTCACTCTCTGCCGTGACCCAAATTCTGCAGCTACAGTTCTACTAGAAAGAGCTGATTTCCTGGCAGCGGATACATGCAAACAGGCTTTTAATCGGCTTTTGAACCAGCGCTGCTGGTCAGGCTGTGAGCGGCAGGATGAAAGAACAGAGCTGGGCTGTTTTTTAGACTAATTTGTTACTACTTAATAGTGATCTTTGTCCTATTCATTTTAAAGACTTGAAATAAAGTTAAATGAAATGCTGTCTGTTTAGCATGACCCTTCCTCCTTATATTCTATAGAAAAATTGAGACGTCTGAGCAGACACACAAAAACTGGAGGAGGAATCCCAAATAATAAAAAAAAACAAACAGGCCCACCCTTTTTTCATATTTAAAAATGGCTTTGAATGTTTCTTTTGGGGGTTATTTTTGCAGAAACAATTTAAGGAATTTTTTATAATAAAGATCCACTAAACAGATGTAGCACTAAAAGGTGAAAAATATAAAATCAACTAAATTCAAAACTGCATTTTTATTTCTTAAAAAATCCAAGACTTCCTGCATGTGTTTTTCTAGAAATATATGTTTTATTAAAAGTCAGCCTTTATTGGATCACCCTTGTCATTGTATTCCACGTCTTTAAATCTGGAAATAACTTTTCCGTGCAATGATATACCTCCTAATTATGGGGGATTTTATGCTTAATTAAGTCAATAATTGTAAAGTGAAAGGAAAATAATACATGGTTTTCAAACTTTTAGTTTTACAAATAAAAATCTGAAGAGTGGCTTATATTAGTATTTAGCCCCCCTTTATGCCGATACCCTTTAATAAAATTTAGTGAAAAAAATTGCTTTCTGTAGTCTTCTAAATGGAGTCGCCATTTAGCACATGGCACAACTGCAAATCAATCTAAGCTGATGGGTCGGGCAAGGACAGCATTAATCAGAGAAACAGCCAAGATCTCCATGTTACCTCTGGAGGAGCTACAGAGATCCACAGCTCAGGTGGAAGAATCTGTCAACATGACAGGTTTTAGCCTTTTTAGCAGCCTTTTTAGCCTTTTTTAGAAGAGTGGCAAGAAAGACGACACAACAAACATGTGGACACCAAATTTGCCATCACTGCTATTAAACATCGCAGTGGCAGCATCATGGGAATACTTTAGAACCTGTTAAAGGTTCCAAACCACTCGCGACTGAGTAGGAAGGTTATAGGTTCCAGCAGGACAACGATCCTAAACATACAGCCAGAGCTGTGTTAGAACGGTCCAGTCAAAGTCCAGACTTAAATCCAATTGAAAAAATTAAGACATTTGAGAAAATTGCTGATCACAGACGCTCTCCATCCAATCTGAGGTAGCATGAGATATTTTAAAAGAAAAATCTTTTAAAAGATTTCCAAATCTAGATGTGCAAAGAGTCATAACTTGAAAGAGTATTGACCCATGGGAGCTGAACAAAAATGCAAGCCAAAACACTTTTCAGACTTATTTGTAAAATAAATAAAAAAATTAAAACCACATTTGTTTTCTTTCCACTGTGTTGATCTGTCACATAATATCCCAACAAAATACATTAAAGTTTGTGGTTGTAATGAGAAAAAAAATGTTGAAAAGATAAGAAAAAACAATTTTAGAGGGCCTTGTACCTCTGAAAGTTAACTGGTTGATGTGCTTCACACACTTTTGTCAATTCAAAGGTTTTCTGATAAATAAAATTATGACCACCTCTGAGCAGCAATAATAAACTGTTAAACCTCTGAATCTCTTGAAAACACCAGGATGAGAAACACTTAAATATAAAAGTAGTAACTGGCTCAAATAATGATTAGATTTTAACTACTTTAGTATAAATCTCCTCTGAAAATGAGATGGTGAGTGATAAAACATACAAATGCTGGGGTTAAAACTTAAAAAAGGAAAACAAACATGCTTTTGTAACCACATAGTTTGTCATCAAGAGAAAAAAAAAAGTGAAATTAATTTGGATGTGAAACTAAATGTTGCCTGCTTACCAATCTCCAGAGCCTTCTTGGCTTGAATTAGTTTAGCCAAATTGGCCATGAACTGCGCCTGCTCACAGGCAACCATCATGATGTTCCAGGAGTCCTGCATCGTTCTCTGAAAGCATCAGCGATCGGAAACCGGTCACATTAAATTTCCTGAAACTTGATCAAATCTGACACCACAAAGCTCACAAAAGCAGTATTCCAGACCTGCAGTACTCACCAGCCGGAGGTTTTTCAGAACCGGATGCTCCCTGAGCGAATGATTGAGCACATATTGCATCAGTGGGTTGTCTTTTCCCCCACAATGACTTTTGGAGATGCTCATTCTGAACAATTTCTTTTTCCCTGGGGGCAAACATGAAACAATAAGGATATCAAGAGTCCAGACCTTATGTAACTTCACTCTGGTATAAAGGCTGTTATTAAATTTAGATGTGATTCAAGCTAAATGACCTCAGAAGGGAAATTACATTAAAGTTTTTGAAGCAACAGACAACTATAAGAAAACATAAAACAAGGAAATTACAAGGTGGTATAATGATGCAGCTTTAGGGAAATACAATAAGTTCGACCAGAGATGTGTATCCCTTTTCTTCTGGAGTGTAGACATCAGGTAGGACCAGATTTAGAATATTAAAGAAAGCCATTAAGATATAAACGAAAAAACTAAATGGACTGCATGCACGAAATCTTAATTTAATGATAGTAAACCTAAATAATTCAGTTAGACACTGGCACATAAAGTAATCCTAAGTGTAGCTTTTGTTTGTAAAAATATATGTTTTTCAAATCCATTTATAGTGACCACTGGATTTCTTAGCTGGATCTTATTTCCTTGAACCATGTTTTACAACAAACAATTCAGATGAAAGCATGGGCCAAATCCAAGGCCAGAACCACTGCTGACCAAAAACAGCATAAAGGCCCATCTCACATCTGCCAAAAAAAAGTCTGGATGATCCGAGACTTTTGGGAAAATATTCTGTGAACTAAGGAGACATAAGTGGAACTCTTTGGAAGTTGTGTGTCATGTTACATCTGACCTAAAACTAACAAAACAGACCATCATACTAACAGTCAAGCATAGTGGTTGTAGTGTGAGGATTTGGGTCTACTTTGCTTCCTGATGACTTATTACTCTACCAGAAAACCCTGCTGGAGTTTATCCAGCCATCAGTACAAGGACCTCCATTATCACTTCGGTTATATGGCGTGACAATAATCCAAAGCACAGCAACAATGCCTGAATAAATGAAAAAAAAAAAAAAAACCCAAAATGAGGTTTTTGAGTGGCCTAGCCAAAGTCTGGACTTAAATCCAATTCAGATACTGTAGTATAAACTTAGCTATGCTGTTCGAACGCTGCAAAGTGGCCGAATTAAAGCATTTGTACCAAGAAGAGTGGGCCAAAAATGTCTCGTGGTGATGTTCAAGACTCACTGCCAGTTATAGCAAACTCTTGTCACAACTAGTTATTAGCTTTAGCGAGCAATTACTTTTTCAGTTAGGCCTGGGTTGGTTTGGATAGTTTTATCAATGAATAAATGAAATCATTATTTGAAAACTGCTTCTTGTATTTACTCAGATTATCTCTATTCAATATTAAACTTTGTTTGATGATCTGAAACATTTAAGTGGACAAACAAGTAAAAACAGAAGAAATCTGTAAGGGTGAAAACACTTTCTTCACGGCTCTGTATTTTACTAAAATCATTTAAAAAAAACTGCAGAAACAATATTATTTTTACTTTTTGCATAACTTTCATGTAACCTTGCCTGCTACAATACTGACTGTCCTTTCAAAAGGATTTAACTCAGTCAAATATCACTAAAGTATTTAATGCCGATTTTTCCTTTTTGAAGTTTACTGATCTGATTTCAAAAGGTTTTAATGGTTACTCAACTCTGTGGCCTCAAACGCCTGTTAAACCACACATGTATAACAGGCTGAGTTAATTACACGGAAACCCTACTGAAACAAGATGTTACTTTTACACATGCCTGTATATCTCAGCCAA
Source organism: Crenichthys baileyi (assembly GCA_036173005.1). Taxonomy (NCBI): domain Eukaryota; kingdom Metazoa; phylum Chordata; class Actinopteri; order Cyprinodontiformes; family Goodeidae; genus Crenichthys; species Crenichthys baileyi. The sequence goes on from JAHHUM010000041.1 coordinate 399,355, forward strand.
CGGTGGTGAAAACAAAGTAAATGACGCAAAGTTTTATGTTTTTTGCAGTTTTGTGGATTTGCCTTTTAAATTAAGTTACAATGGTCGCTGAATTACTTCTTAGTATCTTATAACCTTGTAGTATGAACAAACCACAGCATACCATTGACTTAATTAAATGACCTCAGAGGGGAAAGGTTATTAGTGGTCTTTAGCATATAAAATCATATCAGACTCAGACAAACGAAAGAATAAATGATGGAAACTGGAAGGGGGGTTTCATTTGTCTGTTTTAGGGCAATATAAGGATTCCCTTCCCCACCCCGATTGCAAGGCAGCTGACAGGTGCCATAAAGACGCAGCATGTTGAGGAAAGACAAAATAAACAGGTAGACACAATGAAGCATAGAGTAACACAGCTCTCCCCTTTCCCTTTCTGTTGTTGCATACTGCTAGTCAACTGTCTGAAAGAAGGCTCCCACGCTTTTCCCTCACTTGTATCAAAGACAAATTCAGAAGTTTGGAAATATTTCCAGTCATCAAAAACAAATATTCTGATGTGGAAACTAAAGATGGTAAATGGTCTGCACTTGATAAGCGCTTTATAAAGTCCCCAGAGACCCCAAAGCGCTTTACACTACAATCAGTCATCCACCATTTCATGCACACATTCACACAAAAATGGTTAACCCTGCTTCTGAATTCCTTCTGCTTAGGTCTGTGTATTAAAAAATTACATTGTAACTGTAAAAATCAGTATGTTACAATCTATTAGCAGTCTATTGAATAATTTCTGCTTTTCTATTAAAACAAAATGTATTAATGTTACGCATTTTTGCTTTAATTTTTTATTCCACAGCATCAAACTGTGGTATTTTTTTCCTTGCCGTTATACATAAGAACCTCATACCACACATAGAATAAATCTAAAAACTGAATGATTGACAGGTTAATAACAATCTTGACTGAATAATTTAGGTTTACTAAGTGCATTATTTGTTTGTATAGATCCGTCTTTCAAATCCATCTACTATGACCACATCAGTATTTCCTTTTACAATGGACATATCAGAAAAGGTCCAGTTGAAAATGAAAATATAATCGTGAACATGTCCAAGCTGTTTTTGTGACACGCCCAGGAGTGGACAGCCTACCAACGTTTCACTAAGAGTGCGTCGACGACTCACAGGAGGTCACAGAAGAACCAAGAACAACATCTAAAGCACTGCAGGCCTAACTTGCCCAGGTTTAGGTCTGTCTTCCTCAATTCCTCAAACAGTAATAAAGATACTGGGCAAAAATGCCATTCATGGGGGGTTACCAAGGTGAAAAGTACTGCTGACCGAAAATATCATAAAGCCTGCCTAACATTTGCCAGAAGACGTACTGACGATCACCAAGACGTTTGGAAAAATATCCTGTGGACTAACGAGACTTAAGTGAAACTTTTTTTAAAAGGTGGGCTTCCCGTTACATTTTCCATAAACCCAACAACAATTCAGAGGAAGAACATCATCCTGGTGGTGGTAGTGCAATGATCAGAGGCCGCTCTGCTGCTGCAGGACCTGGACAACTTGCTGTTACTGATGAAACCAAAAGATCTGAAGCACACCAGTAAGCCCACCTGAAAGCTTTGAAACTAAAAACAACAACAAAAGAAAGGTTTTGGATTGGCCCATTTGAAGTCTAGACTTAAATCTGATTGAGATGCTGTGGCCTGATGATAAATGATCTGATTATGGACGAAAGCCAAAAAATCTTCCACAGTGATGTAAAAGATTCACTGCCAGTGATCATTACCAGTTATGTTCAGGGGGCAATTACTTTTTACACACGGGGGTGGGGGTGTTGGTTTGGAAAGCCCCCCTTCATAAATAAATTAATTTAAAGACTGATATTTGTATTTACACGTTATCTTTGATGTTAAAATCTTAAAACTAAATTTGAATAAGGCTGATGGTTCAAATGCAACAGAGACATGGGCTGTTCTAGACAGGGACCAACAGGGGCAGGGGCCAGTGCCCCTGTTGAACTGGTGCTGGTCCCTGTTATGGCCCCTGAACTGAAGACATATTACTAAATCAGTTTCTTATGATATGTGCTGTCCCTTGGACAAATTTTACTTTTTACCTTTACAGTTTTACTGTAACAATAAATTGAGCTTTTAACGTCAGCCGTATTGACATGAGATCAGTTTTCATTTGCTAGATCAGGGGTCTGCAACCTACAGCTCCAGAGCTGCAAGTGGCTCACTGAATACAGTAAAACGATTTAATATTGCCCTGTTTTTTTTAAATCTTTCTTTACCCACATACACCCCTGTTCCTGAAAGGTTACCTTGAGAGCCGGCAAATCTCAGACCGTATGAACAGATTATTAGAAAAAGCTGAACTCCTTTGCTCTTACCAAAGAAATATCCTGCGACAAAAACGACCCCGAGTGCGAGAGAGCCAACCAGAGCCTCTTTGGAAACGTTGCGATTAGACATGTTTACAGAGACCGACAATATCCACGCAGGATTACACGACACGGCAGCGCAGGCGCTTCCGCGTTGCCTCAGCTCTTTACCGTAAACACTGGCGAAAAAGGCGACGCGCATAGGGTGCAAAAGCGCGCAGCGTTTCGGACACAATGTGCTAATAGGGAATGATGTCCAAGAACAATAATCATAAGAAATTAAAACAGAAAAAAATCTTATGCAACCAAAGGTAAGTAAGGCAGCATTTATCGACTTAAAAGACAGAGGCGTAAAATGCAGGTTAGTCCATTAACATAAAAACAAACTCACCACTTTTAAAAGGAAGCAACACTCCTTTCCTGGGCTGCAGATAACCACTGAGGCAATCTTGCCCAAATGAACCCTGAAAACCTGGCCAGTCATGTGTACACAATGGTGATCATGTGATCCGCTGCAGCTTTTATGATAGGACTGTAAAAAACAAACGCCCCCTCTCTGTAAACAGTTGACACATTTACTGGAAAATGTCAAAGTTCTTTTGAGGTTTAAGTACAGTTCAGCTATTCAGAGTTCAGCACCTTAAGCACACCAGAGATTTGAAAAACTGCTGTTCATTGACAGTTGTATTATGAAAATCTTAAATTTCACAGTATCTCATTATTTATATTAATTTTTCAATATGTTCAGCATTATGCTTCGTGCATAAATTCTATCTGGAACTTCATTTCATGCTGCCAAACAACTCCTATCGTAGACTTAGGTTTGACACACAGCAATCAGCATCTACAACAGCAATGACCTTTCGTGACTTACCGTCCTTGTGGATGGCGTCAGTAAATGATTTTGAATGACTGATTTGAATGTCAAATCACCAGCCTTCTCCATGATTATGAAGGCCATAACAGAACATTTGTTTATCAAAAATCCCTTTTTATTGGCATTAGGTAATATTCTAGTTTACTGAGAAGCCAAAATGCAGGTTTTCAGTAGCTGTAACCCACAATCATCAAAATAAACATAAATAGACAAATATATTACATACAATTAATCTATAGAATGCTTAACTTTTTAAAGTTCAATTTCAGAAATTAATTAAATTTTTTGATGATACTGTCATTTATTGAAATGCATCTGTATCTCAGTGCAGCATGAGATACAGGTGCATCTGTAACCTTTCAACCGAAATTCAATTCAAAAGTCCCAAAATATCCTCTAAAACTATGTGCCCAATAAAGATAAACATGAAGTGAAGATCAAGTTTAACCTCTTTTTTTTCTAATATTCCTTTCTTTATTTATAACAGTACCACACCTAACAGAATTTTGGCAAGATCTTCACTGAAGAACGAATTTATGTTGTTTGTCGCCATGTTGGATTTAGATGTTATACCCTTCAACCACCACAAGGGGGAGTTGTAGTACTGAAAGGCCTTCTACGCGCAACGTCAAAAAATGCTGGTCATGAAGGCAAAAGGCAGGTAAGATACTTATTTATACTGGCAGGCACTAAAACTCAAACAAACTGGACTAGACCTTAAAAACCTCGCGAGAACCTAATGACAGGACAGGCAAAGAAATGGAGAAAATCTGGGGGAACTGGAGATGACGTTAAGATAATGCCTGACATTAGTGATGTGATTAGTAAATGAGAGCAGGTGTGAGCGAAACGAACAGAGTTCTGGACTGTTAAAAACAAAATAAGTTAAAAGCAATAAATTACATCAAGACAAACGGAACCACCAAAAGGGAAAATAATCCACAGCATATCCATCCATCAATTACTACTTCCTAATGAATATAACAGACGTGTTTGTAAACTTTGGTCTATCATTTTCTGTGTATATGTTATGTGCATATATATGTATATATATATATATATATACAACATTAAATAGTTCTTACCACGAAGCCCGTTAAATGTCTCCATGAAAAGAGTTCAATCAGAGCAAAGTGCCGTCCTGCCTTGAAAGTTAAGATCCATCTTCTAAAGCGCGACTGCCCCCATCTGGTTAAATACACGAGCTGAGTTATATTTTAAAAGTCACAGGCATTACTCCTATTAAACAAAACACAATTTCTGCACTTGCTTTATCAGACCAGTTCGGATTAGGTGCATTATGAATATTTCTACATCCTGGATTTATTTAGTTAGTGATATATATTATTCGCTACATTAACTCTAATACAGACACAGTATGATCATATTAAAGTATTTGCAGGTTTTGCCTTAGACATACACACACAAACACACACACACACACACACACACACACACACACACACATATATATATATATATATATATATATATATATATATATATATATATATTAGACCAATATATATATTTACTTTCTTCATGCATTTTTCTTCAGAGAAATATAGATAAAATAATAATATAAATAAAATCAGCTATTTTTTGTAAGACTGATACCCGGTTTACACTGTTTACACGGTATCATCTTTTTAATGATGATCTTATTTTGCATCAGAAACAGACGTCTTGGTTAAACCAAAATAATTTTACGTGCGTATCTATCAGGTTTCTGAATGTTTTTTTTAGGTGCGTGTTGTAGTGGCCATTCAATTCAAACTGAACTATCAGCATTGGGATTCTTAGAATAAATATATTTCAGAATATGTAAATTTCTTCCCTTTCTATTAAGTATCCAATTAGGGTTCCCTGATAAAGAGAAATAATACCTTACGAATGATTTTTCATAATTTTTTTTGAGACTGAAAGAAAATTGATTTTTATTATTTAGAATTAACCAAATTCTAATAAGTAAATACAATTACGTAGCTTACAAACTGCTATATTTAATGATACATCTTTTTGAATGAGAATTTGCTTTATTGGCCAAGTTTGTGCGCACAAATAAGGAATTTGACTTCAGTTTCATGCGCTCACAGCATACATTCATTTAGTATAAAAATATATAAACTTTGGAGGAAATAAAATAAAATAATAATAATAATAATAATAATAATAAATAAAAGAACTGTATGTGCATTTGGGTATGTATGTAAGGCAGGTCAAAACAGAGCAATATGCTTATTACTCAAGCTGTAAGGTGTTAATTGTGAGACATTTAGTGGTAGATTGTCTTCTTCTACACTTGTAATGGCACCATTCACGCAAAAAGGGGCAGTGTTACCGTTGTAATGAAATTTAAGTATGTTTCAACCAGTTAGCTCTGTTGTTGCTTTGTCCACTAGGAGGCGTTTTTCAGATTTCTGGAGTAAAGTTGTTAATCTGAACATTTTGATTAATTTTTTTTCTCCAAAGGCCACCTCATTCACAAACAGTGTATAATTTAATAGAAGACTATTTCCTTATGTATGTTTAAATCACGCCACTCAGGAGACCCTCCATAATTTAGAGCAAATTGGACATACTCAGCCATGGTTATAATGTAAAAGACTCTGTTTGATCCCTGAACATTATGGTTATCACTCAAATGAAGGGAAACCTGGTCATAATTTTATCAATTTAATCTGGATCTGTGTTGATTTCAGCCAAGAAATATTTAATGTTTCACTTGTTCATTGTGGGGATTTAACTCTTTGATTTTTTTCCCTGCTTTCTGATTTGCAGTTTGCAGGCCAGGGATGTGCATTGACAGAGTCCAGACAGCAGGGAAGGATAGCGTAACCCCCCAGGAGAGCTGGGACAACATCTGGACTGGAGAGGTATGAGATTTGCTTCATAATAAACCTCTGGTGTGAGTAAATGCTAAAACGAACACACAATGATGTCCAGGTCTGAGACAGAAGTTAAACTTTTGATGTTATGGATAATGTTTACTAGTGTCCACAGTCTTCTGCAAAGTCTTGCAAGATAAAAAAAAATGTTTTTTTTAATCAGTTTCTGCAATTTGAAAGCTGTAGATAAAAGAAAAGTATTAAGGACCAAAGAAATACAGCTTTACAGGTGCCAGTCTAAAACAGGTATATTAACATCTCATAGACTATTTTTTCTTAATTATGATAGAGACCGTACAGAAAACATCAAAAACACAACATAAGTGTTTCAAGTCTAGCATTTTTTTCTTGTTTTCTTTAAAGGCAGACACATTGCTGTTCTTCTGTTTAATAAAATTCTGATTATACAGTACCTTGCAAAAGTAATCAAATGCTGGTTGAGTTTTTCTTTCATACTTTTTTACAATATAACCACAAACTTCAATGTATTTGTTTGGGATTTTATTTGATAGACCAACCCAAAGTAGTGCATAACTAGGAAGTGAAATAAAAAATAAAATCTATTTTTGTTTTTTTTTCATAAAAAGTTTAATTTGGGGCTATCTCTCTACCAGCTTTGCACATTTATAGATCTCTAGGGACTGACATTTCTGCCTCTTCTTGTTTGCAGTCAGATTGGATGGAAAGCACCTTGAACATTAATTGGCAAGTCTAGCCACATATTCTGAGTTCAAGTTAGGTCGGGACTTCGATTGCACCGTTCTAACACATGAATATGTTTTAATCTAAACAGTTTACCTGTAGCTGTCCTGGTGGAGGGGGAACCTCCACCCCAGTCTCAAGTGTTTTGTAGCCTCTAACTGGTTTTCTTCCTGATCCTCCAATGTTTAGGTTCATCATTTTTCCATCAACTCAGACCAACTTCTGTGTACCAGCTGAAGAAAAGCATTCCCACGGCACGATGCTGCCATCCTATGCTTAGGGTGTTATTTTTTTCTCCACAGTGTTTTGCATGCAGAAGAAAATGTTTGAATTTGGTCTCATCTGAGCAGAACACCTTCTTCCCTCTACATAGCTAGTGATTAACTGCAAATATGACTTGCTTTATTTCAACGCTGTCTTTTTTCTTGCCACTCTTCCATAAAGTCCAGATTTGTGGAGTGCACAATTGATAGTTGTCCTGTCAACAGACTCTTCCACCTGAGCTGTAGATCTTTGCAGCTCCTCCAAAGTTATCATGGACCTCTTGGATGCTAGTTTTATTAATGCTCTGTTTTCCTGGCCTGTCAATATAGGCTGATGCCACACCCATTAGATTTCTATTGATAAAAAAATCATTTTCATTACACTTCACCAACATGCACCACTTTGTGTTGGTCTATTACATAAAATTCTAGTGATGTTTTTAGTTGTTACCAGTCAAATTTACCATTTCAAGGACTATGATTACTGTTGCACGGCACTAGGACTATAATTGCCTGACAAAATGTTTGGCAAAATAATGGCATGCATAATCAAAATACCTCGATTATGTTAAGTAACTGTGTCAAAGCAATGTAACACAGAAGAATTACAGGTAAGTTTCACAGCTGAAGTTGAAAATTTAATGAAAAGTTTGGAACATTAGCCTAAAACGTGTAGAAAATGTTGATGAGACGGTATGTTTTATGATGTCACGTGACAATGTGGTATATATCATGTCCCCTGCCTATGTTTTATAAGCTTGATGAGGCAATATTCTTCTTGTCATGTATTCCATTAAAACTTTATGGCACGCTTTCTACTTGGCATAAGACAGCTCCTCACCATTTTAGTGACAAGCAGTATTAACTGTCCTCATCTTCACCCTTTGTTAAACTTTATTAGTGAGCGAACATGCCCTCACAAACTCGACTGCTGAGCTTTTTCTCCCTGTCAGACAATGAAATGTCATGTATGCCTCTTGTCTCAGCTCTGGAGTTTGACTTTGGCAGCAGTCTCTCTCTTTGACTGACATATGAGCGAGTGATACAGCTCCATCAAAAAGTGCTGCCTGACAGTCTGATATGACAGGCCTCTTCAGACCAAATATTCTTCTTGTTCCTGGCACTACATCATCCTGGCAAGAAGAAGAGTGCTTAAAAATTTGATTTGGCTATTTGATGCACATTTCATAGTGACATTATGGAAATCTTTTTAGAATAAGATTTTATGGTGATGCTAGTTGGTTATTTAGTCTGATTGGCTGGTCGGGTAGAGCCTCCCGTCAGATGATCAACACTCATGTTGCTTATAGCTTACAGTGGCATTTTTTGGGCACATCATTAATAGGACTTTAAACCATAGGGACCTTTCAAACTGTAGCTTTTTAAATCATTTGTGAACCTGCATAGTGGTAGCCAGCTTAGCCATTTCCCAAACAATTCAGGACAGGCAAAAAATTGTGATTGTACTTTAGTAATCTTGTTGGGTCTTTATAAAAAACAAAATTACCTGTGTTGGTCTCACCTATACGCTGAGGTGCATAAGCATAAGCATTTTTTTTGGGTGATTATAGTCACATATGACTATATATCATGCTTTTAAAGCCTTCCTTTTCACCCTTAAATCATTCAGCTGTGATCTATATAAGGTGAAACTGCAATGCTTTGGTCTGAATTCCTTTTTATTGTAGCTCCACAGGCCCCTCTTTTAGCCCTGTTCTGAGGTCCGTCTGAGAGCAACTGGTTTTGGTGCGGTCTCTTTAAATGCTTTTGAGGCACTTCACACCCGCCCCCCTCCAGGTTGAGAGCGTTCCACCCCACCCTGTTCCGTTTTTGTAGTTTGATAACAGAGATACAATTATCCAGCCGCGCAGAAACGTTTTATTCCCAAATTCATTAAAAGATGTCAACAACGGAAGACTTGTCCATCCCGCCTTACATGTCTGATCCAGAGTCTCACCCAGAGCAAGAGGATAATGAAGACGACGAACTTGCAGAACTGTGCCTTGCATCGCAATGGTGTGTCATATATTATATGTATATTTGTGTGTATATTTACACCCTCTCCATCCAAATCAAGCAACTAAATTATGGAGCGTAGTTTACACTTCGAAGAGGTTCTAATGCTGGGGGACGGTGTATTATATTGTGTAGGTTAATATACCCAACAGTCATAGATTTAGACTTATCCACTTGCAACTTCGGCCTACTTGAGATTGGACTACAAAATCGCAGTAAAAAATAAAAATGGCGGATTCGCGAAATTGGTTAGCCCGAAATCCTTGACCTTGTTTACCTCTTCCGCAGCAAATACTGTAACGTAACAGTTCAAAAAACGTAATAGGAAAAAGAGAAAACTGGATGAATTGAAACACATGACCCATCATGATATAAAGATATCTACGCAGCACCTGGAGAGACTAAATTCAACTTTTCTGCACTCCTATACACTCCAAGTACAGAACGAAATGTGTACATTATATGTCTCCTTTAACATCAAGTCATTTGTAACTCAAATCAACCTTATTACTTCCAGTGCTGCTATAGGATTGATTGTGCTTGCAACATCCAGTAAGGTACTCCACATTACCTTAAAGAGGTTTGTTTTGGTGCCTTATTATATATATTGTGAGTTGTATTTTTTAAGTAACTGCTAAATTTCTCCTTTTGTCTGGTTTGATAATCACATGCATGAAGACATGACCCTGCAAACGTCTGGTATATGCAGACATGACAACTGTTGCATTGCATTATAACATTAATCATGATTCTATATACTGTCAGTCATTCAAGGGATTATGTAACAGGGCTGTTTTCCTGTTTATTGAAGGCTTTTTCAGTTCTGGTCATGGGTTTGGAGTACCAGGCTTATAAATTGTATTCAGAACAATCATACCTACAGGGTTGTTAAGGTTATAAGTTAGTGACTCAAACCTCTATTCTGTCCATTGTTTGTCACATGTGAAACACTTTCTAATTCTTTCTAATTCTAATTTGCTCAGTGAAAGACCATTTGTTTACAAGCAAGAATGCTGGTCCGGAAGTCACAACCACACATCATGCAAAGCATCATGGGTTATAGAGTTCCTTTGCATTGAAATAGCTTTTACTCTTCACAAATTTGCCCTGGCAGCCTATGACTTATGGAGTTAAACTAACATCAAAGGGAGCTTTAAACCTGTATTTTCTAACTTTCTGTAGCAGCTAGCTGTGCTGCCGTGATGATGCTAGCTTTTACCTAAGGAGAAACAAGTGCAGATTTAGTTTTGGCTGTGCTATCTGTTTCCGTCTGCTTCTGCAACAGTGTTACAGCTAACAACTATTTTGTTAAAATCTCAGCTTATTAAAACAAATACGATTGTCTGTGCTTTTGTTTTTGTCTTTCTGTCACTATGAGGGCACCAACCATTTTCCGCTCTGGTGTGTTTAATTTCTGTTAGAAAAAAATAACTATAATACGCGTAAAGCTACAACATTTAATGGTTAAAGCTTACCAACCCAGATCTCAAAATCCAATATGGCCACTGAAAGAATAAAACCTGAAACTTGCCACATGGACTATTTATTTGCATGTTTAATGGCTTGTTTTTCTTTATATATATGCACAGTTGCACATATAGTACTCTTCATGATCTGTTTCTAAACATATTCGTTAAGTGTTTGAATACATAATCTATGGAAACTATTATATTTTAGCTTGTATTATTAATAGTAGTTAGCCTGGTTGCTGAGAACATCAGTGTGCAAACATTTGCAAATCTCCCACTGCTTTTCCAACTTGAAACTGGAACACCATTAATTGTTAAATATTGCATCATTCTGAGATACAGGTTCTGAGTTATGATTCAGTAAACTGAACCCTCCAGCCCGTCTGTGTTCTGCAGGTTATAGGAGAATCAAACGGGAGAAACAGCTAGTGATACACCAGACTTAGTTGAATAGTTGAACAAGATTACTGTGATTGGGTTTGGTTATAAGACAAGTTTACTGGGAAAAAAATACATATATATAATATTTTTTACCATTTAAAAAAATAAACTCTGATAACAAAACCAAGAAATTTAAACAAGTTTAAATAAATCACAAAGTAACAAATTTAAATATAAATACATTGTTTATCTGAACAAGAAGTGTAAAACACTTCATTATTTCATTGGTAGAATGATGTCACTTCACACTACATGAAATTAATTGCACAGAATATTTAATTTGAATGATATTACATTTATTATGTAGAGCTGGAGATTCAATTTACACACAGTTCGGTGGTAATTGAATCGTATGTAAATTGAATCTCCAGCTCTACATAATTAGACTCTTATGAAAATAATATTCTGTAAACCAAATTTCATGTTTTTGTCAATTATTAATGTTTTTTTAAAATATTTTCGATCATTAGCAGGAAAATCTGTTCAATGAGTATTATTATGCATGTGTGGTCATCACATGGGCGTGTTAATCTTCATCATTGTAATTTGCCTACATACAACCCTAACATTTAGATCGTAAAATGTATAAACCTTAATGATTCATGGCAACCATTTACATAATTTATAATTAAATCACAACCTGATGACCTGGAATTTATTAGTAGTGAAAGTGAATGTGCCATGGTTGTAATATACTAATTAATTTCTTCAGTTATCATTGGCACATTGCTCGCTTGGCTGGGGTCTGGTTCTGGGGCAGGAATAATACATTGCAGCAACAAATTATCTGTGCATTTAAGTGGGAATGTCCTGGAGTGATAGCCACAATATGCATTTGCCTTAAGAGCTTAATAAGGGAATTGGTTTTATGAGAGTTGTCACATGTTCTGTCTAATCATTATGAGCACTGTGTAGATGGGGCAAATGCATTTTCATCCTCTGGCTTCAGAACAAGGCTGGGAGCCATCTTTAATGGTGTTATACACATTTCCCACAGTCATCCTCAAGCCACACATGCTCTCTCTGGCACACTATATCCTGTAAATAAGTTAAAGAAAAAGCAGCCTGACAAAATAGATTTTTACATATAAAGTTTAGATGTCTTTTACCTATTATCAAATAGTCTCTATTGATAAAATGTTTACAATATCAGTGGTCCTGATTTATTTTCAGTTATAATGCTTTTTAGGTATGTTGTATGATCATGTCAAATTATTCTATTAAGACTTTAGTGTGTTGTGTATATAAAAAAATAACAAATAAAACAAATAAATCGATTCTAATTGGAGTTTATGGAATGTGAAATATTTTTCCAATACTTTTAATGTAATATAAATTTAGAGGTTAAAACAGAAATATACAGGATTTATAACTTTCATGTATATTTACTCACCATTGTCTTATTGTGCAGGGCAATTAGTTAACTGTATTTGCATTAATACAAGAAAAGAAAGTACAAACCAGTTGAAGAACAACCTTTACATTTTTGAGCTTTTGATAGTCAGTGTGATACTTAGCATATGATCAGACTGTACAGTACCCACAGTGTGTTAAAAATAACATAATGTATTTTATTTTACATGTAATTTGTAAACTGCTTTTGCTGTCAAAAAACAGAACCAGATGACCATTGTTTCATTCAACATACTGCCTTGATTTTATTTTATTTAATTTTCACTTTTAATTTATATGCATTTTAATTCTTTGAATAGTTTTCTTGCCGATTTTATATGTCCTGATATGATTATTCACTTTTTAACAATGTCAATTGCACAAAATTACCCATAGCATATTAACATTAATTGATCATTTGTGTTTTTTTTTTCTTAAATAGTTTGTAATTAAACTAAAAATCCAAAAATTTCTGTGTTGCCTGACAGTAGCTGACCAGGACCAGTCACCACTAGACTATTCCTTTCAACCTGCAATGCCTGTCTTGGTTTTATTTCACTGAATTATTAACTTTTTTATTCTGTATTTTACTTTCATGTTTTGTTTGGAATCTTTGTTTATTTGGTTATTTTTTGTTGCGTAGATATTTATTTAGTTATTAATTTGTTGGAGTTTCGTTGTTCATTACCAGATTTTTCAGTGTACCAGTAAATCAGTGACGTTTTTTCCTCGGAAATGTTACAATGTATTTTTCGCATTAACCTCAAAGCCCTTCTAGAAGCAATTGTTTTTGCCTTTAATGTACCGCTCTTATCATGGACATGAGGCTGGCTCTGCAGGAGCTATTTGCAGTTTTGAAGAACTGAATCTTTGAGTTTGAGAAACTGCTTCCTTTAGCCATTAGTAAATTTGCTAAAACTGTGATAAACAGTCCTCCCATCCTAAAGCCCTGAGCACAATAAGCAATCTAAAACCAAATAAAGGTAAAGACCCATTTTATTAGAGTTGGTTATAAGCTTATAAGCTTTGCTACATGTAAATCTTTTACGAAAACAAAAAGGTCAGGTTATTTTCTCCCCTCCTCTCATGAGCTTGTTGTATTCTTGATTCAGACAATTAATTCAGAAGCGAATAGGCATTAACTCTTTCTCCAGCATTGGACAAACAAAGGGGTCCCCTTTACTAATTCTCCCAGAGGCTTTACCACCATCTATTGATCTGCTGTCACCCAATTTTGCTGTGACTTATGCCCTGCTTAATTCCCATTACTGTGCACACTGAAGCCTTATCAGGGAAAACAACAGGCTTGTTGTTACTGAGGGTAAAAATATAAGCAGGCCTGTGACAGTGCAAGCGCAAACTCATGACTTCAGCTCTGCAAGCCCTCTTGGTGACCTCTGCACTCATGTAGGCCTCCTTTAAACCCGGTGCCAGAACGCTAAGCTCATTCTGGATTGTTTGCAGATGAATCAGAAAATTGGATCTTGCTCATTTCATAAAGAAGAGCCCCAAAAGAAACCACTTGGTCTGCTCTTTAGCCATAAAGCTGTCCCTCTGATGTGTCTGAAGCAATGATGCTCCTCAATTCCTGCATGCCCCTTCTCCTGCTCCTCAACCATAGCTGCTATCTCCTTCTTTCAATTATGTTTCTCTGCTCTTTGATACAGAGAATAATAAAGCAATAAATCGCGAATCCGGCAGAAGGTATGGACATTCTGTCTCTGAGCCGCAGTTGAAACTGCCATAAACCACACACAAAGTCACAGATAAGGATTTACAGTTATTTAACATCATCCTTGCTCACTAAATCACACTGATAAGAGAATTAAGTGATAGCTATAGGTCCTTCGTCCTCTTGCCATGGATTTTCCTTTTCCTTTTCTTCTTAACCAAGAGGCAGAGTGCTGTATTTTATCGAGCACCTTACTTGCTGTGAGCTCAAAAGTGGAAACCAAACTATCTGGTTTATTTTATTGAGATGCGGAAGCTGCAATGAATTAATTTAGCGAAAAAGTAGCCTTCTTGTTTAATCTCAATCTGTAATATCAATGTTTCAAATGTAAAACCCCTGAATATAGTTCCTTGCAAAAGTATGCACACATCTTAATTTTTTTTTTTTTACATTTGTCAAGTTTACAAACACAAACTTCAGTGGGTTTTATTAGGATTTTTTGTGATAGACCAAGACAAAGCAGTGCATAATAGGGTAAATTACTTTTGGTTTTTAAACTTATTATACAAATAAAAATCAAAGTGTGGTGTGCATTTGTATTCAGCCTCCATGAGTCAATACATTGTAGAACCACCTCTAAAGTTTATTTTCAGCTGCAGACTTTCAGGGTAAGTCTCTACCAGCAGTTTTCATCCTGCTGGAAAGTGAACCTCCACTCTTTCTCAAGTTCTCTGCAGCATTTAAACAATGCTTTTATGATCAGATTAAAATGTTATTGTATTAAAAAAACAAAAATAATCGGATTGTACCGTTTATATGGACATAAGTAATCGGAATAAAATGGCCGATTGGACTATAAATGTGTCACGTAAACTTGCCAATCGGAATATTCTGTTAGCATCTAGCCAGAGCGACTAGCCATTTAAGGCGGAAATACATCACGTTGACGCAGGATGCACATGCACACTCAGGTCAGTTTGCCTCATTCAGAATAACTTGATCCTGTCAAGCGTTTACACGCATGCTGATTGGATTGTCAATTGGCATAAACCACCCCTCTCAATTGGATTACAATTTTATTCTGATCCTGCCGAATCCGATCAGAATATTCCGACAGACACTTACATGACACATTTTTGGTCCGATCGGCCGTTTATTCCGATTACTTATGTCCATGTAAAAGTTTTCTTCCAGGATTGTCCCGAGTTTAGCTCCATCTATCTTCTCATCAACTCCGATGAGCTTCTCTACCCATGTTGAAGAAAAACACTCCCACAACATGATGCTGCCACCACCATGTTTCATGGTGAAGATTGTGTTTTCAGAGTGATGTGCATTGTTAATTATACACCACATATTGGGTTTTGCAGGACTTCTTATGGCTTTGTTTCAACAATGGCTTTCTTCTTGCTACTCTTCTGTTAAAGGAAGGCCATCGCTCTGAAGTGCATGACTAATATTTGTCCTGTTAACAGAATTCTTCCACCTGATTTCTGCAGCTCCTCCAGAGTCCCCCTCTTGGCTGCTTTCGTGATTAATGCTGTCCTTATTCGGCCCAATAGTTTAAGAAGACGAGCCCGTCTTGATAGGTTTCGTTGTCCCGCACTCTTTCCATTTTCAGATGATTGACTGAACACTTCTCGGTAAAATGTTCATAGCTTGGGATACTGTTTTATAACCCAACTCTCCTTTAAACATATCCATAAATTCTCTGTGTTACATCACATGAGCTGTACTTTTAGACCGTTCTATCCTTATCCTACAGTGAGGCTTTTATTGAACTGAAATTATGTTTCCTTTTTAAACTCCTTTGACAAAACACATGACTTGATTTGCTGGCAAATACCATTAACTGTTTATAACAGTCAATGGTATTTTGTATCAAATGAAGCAAAAAAAGTCCCACTTAAAGAAGCCTTTGTTCCTCCAAAAGTATGAGTACATTTCCCTCTTAGCGCATAATGTCCCAGTTTGAACAAAGGCGTGTTTAGCCTAGCGGAGGTTAGTCACTCATTTCAGCGTGAAAACACTTATGTCAGTGCGACAGAGAGACGGAAAAGCTGCGACCGTTCAGCTTTAATGATTCAGTTGCTGTTTAGCTTCGAGTTCACGACCCTAGAGCTGTGATAAATGTCAAGCGCAACAATATGCCACTAACTAGACATGCTGCTGCCAGCCAATCATCTTGTTATTGACTGGAAATGCAGTAATGTGACTCTAACTGCTGCGTTACAATGGAGTTATGTGTGCAACCATGTGGGCCAGTTATTCAGCTGGCTTCAGTCACGTTCATTTGGCTCAGAGCATTGGGCATTCCTGCTCCGGATCAAACAAAAGCCATCAGGGCAGTTGAGGTCTAGGTATACCCGCTCTTTTTAACGTTTGCTCTGCATGTATTTTTTGGGGGGTGACTGTGGCTGAAAGGGAATAGTTGTCATCTTACATTCAGAAAGTTGTAGTTTTGTTTCCAGCTTCCTCTGCCGTATGTCAGTGTGCAACGTGGCAAGGAACTAATATTTTATAAATTTCCTTCTTTTGGTAAAATAACTTTTATTTTTATTTTATATAAGAAAACACATTGACAGACTCTATGAAAAGCTTATTAAGTCTCTTAGTTAAAATTTAGTTTGAATTTGATTTCCTGTATTACATGGCGAAAGCTCTCCCCCCTAGTCTGATGTCATTATCTTAGAATCGATTCTTTAAAATTCAGTCAGTCAGTCATTTTCTACCGCTTATTCCATAGTGGGTCGCGGGGAAGCTGGTGCCTATCTACAGCAGTCTATGGGCGAGAGGTGGGGTACACCCTGGACAGGTTGCCAGCCCATTGCAGGGCAACACACAAACAACCATGCACACACTCATTCACACACCTAAGGGCAATTTAGAGAGACCAATTAACCTAACAGGCACGTCTTTGGACCATGGGAAGAAGCCGGAGTACCCGGTGAGAACCCACGCATGCACGGGGAGAACATGCAAACTCCATGAAGAAAGACTCCCGGCCGGGAATCAAACCCAGGACCTTCTTGCTGCAAGGCAACAGTGCTACCAACTGCGCCACCGTGCAGCCCTTCTTTAAAATTCATTTTAACAAATGTGTTAATTATTTCCATTGCAAAAATTCTCTAGTTTGTCATCATTTTCAGATGACAAACTCCCAAATGAAGGAGATTAAGGAACTCTTCAGGGTGTCTTCTGAACTTTGCTGCCATTGTTAATAAAGGATATTACCATGTGAATGCCTTCAGGACTTGGACAACTTGCTTCTTTAAGCATTTCTCTGGGAGGCATAAAAGTGTATTTACAGTCACCAGGGGCAGGTATAAAGAAAGATTGGCAAACATGAACCTCAAGTCCTCTCCTGGGTCCCATCCGGCCATGCTCGGCTCAACTGTTGTACATCATTGGTTGAAATAACAGCGGCACAGTGGTAAAACGGTCTGTTTCCTATTCTCTTCAAAAACCTATTATTGGAAATAATGCTTTTCCTTCCTACCTGTTTTTGACTCTTTAATGAACTCCATATGTCTTGTTCAATGCAGTGTTCCCCGTTTAGATTCATCGTTTTGTGTGGATTTCTCAGCACTAAGACTAGAGGCTGCAGAGGATTCTATTTCAGCTAAGCTGATGTAGAATTGATTTCTGTTCTGAATATATGAATCACAGGGGTCATTACCGAGCTGGGCTCAGCTCTTTTCATTTAATTGAGCTGCTTCAATGCAAAGGCAGCTAGGAACTATCTATCAACACTGTACCTCTACGGTCCTGGAAAACAGCAACATGTGAAGTATGGCCTCATTTACCTGACAGATGCAGAACATCGATCCTTTGTGGTGAAAATAGTCGACAACTCAGCCTTTTAATAATTCAGACGCATGTGGAGGGGTAATAAATTGACTTCTAAGTGGAGAGACAGATCCTTCTTACTTCAATGGGTACATTTAGAAATATACTGTGTACTTTAAAAATGCCAGGATTCATTTATGCTTCCAAAACTCTTTTAATTGCTAGGTTTATAACAGATTACAGGCGGTGGCCATGACTCAAACATTCGTGACGCACACATGGGCAGTATTGACTTCTTGAATGCGAAGACATTAATGCAGATAACAGCCATTCGAATCCTCGTTAGTCACCAGTAATCCGGAAACATGGACGATATATTAAGACTGGTGTTCACAGCCAGTCATTAAAGAAGGAATAAAAGACAAAATAAATCCAGGCCTGGAAAGCCTGCAATTAATCATGTTGGCCTCCGCTCGCTGGCTTCTTAAACCGTTTTTATTGAGTCGTTCATGCTGGTTTCTCTTATTATCCATTTATTCTAAATAATGCCTCCCTTCATGCTCAGGCTGCTATGCTCACATGGTACACAAAACTCTGACATATTTTCTGTCTTATCCTGCCATGTTAGGTGCATTAGTAAAAAAAAGTGATTAGGATAATAAAAGTGTTTAATATACAGTATTTTCGATTATTTTTTAAATAACGATTATAATAAATTTGCTGCATATTATTTAATTATAGCAATTTTTATAACATTTTATTTGCAAAGAACTGGTGTTTTCTTCAAGTAAATGATTTCCATGCAAAAATATTTGTATAACAAACTTTAATATTTTTAATATCCCTGCAGAGCCCCCCAAAAAGTGAACTGAAACATGTGAGCAAAAATGAAATCTTTCAACCTTATATGGGTCTCAGTTTCTTCAACCTGAGGCAAAACACCAAAAATGCTTGCTTGTTACCTGTGTTTGTGGCAAAAAATAGAAGGAAAATGTGTTAAAGGTAGAAAATTTGTCCTGAGACCAAAACTGAACTTTTTGCCCTACATTTGAAATGTGATATGGGTGGAAGAAAAGTAACACTACACAGTTACCTAAACACACCATTCCATTGTGACACATGGTTCTGGCAGTATCATGCTGTGGGGATGCTTATCTTCAGCATGGATCAGAGAAGCTAATGGGAAGATGGATGGAGCTTAATACAGGGCAAGTCTGGAAGAAAACCTGTTGGAGGCTGCAAAAGCACTGAGATTGGGGTGAAGGTTTACCTTCCAGTTGGACAACAACCCTAAACACACAACCAGAGCAAAAATAGAATGGTTAGATCCAAGTATCTGTTAAAATGGGCCAGTTAAATTCCAGACCCAAATCCAACTAAGAATCTGTGGCAAAACTAACATTAGTTTTTACAGACACTGTCCATCCAATCTGACTGAGCTGATTATGACTGTAACTTGGCCAAAATGTGACAAAGTTCAAAGGGTATGAATACTTTAGGATTGCACTGATGTGTATTGTGATTTTTTGTTCTCTCTATACATTCCACCACTGTAATCATCATGCAGAAAAACACTAGAAGACTTCAAAAGTAAAATCTTAAGTACATTTAATTTCTGTATATTTTAAAGCCCATATTGGTAAAGAAATGTTCAGCTGCTACTTCACAAGGCAAACCTGCCTCTTCTGTTTCTCCTCAGGCATTAGCGAAAATACAATGTATATTTAGTAATGAAGATTTGAGGGTTCTCGGCAGCGTCTAGAGACATTCTCACTTTGTTGAAAAAGGCGGAGGCATATCAAGTGTCTTGCACAACACCAGTCCTCGCACCTGACAACATGGATTCTGTAGGGAGTTAATGCTGTCACAATAAATCAGTAACAGCCAGGATACAGTATAATCATCCTGGTGTCCTGTTTCGCTCAGTTTCTGCTGAGTGATGCGCTACACATACACCGCTGTACCCACAGTGGTTGATGGTTAACTGGAGAGAAATAATCCATGGGAGACTGAACACAAAGAGCTGTTGATGGTTTATAATGCAAGTCATTTATTGTAAGCTGTGGTGTTCTGTGCTGCCAGTAGGTTGCTTATTTCTTAAACCTCCTTTGCTTTTATTGTCAATGGGGTGCCTTTGAAAGAATATCCATCTTGATGGCCTGTGTTATATCTTACAGTGTAGCCCATACCTAACAGTTTAGCCAATAAACACGAGACAAGGTTGTACACTTCACAACTCGGGCCTTTATGGAAGAGTGGAAGAAAGAAAGCCATTAGAAGTAATAGCATAAGCCAAGTAGGGGACATAGTGAAGAAAGATACTCTGATGATGATAAAACCAAAATTAAACTTGTTGGTCTATGTGCAAAATATTTTGAGTGGTGGAAAACCAACACTGCATATTAGCCTGAACATATAGTATCAACATCATGGTGAAACATAGTGGTAGAGAATCATGCTGTGGGAATGTTTTTCTTTAGCAGGTACAGAGCAGCTGGTCAGAGTAGATTTGAAGATGGATGGAGCTAAATACAAGGCGATTCTGGAGAAAAACTTGATTTTAATAAAGGCACAACCTCATCAGAATGCATGCCTTCAGGTGCTGTAGAAGCCTGTTAATTGCCGATTTATTTTAGTTAGGTGTGGTGCTGCAGCAGGGGAACACCTAACGCATGCAGGACAGTAGGCCAGTGTTAGGAAATTCTGATGTAAGGCATACAGCAAGCCCACAGAAAAAGGTACACAATGCTACATGCAAAATACAACGTGTGGTGGAAAACTAACAATGCACATGTCTCTGCACACATTCTTCGTGGTGAAACATGGTGGTGGCTGCATCATGCTGTGGAGATTATTTTCTTCAGCAAGGAGAGGAAATGTGGTCAGATTTGATTTGAAGATGGATGGAACTAAATTCAGGATAATCCTGGAACAAAGCCTGTCAGAAACAAACAAAGACCTGCTGATGGTTTATTATGCATGTCATATATTGTACACAATGATATTCTGTGATGCCAATAGTTCACCTGTTTTCTCTCTTCTCTCTCTCTCTCTATTTTGCTTTCTTTGTGAATGGGCTGCCTTTGAAGGAAAATCCGCCTTGATGGCCTGTTTTATATCTTACCACGTCTCCCATACCTAATAGTCTCGGCGTTAAAAACGAGACATGGTTTGAAAGCAAAGTGCTCTGCTCCATGTAGGAAAGGCTTCATACTTCAGAATCAAAGAAAATTAAGCTATACAAACTATCAGCTTTTATCCCAGCACCTTTTCTAACATAGAAATGACTCATAATATGTCTAATTCTCACAAATTACCCAAAACAGCCGTCTTGTTTCAGGGCTGTTTAATCTGCGTCTGGAGTATTTGCTGCCGCTTCATGTTGCAAACACTCCTCTCACTCTGGCACTTCATTGTCTTTTGATGGACCATAAAAGGCTCGGTTTGATGGATGATAACTCGGGGCGTCTCTCTTTGTTGTGGGGTTGTGACGACGGAGTGTGTGTGAGATGTGAGGAAAAGATGTGGTGTGAATGGGAGATGTCATTGATGTCGTGCGCTGACACCGAGGGCCCTGAGCGCAAGCTTTGATCTCTGGCAATGACTGAAAAGCAAACACAAATAAAAGATTTCAGCTTTTTTCACTTTCAGAGAGAAAGTTTAACTGATTTTCTTTGTGGTTGGCAGCTGATTTTTTTCAGAAAAAGTCTGCTATCTCCAATATATGATTTATCAAGACAAAAAATGGCTTATTCTACTGCCCTCTGATCCACTCCAATCAATAAATTCTGCTCTCTAAAGGCTGACCTCACAACATCTGTCCGCCTAACATATCTGCTGTGAGATTAAGCCAACTGTTTTTCAGCTGTACAGCATGAAAAGCAGTCCATGCAGCTGAATAACATGAGTCACACTCTGCTTTAATAAAAACGCAAATATTGGCTTGGCATTCGGGGGAGCTGGGCACAAAAAGAACACACAACTGACAGCAGATTTCATCAGGGAATCTGTGTTTAGGCAAAGACTCCTGAAATAAATGCACTACACAGTATATAAATCATTGTTATTAAAAACCACAGCTCACTTTGCAGCTCAGTATATTGCAGCCACTCCTTCCTATGGAGCTTTTCATGCCCACATGAAGTTCTTTGTTGCGCTTCTTTGATGTTTACTAAACCACCTAAGCGTTTTGCGTTTTGTAACACATTACAAATGAAACCTTTTAAATGGCTAATTGTGCCAGTATATTTGCCTTGCAAATGTTTATAGGTGTAGGATTTGCTTTATAAATTACATTGATTAGATGTTTCTTGAAAGAATCCCCGGGGAGTCGCAGTTTGAGCGAGGTAATTGCATTGACTCATAATAAATAAGACTTGTAATTTGAGATATGCTGATTAAATATTTGGCAATTGACCGAGGATTAAAGACTTTCTCTGGAGGAAAACAATTAAATTACTATACAGTCAGTATGAGGGTTTTACTGTACAGTAAAAAAGTTAATTGTATCACATCATTTGTTTAAGTACAAGTGATTCAAATCAGATTTCCATATGGCCTAAACTTTTTGTCTTGTGGGTCAAAATGATCATGTTGGAAGAATTTGAGGGTAAAAAAAATCTGTATACTTATTAAAAATGCAAAAGAAAATGCATTGTGTTTTTTTGTTTTGCTAAAAATAAACTAAACATGTAATATTTTCATGAAATGAGCAAAGAAGTCTGATTGTTGAAGAAATGGGTTTATTTAAAAAAAAAACATACAGATTCCAAAATTACCTAAACTTTGCTTAATGAACATATTTTGTGTTAAACCAAGAATTTTCCATTTCAAGAAGATTTGAATTTGTCTGTTAAAAATATGTTTATGAAAAAATGTAAAAGTGTCCATCTGCATCAACTACATGTGCTATTGGGCCAAATTTCTATAATTCTTGAACTGTGGTCAGGGGCCGCTCAAAATCATTCCAAGGGCCAAACAGGGCTCCCAGGCTATGCTTTGGACACCTCTGACTCAGCCCCATTAAAACATGCACAAAAGGTTTTTTCGCTTTTTTACAGTGCCTTGTAAAAGTATGCATACACCTTTAGCCTTTTTTGTATTAAAACTTTTAACTTCAATATAATGTGGTTTTTAAATGTATTATTAAATTTATTTCGCAAATATGAAAGTGTAGTGTGTATTTGTATTCACCCACATGAGTCAGTTGCACTTGCAAGCCTTTTGGGTATGCCTCTACCTGTTTTGCAGCTAGAGAGCAGGTTTTAGTCCAGGATTGCCCTGTATTTAGTGCCATCCTTCCTTCCATCAACTTTGACCAGCTTCCCTGTCCCTACTGAAAGAACACTTCCCCAGTTCATGAAGTTGCCACCACTAGGCTTTATGAAGGGGATGGTGTCTTCCGGGGGTCAGTTTTCTTTCACACATAGCATTTTGCAATGCTCATTTTTGCTCCCATCTGAGACCAGATGGGTCCAAGAAAAATGAAGTATTTTTCTTGCTACTCTTCTTTAAAGGCTAGATGTGTGGAGTGCAAGACCTGAGCTGCAGATGATGTAGATGCTTGCTTCTTTGATCAATGCTTTCAATGCCAAGCCTGACAGTTTAGGTAGACGGTCGTCTCTTAGTAGCTTTGCACTAGTGTAATACTTTTTCAGTTTTCAGATGATGGATGAAGTGCTCTTTGAGATGTTCAGAGCTGTTGTGATACTGTTTTATAACCTAACCATGCTTTAAGATTCTGTACAACTTTATCCCTGACTTTATTCCTTGATCTTTATGATGCTGTTTGTTCAATGATGTCCACTAACAAACCACTGAGGTCTTTTACAGAACAGCTGCATTTCTACTGAGATGAAATTACACATCAATGGAGACTGTTTACTAATTTATCTTTTGGTGGAAGTTGGTTGTAATAGACCTTTTTTAGGGCTATTAAAGTATTAATGGTAATGGTGTGCGAATACAAATGCACACCACACTTAGCAAAATTTAGCAAATCATGTACTTTTGTTCCTTTCATTTTACAATTATGCACTACTTGTGTTTGGTTATCACACATCCCAAAAAATATACTGACGTTTGTAGTTGAGAAATGTGATAAAGTTATCAGGGTCTGACTTAAAGGTCAGTCCTGATGAAACCTAAAGCGAACATCAATGCATGAGCTAAACGAAAAGCAGAAATACATTTAATACCAGTTGTGTTTACATCATGGGCTTTGGATACAAATATCACAAATTGTTTATGTTAGAAGGTTTTATCACTGAAGAAATATTATATATCCGTATATGCCTAAATATTAACCAGGTGCTGGCAGTGAAGGACATGCACACATTCTTAGATTTCATACTAAGAAGTACCATCATGGACATACATGCATGAAGCAAAGGATAACTATGCAGCATCATATTTAAAGTTTTATCTAAATTACACAATTGTTCCTTTTTTGATTGAATGTATGAATGTTACATGAGTTTAAGCTGAGAGATGCATAACCTCAGCTGTTACTTCTGGTCTGTTCTACAATAAACCTTAGTGAGATATTCCCAATCCCCAGCAGCATAGAAATTGAAAATAATAGCATTAATAATATAATACACCAAAATGGATTTATCTTCCCATGTAATCTGGGTTGTGAGGGGTCCTCTCTGATGTTAACTGCCTTCTTTACAGAGGTGGCTTGGGTAGAGGTCTTTCAAGTTTGTGAGGGGGAGCCAAGGATCCACTGTGCAGTCTTGATAATTCTCTGCACCTTTCTATAGTGCAGCCGTTATAGTTTTTCAGATGGTCTCCTTTGACTGTATTGCATTTTAGGAAATATAGGCACCATTAAGCTTTATATGATGAGGTGCATGGCATTTATGCTCCAGCCCAGGTCTTCTGATATGTGTATTTCAAATAATTTGAAGCTGCTGACATGTTCCACCTTTTCTCTGTTCGTGGTCAAGTCACTCTTATGATTATGTTTTGTTTTTCAGAGGTCAGCGATCATTTCTTTTGCTTTCTTCATGATGAAGTTCAGGCCGTTGCTTTTGCAGCATGTGGAGAATGACAGGACTTTCTCCCTAATTGCTGCTCATTGTTGCTGAAGATCAGGTCCATGATGGTTGTGTCATCTTAAAATGTAATAATGCTGTTTTAGGTGTGGGTTTAGGGATACGGTTGTTGAAATAATTGAAGTTTCAGCATAATTGATACTAAAAATATTCATTTTTAAGATATTCTTTGTTTTCATCTCCCTAAGTTGGTATAACATTTTGCACAGCAGCGCTGCAGTTACAGAGGTGCTCAGTCCCTCCCCTACTTTGCAACAACTGACCTGAACAGTGGAAGTATTGGAGGTACTTTGCCAATAATGCCAAAACACAAGTCAGAAACCTTTTATGCAAGCCGTGCTTAACAGTGGTAGCTACACAGCCAAGTAGTGTCAAAGTTTGGGTGAATCATCTTAAAGACCGATGCTCTCATGTGAAGTATCAAACATGCCAAATGATACAAGATAACTTTCACCATTTAATTATCAGCAACTTACAGACCATTTACTACTCTGTTTAGGAGTACGGCAGGTAACAGCAATGGCTTGTAATAAAACCTATACAGTTCATATCAGTTTTTGGAAGAAAGTGTTAATTTAACAAAAATTTGTTCTAATATATTTTATTTCTCTTTTTTGAAACCTGGCTAGTTGACTACAGATTATTTAATAACCATGGCAATCTACATTGCCAACTCTGGTGGACCATCAAAGGAAATATGATGTAAAAATCAGTAGAAGCTTGAAAATGTAATAGTACTATTAATCATAATATTTGCATTGAGACCATATGTTTGCAGATAAACCAGATGTTGATATAATGTTGGGAACCAGGTTACTAATTGCTTGTTCAACAACTGATTCCACGGTACATACTTCATTGTAGATATTCACATTTCTACCGAGTTATCATGTCTACTGTTTTGGTGCATAGGTTAATCTTTCTTATCTAAATGAATACTCACTTGATTATGCCATCTTGGTTTTGCACTAATAAGGACAACAGAAAAATATTGTTAATATTAATATTTTGATAGTGTTAAAATAGTATAGGGTATTGAGTATTTTTTAGGTATTGATTTTGACTTTTAATATCATGACAACCCTAATTGTGTTGCAGTACTGGGTGTACAAGGCAAAGAGAATTGTTCTAAGGACATAACCTTGGGGAGCACCACTGCTCCCAACTATGGTATGTTTAGTTTATCAGCTTGCTCTTTTGGATTGGAATTGGGAAAAAAAATGCATATCTTAGTAGCCTAATGCAGTATTTTCTATAAACTGAAAAGTATGAGTCAGTGTTACATTTTTTAAACATTGAAATATAGCAGTGCTCATTATGTCCCCTCTGAAATTTGCCATTGCTTCAACCGTTTCACTTCTCATCTTTGTATGTTGTTGAAGAAATGGTATTAATGCAAAGAAAGAGAATGTGCTGTTTTGGAACCCCTTTGTTTGGTGAGTTCATTGTCTTGTGTCGGTCAAGCTTTCAGCACAGAAATCCAAACCACAACTGAGAACACCTGTAAAATCTGGTCTCATTTTTGTGGGTGGAACACCAACTGGAATCACTTCTCAATTCTCCTGTCAGCTGAAAATGAGTAATGTGCTGCAAATCACAGCCTCAGGACACAGCCGTGTCTAAAGCAACGCTTGGAAAAAATCAAAACCCCAAATATCTCGAGTTGACTGCTGTCATTTTCTTGAACAATGCATGAACGTTTCCCCTTTCTAACTTGTAGAGTCTTGTCTTTTTGTCATACAAGCACAGCTTTACATTATACATAACAATCCTTGGACAGATGGTTTTCATTTCCTATGAGTTCAAGATGGAGGGAGATTAAAAAAAGCCCCCCTGAATCCGGGACTAATGTAGCCAGGATGGAATCTGTCGTTCAGTCTATTGCATGTTGATGACTAAGGGTAGTTTCAGCTGTAAGCAGTCCATGATTTATGGACACCAACTGAACTCTTGTAAGCAAAAGCCCGCTTGGAGTTCAGAGCAGCAACTAGCCCCCTTTTTTTTTCTTGGCGTTGGCGTGTCTGCATTTTCTTTTCCTTCATGCCAAAGTGTTTCGCATGGCAATTAGTTCCTACCTCATTTGGGTCTGCAGTCCCAAAAGGTTAGCAAAGCCATTTATCATCCTGAGGGCTTGGAGCTCTGCTGCTCCATCTCAGGTAGGTTTTGTAAACAATCATCGGCCCAGCTCTTTCCATTTCACTAAACGAGAAGGCAATACGGTAGTTTTGAGGTTCTGCCATCCATCCTTCTGTCATATGCTTTGCTTTTTTTGTTTACAGGTGTGAAGGCAAAAGGGAAATGTCATTTCTCATGGCTCATTTGTCAGATGTTAACTACATAGTTGAGAGTCGATAGAGCGGTGACAGTATGACCTACCGCTTTAGATTTGAAATCCCTATCTGTTAGTTAGACACCTTGTATGCTTTTAACACTGGACTTAAAACTTTCCTTTTTAATGCAGCTTATTGTTCGTGTGGCTTGGGTTATCCCGAGTTCCCTCTTTGGTAATGCTGCAATAGCCTTAAACTGCTGTTTTCCACTTCTTCATTGTGATTTTTGCTGGCAATAACAATGTGTGTTTTCTCTAGAGTCACTGACGGTGATATTTCTGCTTTTAACTTTGTTTACCCTTTTTTTTAACTCATAGAAGTACTCCTGGCATAGGGCTTTTGTGTTTAGTTTTGTCTCTTTAATGGAGCCTTTGCTACAGTTTGTGTTTCTGTGCATAGAAAGTACAAGTACAGCTAAACATTTTTGAATATCATGTAAAAGTTCAATATTGTTTGTCACTCATTTTAGAAAGTGAAACCCATATAATATTTCAAGCCTTTGTTTCTTCCAGTTTTGATGAATATGGTTTACAGATTAAGAAAACCCAAAATTCAGTGTTTCAGAAAATCTAAATGTTGTGACTATGAATATGAATATATTATTTAATATTGATACATTAAAATTTCATGAAATAATAATTCGGGTCTGTTAAGGGTTGTCCTGTGAATACCAGCCCAATAAGGCGGTGGCATTAGGACAAAATTGAAAGGGATGAGCCAAGCTCTGACATTATTGAACAACAAAACTCGCACACACACAGAATGAATTCACACAATTTCTTAAAATACAAGAATTTATTAACAAAAATAAGTCAACTCAAAGTCAAAAATATTTCAATCAGCAAACTCTACTATTCTAAAAACAATCCAACTAAATTACCAAGCAGAATGAAAGAATAAGAAAGACTAATGGGCTATGTACAATATAAACAAGCTAATCAAAGATGGTTGAAAACCATGACCGAAAGAGTGATGCAACATTACCATGCAATGTTTGTGTTTGAGAACCAAGGATTATCTTGAAGAATCTGTAAGTGAAGTTAAGTTAGTCTTGGAGCCAACTTAGGCAATAATTGGTATACCTTCAAACAACCATTCACATTGCAAGATCAGATAAAACATTATTTTAATAAAATAATATTGTAAAGAATGATTTGCTGAATAAAACCAACCTTCTGGATGACCAATTCTCAACGGTGTTTAATTAGCTGCCTTTATTTGTTAAAATAATATTTATAGAAATATTATTAAGGAAATAGTAAAATAATATTTAAGGAAATATTATTTTGAATAGGAACCAAATCTTTGAGCAATGGGGCTTAATGGTTTTTAACTTAGTTATCACGTTTATAAAAATAATATTTAGGGCAATATTATTATCTAGGTTGAAAACTAACAACCTTTTTGGGTAAATGACCTTTAGCTGACTCTTAGTAGGCAAGCACGTGTTCTTAGCTGTTAGCGGTTGGAGCTAACAAAAGAAGCTTATAGCTTATCATCAGAATCAAACACATACCTTTAAAATACCACTAGTAAAAGGGTTGAAATGCATAAGCGTTTGTCTTAACTTTAGAAAAAAAACACAAACACAGAACACATAAACTGAGCACATGTGCTGAGCAGATAATCTGCTAGCACTAAGATGGCTGAGTTTTCAACACAAACAAAACCAAACGTCATAAAACTAAAAATGTTTAGATAATTTCATTCTAAACTACTTCTCTCTGCCCAAAACACTACCTCTTACGTGAACCGTGCTGAGGACGGTGCTGAGGACCTGCCGGGCCGGCTGAACTGCATGTTACTGCTGTAGCCACGGTGATGCGGTCCTGTTGTCCTTCCTTCAGACCAGGAAAACTGCTCCACTCTGCATTGTAGAGACAGGGTATCTGCTACAAACTCTCTGGAACACAGTTTGCTTCTGCAGACCTCAGAGAGAAAAGACAAGCAATGCTTGTCCCTTAATTACCCCGTTCATGAATGAATACTGGATACACAAACAGCAGTTCATTCCTACTTAACTTGGTGCATATGATCGCGTGATCGTATGACACTCTTGGATCCAGTTTGAAGAGTTATGTTTATTTGCCAGCAAATAGACATTAGCTCGCTGTGTCCCTCCGTCCAGTTCCGCTGGGGACCTGCGTGGAAGAGGTCTGTCAGTTGCAAAGCGGGGTTTTTATTCGAACAGTGACGTCACGGGAAGTCCGCTGTTACTCCTGTTCCAGGCTGTGCTGGAAGTAGGTTAATGCGATTTATTTTGAAAGTTCTTAGTGGCCTTTAATGTTGTACCCCATGGCTGGGGTCCCAACATAAATATTAAACAAGATAAAAAAAAAGGATATTTTAAACAGAAATATCAGTTTTCTGAAAAGTATGTTTATTTTTATGCATTTAATACTTTGTTGGGCCTCCTTTTGCATTTATAACTGCATCAATGCAGCGTGGCATCAACACGATCAGTCTGTGGCACTACTGAGGTGTAATGTAAGCGCAGGTCACTTTTATAGCGGCCTACAGGTTATCTGCATTGTAGGGTCTGGTGTCTCTCATCTTCCTCTTGACAGTACTCAATAGATTCTCTCCATGTTCAGGTCAGGCCAGTTGCTGGGCAATCAGGCACAGTAGCAGAAAGACGTATGACGTGGCGCAAGGCGCGGCGGTAATGCATGCGACCCATATATGAGGTCTTCTGTGACGCAGCTGTCCTTGGTTCGAGTCCTGACCCCGGCTTCATGTCTTCCCCTGCTCTTCACCCCACTTCGTGTCTGCCTACTTTCTAATAACAAAAAAATAAAGGCCATTAATGCTGCAAAAAACTATTAAAAATGTTTCTGCTGTCGTCTCTGGTACAGGAGTTTTTTGACATGAGGAATCGACAGATTTTAAAATATTTCTTATTTAGAATATTAATTAAAATTAGCTTTTTAATAATCGTTTTTCATAAAGCATTTCATTAGATTTAACATTTGGCATTACTTCACATAGGCCTACATGTTGGATATAAGCTTGTTAAATGGTCATAAAAGACTCGAGATGCTGATCTTCACCTATTGAAATGTGTTTGCTCCACTGCAAGTATTTATATAGTTTCCAAATGCCTGCAGGGTGTTCTTAAAACATACACGTGAGCAGGCAGAGCTATAAACATATGCTTCTTTTATTTTGGTGCTCTTACCTAAGATCCCTTCACATGAAAATTATTTATCATCAGCATGAGCAATTTCTTTTTACCCTTCAAGAATATCACCACTTTTTTTATTTTTTATTTTTTAGAGGTGTCCTGTCCAGACATTTTAGACAAGCACTGTGGTGGGTCGGGTTTCTTTACCGTAAAAAGAACCCAAAAAGGGATGAAAGAAACCATGCAAAAATGCCATCCACTGGAAGGTCCAAAACAAAAACCACCCTGGACAAGAAAAAAAGAACACAAAGGCCTGATTCACATTTGCCGTAAAACATCTTGATGATCCCCAAGACATTTGGGAAAATAATCTGTGGTCTGATGAGACACAAATGGAGCTAACGTAGCTATCAGAAGGTGTAATTTTTCCAAGTTAGGGTCAGTGTTCCACATTTAAATGCAGCCCATTGCACTTGTATAGCGTTTTACACTACAATCAGTCATCCATCCATGCACATATTCACACACTGACAACAGCTGCCCTGGGGTAGACGGACAGAAGGGGGGCTGCCATACAATCGGCGCCCTCTGACCACCATCAGCTGGCAAGCTTGAAGTGTCCTGCCCAAGGACACAATGACTGAGACGGATAGAGCGGGGGGGTTTGAACCGGCAACCCACTGGTTACAGGAAGAAGCCCTACCACCTGTGCCACCGCCACCCTCCAACCTGTGCTACCGATGCCCCGCTAACAAAAGGAAAGATATTGGGCAAAATTGCCTTCCATGGAAGAGTTCAAAGGTGAAAACTACTGCTGACTCAAAAGAACACAAATGCCTGTCTTTAAGTTGCCATAAAACATCTTGATGATCACAGAGACTTTTAGAAAAACATTCTGTGGACTAGAAAAAAAGTGAAACCTTTTTGAAAGTCCTGTTACATCTTCCATAAAACCAACAACATTTCATAACATGATGATCATACCAGCAGTCAAACATGGTGGTGTTAGTGTGATGGTCTGGGGCTGCTTCAGGACATGGACAACTTATTCTGAATCCATTGTTTCCAGAACTTATATTTTATGTTTTTTGTCTCTGCTATGTCTATTAATCAGAATTAAGGAATTCAGTTAAAGCCTTAAAGAGTTTTCTTCTCCATAAGTGGAGGCATTCTCTGCAGTGCGAGCCCAGAAGGTATAACGGGGCAGTTTCAGAGGAGACTAATTGTCAAGGTTATGACTCAGTGGATGATTGATACGGGGCCAGGCTGTTTTTGTCAGCCTGTCAGGTGGCTGGAATGTTTAATGTTCTCATTATTGGTTGCTCTGTTGTGTATATTTCTCTGTCAGCGCTGCCGAGCCATCTGAACTGCCAGAGCACTTCAAAAAGCCTTGGGTCATCCGTCTTCCTCCTGACGCCCCGAATGTTCAGCCTCAGCTGAGTGCCCGTGATTTGTTATGACTTTAGAGCCAGCTGACAGACAGGTCTCCTATAAAAAAAGCATGCACCCATTTCCCTTTTTGTCGTGCAGTGAAAGCATCAGTCCTCTTGTAACTGGAAGAGGGAGGAGGGGTCTGCTGCCACAGGAAGCTGGCATCTGACAGTTATATTATCTTTCTAATTTGCAGGCAGAATGACACAAATATTTTGTCCTCTCTTTCTACCTCAATGTGGATTTTGACTCTCACGGGTCACCATCTGTTTGTCGAAAAAAAGGGGAAAACAAATTTTTCCCACAGGGGAAAAAAAACTAAGAACTGATCATTATATTAAGGCCGACTGTCATATTCATCATTAGCTGAGTGTATGTTGAGTGATGACAAAGAGCATCATGGGAGGAATGCTGATGGCCGTCCAGCTAGGCAAAGAAAGTGAGAGATGAAATGTTCAAGACAAGAGGAAGAAAAACAGAATCCAAATCTTAATACCTTTCCCAGGCCCTTTCCAAGATTGATTGTTTTTCTGCAGATCTAATTTTGGATCATACAAAAACAACCCATTTGTCTTAAAGAAAAATGATCTGCTACATGGTGCAGATGGATTTTTCTTTTTTCTGTTGTTTGAAAGCTGGAAAAGATTAAAGAGAAACTCTGCTCCTCAGCTATAATTACGAGCTGTAGATTACTCTGTCGCTTCAACCAGATGGCAGGCTTGATTCTGAAGGCCCTTCTGTATATTAATGAACAGCAGTCTGTTATATTTGACTTTGGAAAGTGAAATGTCTATCACCTTTAATGTTCTGCCAGCTGGTACTGTGCTTTTTGCTCCCCTTTTGGGTCCAATTGGCATTTTTCATACGCAATGTTATTGAAGAGGAATTTCTTCTCCCCATTTTCCATCTTTGTCACTAAAGTAGTAAATATTATTTTTCACTGGGGAGGGAAATACCTCCCTAAGTTGTTTCCACAGCTAATTTCCTCATCGTGGTTCAAGCAATAATGTTGGCACTAAAGCTGTCACATTGGGTATGGTGGACCAGTTCAATCGTAACTTTAGTAGACTGTGGACATGACTGCAAACATGGCAATACTGTAAGTTAACAAACCAAATTACAGAAAGGGGAAAACTGATGAAGGCTGGTCACATAATTTAATGGTCATTTGTTACAATTTCTTCATGTGTTTTATTGGGATTTTATGTAACAGACTAATGTATGTATGCAACAGACCAACTACAAACAAGACTTGGCAATCCATTCAATCTGGCAGGCTGGACAAGGAGAGAACAAGAAAAGGAGCCAAGAGGCACATGGTAACTCTGGAGGAGCGGCAGAGATCCACAGTTCAGGTTGAAGAATATGTCAGCAGGACAACTCTACAAATCTGGTCTTTTAAGATAGAGTGGGCTGTTGAAGGTTGTTAAAAGACAACCATAAGAGGTTGTGTTCAAGGTTTTCAAGAAGTCACATAAAAACCACAGCAAACTCTGGTGCTCTGGTCAGGTGAGACCATAATGGAACTTTTTTGGCCTAAAATCAAAAACACTATATGTGGTGGAAAACTAACAGTGCACCTGAATGCACCTGAAACGCTGAAACATGGTGGTGGCAGCATCATGCTGTGGGGATGCTTTTCTTCAGCTGACACAGGAAAAGGCAGAGTCAATGAGAAGATGGTCAGAGCTAAAAATAAGTACAAATGTACGCTGCAATTTCCACATTATTATAGAAAGCCATCATTTTCTTTCTACTTCAGAATTAAACCAACACAAAGTACAGTAGATCACACAAAATACCAATAAAATTCTTTGATGTTTGTGGTTGTAACCTGACAAAATGTGAAAGAGTTTATGGTGTAAGAATACTGTGCAAGGCACAGTGGCCTATAGTTAATGTCCTAAAAAATGTCCTTTGAATGGGCCTCATGCTTGGTGTGTTTTAAGACTAATTTGGTAAAGAAACGGAGTGTCTTTGTCTTAAGATTTTAGTTTGAAGAGATTGCCGAAAACTTGAAGAGGCAGCGAACACATGCTTGCCAGAAGAAACTCCCTTCATGAATATGCCAAACCTACATATAACCCAACAGCAGGGGGGATGGAGGGGGACGTTTGGCTGCGTTTCCCAGCCTGAGAGCACGAACGGCAAAGAAGCACAATACCAGCATGTCATACATTTAAACACGGCTAAATTAAAGGCTGTTTACTGTTCGCAGAGGCCATTCATCTTACTCAATGCTGGTCTGCTTCTTGCAAATTTGTCAGTAAGAGCTTCCACATGCCAAGTAAAAAGGAAAGGGAAAAAGTTGGGGGTTATCAGAGCCGGGTTTTTATAGCGTGTCTCTTCAGTCAGCCTGTAGTTAATTAGCCACCTCCACACAATAAGGCCATAAGTCATTAATCACCCCGAAACGTAGCAGGAGTCAACTTGACTGTGAGCAAGACGTTTGGAGACAAAAAGTTTGCCGCCTATGACAGGCTTCAAAATGGCCCCTGTCAGCGGTGTTTAAATTATAGGGCATGTCGAGCGCTGAAAGACAAGAGCCCACTGTTTAACTCACTGTTGCGCTTTCCTTTGCTTTGTGTGATGACAAGCTTGCTTCAAAAAGAAAATCCCCCCGACCCCCCTTCCCTAACTGTGCTTCCCAATCGAATGGCTTTATGGATTCGGCACACACAGAGTTCACCACATTTGGATAATCTCAGTATACCGAGCTTACTTCCTCCGTTTTATGATGCAGCATTAATTGAAGAGGACAAGCTCCAAAGGTCAGCAGCTCAGTATAACCCAGCTTTAACTATGCGTTCCTGGCGTTTACTTGCTCCGTCAAAGGGAGGAAATGATGGGCTGATGATAAATTCGGGGTCTTGTTTGGAGAAGCAAAAAGCCTTTCTCCAGCGAAAATAAACCACATGTTTCTCTGGATGATGGAAGACACGCTTTTCAGCCGAGTGAACATGCAAAAGGTCATAATTTTTTCCCCCTCCTTTGTGTCTATAAACAGAGATCTGCTTGCTTTTCCAGAGAACATCAGCACAGCGGAAGGTTTACTCAAAGCAGCAAATGTTTGTGTAACTCTGGGGGAAATCCTGTGATTGCATCATTAATATTACTGACAAAAGGGTGTTAAACTCATTATGCAACTGCAACATCAATGACAAGTGTTTGAAAGACACTTGATATATGTATTGCGTGCATGTGGAAAACATGATTTGTCAGACAGGACCCGGGGCGTTTTTGAGAGGAAACACTGGTTTGGCGATCTTCAAGGCCTTTATTTGCAGGAGGCCACCGACAAAGCACCACGTGGCCCCAAGCTTGGAAAAAACTACCATTTTTTAACACGAATTCATGTCTGTAAAGAGCCACTCTGTACTGAACTGTTGATCTTTAGGTGGAAAATAGTACATTCTGATTAGCCTACAATCAAAAGCTGTCAAAAAGCTGAAAGTGTTGCGTGTTTTATCTGTAATTGACATTTAGATCCATGAACAGGAGAAAGATGGATTGTGTTTAAAAGAGACACTAAGATGATTGAATGAACAGCAACTTTTAAAGTAGATACTCGTGATGCAGCACTGGCCTCCTTTAATTAAGTTGAACTGAAGCTCAGAAAACAGCATATCCGACATAACTACCATTACTGTGAAACTCAGTTAAGGGTTGGAGCTGAAAAAACACAGAGTTGTTCCAGCACCTCATGACCATTGTTAAGCACAGTGAAGCATCTGTGATTCTGTGGGCCTAGGTTCCTTTCTTGGAACCTGAGTAGACAGCATGGGATCACAAACTCTGCGAAATACAAAGCATTTTAATGAAAAAGCTAGTAGACTCAACCAAAAACTGTAACTGGGTCATCAGTATTCAATCTGCTGACAGTGTGGACAGTTTACAGTCTTAGTTCAACCACACTTATTTAAAAATTACTTATGGGTGATTCGAGTATTATGGTGTTTTTTTTAGCAGGCTACTAACAATTGTGCCACTAGTGTGTTTCTTAAAAGAACCTCGTGTCTTTTAACACATCTTTTCCAGAGGTGTAATCTGATTCAATTTATGGTTAAATCTAAAGAAAAGCATGTCCATGTACGAGCTTTGTTTTACATTCCCCTAAAGGCTGGGGTTATCCCTGTTGTTTGTGTGCCTATTTTCTAGCATACTTTTTCCTTCCTCTAACCGTACCAGTAAAAAAACTTGGATACAGTATTCTGTGAACAGCCATTTTCTTTTACAATGACAATTTTTTGATATGCCCTTCTTGTCCAGGGTGCCTTTGACTGACTGCTGGAAAACTGTCATGTTGACACGTCTTTCCTAGAATCGTGTAGGGCATAATGTGGTCACAACATAACATCTCTGTATCAAAAAACCCTTTTTATTGGTCTTAGGTTATATTCAAAATTTCAGAGGATAACGGGATCATCAGTTTTATTAATCATTTACACAATATGTATCAGTTTATAGCTACTGTTTGAAACCTGCCAAAACAATTATGACAGATGAGCTACTGTAATCAGTCAGTCAGTCAGTCATTTTCTACCGCTTATTCCATAGTGGGTCGCAGGGGAGCTGGTGCCTATCTCCAGCAGTCTATGGGGGAGAGGCGGGGTACACCCTGGACAGGTCGCCAGTCCATTGCAGGGCAAGCTAATATAATGGATTCTTGAAATTTTGTTTGTGCTTTAGAGATGATTTCTAAAGCCCCTGTTTTGTTGTTCATGTCTCACATTGGGTTCCTGACCCCATCTAACTAACAGTAAGATTAATCATTTACAACCAAAGATAATTTCCACACCTACACTTGTTGCCTTAAATCTTTGCAGATTACATTTTTCCTCCACAGCGGGTTTCAAACAGTTTAAACGTGATTCTAATGATCCAAGTTTACTTAAATAACAAATATGTTTGCTGCTGTAAGATGTTATTCCCGTACTCAACTGGGAAGTACTTTTTTTTAACTCTATCATAGATTAATTTCACATCCTGATAAAAGACCTCAACAATTTGGAATAATTTCTTAATTTAGATGACCTAATAAAGAGAAAACACATTAACTATTAATGTTTGATTTCCTTTAACTAACATAAAGGGCTCATTTTTAGTCTTATGCATTGTGCATAAATGCATGTGTCAACAAGTGCTTTTAAAAGAAAATATAAAAAATATACCCACATAAATAATTAAAGCTACACCATGGAAAAAATTTTTACAAAATACTTCCTTTTTAAAAAAAATATTCGTAAACTTTTTAGACTGAGTTACTTTGCTTTAGAAAAATTATTTTGGTGTAGAATATTTCCTCCTTCTCTTTTGAATATTATATTATATTATATTATATTATATTATATTATATTATATTATATTATATTATATTATGAATATTCATTTAAGACCATTTAATCCCCTACACGCTTGCATTCAGTTGCTAAACTAAAAATATTTCCCCCATCAATACATTTTAATAAAATCTGCAGGATAAATAGTTGACACGGGTATCTGCTGGTACATGTGTGAATCAATACCACACCGTCACACATCAATTAACCTCTGAGAAATGCCTTTTGAGATCTCTGCCCCATTTGTTCATATCATGTTAATGGTGCTGTTTTTAGTGAAAAAGGAATGCATCACATCTATAACCCACGCTGGCTTCATGGCTGGCTGGCTGCAGTGCTGAATCGTGCTTTTATTCCCATCTATCAACGGGCTATGTTTAGGGCCTCATCTGCATGACGGATGGGCGGGTTTGACGAATACGACGTCTGACCACACTGATTTTTTTTTTTTTTTTTATGCTGGAGAACAGCCTGATTTACTGAGGATGGATAATGACACTGTTGGCTTGATTTAGGCGATTTGTTTTAAAGGACTGATTAACTTGTTAAAGCTCTGTGCTTCATGGCCTCATTAGAGCAATCACAAGAAGCTCTGGAAGCATTTTACATCGGTGTCACTGTAAATTTTGGTTTAGAGGTTTGAAACTTGATCATATTAGACGCTTGTCTGCCTTAAGGTGAACTGATCATCGGTAAGACAAAAGAGATTCATTGAGTTTTGGTGAACTAGATTTGCTCTAAACACATAATATACATTGAAAGTGGAAAGAAATTGTGCTTGTATCATTAGTCTGATGTAAAAACATACAAATATTGCTTCTCATCAACATATCAACTAGGCATGGGCCGGTTACTGGTATAAATTTATCCAGAGGGTACATTTTTAAAACTGCCAAGATTTTCCATCATGCCGTTCTGATGGTTTAAAGTCCTTTTCACAAGGTTCTTACAGATTTTCTGTGAAGAGTAGCACTGTTCAACTCCTCCCCCACCTGTTGCTGTGCACTGCAGGTAATCTGGCTTAAAACACCCTCCTACATATTCCCGTGGCTCACAAGAATATTATTCAGCTGTTTGGAAAAATTTTTAACTACAGACCAGATTGGTTGTAATACATTTACTCTGTCACTAACTGTTCACCACTGAAATATCTTCCAATAACTATTCTTTCATTAAATCAAAGCTCAGGGTGCCGCCTCAAAAGGTACATGGTTTAGTTTTGCAATTAATTATAAAAGTAATTAGCTATTAACGACACTCTAACACTTTGTGACAATCAACCACAAAGAGGTGTTGGTAGTCCCCAAGGTTATTAATTGAGCTTCAGTTAAAAAGAAAAAACTGAATTAATTTTCCATAAATTCTAACTTTGTTTCTTCAGATAGAGACATGAATATGTTTAGAAATGGGCACAGCATATGGCTTTTTTGTAGTAAGCAGTGAAATCAAGGTATTAACAACTCTTAATGATTCAAGCTACAAAACAACTAAGAACAAATCACTCATCCCAAGGACTGTTTTTTAAACTCATGTCTACATGTGTGCAAACCAACACCAGCTTGGCTCTAAAGCTGAATACCGCACGGCTTTAACTTGCTAACTGGTTCAAATCAAAGCTGTTACTTTCTGCTTTTTAAGAAATACCTTATTTATTTGTTTTTATTTTTTTATTAGCAAAATGCCTCCTCACCTGAAAGTTTTCCAAGTACAATAAAATAAAATGTACATAATGTCAAAGGTCAAATGTGTGATATGAAGAGAATTGGACAGCACCCTATATGGTTGCACTAACAAGCAATGTGACAACCAACTCTGGTCAAACATACAGTTTACAAGCTACAACCAGTCTGTTCAGCAACTGACTGCAGGATTTACTGGAGCAGATAGGCCCACTAAGTAAGCAACTAATTACAGACTTTAATACTTGTGCTACTCCACAAAGAGCAGAATAGGAAGAAGTTATTTTCTGTGCAATAAAAACTGTATTTTTGCTTTAATCTATCTACGTAATATAGTTGTAATTACCTTAATGGGATAATAGTTGCTTTATTTTCTTAAATAAAAAACAATTACATGATGCCAGTTTGGTTTTAAACATTTGGTCAAATACAATAAGAATACCAGCCCATGCCTTATACCAACTCATAAAATCCCAGCTGCAATTAAAAGTACATGAGCTACATTTGTTTACAAGATTATTATTGTGCTACATTCCTTTTACAACCTCAATTTCAAGATAACTTAAGTCAAATACAAAAAAAATAAATTATTAATTTTATATAGAGAGCTTTGGAAAAAAATTAGACCATAGGAAACTTTTTGTAACCTCATATGTGTGAGAGCCTGCGTCTGTTGAATTCCAACCAAAGCACACAATATTTTAATTAATGAGGGACTGATCAGGTGATGCCTAAACCCAACAGCAACGTGAAAGAATGGTGGAAAGCATGCCAAGATGTATGACTGAAAATCACTATTATTTCACCAAATAACTCTTCTTGAGTTAAATTGTCAATATCAGTTATTTAAAAAAAATATGATTTTTTTGAGGGCTGCACGGTGGCGCAGTTGGTAGCACTGTTGCCTTGCAGCAAGAAGGTCCTGGGTTCAATTCCCGGCCCGGGGAAGTTTGCATGTTCTCCCCGTGCATGCGTGGGTTCTCACCGGGTACTCCGGCTTCCTCCCACAGTCCAAAGACATCCCTGTTAGGTTAATTGGTCACTCTAAATTGCCCTTAGGTGTGTGAATGAGTGTGTGCTTGGTTGTTTGTGTGTTGCCCTGCGATGGACTGGCGACCTGTCCAGGGTGTACCCCGCCTCTCGCCCATAGACTGCTGGAGATAGGCACCAGCTTCCCCGCGACCCACTATGGAATAAGCGGTAGAAAATGACTGATTGACTGATTTTTTGGCAAATTTAGGTATGTATTTAGGTATTTAATATTATTTTGTTTTGACCCTTTTTTCACTTTCTGCAAATAAATGTTCAAAATAACAAAATTTTCATTCAGAAATTCAGTAGTTTTAAAAACAAAAACTATTTTACACATATAAATATGTATAAATGGTAAAATCAGAGCATTTTTATTTATTCAAATCTTCACTCTAAAGTAAAGGAAAAAGACAAATACAGGCAGTTTTTAGAGCTATATGATGATCAGGTAAAAAAGGGGGCTTCATGCAACAGTTTGCTTCCTGCAAAACAAATCCATTCCACATCTGAAAAAGCTCTGGGTGATTTTCTTTTTTCCTCCACTTCCATCTTGTTTTTAAAACTTTCAGAATAAAAAGTTAAAAACTAACTTTTAATTCAGAATTTACATTTACTAAATGCAAACATCTCCTGTGTAAAATAAAGCACATTGAGGCTTATAAAATGTATATTATAATATTTTTTTATTTTAGTCACGCTTGAAGCTATCGCAAATAAATACACTGATCCCGACAAGGATCCAGTCCCAATATAAAACTCATTGGGCCTAAATTATTCTGTTATAAATGTGTAATTATCCGGCTTTACTGGTATCCTAAGGCAGAGGCTGTTGTCAGTCTTTGTCCGTACAGGGCGTACGGGGAGTAATAAGGGCCTGTGGCCGCTGGCACCGGAACCGGAGCCCCGGGAGCGGGCAGGGGGCTTTTTGAGTACGGGTGATAGCGGCTGCTAAGTCCGAGCGGATGATGGGGTCCCCTGAGGGCCAGCGCGCTGGGGCTGCCCGGGCTGCCGTTTGAAGGGATGTGCATGTGACAGGCCATGGCAGCGGCTGCAGCCGCGTTCGCGAGCGTAGTGGAGCCCGGGTACCCGGATATCAACTTCTCCGTCCCAGCGAAGGAGGTGTGAGTCCGCAGGTGGCTGAGGAGCTCCTCTGAAGAGGAGAAGCGCTTGTCGCAGGGTCCGTTAGCAGATACCCAGTTGCACACATGGGGCAGCGGGTCGTTGGGCAACATAAAGCCGTAAGGGTACAGGGGGTGTCCGGTAAAGGACGGGGCCGAGGCATGCACACTGTGCAGTGGGTGCGTTGAGTACATGAGCGGGTATCCGGACTTTAGAGCGGAGTCGTGTGCGCAGTTTGCGCCTGACGCACCGGACAGATGGCTGGTACAGTGGTAGCTCAAGCAGTATGGGTCTCTGCACAGGCTGGCGGACATTAAAGACGGCGGGGAAGCTCCAGCCAGCGGGCTCGACCCGGCTTTACTACAGCCCAGCGAACCGGCGGCGGCGAACTGCGCACTCAGCAGCTGGCTACTGGGCTTAGTTGGGTCCAGGGTCATTCCGTGGGGGAGGAACGGTTGCGGGTAACCTGCATACGCTCCAGCTAAACTGCCAGGATAGGAAATACTCGCGGGCGGCAGAGGAAAAACTGTGTGTCCCGGCTTATAGGGGGAGACCGGGGCCACCAGTCCGGATCCGAGAACGGAGGAGGAAGAGGTTACAGATGTTGAGTCTGATGTAGCAGCCTTGGATCCAGATGTGCTGTCATCAGAGGTAATTCCATTTATTCTTTGGGTTCCGCTGCTCTCAGTCGTGCTGCTTTTATTGCAATCAGACTCCTTCTTCTCATCTTTGTCCCCGGTTTTACCCTCCGACGGTAAAGGTGACACGGAGGTGCAGGAACTGGGGCTGCCTGTCCTGGGCGTAAACGGCTGGCAGGTGGCGCTAGGCACCCGGAAACCAGTTTTATCTCCACTTATGCTGCTGCTCGACGACTCCTTCTTCTCTGAAGATTTCGAGTAGGGCTTGAAACTGGACTTGTCGTCTGCTCCGATGTCGCTAATTTTCAGCGGACCGGATTTGGCCTCCTTGTCGCTGGATCCGCTGGAGGCCACAGATGAAAGCTTGGAGGAGGACGGAGGATCTGGCTTGCCGATTTGAGAACAAGTCTGGGCCAAAAGGGCCAGCGGACTCTTTTTTGCATCCAACTGCGAGAAATAATAAAAACAAGATGTAACTGATCAATGAAAACACGTTTACATGCAATTTTTTGCAGGACAGCAAAGGTGATTTCTTTGCCTATTTTACGCACTGCGCATGAAGTTATCTAGGAGAAAAACTGAACAAACTCATCAGAATGTGCTCAGACAAGCAGGTTTGCACTCTAGTAAAGCTTACTTTATTATGACTCGGGGTCGCTTAATAGTCGCTTAATAATCCATATGTGCGATTATTCCAAATTTAACAGCAGAGTTGAATATTTGATGAAAATAAAACAAATCCAAAAGTCTATCAAATCTGCAAAAGAACCTTTATTTTCTGATCATTTAAATTCATTCGTGCGCAAAAACGTTCCCTAAATTTGCTTTAATGCTCACCTCGATGGGACTAATAGGAGTGGACGGCAGAGGCTGGAGATACTCCGGGTGCAAGATGTGTCCTGCCCGAGCGGTGAGCATTTTCAGCACCTTGATGGGAAGACGGCCGGTCTGGCGAGAGGGATCCGCGGGAGAGACGCAGTGGTGGACGGACAGTCGGCTGATCTTCGCTGCTCCCTTCTCCCCCACCGAAGAGCCGCTCTCCCACGCTGAATTCGTGCTATTTTTCAGGACAGAGACCAAGGGCGATGTGATCATGACCCGATTCTCGAACAAATGGTTGAAAAAGACATGTGGAGATCAGAGAAAGCCAACTGTCAGGGGATTTAAATGTTAAATAAAGCTTCTCCCAGGAAAAATAGAACAACAAAAAAATATATATATATTAATATCCTTAAATCTGAGTCGGAATGAGCGAGCAGAATCCGTGCGTCCTCATCCCCTGCGACGCTTCAGCAGTGTGGGTTCTAGGTCCCAGGGAGAACTTGGTTTAACTGGCAGGAGGGATCACTCCGCCTCCCCCTCCTCCTGAGCGGCGTTGAATAAGTCCGCAGCCTCCCAATCAAAAAGAGATCCAACCAAATGCTATGAAAGGTGGAAGTAATGTGACGTTTCTTAACTCACTCTCACGTCTGGTTCAGTTTTCACCAGCATGCGCCCTTTTAAGTTGTAGATTTTTATCTGCGTATTTGCGTATATTTATGGGAGATTTGACGCATGCGCTGCGCCCCTGCTATTTGTGTGTGCATTTGTTTGCTGGAGCAGAATAATCGACGGATAAAGATAATCCAAACACGAGTTTTATGAAGTTTACACAAGGCTTGAGCTATCGAAAACCTATAATTCAGTTTCTCAGAAAATAAAAATGTTACATATGACCAATAAAACACATCAAGCAATAAGAGAGCACAGAAATATGTCCTACACAAGTGTAGGCAAGACTACTGATTCCCCAGTTGTCAAGGAGACTGTCATTGACACCCTCAAAAAAGGTTGTATGCCACAAAAGGTCACTGACAAAAAAGCTGACTCTACACAGAATTCTGTATGCATATTGCCAGCATATTAATAGAAAGTTGAGTGGAGGGAAGAAATATGTAGTGGAACGCAACAGAGATAACCACAGCCTTGAGTGAATCAAAGCCTATTCAAGAGTGTTTGGACACTGCTTGGACTGCGGCTAGAATCAGCACTTCATGAGCCCCCACTCCGACATGTGAGCTACAACTGTCACATTCC
Source organism: Crenichthys baileyi (assembly GCA_036173005.1). NCBI lineage: Eukaryota > Metazoa > Chordata > Actinopteri > Cyprinodontiformes > Goodeidae > Crenichthys > Crenichthys baileyi. The sequence continues at coordinate 443,066 of JAHHUM010000041.1, forward strand.
TTGTGTTGCCACACTGTACATGGAAATACTTTTTAGTAGGACAACTATGAAAATTAGGATATTAAACAACGATATAGAAAAGTAATTTTAACACAGACATATCAACCTACTCAAAATTATGTCAATCTCTGAGAAAATGTATGCACTAATTACTTTATTAGGGTCCTTTTGCATTAATTAATGCATCTTTGCCATTGCAGAGTGTCATAAAGGGTATGGGCCTATGGCTGAGGTGTTAAGGAAGCCTAGGGTGGATGTATGCATTGTTGGCTTTGGTGTTTTTCTTCTTACTCTTAACAATACTCCATTAAGTATTAGGGTTTAGGTCAGGGGAGTTGGCTGCTCAGTCAAACACAGTGATGCTATGATTATTAAAACAGGTACTGGTACTTTTGCCAGTGTGGGCAGGTGCCAAGTCCTGCTGGGAAATGAAAGCATCCCTATAAAGCTTGTTAGCAGAGGAAATGATGAAGTGCTCTAAAATCTAAAATCCTGGTAGATGGCTGTGCTGACTTTGGACTTGATAAAACAAATGGACAAGCACCAGCAGATGAGATGGCACCCCAAACCATCACTAATTGTGGAAACTTCACACTTGACTTGATTCTGTGCCTCTTCAATCTTCCTCTTGGACCCTATAATATAATATTCTATAACTTTTAGAAACAGGTTCTGTTTTAAAATAATTATTTAACAAATGCACATAAAAGTGTCCTGCCAGGAAAGAAAGAGTTTAAAGGAGTGGCCATTGTTGTCCGTCCACTCCCCCCTTTAGTGGGACCTCTGCTTCACATTTTTTCACATTTGCTACACCTTCGCCCTGTAAATCACTCCTGCTGTGCAAGACAGCACACTGACAGCCTATCTGTCAGCTGTCTGCTATTTTCTCTTTTTTTTGTCACTTCTCTGTTGGATTCAAAGTTGAGTGAAAAAGTGAGATGTCCTTTAACATCTTCTCATAATTTCATTTCTAGGTTTTAAACTTATTACTGAACAAATACAGGATATATTTAGAGATTTACCCAAATTCCTCCACATTCTTACCCCAAAATGTATTTTTCCTTTTTATTCATCCCATTCAAAGAAAAAAGTTTCTCCTGTGGTCACCATTAATCAGTAGAGCTTCCACATTCCTCCCCATAGAACCAGACCCACTCATCTTATTACTCAATAGCCTATAAATGTCTTGCTGATCAGGCGAAAGTTTAAACATATGCAAGTGTTTTTTGATTGATAACAGGGCTGCTGTTTTCGGCAAGGGCTGTCAGGCTCTGACACAGCGCTTTGAGTTATTAGGGCAGAGAAGGGCGACCATAAATTTCAACCGCCAGGCAAAAAAACTCCTTTTATTGTGGATGTGATGGATGGCTCGCAGCAGCAGATACCAAGTTCTCAGCTTTATCCTTAAATGTCTTCCACAGTAAGTCATTAGTTCAAAGCAGAATATTTTACCACAAAGTGTTGGTTATGAATCCTGATGAAAATACAAGTTTGGGTGCCATCATTTGTGATATTTAAACATTTTTGTGATTGGTAATGGTTAATAACAAAGATTATACAGGAAATAAAATTTTTAAGACACTCTGAGCAGGGGTGCCTCAAAAGGGTGGCCTGATAGGGGCCACTGATCCCACCAAAACTAATAGCCATGGACTTTTTTTTAAATTTTTTTATTACTTTGTTTAAAGTTAGAAGTTTACATGCATTTGCATAATGTTTGGTATAATTTCCTTTTAAACAATATGATTTGGATAAAATAATAAAGGGCAGAACATAGTTGGGTGTTCTCGACTCCCCAGATGTATGCGCGTAGTTCGCGCAGACTCAATGCAGGCATCCGCTAGACATATCCATGCAATTTTTTTAAATTGACGGGAACACGATGTCACACGATAAACTGCTCAGCTGAAAAAAGTCTCCATATCATCACTGCAAGTGTATTCACCTTCTTCGTCCCTAGTCTGGTTTAATGGCTTTACATTCCACCTTCTTTTCTTTTTGTTTTTTAAAAGCTACAAGACAAATTAGCTCTTCCTTCTCATCTGATGACACCATGGCAAAAAGTGTGGGATATGTAGAAATTTGTCACCAGAAATGTAGGAAATTGGTACACCCGACTATAGAACCTTAGACATCCATGGACAGTGCGCATTGAGTCCACATGAAGTCCGCTCTGCTCAGAGCAGGCCCACCTATGTTCTGCCCTTTAGTCTTCTCTTCTACTAGCTTCTTATAGTAGTATGTTGGAATTTCGGCCCATTCTTTCCGACAAAGCTGATGTGACTGGGTTAGGTTTGTGTGTCCCTTTTTCTCGCACACATTTTACCTGACAGCCACTTCAGAACATTCACTTCATTGTCTTTCATTAAGTAACCTGGCGTGCATCATGTAACCTGGTGTTGAAGGTTGATGGTTGCTGCTGGGCTGATTAGAAAATGCATGCATGTAATAGATCAGTCTGGTTTAAATTAGATTGTGACGGTGCTTGTTTTAAACATGTGATGAAGAGTAAAAGTAATGTAATTGTGGACACTTTAAAGGTTCCAAGCAGCGGAAGAAGATTAAGATTAAAGTGAGTCCCTGCAACAGTTTTAATAATCTGCTCTGCCTTCGAAATCTATAACAACCTAAATCTTTAGAAATATGTCAGAATCGTATTGCAGTTTGCAAAGGTATTAATGTTCCTTTTAACTTTTTCACATTTTGTCTCATTAATGACCAATTTCAGTGTGTTTTATTTGTGATAAACACAAAGCAGTGCAAAATTGTTGATACATGTTTTTTTTCGAATTTTGAAAAAATAAAAGAGTTACTTTCAGAAGTCACCTAATTAATTCACGAAAACAGAAACAGTTGGACACAACTACAAACCTACCAAGGACCTCCACCTGAACTGACAGCTTGGGTAATGACAGCATATATCAGAGTAGCAGCCAAGAGGCCTGTGGTAAGTCTGGAGGTGCAGAAATCCACAGCGCAGGTGGGAGAATCTGTTGACAGGAAAACAATCTGCTGTGCATTCTACATATCTCCCCTTCATAGAAGAGTAGCAAGAATAAATCTATAAGAAGTCCTGTTTGGAGTTTGCCACCAGTCATGTATGGGACAAATCAGGCACATGGGAAAAGGTGCTCTGGTCAGAAAACCCAAACATTTAATATTTTGGCCTACATGCAAAATACTAGACGTGATTGAAATCTAATACCCTAAACACGCCATTCTCGCCATCAAACATGGCAGTGGGAGCATCATACTATGGGGATGCCTTTCTTCATTATGAACAGTTAGATAGACTACAAGCATGTCTTGAAGACATAAAAACTTGGATGACTTTAAATTTTCTGCTTCTAAATTCAGACAAGACAGAAGCTGTCGTCTTTGGACCGGAGTCTTTAAAAAAGAAACTGCTTAGTCAATCACTTAACCTGGATGGCATTAAATTGACCTCCGATAATAAAGTAAAAAAACCTTGGTGTTATTTTTGACCAGGACATGTCATTTAAATCCCATATTAAACAGGTTTCCAGGATTTCTTCTTTCATCTCCGGAACATTGCCAAAATTAGAAATATCCTGTCCAGGATTGATGCTGAAAAAACTAGTCCATGCATTTGTACTTCAAGGCTGGACTATTGTAATTCTTTACTATCAGGATGTCCACAAAATGCAGTTAAAAGCCTTCAGCTGATTCAAAATGCTGCAGCAAGAGTTCTGATGAAAATTAAAAAGAGAGATCATATTTCCCCTACTTTAGCTTCCCTTCATTGGCTCCCTGTTAAATCCAGAATAGAATTTAAAATTCTCCTCCTCACATATAAAGCCCTTAATGATTTAGCTCCATCATACATCAGAGAGCTGATTGTTCCATATGTTCCTAACAGAGCACTTCGTTCTCAGACTGCAGGTTTGCTGGTGGTTCCTAAAGTCTCTAGAAGTAGAATGGGAGGCAGATCCTTTAGTTATCAGGCTCCTCTCCTGTGGAACCAGCTCCCAGTTTTAATCCGTGAGGCAGACACCCTGTCTACTTTTAAGGCTAGGCTTAAAACTTTCCTTTTTGATAAAGCTTATAGTTAGAGTGGCTTAGGTTATCCTGAGCTATCTCTGTAGTTATGCTGCTATAGGCTTAGGCTGCTGGAGGACATAATCACCACTTTCACCCTCTTCGCTACTTTCTCACACTACTCTTCAATTTTGTATTACTTGCTGTTATTTCAGCTTTTAACTTTGTTCTCTCTATTTTCTCTTCCTAGAAGCTACACCTGGCCTGACTCTGTGTCTACCTGTGACAACTTTCTGGAGAGGGGCATCGTCCGAGCTTCTGCTGGCAACAACTTAATGCTCACCCTCTACCGATAATCCACATGGCCCTGTCTTTGAGTGTTTAACCCTTTCTCTCTCCTAGACATAGCTACTGACTGAGCTTTTACTGTAACTAACTCTATGTGCTCTCTTCAGACTCTAACATTGAAAACTGGCTCAGAGTTTATCTGTTCTTTCTTTGTAGGTGAAACGACTAAAGGAGCTACATCCATTAACATTTACCTTTTCCTTCCCATAGAAAGTACTCCTGGATCAGTGCTTCTTTGTTCTCTTTGTGTCTCTGCTCTGTTCTCTCTAACCCCCAGTCGGTCGTGGCAGATGGCCGCTCACACTGAGCCTGGTTCTGCTGGAGGTTTCTTCCTGTTAAAAGGGAGTTTTTCCTCTCCACTGTCGCTACATGCATCCTCAGTATGAGAGATTGCTGCAAAGTCAACGCCAGTGACTGTCCACTGTCTCTACATGCTCATCCGGGAGGAGTGAATGCTGCAAGTCACTGACTGGATGCAATCTGCTGGGTTTCCTTAGATAGACAAACTTTTTATCCAATTTGAATAAATAACAGAATCTGACTGCACTGTTCAATGATTCAGATTAATTGTAATGCATGTACCTGACTTTTGTGAAGTGCCTTGAGACGACATGTGTTGTGAATTGGCGCTATATAAATAAACTGAATTGAATTGAATTGAACAGGAAGGCTGGTCCACGTTGATGGGAAGATGGATGGAGATAATACAAGCCATTCCTGAAAGGAAACCTGTTAGAGGCAGCAAAATGTTGAGACGGGGCAGATTCACCTTCTCTAAATATACATCTCTGGGTGAATACACTATTAAGATTTTGGTTTATTAAAACTTTTTAAAACTAAGTATCATTTTTCTTTTCATGCACAACTGTGTGTTGGTCTACACCATAAAATCTAGATCAAATTAGTTGTAATTTGTGGCTTTAACTTGATAAAATTTTTAAAATTTTACGTACTATAATTATTTTCCCAAGGTACTGCAGGTGCAAAACCTCCTAACATATAGGTTTCAAATAAAAAATGGGGGAGGTAGAGATGATAAATGCAGCATTATAATGTCAAGCAAATAGAATAAGAAATTCTCTCTTGGTGACATGAAAATTCACCCCTGTGGCAGCCGGCACAGGGTGGGCTACGCCAGCAGCCAGACAGGCAGACTGGATGTGACAGGTAAAAAGGCGAGATGATGGTTGGAAGGTGCTATTGTTTCGCAGCGCTTTCTTGACCTGTCAGGCCCTGGCGCTGGAGGGCCTGGATCGAGGACCTCCTTGTCAAGGGAAAAACAGCCTTAAAAGGCTGCTTATCCATGCTACGGTGATTGCTTCTGTTTAATTGATTTGCTTTGCACTGTGGCCTGTCACATTAATAATGGTTAAGTACAGCCCATGTGTGTCACCCACAGTGGTACGTCTATCAGGAAATTAACAGCCTTAACTAACTGCCGTCTGCAAAGCAGGGAACGGTGGGATCATAAGAAGCGCAGCACTTTTGTGCAAAGGCTGATAGCTTTAGTATAACATTCTCTTCCCTGCCTTTTCAAAATTACGCAAATGTGCACCTTGGTTCACCTATTAATACCTCCACATGCACACATACAGGATGACTACTTTTTAGAGTGCAGCACAGAGTTACAGTCTAAGTAAGGGGTGCAGACCGAATAAAACTCGTACTCTGCACCACTTCTCTATAGCCTTTGACAGGTTGCTCTAGACATTAAGTCGTTCTGATATTTCCATGACTGACTGACACTTTGAAATTGTTCCCATCACCTTGATAGCATGGTAATGCACCTCACATGCAGACTGTCTTTAAAGTGCATTAAATTAGACTCCAAGTTGAAAGTCTCCCTCCTCCCTTGCCTATCAGCCAAATATGACAAGAAAATAGACTGCTTTTCTTCCATGCCCAGAGAGGGGGGAAGAAAGGGCCCCACAGAAGCTGGCAAAGAATAAGCGGTTAAAGGCGAACGTGTCAAGAAGTATTACAGATATTATGTTTTCAAGACAGGACATTTGAGATACTTAGAAGTCATACCCATTCTCTTTGACTTCGCAGAGGATATTTTTCTCTCTCCCACTACCTTCTCGTGTCAAAGACTGTATTGCTGACTTCATTTTGCAAAAGCTCAACTCCGAGGTGACATGCAGAACTTACAGTATCTTGCTGGAAGTCAAAGTGCTGGCACTGAGCTCTGACAGTGAGAGTCAGAAAAGTCGAGGTGTAGCCAAGATCGTGGTGGTTGAAGGGTCTTATTCACTTTGTCTCCTCAATTACTCAAAGCTAGCCAGGAGTTGAAAGTAAAGCCTGCTTAGATGATGTGCTGTCGTCCACTCGCCGTCAGGTGGGTGAGGATCCTCCCCATGGGTTGTAGTCATGCTGTAGAAAATAGTTAACTTCACCTTACGTCCCTGTTAGCACTGGAACCAGTCACTGGATTTGAGGTGACAGCTGCCGCATTACTGGTTTAGAACTTTGCGGAAACTCCAAGAGGCTCAAGTCAGACTCAAAGCACGGTAGTTTCCTTTTAGCTTCAGTGGAACAAACGATTCCATGTTGGCTGACATTAAGGTTTGGCGTAGAACTTCATTTTGCTCATTGAGGATGCAACTGAAAGTTCAGTGGATTAGCCTAATCTGTCCTGATTTCTTTGATCATCGAAGATATAAAACAAACAAATCCAACAAAGCCAGAATCAAAGCAGTTTTTAACTTATACAATTCAGATTTTCATCTAATTAACATATTAAACACAATTTGGTTCATGTTATGCCTTTTAAAAAGCACACTGTGCTGTGAGATTGTACATGAGAAGCAATAACTGTAAAATCAACACGACACACATCGAGCACTAGATGCTGATCCTTCACATTTATTTGTCTAGATTTAATTTCTGGAACCTAAGTCGGGGGGCGAAAATGTTCAGGTAGCGCGTTATGATGCTGGAAGCGCTGTGCAGGTCAGGATAAACGTCTGTGACGGGCAGATTATTCAGTCTAAATCGGCCTAAAGAATGATCTTGTCACATTTCACAGTAAGGATTATAGAGATACACAGGAGGAGCGCTTCAGTCAAGAATTAGCGTCATGTGGTTGGCTGGAGACAAGCATGCAAGGTATTTGTCAAAACAGGCTTGGACACTTACCGTTCTATTTGTCTTCCCAGTGATCAAATACAGGGGTAAAAGGTTGTTTCTCTGTGATTTGTGTTTTTCTTGTGATCTTTCTGCTTTAGTTGTATGCATTTTAAATAAAAAAGCCGACTGACTCTTTGTGAGTCTTTTTAGACTTTATAGGTCTCTCTCATTGTTTGGGAGGATTTTCAACAAACTCCTCTTTAAAGTCTAGCAATTTCATTTAGGTTGAGGTCTGAACATTGACTAGCCCCTTGCGATTTTGTTCTAGATCTGCTGAGTTTGGAATCATTGTCCTGTTAAGAAGGCAGTTTAACATGAGTTCAATTAGTCAGACAGATGGCCTCAAATTTGACTCTATAATACTTTGGTATACAGAAAACTTCATTGACAACTAAATGAGTGCAAAGTACCCAGGTCCTGTGGCAACAAAATAAGACCAAATCATGACCCCTCCACCACCTTGACACCTGGTATTAGGTGTCTGTGCTGATATAATGGGTTTTGCAAGCTTTGCATCTAAATGAAGTCATGCATCTAAATTCCTTTACAGAGAAGAGGCTTTTTCCTGGCAACCCTTCAAAACAAGCTACGTGTTTAGTTTTTCTCTAATTGTCCGCTCATTAGCCTTTTGAAATACCACATGCTATCTGAGCCCTGTAAAAAGTTGTAGCATTTGGGTTTTTGGAGTTTCTCCAAGCAGTTTCCAAGTCTTAAATAGGGCGCAAATCTTATGGCATGCGATCTGATGATATTAAAATACCTCACAATACTTCTTATTGAATGAAGAGCTGGCTAAGGCTGGCTAAGAACTGGTTACAGTTGAAGTAACAAAACATGTTTTGTCAAATATTATGATCAATTCATGCTAGTTTGAGGATAGTTTCTCATAGTTTTTACACCCTTTTCATTTAAACAAAGTGCTGAAGTGTATACATGTTCAAGCTAGTCAGAAATGAATAGAAATTGGGATTTTGATGCATACATTTTGAAATAGGCATATATTTGCCATTTATTATAAGCAATTCGATGATGTGCAGTTCCTTATTTTCAAGGTCATTATTCTTAATTATTCTTAAGTTTGGTGTTTAGGCAAATTTCCAGACTTTTCTATAGAAAAAATATGAAATCAATCCAGTACATTTTAGTCTTGGATAAATTACAAAAGATGTGTAATAATTTCTCATCAATTATTTTAACACAGTGTACAACAATGGTTTAGTTATGAGTGGTTTTTAAAAATACCATGACTGGCTAACTGTTAGCCTTCAGCAATTATAGTGCTAGCGTCTGCTTTGAAGCCTGAGAAGACAAGATACCAGGGACTTGTATGCACCCGGACAATATAACAAGTAGCTAACCGTTAGCAGTGAAGGCTAGCGTGATCTGCTTAAGAGCTCCCTGTCAGTGTTAAGCTAAAGGGCTATGCTTACGTTCTTTTGATGAGGCTGAAATACATTTCATCATGTCTAGTTCAGAATCTGTAGGACTTGTATAGATCAAACAAGAACTGGATAATTGCAGAATGAACAGAGATTATTTTAAATGGTTTGAGATTAATAAAACCTTTATTCTCTTTTCAATGAAAACACTTTCAATTATGTTTTTGGCACTAAGACCACCTTAGTTTTAAACTAATGGTAAAATTAATAAACAGGCCATTCTTAGTGTTGCCAAAAATCTAGCTAAAATCCTATCTTGTTCTCGTCAATGCAATGTCACGTTTTGTCTCATGTCAGTTTTACATCCAGTGTCAAATGTTTTACATATGTAAGTAATCTTTCTCAGCATAGAATAATGAACATGGAAATATTTGAAGTGGCCTCACTTTTCAAAGATTGATGGGCAGTAACATTTGGTTCTCTAAGGTCATTGCTGATGTCTTTTCTCTGACATTTTTTAACAGGGGCTTGTATGCTCCAGATCAACAAACTGCCCAAAACACATGGAGGCAGCTGATTTTTCCTCTTCAATCCTATAGAAGCAGCAAGGGTGTACTTAGTTTCCATACTTTTTCCTGATGACTATGTATGTTGCTCATAGCAGTGCCTGCTATATTTATGTCTCTGCATTTTAAATGAAAACGAGGTTGAGTGTCTTCAGGCGATCAGAATGAGCTATTACCAAGATGATTGAAAAGCGAGGGAGCGAGTGAGCTGAAAAGACAAAGTAGAAGAGGGCTGACAAATGAAATCAAACTTCATAAGACCTGCCAGTGGTGTCAGTTGTTATCCATATCTCAAGTGCATTATGGTACTGCAACGCAGTGCACTGCCTTCTCATCTGTCGACTCGGATTCATCACACTCTTGACTGTTTCTTTTAAGTCACAAGTGTCAGTGTGAAGAGGAGTCTTAATTGACAACTGAGTGGCATGGACGTGGAGTGCAGCCTTTATTTTTGTGCCAAAAAGGGTTGTGTTGTTTTGATGAGCTATTATTGGCAGAAGCCAGCAGCAGATAGCGGCCGGCCTGGAAATGGGAAGTGACATCAGACAGAGAGAAGCTTGTCATTGTCTTCGGGCGAGTTCAGCCTCGCTGTAAGTTAGGAACAGCCTGTTGAAATGTCACTCGGAGGAATTTCTTATCTCTCTGGAGGAGAAATTTGGGTTGATTTTTGTGAAATTATTTAGACATCTGGCAACTGGTTGTATCGCTGGCACAGTTTAAGGAAAGGTTTTGTTTTTTAGTGAATTATATTTCTGTTGAATACAGATGAGCCTCTGGTTTTCATATAGAACTCTCAAAAATATGTTGCCAGATTTTTTTTTTTCCTGAGCATTGGATCAAAAGTAAATTTCTTATCAAAAACTGATTTGTTATGATTTAATTTCTGCCCTTTCTTTGGATTTGGAATGAAATCGTCAAAATATATTTTGATGCCAGGCCCTGCACTGTAAAATTCTATTCTTGTTTCTGTTGTTTTGTGAGGTAGGCTGAAATGTTTAATGATCTGAAACCAGGTTCAGTATCTGGATCTAACTGCTTATATTCTATTGGAGATAAGAAATGAAATATATTCATTTGTAATATGAAGACACATTTGACAAGCTGAAAAATGCCCTGTATTAGCAATATGACCATAATACAGTCATATTGAATACATTATATGTGTTCTGATGAGGCTCATTTGTCAATTTAAAAGTACCATTTGAAAATAACAACCCTTAAGCAGATGTTAGGCATACTTTTTAATTATTATTTTTATACTATTTTTCTTATTACTGATGTAATATTCTAATCTTAAATGTGTTATCATTAGATGTAAGTATAAAATCATCATAATTAAATGAAATTAAGGCTTGAACACCTCAGTCTGTGTGTAATTAATCTATATAGTGTGTTTCAGGTAGTGAATTGACTTAATGAAATAAATTAATATTCAATAATACTCTAATTTATTGAATATGACTGTAGTACTTGAATGATTATGTTGAAGATCTATTAAAGCAGAGAGCTCAGGCTGGACCCCAATTGTAAGATGTAGACAATTGGGGTCCAGTTTCATGCATGTTTTTAGATGTTTTCTCCTTGTCTTTTCTCCTTGTCTAAAGCATTTAATAATATTATCCATCATATTTTATAGGAAATCATAAAATGTCCCTAAACTGGTTTAAAAATGATTAATTCAAAAGAAGTTAATGTGTCACCCTAGAAAACTATACATCATTTAAAATAGAAGCTTACAATGTCTACAGGTGTTCCCCAAGGATTCGTTTTAGCCCCCATTTTATTTTCTATTTTAATAGATGAGCTGGGACAGGGACTGAATTCAGCCAAAACACATTTATATTTTGATGATATTGTCATTTCTACTGCAGCATTTATAGAAAATTATTCATTATCATATAAAACCAGTTTACAGTTTCTACAAGTTTTCCTCATGAATCGATTTCAGCCCGCATTTTATTCTCTACTTTACTGAATTAGCTGTGACAGGGACTATGCTCAACACACTACAATTCCTGATTGCTTTTACTGTTGCCCACCCCTAGATTTGATACTAAAACAACCTGCACAGCAGTTATTTAAAGTATTCAATACTGTTGATCATAACAATTTTATAAGACTTGATAAAATGTCCCCAAATGTAGAAATGATTTATCTAATAGAAGTAAGTGTCTCGCCATTGAAATAATCTTACAATACAAACGTACAATGCCTGCAGGTGTTTCCCAAGGATTATTTTGACCTAGATTTTCTTCTCAATTGGAATAAATGAGCTGGGATAAGGACTAAACCAAGCCGGAATAAATTTATATGTTGTTGACATTATTATTTATTCAGTAGCACTCACTCTAAATAAGATTTTTGTAGAAAGATCAGTCACTATACCAGTGTAAATTTCTGCAGTAAGATATTGTATAAAAAGATGGTATATGTATATACCTAAAGACTTGGCTTAGGGAAAACATAGCGTTTGGTGTTTATATTGACAATTTGTTTAAAAAGCTTAGGCCTACTTAGTTGTTTTTAAATTTTGATTAAAGAAATGTTTTTTCTTTTCTATCCAGAAAACAATTTTAACCAGCTTTCAGTAAATCAGTAAAGTGTCTATAACACGGAGCTCATTACAAGCACTTCATAACCACAACGCGCTCCTCTAATATTCACTCACCCATGGTACAATCTAAACAAATAGTTCTAAGGGCACTGCGTTTCACTGTACATTGATCATGATCACAGGACCCCAGGCAACAATGCACAGAAGAAAAATGCCTCTCCTATTTTCTCTCATCTGAGACTCTGCTTACGCCTTAATAGACAGAATCAGAATGTCTGCTGTGGTGTTGCAGGCTTTATGAGACCATTACCGCTTTTTACTGTGTATTCCTGGACTAATGGCTTTCTATACTTCCTCTGATTTACGGCCTGTCAGCTTTGTGGCTGTCCATTAGAAAGGGAGGTTGACACTGAGCCAGAGCTTGAAGTGCCCACTGTTAAAAAGAAGGAAGTCATGTCTCACACATAGACGCCAGGATCTCTTTAAAACACTGTTCCAAAACATACTCCTGGCAGCTCATTTACCAGCTTGTCTTCTGCTTCAGTGGTGCTTTTATTAGGTCATTATGTGACATAAATGACACATGTCTGCAGTAGGCAGTATAAAAGTAAAAATCTGTCAAATGTGTTAACATTACATTTATTAAAGTGAAATTGGCTCCATTAAACTTTTATTTTCTGGATGTGAAATTATACTGGGCAAACATGTGTTATTGGTCTTAAACTCACCATTAAATATTAGTTTTCCTAAATTGTTTTATTTCAGCTTTGATTTCGTAATGCATTGATGGATGGTATCCTCTTACCATGGAGCTGTATGACTCATAAAGTTGATGGTTACTGGTGATGAGATTATTTATTTATTTTTGAAAGAGTCCTTTACTTCTTTTAATGTTAACGTCATTTTAATAGTCTTTAGTGGAACGTTTAAGCCCCACACCGCCAAAGACCTATTGACTTAGCTCTGTTTGGTCAGGTTGCTTTAGCATCTGAGGCTGTGAGAGTCGGTCTTTATTTAAAGTGCCCCAAAATAATAAACTACACAGGCATAGTATACCTGTTTTTTAATGCTAAATGAAAGAAAGTCATTTAAAATTCTGGACTACTTGTGAGACTGCATGAGGTAGTTCACAAACAATGTTTTATTTAGGAACATATGGATATGGATTAATGTTTGTAAGGATTGCAAACCTGGACTGCACAATATTCATCTTGACAGTCCCTGAAATCCACCTTTGAGGAAAAAACACAGATTTTTGAGATTCAGAAACTCAAAAATGTATATTTAAAAAACGTTTTCATCAGTAATTGCACCACACCTAGGCGCTTATTGATTGATCTAACAAAAGTCCTTTGCAAGTGGAAGTTGTTTCTGAAGGAAGAACGTGCTTAAATCTGGCCATTTTCAGTATCACTAAAGGATTTAAAACTGGAGGAGGAACAAAAGGCCTTGGAATTTTTTAAAGGAAATTATATTCTACGGGGTTATGTCGGTTGTTCATTTAGTCTGCTACAACAGCGAGCTAGACTCCTGTGGGTATTGGTCATTTCACTCCTTTGTCATTTTGTAATTTTGCAGTTTTTGTCATTTCATACCTGAATTTTTAGGGGTACCAAAAGGAGCTGTCTGCCACAGGATCAGTTCGTTCACAACTTGAACATATGTGTCAAATTGGTGAAATTGCAAATTGACCCAACCTCAGCTTTAGTAGATAACAGAGACTGAACGTATTATAGAAAAAAAATTGATCAGGTTTTTGAGCTTCCAACCTCCATCTGTTATGGAACAAGCTATAATTGAAAATTTTTGCAGCCTTTGGGAAACATCTACATTATCCATAGGGAATACACACAGAGACTGACAATAATGCTAACTGTGCTAATAGCTAACATAACATGTTTTAATTTCATTATAAACAATGACGGGTTTTAAAATGAATCAAACCCCCTTTTACAGTTTACTCCTCTTTCTCACATAGTGTGACCTCTGCTCTGTTACCAATAATAAAATAAGTGGTCATTGAATTATTAATGACCACTCACCACACATGATCGGAAATTAGGCACAAACCCATGATCGATGCATCTCTAACTGTTTTTCTCTATAAGGCTTTTCTTTTGCAATGTAAAAAAAGAAAACAGAAGTAAAATCCCCTAAAACTTCTGTTATGAATGGGCTTTATATGATGCATTGGATAAAGGTTTGTGGTTCGACCTTTTCTATTGAAACATTCAAACCAAACAGCTATTCCTTTATTTATTAGTTTATCAGTACAAAAATCTAATATTTTGTTTTATAGTTACAAATATTTCAATAACAGAACAGCAGAAACAACAATGTGAACTTTTCTTTAGGTCCATTAAAATTTATTTAAACTTCCTCATTGTAACTAGGTCTGGCAATTTCAGGTACTTTGGTAGATTATTCTAAGAAAATTGGGTCTGCAATCTTATTTTCTTGATTCTGCTCTGGAAACAGACATTTGTAAAAAACCTGCAGAGTGACTGCCATCCTGGGTAGGATACATGTATATATACAGTATATACACACATAAACACACAAATAAGAGATTCACACATAAAAACCAATTATATAAATAATTTTTACATATTTACCTTGCTTTGTGTTATTGTAGTGCTTATTGCCAATGTACAGGGGTTGTACAATGAAACTGAAACACCTGGTTTTAGACCACAATAATTTATTAGTATGGTGTAGGGCCTCTTTTTGCGGCCAATACAGCGTCAATTCGTCTTAGGAATGACATATACAAGTCCTGCACAGTGGTCAGAGGGATTTTAAGCCATTCTTCTTGCAGAATAGTGGCCAGGTCACTACGTGATACTGGTGGAGGAAAACGTTTCCTGACTCGCTTCTCCAAAACACCCCAAAGTGGCTCAATAATCTTTAGATCTGGTGACTGTGCAGGCCATGGGAGACGTTCAACTTCACTTTCATGTTCATCAAACCAATCTTTCACCAGTCTTGCTGTGTGTATTGGTGCATTGTCATCCTGATACACGGCACCGCCTTCAGGATACAATGTTTGAACCATTGGATGCACATGGTCCTCAAGAATTGTTTGGTAGTCCTTGGCAGTGACGCGCCCATCTAGCACAAGTATTGGGCCAAGGGAATGCCATGATATGGCAGCCCAAACCATCACTGATCCACCCCCATGCTTCACTCTGGGCATGCACCAGTCTGGGTGGTACCCTTCTTTGGGGCTTCTCCACACCGTAACTCTCCCGGATGTGGGGAAAACAGTAAAGGTGGACTCATCAGAGAACAATACATGTTTCACATTTTCCACAGCCCAAGATTGGGCTCCTTGCACCATTGAAAGCGACGTTTGTCATTGGCATGAGTGACCAAAGGTTCGGCTATAGCAGCCCGGCCGGGGATATTGACCCTGTGGAGCTCCCGACGGACAGTTCTGGTGGAAACAGGAGAGTTGAGGTGCACAACTAATTCTGCCGTGATTTGGGCAGCCGTGGTTTTATGTTTTTTGGATACAATCCGGGTTAGCACCCGAACATCCCTTTTAGACAGCTTCCTCTTGCGTCCACAGTTAATCCTGTTGGATGTGGTTCGTCCTTCTTGGTGGTATGCTGACATTACCCTGGATACCGTGGCTCTTGATACATCACAAAGACTTGCTGTCTTGGTCACAGATGCACCAGCAAGACGTGCACCAACAATTTGTCCTCTTTTGAACTCTGGTATGTCACCCATAATGTTGTGTGCATTTAAATATTTTGAGCAAAACTGTGCTCTTACCCTGCTAATTGAACCTTCACACTCTGCTCTTACTGGTGCAATGTGCAATCAATGAAGACTGGCTACCAGGCTGGTCCAATTTAGCCATGAAACCTCCCACACTAAAATGACAGGTGTTTCAGTTTCATTGTCCAACCCCTGTACATTCCTCCTCTCTGTATGCTGCTAAATGGTTGTGTATGTCTGCATACTTTTCCTGCAAATATAAAAGTAAAACACAACGCATAAAATGAAAATATAATAATTCAAAGCAAGTGCAATACAGTTACAACTTGATTAGCTGCCTTTTAAAAATGTCAGCTGTGGTCGAACTTCGTAGGTTGTGGAAGACTTGTCTCCTTCAGTTTGAAGTTTCTTATGCGGGTCACCAGGAAATGCTGCTCTGCCGAACTCAGAGACCTACTGGGAGCATGCAAAGCAAAGTAGTAGCCAATCACCTGCCAGGTGCATTCATAAAGAACAAATCATGATTAAAAAAGGCATCAAGGTTGCAGGTATTTGGTATTTACCTAAAGAATAAACTTAATTTAGGTTTTGAGTGAGTGACAATAATCAATCATGCCTTAATTACATTTTAATTTCAGCCCTTTAACTAGTTTTGAGTTTTGAAAGTTTAGACCAACTCTTTATCTTTTTAGGATACAATAAATTTTGGTTTGCTTAAATTTGAGAAATTTTATTAAATGTTGATGAAGATGAACAATAGATAAGTTTATCTACATTAAAAGTGGAATGCAACATTTCATAAATTACCAGAAAGATTATCTATGTTGTGAGGGAAGAGAAGTTACTGTACCTGATTTGCAGATCTGGGGAAATCCTCCAGGTGCTGGGAGAAAAGAGGACTTGGCATAGTGGACATACTGTATTCAAGCTAACAAGTAATTTCAGCCAATATAATGCAATTGTTTAGCAAAATAGTGTGATGTAGAATGTATAATGTGAACACGCTTTTTGTATCAAGGCAAAGAGTAGCACTACATTGTTTGCACTTTACTGCATTAATAACATCATTTACTACTTTAACAGTACAATTTGTTTTGCAAAAATCTATTTGAGGACCAATATGCTTTTTTATGCTTAAACTCAACTTTACTACTTTAACAGTAAAATGTGTTATGCAAAAATCTATTTGAGGACCAATATGCTTTTTGAGAACCTTTGCTAAAGCACACAATTTATATCAAAACATATGCAAATCAATTGCAGCATTGTGAGTAAAACTATAGCCTTGAGTTCAACCCTTTACCTTCCCTTAATTGAATTAGTGCCTGCTGTTAGAGGTAAAACATTTATTCTAAGCTGCTCCACTGAAGCAGAACACAGCGCGGATGATGGAGTTCCGACAACACAGCTGTCAGCCGAGGAATCCGAGTGTGTGAAACAAAAGACATATCACGCTGACATGATGTTCAGCAGGTCATGCCGGAGTGAAAATAGAAATATGCAGAACTTCAGTTGATTAACAACATGCAAAATCACTCTTAGAGCTGGAGATGAACATGTCACTATCGCACTTAAGGAATGGCTGAGTTTTGTTATTGCAAAAACAGATGCAAGACTGGACCACCATGGCTGCAGAACTAAAGCTTTTTGAGTGTCAGCCCACCCTCCTCAGTACCTACCACACCTCCTCACCCCATCACATGAATCGCAGTCACCACCCTTCACTGCCTCCACGACAAAAGACACTTTGAGGTTGTGCTCTTCTTCTTTGTGCCCAGTGCAGGCCATGAACAGAACTGCTTAGGAAGAGGATGCCTTAGGAGGGGCTTCATAAAGAAAGGATGGTTCCATCATAAAGAAAAAAAACTATACACAATAGAGTAATAACCTTGCATTCACTACTTTTAGGATGTAAAAATGTAAAGAACTGATTTTGGTCATAAAATTAAAATTATTAGACCCACCTCATCAAGCTGTGCAATGGATTTCATTGATGATATTATGCCTGAGCCCTAAGCTGCACCTTTCTGCATTCATCGCCCCAAGAATCCTCTGTGGGGGTTTGAAACTTCAAACGGTTCCTCATGAAAAAGTCAGGAGGTATCAGACATGTGTTCCCCCCTCTCTTTACCCCCCTACCCTGCTGTCTTGCCAACACCAAAGGCCAGAATTGATTTTGTGTGAAGCAGGACCACCTCCACCCCCATCAGGGATCACCTGGCTTCCATTCAGCCTGAGCCTCTCATGCTTCACAGATAATAAGGAACGGTTTTCAACGTAAATTTTACCAACATTGCTGTGTGTTTCCCTTCAGAACATCTGAATAAACTTACACTGGTTAATTTCTTTTTTCTCTAATACCAAGTACATGATCTTTGTGCATGAGGTAATAAAGTGAGGTTTATGGATGATCCAGGAGAGCTTAGCTGAGATAAAAACACTGTCCTTCATCTCAGAATGCTTTAGCATTGGTCTCTGTGTAAACAAAAATGAAAATGCAGTATGAAGGGTCATGGATGAGCCAGGAGAGATAAAAGTCAGAGGTAGGTTTGTAGCAAAGATATCCATTTATGATCCCCTTTAAATTGCACATTCCATCCTGTTTGTATGTGTGTTTCATTTCTGCTAGGAACAGCAAGAAGGTGAAGTTGTGATTTTTAACTTTTGGATGAACACTTTTTTTATCAGCCTGTAATTTATTTCTATACCGACAATTATTATATATTTAATTAAAATTAAATCTTAATCCTTTGACATTTTCTTTTCTGACATGATTGTTTAATGTTGTTTTTCTGTGATTATAACAGTCCCTTCAAACTGGAACATGCAGACAGGAAGTTGGTGACACTTAAAATACCTTATACTATGTAAATAAATATTTTCTGTAAGTATTTCTGCTATGCATAACATCTTATTCATTGTTGTGTGTCTGCCATTTCACATTTGCACAACAAAAATGAAAGCAAATCTCTAATTTAGCTGAACAGTGTGGTGTGCACTTGTTTTCAAGGCCCTTTTGCTCTCATTCCCCTAGAGGTAATTCTGTGCATCCAGCTGCCCCTTGAAGTCCCCCTTTTGGCAATAAAGTCTGGCTGTGTGTGGTTTAATCCCAGTATGAATCTAGATCTTCTGTGAATGCCTTCAGGGGTTTGTTATAGAACAGTAGTGAATAGGCAGCATCATGAAGACCAAGAAACACACCAGAGAGGTCAGGGAGAAACATGTGAACAAACTTAAAGCATTTAGATTATAAAATAATTTCCCATGCTTTGATTTTTTTCACAGAGCACTGTTCAGGCCACCATTTGAGAATAGAAAGAGTTTTGCTCAACTTCAAACCTACCAAGTAATGGTATGTTTAATCCTAGAGGCAACCAAGAGGTGATTAGGTTCACAGCTGAAGTGGGAAATTATGTCCACATGAAATTTTTGTTGTACGTTCTATGAATTTGGCCTTCATAAAAACGGGGCATGAGAAGTTCTATTTGCAGTTTGCCACAGGCCATATATGGGACACAGCAAATCTCCAAGTAGGTGCTCTGGTCAGATGAGACCAAAGCTAAATTTGGCTGACAAGCAAAACACTGTGTTAAGGAAAACTAACAATGCACATCAGCCAGAACACAGTATCCCTTTGGTGAATCATGATTTTAGCAGCATCATACTGTGGGCTACAATGGAATGATTTAGTCCGAAATAAATTAATGTGCTAGAATGATCCACAGGTTCAAGTCAGTGATGTTCTGGAAAACCATTTGGAAACTCAGAAAGGGGAAACAGGGACCAAGGGACCACCCCAAGCTGTGTATGCTTTGGTATGGGGAGTACTGCTGAGCCGTAGGGCAGTAGAAGGAGCACTCTGAGGATCTCCTCAATACGGTCACTATGTCCTCTGTGGAGGAGGCAGATTCCATCACTGTGGCAGAGGTCGTCGAGGTAGTTAAAAAGCTCCCTGGTGGCAGGGTGCCAGATATGGGTGGATGAGATTCCGCCTTAGATTCTGAAGGCTCTGGACATTGTGGGGCTGTCATGGTTAACACGTCTCTTCAGTGTCAACAATAATTACCACGACAACACCATTGGAGTGGCAAACTGGAGTGGTGGTTCCAATTTTAAGAAAGGGCACTGGAGAGTGTGTTCCATTTATTGAGGGATCACACCTCTTCTGGGAAAGCTTACTCTAGGGTGGTAAAAAGCAGACTCCGACTGACCGTCGAACCTCGGATCCACAAGAGGCAATGTGGCTTTTATCCTGACAGTGGAACAGTGAATCAGAATCCCATTTATTGTCAGTCAGTCAGTCAGTCAGTCAGTCTGACTGACTGACTGGCTCATTTATTGTCATTGTACAAAAAAAAAAAAAAAAACGAAATAAAAAAAAATAGCAGCTCTCAAAGACAGTGCAAGAGACAAAAAAGGTGCAGTTCAAGTAGTATATACAGTTGTATACACATATATACATAGCTTACATACATATTCATATATACACATGCATACACACACACACACGTACATATGTATGTGTTTATTTATACAAACACATATAAACATACATACACATACACATATGCAAACACAAACAAATACATACAGATTATATAGATAGAAGAAAATAAATAAAGAAACAACGGGAATGTAAAATTCAAGATGTTAGAATATTACTTGTATGTGTTGATATTGCACTAAGAAAATAAAAATGATAATTGTTTATGTTTTGGATGAATTTGCGGCATTAAGGGCAACAACAGCTTTTGGGTATAAGTAATGGTCCACTGATCCACTGGTCCACTGAACCTGTATTCATTCCTTGTATGGCCAAAGCAAGAGTTGTCTCCACATTCCTGGATCCCCCTTATCACTGATCCTGTTTGGGGTGTTAACGGGCAGGACCTCAAGGTGTAGTCGTGGAGAGGAGAGTGGGGTTTAGGAACCCCTGGATTGTTGCTTTTCGCAGATGATGTGGTTCTGTTGGCTTCTTCAGGCCATGACCTCCAGGATGCACTGGAGCAGTTCATTACTGTGTCTGAAGCTGCCGTTTGAAGTATCTTGGTGTCTTGTTCATGAGTGATAGTAGGAACGACCAGGAGATTGACATACAGTTTAGAGATTTGTCTGCAGTAATGCGGCTGCTGCTTTGGTCTGTTGTGGTGAAGAAAGAGCTGAGACGAAAAGCAAGACTCTTGATTTACTGGTCGTTTAGGTTCCAACCCTCACCTATGGTCATGACATATTGCTCATGACCAAAAGAAAGAGATCCTGGAAACAAGCAGCCAAAATGAGCTTCCTCCAAAAGGTTGCTGAACTGAGCATTAGAGCTGGATTGAGGAGCTCCGTCATCTGGGTGGAGCTCACAGTAGGACTGCTGCTTCTCTGCATCAAAAAGAGTCAGTTGAGGTGGTTCAGGCGTCTGATCAGGATGCTCCCTGGGCCCCTCCTTTTGGAGCTTTGGAGGACTATATATTCTGTCTGGCTTGGGAATGCCTTGAGATCGTCCAGACAGGGCTGAAGGGTGACACTGGGGAGAGGGATGTCTGGGTTTCGCTCCTGGACCTGTTGCCCACACAACCTGATCTCGGATAAGTGGAAGAAGATGGATGTATGGAGAATTGTCCAGACATAAGTCCAGACTTAAATCTAATTTGTTTATTTTAGAATTCTAACTCCAAAAACGTTTTGAAAACCATATGGTGGCAACATGATAAGATGTAAAAAAAGTTCTAAAGGTATTTATAATTCTTTCCATGACAATGTAAAGGCTGTTATTTGGGGAAATTAATTAGAATGAACTGGTCTGTAGGCATACATTTCAGATTGACATGTTTATTATCCTATGTCTTAAGTTATGCCTGTCCAATCTGAACCTCTTTTAGAAAATGGTTGTTGAGCAAAACAGATATGCTTATACTATTAATTGTTTATTTTGCTCAAAACATGTTTTGTAACAAACAACTATTTATTGAATATGGATAAATGTGAACAACTTATTTTTAGCAGTGGTGGACCTTAAAAGATACAAATGTTTTAATAAAAACTATTATTACTTGGATTTTCAGGTGTTCACTGTCAGCAGTTTTCTTTAACATGTGCAACAAGTACATTGAACAGATCCTCAAACCAAGAAGAAAGTGCTATTTGCTGACTTCCTCTAACAGGTGCTGGTGCCCATCTTGGGGAAGTAAAATGTCCTGGATCTGGTGGCACTGCCGTATAACTGCTGTATAAATAGATGTTTTTGACAGCACCATTCATCTCTGGACATAAACACATCAACATTAAAAGACAGCTCACCAAGACCTCTGTGCTTGTTAGGGCAGGATTAGCAGTCCAGATGCCCAAGATGTAAACTTGTAAGGGGAAGATTAATCTATCTTTCATTCCTGCCTTTGACAGTAGTTATAAATCTGATTTAGTGGGGGACCATAAAACAGGGCAGTTGGACATTAAGATTTCAAAGCGAGATGTCAAGAGGACTAACTTGTGACACCCAGCCTGCTGCAAAAAGGTCAAAAGTTCTTGAATTTGTATCTGTGGATCTGCTCATATCATTTTTGTAATGATCATGTGAGGATGCAGGCGGCGGGCACAGAGTGTCAAAGGAGCTATTTGGCGGTGGATGGATGGGAACAGGAGATCTGAGGTGGTCACATCCTGTGACCATCTGCATGGGAGTCATGCTAGTCATTCCAATTGCACACAGATGCTCAGATACCATGACACACCACACATATATTTAAATGGGTGACAATAAAGGTAATAATCAAAATCAATTTCAGGCATGAATTCTTAACCCTTCTCAAGCAGGAATTTTGAATATATGCAAAAGAAGTGACAAGATTTCTGCACATTTCTAAAATGTACTTTTCAGCTTAGAAATCTTACAAAAAAAGCTGGTCAATTCAAATTAATCTATAAACCTCCGACTAATAGGGGAATTTCTATAATGAAGGAATATGCGTTCAAAACAACAAATAATTGATTCAGACCTTAAGCTGTTGTTATGCTATTTTCTTTCTTACCATGTATACTGGCACATTGAAAAATGCATATTACACAGGACTGTGGAATTCAGTGTTCTGCTGTGTCAAGTTATTATTGGGTCATTTGAGTAGCAGCTGTGTAAATTTTGTAGCAGCGATCCAAAAATGGCTGAATGGTTTTGTTGAATGTTTTAGTTCAAAGCCGGTGATCCGCCCTCGCGCATCACACTCTGTGCGTAGGGCACCAAGTGCTGCGAGGGTCACTAAAAAAATCAGGCTCGTGGTAAGACAATTTTTAAAATAACAACTGTTAATTTTAACATTTAGCTCTTGTGTGCATATCTATGCTCATGCTCGGACTTAGAGCTATTTCTGACCTAGCTTAACTTGGGGTTTGTTATTTCTTTTACTCTGCCTCTCGTCCATAGACTGCTGGAGATAGGCACCAGCTCCCCCGCGACCCACTATGGAATAAGCGGTAGAAAATGACTGACTGACTGACTGACTGACTGATTTAAAAAAAATGTGTATTTAATTTTGTAGCAGCTAAAGATTGAAAAGTTTATTACTCTTCACTGAGTTTATGACAGGTTAACAGGTTTTAAACTCTCATTAAATAATGAGTCACAAGACTGAAAAAATTAAGACCGTCCAATAAAAACCTCTCCACTCACTATTCTTCTCCCGTTAGAGGCAATCATGCAGAATTTTTTCTTTAACCTACAATATTTTTCTCAAACTTACCTATCAGCATGATCTACCATTTGGGAACATCTGATTTATTTAGTAAAATGATCAATTGACATCAGCAGATATGTTGTACCTGCAGAGGGCACATGAAAAGTAAAAACCACAATAAAAGCAATGGTTTTCTTTCCTAATAAACTTTATACTCACAAACAGCGACTGCAGTCGCCTGGGTGGTCCGACTGTTGCCTCCTTGCTCAAGCTATTTGTTCTAGCTGTGGCATGAATTGTGTTGTGTAAACTTTTCATAGTTTTTGGTTGCTGCTTCCCTGATATCCAAGTTTTCAAGTGTTTCATATTCTTGGGTGCAAAAGGAGTTTCCAATAGAGAGATATTTCTACATATCTACATATTTACTTGTTTACATCAATTCCTTTTTTTTTTTTTACAAGAAAACAATTCATTATCTTTCTGCATCAATAAAGAATGACAGGCTTCAAGAAGCTTCTCGGTGCTCTGTCACCTTCACCCTGACTATCGTCAGGAGAGCCCAGCTCAACCACGGTCAGTTGGGGAGGGACCATCTATGTCAATAGTGCATATAGTAGAAGTGAATTTTGGGTGTGACTTTAAAGGCTTTTCCGTGTCAGAGAAAAGATTTTGTCCGCTTTAAAATACAATAGAAAGAGCAATTTAGATTTTGATGTTACATATCTTTGAGATTTGTAGGTTTTGAGGCTCTAAAATGTGATAATTTTAACCCTTTTAAAAAAAATGAAGAATTGATTCACAATCTGGACTTTTTTTTTCTCCACCTTTTAACAAACTCTTAATCAAGCATGTTGGTGGTCTACTCTCCCCACATAATGTTCTTAAGGCAAAATAACTTACAGATGACTTAAGGAAACCTAATTAGACTAATGATCATGTCGATTACTCCGCTCGTGTGGTTTTGGCTGGTCGGGTAAATTTTATATTTTTTTTACTCAGAGCTGTGCCGTGGAGGACAGTGAGGATTTTGACATGTCAGAATGTGCTGGGCCAAAAGGAGGATTAATGGCCGCTTGCCTGTACCCAAGGTCCTTCGGTGGTAATTGCAAGCAGAATCTGACTCTATGATCTCAGCAGTGGTATGCGACATGCCAAAACAGCCTGCCTTTGACAGATTGCCTTTCTGCAGTAATAACTTAAGCACGCTCGTTCTCTCAAATTAGACATTCCCTGCTTCCCGCAGCACTAAATGGGAGCAACGAGTTATTTGCACCCTGTCTGAATATATCTACAGTGGAATGACCAATTTTACGTTAAGTTCCTTTTGAGTCTTTTGAGATCCTTCAGTTTCATCCTTGAAATCAGACAATATGCTTCAAATAGGAATATAAGTTTAATCTTTATTTTTCATGCTTCTAGTATAAACTAAATGGTGCAAATGGCTGCAAATGTTCTAAGGTGCTCCGCAGTCTTCGCCTGCAGGTCTGCTAAAATAAATCCCAGTTTAAGTCTCTGTCTGGCTCGCTCGCTCTCTCTCTCTCTCATTCTCTCTGTTGCTAGTTTGTGTCCAGCCTCAGGACAGAGGGACTCCTATGAGCTACTCTGTGGTGGGTTGTGTTCTCTGGAGCAGTTAAAAGCCTGGCAGCCCCACCTCATGACTGTCCAAACACAGTCGACTCTAGGCATCCACATCAAACAGGCCTCTCTTACGAAGCTCATTGGAAAGTTAGCCACAGGGGTGCTGAAGTTATTTATTTAGGTTCCACATATAAAAATGCATCTGGTCTCAGATTCTTTAGATTTTCTTTCCCTTTTTTTGCTCTCTCATTAATGTTAGTAATTAATGGGACAAAGCAGCGTTTGAGGAGCAGTTTTCGTGCTGTGACTGGACCGGCTCAGCACTGTTGGATCGAGTCAAAAGTAAGATTCAGGGAGCGTAACTAGAAAAGACAAGTTAATGAAAGATTCTTTCAGTCCTCTCAGCACTGCCGTGCATAGCAGACATGTCAGAGTGAAATTAAGTCTCCCCCACTATGTGTGCTTTAGAGCGCGTGCACTGGCATTACTAATTCACCCCATCCTGAGAGATCCTCCGACATTGACGCTAGAGAGTAGATGCTATGTCAAAATGTAAATAAACTCTGGAGGAGCTTTGGCTCAGTGTGGGATAAAATTTATAGTTTTGGCATTTACTCTGCAGTCATCATTCATCCTCCTGTCGAGAGGGGAGGCCTTGATCAGCAGAGCCTCCGTTGGCCCTCAGATGACCCTGCAGCCTATCTGACCAGCTGTGGTTCAGATGCCTCAGTCTCAGATGTTCACATTTCTGTAAGAGCCGAGACTGTTAACCCTTTCTCCAAAACAGTTTCAGACAAGACAAAAACTATTTGTAAATTAGATGAACGAATCTTTTATATTTGAAAGTAGATAATCTTGCTGTATATATTAGATTAAGGCATTTTAAAAGCTTTCTGTGTCTTAAAATGTACAACTCTGGAAAAGCCCAAACTGATGTCTAATACAAGTCATTGCAAATGTATTCACACTCCTTGAACTTTTTATCATATGGTTATTAGACAGTTTTAAAATTTTCAACAAATAAAAGTCTGTCGAGTGCATTTGCATTCAGCACTCTGAGTTTGAGCTTTTTTACAACATCGCTCAAAGTCAGTCAGATTGGTTGGAAAGCAACTCTTAGGATTAGTTTTCAAGTCTGTGCTCCAGTGGTGTTCAAAGTCAGTCCAAGAGCTAGCATCCTGCATTTTTTACATTTGCTGATTCAACCTGCCTGAATCAACTGAATGGTTAATTAGAAAGTCTCTGCAGAACTAACATGCTGAGGAAGTAATTCAGTTGACTGACTCAGCTGTGTTGGAGCAACAACACATATAAAACCTTGAGGAATGGCTTGGGACACCACTGCTATACTCAGATTCTCAGTTCGATTAATGTCTAGGCTTTGACTGGGCCATTGTAGCACATGAATATGCTTTGATCTAAACTATTCCATTGTTGCTCTGGCTGTAAATATAGGGTTGTTGTCCAGATGGAAGGTGATCCTCTGCCCCATTCTGAAGTCTGATGCAGCAAATAACAGGCTTTCTTCCAGGATTGGTCTGTATTTAGCTCTATCTTCCCATTAACTCACCCCACAGCATTGTGCTGCCACCACCATGTTTCACTGTAAGAATGGTGTACTCAGGTAGTTTTCCTCCACATAAGGCATTTTGAAGTCGGAAAGGTTCTATTTTGGTACCTGAAACGAGCACCTTCTTCCCCATGTTTGCTGTGTGCCCCACATGGCTTGCAGCAACTGCAAACAGATCTTCTAGGAGCAGATAGCTGTTTAGCCAACAGGTCTACTGTGGACCTTGGTCTTCATGGTGCGGTTTGATCGTGAATGTTGTCTTATAATCCTCTGAGGCCTTCACAGACTAGGTATGTTTATACTGAGATTAAAGCAAGCACAGGTGGACTCTATTTACTAATTAGGTGATCTCTAAAGGCAATTGGTTGCAATGGATTTTATGTAGGGGTATCCCAGTACTGTGGGTGATACAAGTATGGGCCACAACACAAAAATGTTGAAGGCCATGTATTTCTTTTTCCACATTAGACTTATGCACTACTTTGTGTTGGTCAATCACAGGTACCAATAAAATACATTGAAGTGTGGGGTTGTAATGTCACACAGTGTAACAAGACATAAAAAGTTCTATGGTTATAAGTAATTTTGAAAGCACTGTAATGAGACATTGCCATTCATCTTAAAGCCGTCTATTAAAGGCATCAGTCACAACTGTCATGCTTGCGTCAGCACATGGATGCTCTCTTCTGGAGCTTTGACTTCATGTGGAAGAACCAAACACATGCTTTTTTTTTCTCAGCACCATGAAACAAGTGATTTTGTTTGTTGACTGCCTGTTAAAACGCATCACTGGCAAGAGGAAAGCAAGACGTGTTCTCATTTCAGCCGAGAGAACAAAGCCTCTCAATGCTTTTCCTCCTTTTAACAGGTGAGTGCTCCAGCTATTAATTTGTGCAGGGCCACCTGCTTTAATTGGTCTTAATCTGAAGCGAGCGGCTTTGATCTCCCTGACAGTTTGACTGCATTAGCACGAGTGTGGAGGCTAATCCCGTGCGTAGCTCGTTCTTTTTTCTCAGCCAGAGGCCTGTCCAATGATAATATGTCAACTGAGGGATAAACCCTCATCCAACAGCCAGGTCTAAGCTGCTGGAAAACGGGGGGCTGAGGGGCCACCTGCATGCTGCGGTTCAGAGAAAAATGGAGACATAAAAAGCCAAATTTTTAAAGGGCGTAACAGTTAGTGTCGTTTACTTAAACATGTTTTAGTGTTTTAGTGTGACTGCACACTACGTCTTTCAAGATTAACACTATTACATGATCTTCTAACCTCAAGCAAAGCCTGGCTTGCTACAATGGCTTCTTTATTTTCACCATCTGTGCTCTAATCGCACACGCATGATCCACATGTCCAAAATACAGGGGCTTTATCTGTCTTCTGTCATTTTATTAACAAGTAACAAGAATATGAAGTGTTTGTTCTGAACTTGATCTGAACTCCCATGAATTATGATAGCCATCTCACAGTCAACACTGGCTGCTTTCAGCAGAGGAATAAAGAGATAGTGTTAGAAATGAGAAAAACAGCAGCACTTATGCTTACCCAGTGATTATATCACACATCATGGTGATTTTACTTATCACTACTGGCAGATTTGGACTTCAGTGGATCTTTTGTTGTTATGCTTTGTGTTGAAGGAATGTTAAAAAGCTTTTTTTGGGAAGGGCTACATGTGGAAAAGGTCGATCACAGAGCTCAACGGAAAGCTAACGGGTTTAAAAAGATTTTTCTTTGTCCTTTTTTGCATTTTAAATTAGAGGGCTATTTCCTGTCAATGTTTGGATTCCAATATGTTTTGAGCTTCAAAATGAAAAGAAACAAGTTAAAACCGAAAACTGTGGGTATTTTAACATTGTTTTTAGATGAGATTCAAATGAAGTTGTTCCTGTACAGCTTGAGGGAAGAAGGAAGGAAGGAAGGCAGGAAGGAAGGAAGGGAACAAAAAAATCTGGACCAATTGAAGATGTATGCTCTGCTGGTACGATTGTACAAAGAGTCAACAGGAACTCTGTACCGTGATTCCTTTACCAGCCCCATTACTGCGCTGCGCATGGTAGCAAAATAAACGGGACTCAGTCTAGGCTTGTTTCATTTACTATTTTTAAACACTGTTTCCAACTCCTTTGGTAAGTAAAGTAGCTTTTAGCTATGTGCACGTAATGGTAATAGATGCTGTAGGGGAGAGGAACAACACAGAAACACTAAATTTGTTTAACCCTACACATCAACTTTCTTCTCGTAATTCATGTCTTTTTATGTCCCAAGTCCAACCCTGCCCCCTTTCTAAACCTGGGACCAGCAAAAGTTACATTTTACATCTGCTTTACTTGAATGACATATTCTCCATATTTATGTACCAGGACAATGGGAAGTCATGGATTATGAATTAAAAGTTACTACAAATAACTTGACAATTAATCATATTTTGAATGGATTGTAAGAGGTACCAATAATGGGGGCACTGGGTATTTTGTCATAAACAATTATTTCCTTGTGCCGGATAGGCAGACATGGGCAAGAGGAGGTGAGTAGGTGATTTCTTGTAAGAAATGCAATGAATAGTTTTCTTGTCCATCCCATTTTGGAGAGTGAAATGGACTTCTGTGTTGATAGATTTCTAATTCAAAGTTTTGCTGACACTCAAATCAACTTAAAAAAAGTAAAGTATACATGTAAAAAAGGCTTCAATTACATTTTTAGACTAACTGCTAGGTGAGACACAAATTGTCACACCTATGATTTAGTAAAAATAATAAAATTTTTTTCAAAACTAGAATTTATTTTCTCCACTGAATAAATGTTGTCATATTAAACGTTACATTTTTCTCTGTGAGAATATACTACTGCAATAAAAGATGATTTTACTTTAAAGCTTTTTACATATCTTTGCCAATCAGCCTGGAGGGCATCTTTTATAAACTCATAGGCACACACACAAATGTAGAAAAAACTGGTTACATATTAAGTGACATTATCATTTTTGTTTGCTTGTTATTATACACTGTTGTTAGATAAATTGTTTCCTGCAATGTCTGATACATTAACTAGTCATTATGGGACCAAATTATGTGGAGAGTCCTTTTCTTCATTTACACTTCTTTCTCTATATATTTAAGCTAAAAAATGACTGCTGATTCATTGTCTTGATTTTTTGAAATTCCCTTTTAAGGCTGAGGATGCCCATATCTCTGTAAGCTTTTGAAAAGAAGTGGTAATAATTTTTTACCCTCTATCGAATCTTGATTATCTTGTGACATCTCCACTTTATTGTATGATCGCTTCGAGGGTGGACAAACTGCTCTGGAAGATTTTAATTTTATTTCAAAAAGCCTTTGATCTACAACTGAGGAAGTTTGGCTGAAATGTCAGGTCTAATAATGGTTCTGTGAACTGCAGATTTTATCATCCCTCTCAAATCAACATACCAGCAAAGGGTCTTCTTTCAGAGCAGACACAGACGAATCTGTTTGAACCATTGGCAAAGATGTTAAGTAAACTACATTTCATACAACACTTTTGTATTCAATGTGCTGTAAAAAAAAGAATTTAAAGAAAATAAAAACATATGCACATCAATAAAACAGTGAATTGAAACATTAAAAAAATCAGTGAATAAATACCCACTGAGAAAAGACCTAATTTCAAAGCTGAAGCTGCATATAGACCTCATTTAGACATAAATGAATGGTATGTCTATAGATAGCCAGGTTTTATTTTGCAAAACTGCCTGGTCTGAAGGTGGTCTAAGCTTAGGCTTAGAGTAAAAAAAAAATTGTAAGGTCCACAAAAAAGTCTGCAAATCATGGAAAAATGCAGGTAACATAACCTGAAAAACAATTTTGTTTTATTCAAAATAAAAGAATTTAATCTTTTTTTAGTAAAAAAAAAATCTTTGTTATTAATGTGTGGATAAATATATTATATTTAATATATATTATATATATTATATTTATATAAATATATTTTCTTTGGTTGAGAGCTACAAATTTAAACATGATTGCTTATTTACATACTTATACTGGACTGACAGATGGAAACAACATGCACTGCCAACAAAAGACTTCCAACATCCCCAGAGACAAAGTTCAATTTGTTTTCAATAAAAACAAAATGTCCCGAATTGTAATTTTCCTCCACAGCTACTGCAGTTTACTTCAGTGGCAGCGTCTTTAACTGTACCTTTAAAGTTACCTCACACAGTTTCCCTCATAGCAGAGAGGTGACACAGTTCTGACCGAATCTCTCTGAGCCACGAGGAACATTTATTAAAAAAGCTCAATCATTCACTTGGAGTGAAAGACTGGTATGCATAAATCCTGAACTTCTTTATTGCTTTAATGTGGTCAGATGAGCAACTGAGTAGCTCATCTTGTAAAGATGTATCGAAATACTATGATTTTTGTTATAATTATTATTAGAAAGCTACAATTCCCATTGCTTTTTTGTTACCTTTGGCAGAGATTTGTAAAAAAAGAAAATCTAGGAAAGAGTCTTTTTGGTCCTACCATCAAAAATTTACATATGGGTAATCTCCATACGGGTTTTAAGTGGAACTACATCCTTTGGTCAGATGAGACTAAGTCCCAGTTTAGCATGAAACACACAGTAAGTATATCGACATGCACTTCATGCCCACTGTTAAGTACAGGGGACTAACTGTGATGCTGTGGGACTGCTTCGTTTACAAAGGACCTGGGAATCTTGAGTCTTGGCATCATGATTTTCGAAATACCACCAGATTGTATGGAATAATTTGGCCAAAAAACGTAAAACATATCATCACTGGGTCTTTCAGCAGGATAATGATCCATAATTTGGGGCCACATCAACACAGAAATGGTTCATCAACCACCAAATCAACCTGTTTCTATAGTCTCAGAGCCACCAGACAAATAATATTAATTATAATGTTTTTTTTGAAACATTGAAGATTATTCTACTGCAATAAAACCTAAATATATTTGTTTTTTTTTATACAAGTCTTTAACAAGTGTAAAAAGAAATGTGTCTATGTCTAAATTTGTGGCCAGTTTGATTTACATTCCCACACACTAAAAAAATCAGTCAACTGGAAGGTGACTCGCCACTCATGGACACAAGGCGCCAATTAATCAAATGTTGTGTGCACTATCACCAGCTGGCAGGACGGGTCTCTAAGCCAGTGAGTGAGTAAGTCCACAGAGAAGCTTGTGGCACAGCTGAGTTTGTCTTTTGAAAGTGCAGCTGTCCAATACATGACAGCTACAGCATTAGCAGGGCCATTAAGAGGTGTAGAACATTTCCAGGGAAACCATTTGAAAAATGACAACCCCTGGCACTGCTGAGATATTAATTATACACAGCACCCGTGCAAAGTGGGCGAAAACAGTTGGATAGACAAAAGATGTTTTGTTTTCTCGCAAGATGCCGTGTTTGTGCTTTCAGTGAGCAGAAGACACTGTGAGGAATGTGAGAAGCTCTTAATTCTCTCTACTGTCAGGAGCAGGCAGTCCTGAAACATAGATGACTTGGGTGATGATTAATATCTTCTTGCTTGTTTTTATGAAACACAAAAAAAAATCAGTGTGAGAACTTTTTTAGAGCCAATTTAACCCTTTAAAGGCTGATGCAAGAAATAATAGTAAGAAAATTCTGATTTTTTAAAATGTGAATGTATATTGGCTACTTTTAATAAAGACCGATTATTATTTTTAATCATCTAATTTGAATTTTTTATCTTTTTTTTCAATTAGATGTTACAATCATTATTTATAAGCAAAACTATACCTTCCATTTTGAAACAATTAAAATTTTTTTCCCTTGTATTTTAATGCAAAATGTATAAAATATATTTAGTAACCAATTTACTTGAAACAGGAAGTTCCTTACTTGCTTAAACAAGGTTAAGGGTTTGTGTGAAATAACATCAAAGATTAAGAATTTTCCATGGTGGTCCACATGTTGCATGTAAATAAGGGGCTCTGGTGTTTAAACACATGGAACAGAGGAGAGAGGATCTTTGGAAAAGTTGGATATTTGATTCTCTATTGAGCTCGACTCCTGTTTCATGCGAAAGCATGACTCCATTTTAACAAAGCTATTACCACTTGACAAAATAACTGTAAAAATAAATTACAGAAATCAGAATAAATCAAAGAAAAACATGTTGAAATCGTGTCCAATATGTTGTTCAAGTCTCATGCTTATGCTTAGCTCTAATGCTAAGCTGTGCTGGGTTTCACTTATGTGGCACCAGGGATTTTATTTATTAATAATAATAATGCTACTACTAATAATGATAATAGTAATATTAATAATAATAATAATAGTAATAATAATAATAATAATAATAGTACTGTAGGATTTTTTTTCCTCACCAAATGAATGTAGTCAAAGATATTTTTTTTTGTGGGAGATTATGCTGCTTCAATAAAAGAAGCATTTATTACTTTGACACACCTTCACCTGGGCTGCCAAAACATAGAGTCTCCTCTAGGTATATAATAAACATAATTTTGCTTTTACAAATTTAGAAAAGCTAAATGTCCTAATTATAAAAAAGTTTAAAAAATGCAGGTCATTTAGTATCACAACCTAAAAATGTATTTTTTTGTCGTGCCAGTATAGATGTCTTGTTATGCATTTGTGTTTTAGGTGAATTACCCTGGCAATAATTATAGTTAATAATTAGTTTTACTTTGATAAATGCATTTTGCTACTTTACACCACTTCCTATTATTGCAACTGTAAAGGGAATGACAGATTTTGGGTAGAAGAAGATTAATCTTGTCTTCCAGAAACAAAAGATTACTGTTAGAACTTGCGGGATATTTTCGTCCTTTTTGTGGAAAGTGGTTTCATAATGACTAAATCTGCCTGTAGCATTAATTGGGGATTAATTTGCCACGTTTTCAGTAAGATGAAGGCATTAACTTGGATTGAACAAGGTGCCTCCTAATTAAAACCTCAACTCCCTCTGTGTGTTATAATTCCCATAAGAATGTGGTTCATTAATTGGTCATAGCTAAACCCCGAGTAGAGCTGATTATGGTGATGGCAGTAAGTCTGCTCACAAGAGTTTAAAATACTAAATATACAGTGCCTTGCTAAAGTTTTCACATCCCTTGAACCTGTCCACATTTCATCACATGACACCCTCAAACCTCCATGCTTGGGATTTTGTGAGATACAGCAACACAGCGTAGTGCATAATAAAGTAGAATAATAATGATAAAATAATGCCTTTAGCAATACAAATCAGAAAAGTGTGGCCTGCATTTGTTTTCGTCCTCCCGTCAACACTTTTCACAACCTTCTTTCAATAGTTTTAATGATAATTATTCTGACGTTAATGAGGGCGGATTCATCATCCCACATCTACACTTAGGTGACCCATAGAGGTTGATCAAACCTCACCTTGTGCCCTAGCAGGGTCTTTTAGCAGCTTCAGACTTCATATAGGTCTCCTCTTCCTTTCTACCCTGATGCCAAGTGTACTGTAGGCTTTGCAAAGACACTGCAATACAAAACCCCTGCACTAGTAGTAAAAGCCTGCTGCAATCCAGCCTTGTTTTGAGTGGCCAGTTTTTTAAAAATCCAAGTTTCTTCAATGAAGCAGTGAAAGTCTTCAGCGCACTAAAACGCACTAAAAGCCAAATTATAAGCAAGGAAACTCTAGCCTCCCATTTTATTTAAAAATGTTTTATTAAGAAGAGGAAATAAATTATTATATAAATTAAGACTGACAGAACAGAGAACATGGAAAAAAACAAAGATGAAGAAAATAATATTATTGTTTGGGCATAAATACAAAATGCCAGCTGTGGTTCTAAATAATATTTACACAAGCAATTGAATAAATTTATGGGATGAAGTAAAGTGAAAGACTTAGGTCATTACAGCTTTTTTTGCTATCACTACTTGAGAAAATGTAATGTTTTGATGTGAGAATATTGTAGTAAACTTGGGCTTACAACTGGAAAAGTTTGGATTCATTAATAAAGACTTTTGATAAGATACTAAACAGGTTGATCCCCGTGATTTGAAAGCTTAGTTTGGTGTCATAATGTGTTACCACACCTTTTTCAAAAATAGAGAAAAATAGGACTAAAGGTCCAAATGCAAACTTTGCCAGCATACTTCTTAGAGGTCTAAAGAAATGAAAGAAAGTTGGGCACCATGGTGTGCTCAGAGTCTTGTGCAGATTTTTTTTCCTCCACACAATTTTAAGTCTTTAGGATGAAAGAGGACACATACAGCCAGCTGCAGTACAAGCTCAGCCAAAAGCTACGTCTAAGAGAACACCTTCTTCCATGTTTTCTGTTTCCCTACATCACTTGTGTCAAACTTTAAATGGGACTTCCAATGACATCCTTTTAAAAATGGCTTTTTTCATGCTGCTCTTCCACAAAGCCAGCTTAGTGGACTAAGTTATCCTGTGGACCGATTATCCTACCTGAACTAGAGATCTTTTCAGCTCATTCAGAGATAACATGGGCCTTATGGTTGCCTATCTGATTAATGTTTTCCTTCCCTGGCTTGTCAGTTTAGACTTCTATTTATTAGTAGATTTGCAGTTATGCCATACTCTTTCCATTTTTTAGATGATTTGATTAAACAGTGCCCCATGACATGTCCTGGCCTGGTTTTATAACCCAACCCTGCTCTAAACTTCTCCTCATCTGTATCCTTGACATATCTGTTGTGTTCCCTGGTCTTCATGCTGCCATCTGATGTTCTTTAACAAACCTCTGAGGCCCTCATAGAATAGCAGTAT
Source organism: Crenichthys baileyi (assembly GCA_036173005.1). Classification (NCBI taxonomy): domain Eukaryota; kingdom Metazoa; phylum Chordata; class Actinopteri; order Cyprinodontiformes; family Goodeidae; genus Crenichthys; species Crenichthys baileyi. Next base: position 478,323 of record JAHHUM010000041.1, read on the forward strand.
TTATACTTAGGTTAAAATAGACACAAGTGGACTCTATTTACTCTTCAGGTGACTTCTGAAGGCAATTAGTTGCACTGGATTTTATTTAAGGGTATCAGAGTAAAGGACAGGGGGATAGTAATGCATGTCACACTTTTCCGATTTTTATTAATTTAATATGGTATTTTTTGTCCACTTCAAAGTTTTGCTCTGCTCTGTGTTGGTCTATGACATAAAATCCCAATAAAATACGTTAAAGTTTATGGTTGTAATGTGATAAATGGACGAAATGTTCAATAGGTATGAATACTTTTGCATACCTCTATAGTGGAGCCATTTCATATCTTTTCCTCAGGGGAGTGAAAGGAACTGATGATGGCCACATAATATCTATTCGTAGAGGCCTCATAAATAAAGAGCTGCCCCGAGTGCAAACTATGTTTATTATAGCCGGCTAGAACTGCATGCCAGCCCTTGGAGTTACTTATGCAGATAAATGCAGCGCCATTCATCATCACTTCTATTCATAAATAGCCAATAACTCATCTCCCTCCATATGGAAGATTAGACCTTGGAGATGTGACTTAAGCGCAGGAAGTATTCGGTTCATGGAAAACATGAGTGATCGCACACAAAGCCGTCTCCCCTTTACTCATTATATCTTATTCTACATGTCATTTCCCTGCTTAGCTATCATCTGCGAGGCCCATAAAGAATCATATGAAAAGCTTGCCTGTGGTTTGCTGACTGGGACCAGATGATTTTTTATTTTATTTTTTTTACTTAGTGTGATGCACTGGTTTGCTAGGATGAGGCCACAAAGGTGCAGAGACTGATGAGAAGGGATGATATATGTAGCGCCAGTGTCCCAGCTCTCCTCTGGCCTATTGTCATTAATCACGGTCATTAGGCTCCCCTTCTACTGTTCGTGTTGTCTGCACAGAGCTTTCACAGCCTCTCTTTCGCAGCCTCTCTTTTGTCCCACACCCATAAGGGGAAAGGCCGTGTAGTTTCAGCAGAGAATAGTGCTAAGATTTACTCTTAGGAATTAAAGTCTATCTCATTATATTGTAGCCATTTTGTTACTCAGCAGCAGCAGGGGCTTAATTCTAAGCTGTAATGTTCCATAGATATCTTTCAGTGGGATTTAAAAGTTTTATCTTAGAAATGAGAAGAAGTGTTTAGATCTAAGCACTTACATTATCTTCCTGTTACTGGGAGCTAATCAGCAGTCAGAGAGCCTCTCCTTCTCTCTCTACAGTGAAATCTTCCCATCGTTAACCCCCCCCAACCGTCCTCCATGTCATCAAACCCCAGAGCTCTGATATGATAATATGTGTGAACTGAAATGTGAAAGCAATTCATATCACTTTCCAAGGGCTTTGAATGTTTGATTTGCATAACTAGAGAAAATGATATTAGATGACCATATTGATTTAATTTCATCCTGGAGCACTGTTAATTATGGTATCATAAAAGTGTCATCTCTTTATCAACAGGGGCCGGTGGCTGATGCTGGCGAAGTACTTGCATTGCTATGGACAGGTTATCATCGCATCTTTGACATCATAATACTGCCTCACGATATATATTTTTGTTATCATTATGTTTGGATCAAACTTCTGTTACTTCTGTAAGGATTAGCTGGATTTGATCTTCCTTTGTTCTTTGGTGTTAAATGAAAGCAGTACTATCCTTTGAGTGCTTTAGTGGTTATGGGCTTCACTTTATATTGAGTCGTTCGTTGACTCATGCCCCAATAATATGCTCACACGTTATCATTTCATCCTTTCCTACTTTCCTACTAAACCATTTTGTACCCATGTAATGAAACTGTTGTTTTTCAGTTAGCTTTTCTTTGTAGTTAAGCATTTTAATAATTATGCAGATATATACTCATAAACATCTGCAAATCACACATGTAATTTGTTTATTGTTTTCTGAAAACTTTGTATTAAGCTAAGTGTCTGATTTTAAGGTGGCTTAGCCAAAATCTCTTGTTGTAAGCTTGAATCAGTGGTCTGTGTTAAATCAGTGTGAAACACACAATTTCCATTTAGTGCTTCCACAACTAAAGACATTATTTGACAAATATAAAGCAATGTCTACATTTTTTTCTGGGAGAATCATGTAGTGTGATTGCTGCTTTGACCGACGTCTGATTCTATTCCTTTTTGCCCAGCCATGAGAACTTATACCAGATTCCAACTTTGATAAAAAGCGCATAACACCTATAGTTGCTAACTGTTGCACTGCTGCTAACTTAGCAACTTTGTCACCGTATTTTCTGACTTTTCAGATCCCTCTACCTACTTTTTTTTTTCAAAAAACCAACTCTTGTGTTGCGGGAGACTTTAAAGGCCATGTGAAACCACATATAGTTCTTACTCTTGTCAATGAGGAGCGGGTGTTCCCATGCACTGGCCGATTGCCATAGTCAGTATGCGATTTAAATAAAAAAATAAAAACACTGCATTTCTAGTGTCTACTTTTAGTCCTTCCAAATTGGTAATGTAGCCTTTATACAAAAAAAAGAAAAATAATTGTTTTATTATTACTCCAAGTGAACCATGGGCTTAAAAACTGAACCAGACAAAAAAATTAAGCTAATAATCAAAAATGATAAGTATAAAGAAATGTGTTGTTAAGCTATTACATTTCAGGTGCCATGCATTTATGGTCTACATGCCAATAATATACTAGGTCAGTTGGGTGAACTGACCTAGATGCCCTTGCCTTTTATAGAATTTTGTGGCATAGACACTACACCTAACATAGAGTGAATGGGACCTCCTGATGCTGGAAAAGATGAAGAAGAGTGGAGAAAATCTGGTAAAATTGCATTATCTTTATCATGCAATGGTTAGGTACAAAATGGTTTGTTTACTGGTTAGAAATCGAAGTAGACTGCAATGAAATGGCAAAGTCTGGGTACAAAATGGGTATAAACTGGGGTATAAACTAACCCAGAGCTGGCTGATTCACTGTTCTCTTTACAGCTATGCATGTGGTTGCTTTGGCGATACAGATGCATTTCCATTGTTTTAGTTTCCAGGTGAATTAAGGCCCATACAAATTGATTCCCAGAGTGCCATTTATCTAAATGAGCAGTGATCATTATTCCAGATCTAGCCCATTCTTAACACCAGACCACTATTGAGCAGATATCTCTTTAAACTCTGCAAATAGGTGGTCTGGGCTGAAGGAAAGTCTGAGTACATTCATTACTCCTCTACCTTCCTTTTGTCCCTGGAAACACAAAGCAGTGCATAATGTGCAATCTGATAAGTGTTCTCCTGCGTGTGCCAGGACACCCCCCACACCCTTTTCAATGTCCCATACATCACTGGCCAGTTCAGCTGCGGTTTGCGAGGGGAGAACTCTGGGATTGGTGTGGCTCAAGTTGATGAATAGGCCTGCAAGAGTGAGAAACTCCAGGGCCAAGCTGTAGGTCCATCCCCATGGCATGTGATGCTGATTGGCTTTGTCCTGTGCGGCCGCTTTGTAGAGGCGGACATTAAGATTAAGTGATGCTGTCTCGTCGGGGAGCAGCGCACTGCATCATCCCGGGGAGGAGACAGCTGCGGTGGTTAATCCTTCATCACCAAGGGAGCGCTGCCAAAGCAGAGATATACAGCCAAAGATAACCCTCCATAACTTCTGCTAAAGATCAGAAACTTCGAGTCCGCAGCCGTCTGTCCTCAATTCTTGCTTAAAAACGAGGAGGGAGCTGCTGGACGAGGGATAACAAATGAAACAAATGACGTTAAGATGAAGCCACTGTTTACCAAGAAGTAATCCCTCTTTAACTAACATCAAGAAGAAAATCAGTCACTTACTTACCGATCAGTAACCACAGCTTCAGTTTGCTGAGAGAAAAGAAACAAGGGCAGACAAACAGAAACCCATTTAAACAGCCTCTGCAATCACTCTCATGTCAGTGCCTATACCAGAGGTGTACTTTATCACACATGCTGTGTTGTGGGAATTCCCAGCAGATTGAAAATCTAGTTTAAACAGACCAAAAAAGGGGGGCCACACAAAGCAGAGCTGATGCCTTCTAGTATTTATGGTCCTGCACGTTGTGTCAGCATATTTTAGATTGCTGGGTTTGCATGTTTGTTGTTGTTCTGATTTAGCTGTCATGATGTGATGGATGTATATCATCATGTAAAAAGTTGAAACGAGCGCCTGAGATCCGAGAGAAAGCCTGCGTTTATTGTCCGGGACTGACCTAAATACACATTATAGCAGAATCATTTTCTGTCTCGATAAACAAATGCAGAGTTGAGAAAATATTTCATTCAACTACAGTGCTGTGCAAAGCTGTTTGTACCCTTACTGATTGATCCTTTTTTTTTGTCACACTAAAGTGTTTCAGATACTCAAAACAAATTAACATCAGATATAACCTTGGTTAATTCAAAAATGCAGTCTTCAAATGACAACATTTCAGTAAAAGAACATCATTCCTGCAGTCTAACATGTTGGTGGTAGTATGGTAGTATGGTAGTATGATGGTGTAAGGCTGCTTTTCTGCTCTAAACCTGGTCGACTTGGCAAAATTGATGAAGCCATGAATTCTAAGATTGACGTCATGTGGTTTGACCCTAAACAGGTTGTTCATGCTAGAAAATCATGCAGTGTGGCTGACTTAAACAATTCTTCAAAGAATTCCTACACAGTGATGTACACAGTGATGTACACAGTGATGTAGTCTACTTATTATGTCAGTTATTACAAACACTTGATGGCTTGTTTTGCCGCCAAGGCGGGCAAAACCAGCTATCAGGTTTTGAGGGCAATTACTTGGTCACATAAGGCCAGTTACAATAGTTCTGGATAGCTTTTTTCCATTGATAAATGAAATCATTATTTTAAAACAAAAGAGTTTGTAATCATATTTAGATTGCTGGGTTTGTATGTTTGTTGTTGCTCTGATTTAGCTGTCACGATGTGATAGATGCGTATCATTATGTAAAAAGTTAAAACGAGAGGCCTGAGAACCAAGAAAAAGCCAGAGATTATTTTCTAGGACTGACCTGAAAATGCATTATAGTGTGATCAGATCCTTTCTGTGCACCTCACCCTTCCACTGCCCCAAAGCAGGTCTTCTTGTTTACATTTTGATACCATTTATACTCCCACTTTTCTGAATATGGTAATTTCTCTTGGAAAGCCTCAGAGATCCTGGGGGGATGATATATTTGGTATGGCAGAGGCATACCTACAGAGAGCACTTTTGACAGTGACATATTAGTTACAGTGTCTCTTGGAATCTGATAGCTTTAAATTTGCCACCTTGTTAAGTTTTGATTTATGTGATACCATTTCACTGAAGTAATTGGGCTGGCCTGTTGTAGAAAATAATCAGCCTTACCAGAGAACAAACGCGGGCCATGCTAATGAGGCAGCCGGCCTGCTGAACTGACGGCGCCGACTGACAGTTATTAATGATTGTTATGATGTTCAGACGAGTCGCGAATGGGTGAAAAAACCTGAAAAAAAGTGACAGAAAAATCCAGCATATTGGGAAGTACTAATGAAGTAATATACTGCTAGGAAAACGATCATTTGCGTTGTCAAGGCAATATGTAATTACCCAGCAGCCATCGTGAATGGCTGATTTTGGCAGTCTGACTGTGGTGGGGGGTGAGAGCTGAACAACCTGGTGGGTAATGGATGGATCTTTGCTGGCAAGGGGCTAAAATGCACAAGGTGATGACAGAGGTGAACAGATTGATGAATTAATTGGATCTTTCTTGGGACATAATGGGAACCGCCGCAGCATATGCTTGCCTTGTTACTTTGGAAAGTCTGCTGACCCTAAAAGTGAAATCCTCCCTTGCAGAGTTGTGGCTGTTTTTTTTGTTTTTTTTTTTGCTCTTTTGCTTTGACTAGTTGGAGTGAACATACTTAGTCAAAAAAAAAAACTTGTTCACTGTTTCAACAAATTTTTGAGAGAAAAATGATCAAAATTGGCTTTTCTCTTACACATTACTTTTCTAATAGTGACTTGAAATCAACGCAGTGAATGAACAAACTAGTTTGTGATGTGATTTAAAACTTTATGAACCCAGCATTGGAGAAATATAGAGAAATCTTTCATTAGAAGTTTTGATGCAAAATTTGTGTTTATTAATAACATAGTGTCTTGCCTAATAATGACACATTAAAGATAATCAACAACTGCCATAATACAATACAGACCCAACATTGTCTGTGAGCCTTAGTTTGAAGGTCCAACATAATCCTCTACCTTCATCAGCAGTTTTGTCATATTTTGTTGTGTTAAGGACCTAAACACAGGCTGGCAGGCAGACAACGGACAAAGTTATTGCAGAAGGGTATTTAATGATGAAAAACCTATACAACAGATGAAAATTAGTGAGAACCCAGGATTCCTGGCAGTAGAATCCAGCAAAGACTTAGTTAATCAACTAAAGCCTAACACGTGGCAGCTGTGGTGGTAGAAGGACTAATGCAGGACTGTTGTAGCTCAGAGGGACCCCCAAGATGTGACCGTCTCACCTGCATTATATTGTGTTTTTGCAACACAGTAACCTTTGTTTCTGTACAGACTCAGATGAGGACCACTAAGAGACTAAGAGAGTATGATAGAGTATTCTTTTCTCCTAGCTAACAGTTACAGTTAGCTAACAAGCTAATCATTACTTATATGACAGGATGAAGCTTTAATTACCCACTAAATTACAGTGATGCTCTATTTAATTATATGATTCTCAGCTGAATGATTCCTTTTAAATCCTCATGTCATATTTCTTTGCTATGATAATTTTCATGTTTAAATGTGTTATTGATGGTCAGAGACAGGATTTTCACCTGATTTAAAGTAAAAATGTCTCCCAGTTAACAAGGATAGATGAGAAGTATTTCGAACTCCAACCCCTATGACACACATCCAGTATTTATATCACATGCTGATTTACCTCTTCCTGAGGTGATATGAAAAAATCACTGAAAATTTGTTTTTTCTAGTTGACAAGCTTAGAAACACTTCAGTGTGTTGTCAGAGCTTGCAACTTCAACAAGAACATCCCATCTGTGGAACCACCTGATCAGTTACTCCTGCATGATTGTTTGTAGAAGTGGTGTGCCATTCCCTGACAACCTTATGAGAAAGACTGTATTTTGTGTTCGGATGCGGAAAGATTTCACCTAAACATCCTTTCCTTTTGCTGGTAGCCACATCCGCCCAAGCACAGCCTGCGGCCACGAACACCTGTGCTGAAAGAGAAATAAAGCTGGACAGGGCTCTCTGTGAAATGATGCCAAAGGCAGACTCAAAGAACATTGTTTCAATATTTTCCAGCCTCGAGAGACGATGATGAGGCAATTTTGCATTATTGCTGCCAGGGGTGACCCCTGAACAAACAAGAGACTGAAATGTTCTGCAACTCATGTGGAATTGTTTAAATTGGTGACCACAGTAAGATTCAAGCTCACAGAACCTTCCACGATGGACTCTAGCCCCTTTTCCTTTTCCTACCCTCTTGTCACCACCCTTTTGAAAGTTAGTTAGATAACCAGAAATGATGAGCAGACTTTTCCACACAGTGTTGATAAAAAGTCTAAAAAGGTTTTGCAGCGCTTGCAGCTTGAGTTTGTTTAATGATAAGTCACTGAAAGTTTGTTCGTTAAGGACTAACAGATTAAACTTATATAGCGCTTTTCCAGTCATACCAAACATTCATAGTGCATTACACTAGAGCCACATTCACCCAGTCTCACTTACAATCACAGACACATTCATTAACCTTTGTCATTCAGCTCGGTAAGCAACTTGAGGGGAAGTGCTTTGCCCAGGGGCACATCGACATGTCGCAAAGAAAGGTGAAATCGAACCCACAGCTCTCAGATTGCAAGAAGACTACTCTTCCCACTGAGCCAAAATCGCCTCCAAAGTATTTTATTCTATCCTTATTCTAGCCAAAGAGCTTAAAATTTGGATCACTGTTTTTATTTGAATATGTATGTATTTGAATGTATAAGACTGATTGTTCAGTGGGAAAGGAAAATAATTTGTCAGATTGACAAAAGGTTGTTTAGTAATGGTGAAATATATGAGACTGATGTATTACATTATATAGTAGGGTGATTTCATGTTGGAGCTTGGCCGAACTAAACTCCACCGAAATCATTGTCGAAGCACAGTAGGCCAGTCTGAAGATCGCAGGAACTAATGCCACACCTACAAGGGCAAGCTCGGAAACCACAGAAATCGGAACTTGACGGTGTGACGGCTATAGGAGCTACTTTCGGAGCTAGGTAGGGAATCCCATAGACCACAGGCTCCAATAATAAAAAAAAAAAAACTATAGAGGCTGACATGGAGGCCAGTTAAAGCAGCAACCACTCTTGAGCACTGTTGGATTCACTCCTCCCATTCTGCTAGAGGGCTCTATAGTTGCTTTGTATTGGTGTAGGTGAGTTGACGCGAACCAGAAGTAAGACTGACGGCGGACCGGAAGTGCGCTTAGGTCGCCGTTAGCTGAAACCAACAAGCTCAATCTACCATAAAATCTTATCTTACTTGTATACTTACTTGAGTGTTGTTCAACGTGGTGAGTTTATATTAATGTTGTAAGCTGTGGGGAGATATGTTTTGTTTTTTGTTCTAAGTGTGGGTTTGGCGAATTTGCTTAGAGCTAATAAGATGCTAGCGGGTAGCACCTAATTAGGTAAATACTAGCTGTTGTTTGCTGCACTGTGATATTTAAATGCTGATGTTTATTATATTGTGAAGTGTTCTAAGAGTAAACTCTGTGCTTTATAACTGTTTGGTTAAATCAAGCCTAGTTCTTAAAGATATGTTGAAGTTTGTGTTTATTTGAATATCGCAATACTAAGTATTGACATTTTGCTTTTTACTTTATTTACAGTTTAACCGGCATGTCCGTGTGAAAGCACTCGGCAATAAATAACAACAACAACAACGGCTATTTATGTTCTTTGTTACACCCACGCTGAAGAAAGCACCTTTAGATGATGATGGGTCATCCTCAACCAAAAGCTGCTCTATAAAGTTATGAGACTTTTATTAGGAAGAGTATCTTGAAGCTTTATTTTTTTAAATCCAACATCTTTGTCAGGAACACCTCTTGGATCGGACCAAAATGCAGACAGTCAGGAGCAGATTGGTGAAAAATAAAAAAAGTTTAATAAATAAACAAAAACTCGCTGGCAGACAGGTGGAAGCAGTTGCAGGCATGGATATAGATTGGTTTGGCAAGGCAAACAGGAATGGACATGAAACAGCCTTGGCTTCGCAAAACACAGTTGTGGCATGGACAGCAAAACGGAACACAACAGAATAAACCAGCCACAAGTAAACAGAACAGAGGAGTATATATGGGGCATAGTAAAGGTGAAGCAAGAGACTGCTTCACCTATACTGATCCACTGATGTGCAGGTGGACCGAATAAAGTTGGTTGCAAACTGACTGTAGCTGAGAGTGGAAACAAGAACATGAACGGGCTGAACAGGAATACAAGGACACAACCAAACCTAAGGAACATCTTACAGATAGAACATAAACTAAAATGTGCTATGAACAGAATACAAGAATCATAAAAAACTAAGCCTAAGAAAATAACTAAGGCACCACCTTGAAAACAATGATCAGAAGCAAAATCCAAAACACAACTTGGAGAACAGAATCAGAGAAAAAACCAAAACCAAAAACTTAAACTCTCAAATCATGACGATCCATTTTTCACAAGGATTTGGGGAGGGGTTTCTGCCAGTGGTTATTGGGTAAAGGGTGTACACCCTTGACAAGTTGCCAGTATGTGGAATCTCAAAATACGTTTTTGAACTATTCATTTTGACAAACTTATAATTTGTTTTTTTTTCTACATTTTAGTAATCCAGTTTCTCCAAACCTACCAGTTGATTAATGGTCTTAGCTGGATCCAAACCAAACCTAAGTACTGTGGATCAAAGAGTTTCATAAACGTCCACCTGCAGCTTCTTGCTGAGATCAGCACATAGTTGCCATTTAATCAGAGCCCTGCAACACCCCTTTGTAAAACCTTTGAAATGCTCTTACGTTGCACTGACTCTTATCGAGCTAGAATCAAAGTTCTCACAGCTGCTCACTGTCACTGTGGTCTTACCTCAGCAAGTGCCCACTAGCTGCGACCTAACCCTCCCCCCCGTCCCAACACAGACACGTATAAACACACACATCTTCCCTTCAAGTCGGTACATTAGGGCAGACTGCCGCTTGCATTAGTGGGCCTCCTCGGATCGCAGAGAGTCCCAGGCCCATCAGCACAAATTAAATTGGAGGCTTTAGTAAAGGCGATGCTTTGGGTGCCACTGAGCATTACACTGACACAAATGCTGAGGATCTTTGTCAGCTATTATTTCAATACATGAGTGTGTGGTGCCTTGTCTGCCTTGGTTTCTTTGAAGATCACATATCCTCATGCTGCTGCTTTGAAGTAGTAGGAAACTGTTTTGGATATCAGGTTAATTATCCTGAATTTCTAATTATTATTTATTAGAAGCTAATAAATGTTTTCTCCCTCAAGACCTTTGTCTTGTACAGGCTTGATATTGTGTGTGTGTGTGTTCGTTCAAGTTTTTTTTTTCAATAGATTTTCTTAATGTTTTGAAGAATTTCCCTCCAAATACTTACAGACCACAGGCTTGTCTCCAAAAGTCCAGGTTTTTGTCTCTGAATGATTTTGCAAACTGTGATCTGGCTTTTCATGTCACATTTGGAGCAGTGGCTTCTTCCTCTCTGCCTCTTCTTGCTCTTTCAGTCCATGTCAGTACAAGACACATTTCACTGTGGATAATGACACTTTCTAACCAGCTTCAGTCAGCATTTTCACTAAGTATTTTAGTTTTGTTCCAGGGTTAATATGACTATTTGACACCAAAACACGTTCATCTCTGGGACACAGAACCCATCCCCTCCTGAACAGTGGCTGAATATTCTTATGCTGTTTTTAATTGTGTATAATAGTGTGAATGCACGAATGTGACAACTGTACAGGCAGCTGTACATTGTACCTGACTGAACCCTAAAAGTAATAAAACATCACATAAAGTTAACTTTCTCACTTTTTTCTGGGATTTAATAAATATAAATAGTATTGCTAATTCCTAATCCAGAGAAGTTAGGTATTAAATGTCAGACAGGGAGAAGTTTATGTAAGTATCTGGTTTCAGCTGTATCTCTGCAGAATGTAACCAATCTGAACTATCAGGAGTACTGCAATTTCAAACTAACAAACGGGAAACCACATAGCAAACTGCGCAAAGATGACATTTCTTTGGTGGAGAAAAAATTCCATTTTAAGAAAATATTTATTACTCAATAACTGGGGCCACAATCAGATGCTTCTAAAAATGTATATAAAATGTAACTAAAGTATTTTTTATATTTAAGTGAAATTATTAAGTATTATATATACTTTAAGTTGATCTGATTGTCAGGAACTTCTTAGAAATCCATTATTTCAGATGATTTGCACCAGAAGTCCATATTTCTATGCTATTCTTCATGTCACGGAGGTAAGGCATATGTGTTGATAAGTCAGGAAATGGATTATGTGGCCTCATCTTTCCCACGTCAACAGTCAGGGCAGTAGTTGTAAAGTTTTAAAAAACTGTATCGTCACCACGGACAGGGCGGAGAATGGCAAGGTTAGACGCTATCAACATGTCAATGGGCGGTAGGGAAGCTTGCAAACAGCCAGTCTCTGTAATACCATCATAAACAAAAATGCATGAAGTTTGCTAAACACTATGAAAACATTTACAGAAGCATGTTCTTTAGTCAGATGAGACAAAGATTAAGCCTTTTAGCAACAAACACTCCGTGCGGATACACTGTAAACAAATGATGAATATTTTGAAAAGCACTTCATGCGCACTGTTAAGTGGAGTGCAGGATCTGTGATGCTGTGGACCTGATTGGGAGCACACACTTGGAGTGCCATGACATATTTCAATTGCTGCTTTTAATTTACATTTGACATGTCAAGCTGAACAGTGCCAAGACAGAGCAGATTACTCAGCTGTGGTAGTTTTATCAGAATTGACATTTTTTTTGTTATATATATATATATTAATATATATATAAAATATATATATTATATTATATAATATTTATATATTATAAAAAAATTTTTTTCAATAGAAAACCCACTTTGGTGTATCAGTCCCTGAGGAGGGTCTGCTGGTTTTTTAACAGAAAATAACAGAGGCATATTTTTGGAGGCCTGTTTTGTTGCCAGCAGTGTGTGTTGCCCATGATTCTCTTCGAAAGATCTTTGGGACCTTGTTACAGTGCATAGCATCATGAACTCCTTGAAAAAGGAGAACATCTAAAATATTTAGATGTCTCAAATCATCACTCTAGTGCTGAATAAGGAGTCTCTACAGACCATTAAGGGGAGTGTCAGAACTAAAACTGATGTCACTGAAACATTGGGCATTCCAGGCGAGTAAGTTAAGATTTGCTAACTTACCCTTAATTAAATTTAAAACTATTTTTAACAGGGACCACACAGCTGTTAAATTCACACATGAAATATGGCCATATGCTGTGGTTACCAAGTGAAAAAATGAGATCTCAGCAGCTGAAATAAGCTTCCTCTGTATTATAGATACTCATCCTTCCTTATCTCATACACCTGGTAATGATGCCCTCTACCTGTCTGTGGTTGCTGGAGATGGCATAACATGGCTGGCTTGGGCATGACTCAGAGACTTTCCAGATAAGCAGGGCGAAGAATCTGTGTAGAAGAAGGTCGGAGGGTCTGCTTTAGCTGCTATCCTCATGATCCGATCCGCAGTTTTAAATAATGGATAAATCAATGGGTAAAAAAATTTGAAATTTGTCAGTTTCTTAATTTACTGTTGCATATTTGCCATTTTTCAAAAAGATATCGTTTAATTCAAAGCTTTGATTTATTACATAATTTTATTTTAAATATATTTATTTATGTGGTTCAAATGTTCTTGTTTCAAGTTGATAAATACGTTTTTGTGTAACGGTACTGTGATTTCAGTTAGCTCTAAAATGTATCTGCTATGCATTTATATGCATCCTTTTGAAAGTAATTAAAAAGAAGAAAACTGTCAATATTTTTTAAATTACAAAGTATGTTTAAAATCCCCAAAAGTATGTTTTATGTTTATAAGAACAAAAGTGTGTCTTCACAGTTCACATTCCACATCTATGCACTTAGAGACATTAAAATTCTACTTTTGATCATTTATCAAAGCACATGTATATTTTTAAAGAAGTGAAAAGTCATAATTCTATTTTTAGAAGTTTAGAAAAGCTTTCATTATTTTATAAATTAGAAAATGGAATCAAATTACATTGCTTTAAAACGTAGTTGTCCTATACTGATTTTGTTTTTGCTTTTTTGTCACAAATAGTTGTTATAGATTATCATCAACAAATTAAATTTCAGTCAAAGATACAATGGGTAAATACAAACTCGAGGTTTCAAATTATTGTTTAATTTATTAAAGGAAAAAAGCTACTAAAATCAAACTAGGCTTTTGTAAAAAATGTTATTGCCTCCTTATTAAATCATTAATTAACTGTGATCATTTTCTTGCACAGCAGAGTTCAGTTTCAGTAGCAACACCAATGCCTGCCTACTGTTTTACCTGTATAATCAATTAATCCATTGAATAGAACCTGTCTGACAACATGAGATAGGCTAAAAGATCTCAAAGGGCAACACATCAAGCCCCAATCTAAAGACATTCAAGAACAGATATTAAAAAAATATCCGTCTGACCAAATCAATTTCTAAGGCTTCTAGACCAATAAACTATTTAAAATATTTAGGTGAGCGGAGAACAAAAGGGACCAAATACTTTTTACCTCAGAACTCTACATCCACTGTGATTATTTTACTTTAAAAAACATAACTTGCTGAAAACAGGCATTAATATTAGACATCCAGCCAGTAATGTAAGATGTTTTTATGTTATTGGTGTGGCATGAAGAACAAGTCCTTTGAAAGCAGACCTGCAGCCATACATAAATAAAACTAAATGTCTTTGCAGGTTTTAAGCAGTTTGCTCATTATACTTTTTTAGCACTCTCTCTCCCGCATTATGCTTGTAAGAACAAATTTGAGAATTATTTGTTGAACCCCTCCTCTTGCCACACTTAACCAGTTAAAATGAGAAAATGATATCCTGGGTCGGGATGAAAAGGTTACATTGTTTTATCTGGTGCTTGTGCACACCCCCTTCTAATACTACCCTGGGCTACTGCCCAGAAGGCACATATCAAAACCACTACTGGTTATTACATTGTTGGTTATTGGTTGCCACAGACCTCAACTTGCTAGTCCTCCCCTCTTTTGTTTGAGCTTAAAAAGTAATGTTTTGTGTTTCCATCAGCTGCCCCCATCATTTGCCAATAAAGACGAATGCCTTTTGTCTCTTGAAAACCAGTGTAGCTTAAGAGGAACAGGCTAAAAATGGGTTTTAGAGAGACAACAGAGCTTATCCGCTTTCCTTTTTGGTCCATGTAACATCTTTCTCCATGCTCTCCCTGAAAGCTGGACCCATTCCCTGTCTATAATGTCTATTTGGACAGAAGGAGGGGAAAGTGGGCAAAATAAAGTAAATGGAAGATATTCGCCCTCTCAATCATGGCTGTAATCCCAGCTTGTTATTAGTCTCCATGATGGAGCTATTATACTGTACTCATGTTACCCAAAGCTCATGTTTTGGGAAAAATAAAGTTAAGGAGTAATTAAGTGCAATCACTTTTCCATCTTTGTAGTAATTGGACCAATTTTTTATTTTTTTTTGATGGAATGCTGAGCATCAATGAGGTGTAAAGGTTTTTATACTCACACATCTCCTCATACATCACAAGCTGTTACTGTTTTTAACAACATTAGCATTAAACTTGTCCAAGAATGCACCTTATGCATCTGGAAAACTAATGTATGATATTAATAATATGCATCCCATCCAGCTGCATCTTGTTTACAGAGCACAGTGGCGGCTCGGGGTTATTAATCATGTTTTTCTTAATTACCCCGAATAGCTGCTCTATCCCCAACTCTGTGTTTGACCTTTTTTCTGGATCCTTTCAAGCCATTAATCATGCAAAGATCAACGACAGCCCAAAAAATAGATTGCATTGCACTGCCACAGCTCCTTATGGGGGGCACAGAAACCTAAATATGATTATCTTCAGCCGGTTTTCCTTGCATTTTTATTACAGTTATATTCCAGTTAGAAGAAAGTCTTCTTGTTCTGTACAGTTAAAAATTATCCTTTCTTTAGATATTTTTGCTGTCAGAATCTTTGGTGAAATAACCACAACAGATAGTTTTATAGACAAGTGTCTTTTTCCAAGTACTATTCTTGGTTTCCCGCCATACAGCAGCAGAGTTACTCCTAATGTTAATTTAACAGGTAAATGAACGTATGTGTGTGGCCTATCTGTTGACAAGGCACAGTTAAGTCCTGTGGGCTTCCATGTCCTTGTCAGAAAGTCAGTACAATTTTCTGAGAAGTCTTAAAGCAGACATTTTAATGTACTACTTTCAACCTGACAAGAGAGATGTTGCCATTTTTGGACGTCTGATTGCATGGAAAGTACCGTGCAAAAGTATTCCCACACCTTGAACTTTGTACATTTTGAGAACCACTGATATAAACCATTCGATTGTAGGTCCACCCATCTTCTCATCAGGTCTGAGCAAATCCCCTGTCTCTGCAGAGGAAAGCATAACCTAAAACATGATGCAGCCACCACCATGTTCCACAGTCACATAAGTGAGTTCAGGGTAAAATTTGTAGAATTAGTTTTCCACCACATAACATTTTGCATATAAGGCAAAAAGTTCTGTATGGTCTCAACTGAGCAGAGGCCCTTCTTCCACATTTTTGCTGTCTCCTACATGGCTATTTATTGATGCTCTTATGGATCCAAAAGAAAACCTTCTCTAAATAGTGAAATTAGCAACCCTAACTATAAAAGAATATTTGCTCATCCCTGGTCTTGGTAAGTTGGAAGATATGAATACACACAGGTGGACTTTATTTACAAATTATGTGGCTTGAAAAAGGCAGTTGAATGTACTCGATTTCAGTTTGGGGTATCAGATTAAACGGGGCCTGAAAATAAATGGACACCACACTTTTCAGAGTTTTGTTAAAGAGTTTGGTAAAACCAAGTATTAATTTTCTTCCACTTCAACATTATACAATACTTTGTATTGGTCTGTCACGGGGCAGCCTCTGCAAAACTTGACCACATGATGAAGAGGTACTTCAGCTGTGTTGGAGCAGCTACAAACCCAAATCATGCAGGACCACACCCCTTAATAATCGTAGTTGGCTGCCCCCTGGTGTAAAAAAACCTAATAAAATACATAGAAATGTATGTTTGTATTGTTTAAGAGGTGTGAATACATTTGCAAGTCACTGACAAAATGATAACAGTTTACTGCTTCAAAACGTTAAATTGCTGGGTTAAAATACATTTTTTCTCCTGTAGAGTTGATCTGATTATGTGTCAAGTAAAAGTCTTTTATCATTTAGGTCAGCCATACTGTGTCTAAATTTTGCATCACTGAGCTGTTTTATAGAGAACAACTCCCTTTTTCCACTCCTCCCCACATGAAGTCAGTTAAACAGATGAACTATTGCAGGACAAAGATTAAACAGTAACTGGGGTTGCCACAGCTTTACATGAATAGGGCTTGACAGACATTTTATCAGTAAACCAATTAACATGATTTATGGTGGTGCTGTTCTTTTGGGGGAAGGAGGGGAGGACCATGACACGTGTCCATAAATACAAAGAGCTAGCTGAGCAAGTCCTTCCCAAAGTGTGATGTTATCAGATTCATCTCGATTCCACTTTGCTAGCATGGAGCCAGCATGCATTTGTAAATGCAGCCACTGTGCATGTTGGACCACCCCTTTTCAAAAGGTCAGGAGTTTAAAATCCCGCTTGAGGAGTTGAAGAGAAGGGCGTGAACTCCCAAACTCTTTAATGTAACCGGCTCTTATCAGGTTTCTCCCACCAAGTCTGTGCGCTTTGTTCATCCCGTGACACGGAAAATAACTGCAAATCCCAGAAATCTGGTAAATAACCAGTACAGGCGGGTGATTTAGGGGGTCATAATCCTATGAGGAATCATTGGCGTGAACCCAGACTGACAGCAGCTGACTCATATCTGTCAAGCTTTTGGCCTGACGTGGTTTACTGCTTGGCATATGTTTACTCTTACACTGTGTGGAATTTGAGCCCTTCCCGTGAACTCAGGTACTGAGTTTGCTTTGGGAACATTTATCGTCTCCCAAAAACATGTTAATTAGGCGCCATCTTTCTTCATGGAAAGTGTTACGTTAGCTGACTCAGTCAAAAGTTGTCAGATCTTTAACATACATTTATTGAAGACATTTTTACAATAAAAGAAAGCTGAAAGATGAATTTTGTCTCAACATCTGCTTAGACTTGGATTCAGAATAAAATTTTGTATTGGGTTCTTTGTTTGAAATAAAATAATCTACAAAATATGTTGTTTTTGGAGCTGATAAAAATATAATCCTTTTAGAGTTAGTTTATTTAAAAATAAGGCACAGCTTCTATTTAACAATATATCGTAAACTGGAGGAGAGACTGAGAAGTTGGAAGTCAAGTTAAACTCCTTTTTCGCTACTGACACAGACCAGCTTCCCTGTACTTACTGAAGAAAAGCATCTCCACGGCATGATACTGCCACTACCATGCTTCCCTGCAGTGACGTTGCTTAGGGCATATACTGCCACACATACAGTATCTTTTCACATGTAGGCCAGAAGGTTCAGGTTGGGTCTCATCTGACCAGATTCTTGCTGTGTCCCCTATATGGCTTTAAGCAAACTGCAAACATGACTTCTTATGGTTTTTTTCAAACATTTGACTGGCCTGTCAGCTTAGGTGAAAGGCCATGTATTGGTAAATATCTTACCATTTTCAGATACCGGACTGAACATTAGTCTGTGAGATGTTCAGCTTGAGATATTGCTTTATAATCTAACCCTGCTTTAAAAGTTCTCCCCAACTTTACCCCTCGCTTTTTTTGGTGTTTTCTTCATAATGCTGTTTGTTCTCAAACAAACTTCTCAGTGTGTTAGGAAAAGGTGGGCCAGTAGCAGGGATAACCACACCCTTGGGAGGATGTCAGGCAAAAACTATTCAAGAATTAGGGGAGCTTCAGAAGGAGCGGACCAAGGTTGGAGTCATCAAGAGCTACTATGCACAGAAAAATCCTACACATCAGCTACAAATGTCTCATTCCTCGTGTCAAGCCACTCCTAAACCAGAGACAGTGTCAGAAGTGCCTTACTTGGACTAAGGAGAAAAGGAACCGGACTGTTGATCAGTGGTCCAAAGTCCTCTTGTCAGATAAAGGTAAAGTTCGCGTTTCATTTGGAAAATCAAGGTCCCAGAGTCTGAAGAAAGAGTGGAGAGGCACAGAATCCATGTTGCTTGAAGTACAGTGTGAAGTTTCCACATTCACTGATGATTTGGTGTGCCATGTCATATGTTGGTGTTGGCCCACTGGTTTTTCTGAAGTCAATGCAACCACCTACCAGTAAATTTTAGAGCACTTCATGCTTCCTTCTGCTGACAAGCTTTATGGAGATGTTGATTTCATTTTCAAGTAAGACTTGGCACCTGCCCACACTGCCAGAGCTACCAAAATGGTGCTCAGTGACCATGATTTTACTGTGACTGATTGGCCAGCAGACCCACCTGACCTGAACAATATTGAGTATTATTAAGAGGAAGATGAGAAACACAAACCCAACAATGCAGATGACCTGAAGGCCACAACCTGGGCTTCTATTACCCATCAGCAGTGCCACAGGCTCATGACTTCATGCCATGCTGCAATGGTGCAGTAGTTAATGTAAAAGGAGGCCCAACCCAGTGTTGATTGTATAAAGACATGAACATACTTTCCAGAAGTCTGACATTTCTGTTTGAAATATCCATTTTGTATTGATCTATGTAATATTCTAACTTTCTGAAACATTGAATTTTCATTGTCTTTAAGCCATAATCGTCAAAATTATTATTATATTTCACACTCTGGGTAATGAATCTATTTAATATTTGAGTTTCACCTTCTGAACTGCCTGAAAAAGAATATAAAACTTTTTCAGGAAATTCTAATCTTTGGAGATGTACTTGTATACATTCGAAAAAGATAATTAAATACAAGGGTATAAAGGCAGGCAGCCAATAAATCAGAATAAAAATGTTCTGTCTTAGTCAAATTAGGATTTCCTAAATTATTTCTATTTGATAAATGCCAGAATAAAGAAGGAGAGAAAACAATTTTACGTATTTTTGTACTCTCTTTAAATTCAAAACGCACAGCGTGGGCTCTGGAACCAATCTCCTCGAGAGGGGTTGGACTCTCTTCCTCTCTGGAGTGGCCCATGGGGAGTGGCGGTGCTTGTTGCCCCCCCAGCGGATGAGAGGGTCGCATCCCTGCACCTTCGGGTTGGGGACAGGTCTCTGACTGTCATTTCGGCCGAGTGGTAGTGCGTAGTACCCGGTGTTCTTGGTGTCCCTGTCAGGGGGGCTGGATAGTGCCCCTCCCAGGGACTCCATTATTCTGCTGGGGGAGTTCAACGCCCACATGGGAAACGACAGTGATCATGATTGGGAATGGCCTCCCCAATCTGAATCCAACTGATGTTTCGTTATTGGACTTCTGTGCTAGTCACGGATTGTCCATAATGAACACCATGTTCAAGCATAAGGGTGTTCATCAGTGCACTTGGCAGCAGGACACCCTAGGCAAGAGACTTTATTGTCGTGTCGTCAGACCTTCGGCCGCATGTTTTGGACACTCGGGTGAAGAGAGGGGCTAAGCTGTCCACTGATCACCACCTGGTGGTGAGTTGGATCTGCTGGAAGAGGAGAAAGCCGGACAGCCTTGGCAGGCCCAAGCGCATAGTGAAGGTCTACTGGGAACGTCTGGCAGAGACCTATTCAATTCAATTCAATTCAGTTTATTTATATAGCGCCAATTCACAACACATGTCGTCTCAAGGCACTTCACAAAAGTCAGGTACATGCATTACAATTAATCCAAATCACTGAACAGTGCAGTCAGATTCTGTTATTTATTCAAATTGGATAAAAAGTTTTTCTATCTAAGGAAACCCAGCAGATTGCATCCAGTCAGTGACTTGCAGCATTCACTCCTCCTGGATGAGCATGTAGAGACAGTGGACAGTCACTGGCGTTGACGCTTTGCAGCAATCCCTCATACTGAGCATGCATGGAGCGACAGTGGAGAGGAAAAACTCCCTTTTAAACAGGAAGAAACCTCTAGCAGAACCAGGCTCAGTGTGAGCGGCCCATCTGCCACGACCGACTGGGGGTTAGAGAGAACAGAGCAGAGACACAAAAGAGAACAAAGAAGCACTGATCCAGGAGTCCTTTCTATTGGAAGGAAAAGTAGAATGTTAATGGATGTAGCTCCTTTAGTTGTTTCACCTAGAAAGAAAAGAACAGATAAACTCTGAGCCGGTTTCAAGGTTAGAGTCTGAAAGAGAGCACATAGAGTTAGTTACAGTAAAAGCTCCGTCAGTAGCTATGTCTAGGAGAGAGAAAAGGGTTAAACACTGAAAGACAGGGCCATGTGGATTCATCGTAGAGGGTGAGCACCAAGTTGTTGCCAGCAGAAGCTCGGACGATGCCCTCTCCAGATAGTTGTCACAGGTAGACACAGAGTCAGGCCAGGTGTAGCTTCTAAGGAGAGAGACAGAAGAAACAAAGTTTAAAAGCTGAAATAACAGCAATAATACAAAAATTGAAGAGTAGTGTGAGAAGTAGCGAAGAGGGTGAAAGTGGTCATTATGTCCTCCAGCAGCCTAAGCCTATAAGCAATAACTACAGAGATAGCTCAGGATAACCTAAGCCACTCTAACTATAAGCTTTATCAAAAAGGAAAGTTTTAAAAGCCTAGCCCTAAAAGTAGACAGGGTGTCCGCCTCACGGAATTAAACTGGGAGCTGGTTCCACAGGAGAGGAGCCTGATAACTAAAGGATCTGCCTCCCATTCTAATCCCATTCTACTTCTAGAGACTTGTAGGAACCACCAGTAAACCTGCAGTCTGAGAACGAAGTGCTCTGTTAGGAACATATGGAACAATCAGACTCTCTGATGTATGATGGAGCTAAATCATTAAGGCTTTATATTAGGAGGAGAATTTTAATTCTATTCTGGATTTACGGGGGCCAATGAGGAAGCTAAAGTAGGGGAATATGATTTCCTCTTTTTAATTTTCATCAGAACTCTTGCTGCAGCATTTTGAATCAGCTGAAGGATTTAACTGCATTTTGTGGACATCCTGATAGTAAAGAATTACAATAGTCCAGCCTTGAAGTAACAATGCATGGACTAGTTTTTCACAGCATCATCTGGACAGGATATTTCTAATTATTTTGGCAATGTTCCGGGAGATGAAAAGAAGGAAAATCCTGAAACCCTTTAATATGGGAATTTAAATGACATGTCCTGGTCAAAAATAACACAAGGTTTTTTATACTTTATTATCGGAGGTCAATTTATGCCATCCAGGTTAAGTGATTGACTAAGCAGTTTCTTTTTTAATAAACTCCGGTTCCAAGATGACAACTTCTGTCTTGTCTGAATTTAGAAGCAGAAAATTTAAAGTCATCCAAGTTTTTATGTCTTCAAGACATGCTTGTAGTCTATCTAACTGGTTGGGCTCATCAGGATTTATGGATAAGTAAAGCTGAGTGTCATCAGCGTAACAGTGAAAATTTATTCTATGCTGCCTGATAAATTTTACCTATTGGAAGCATATATTAAGTAGTAAAGAGAAACATGGCCCAAGTACTGAACCCTGTGGTACTCCACAATTACCCTGGAGTTAAAAGATGATTTATCATTTACATTAACAAACTGGAATCTGTCCAACAAATAAGATTTAAACCACACCCCTATAGTGCTGTTCCCTGATCCTACGGCATATTCCAGCCTTTCTAAGAGAATATTATGATCGACTGTATCAAATGCAGCACTGAGATCTAACAGAACCAGTACAGACAAAGTCCATTATCTGAGGCAATAAGAATATCATTGGTGACTTTCAGCAGAGCTGTTTCAGTGCTATGATGAGCTCTGAAACCTTGCTGAAACTCTTCAACACGTTAATTGCTGTGTAAATGCTCACACATTTGATTAGCAACTATTTTCTCACAAGAATTTTAGATAAGAACGGAAGATTGGATATCGGTCTGTAATTATTATTAGTCATCTCGATCAAGCAAAGGTTTCTTAAGCAAAGGTTTAATTACAGCTACCTTAAAAGCTTGTGGTACATATCATTTACTAAGGATAAATTAATCATATCTAAAATGGGGCTGGTAATCAGAGGGAACACTTCCTTTAAATAATTTGGTTGGGATTGGGTCTAACATACAAGTTTAAGGTTTAGATGAAGCTAATATTTCTGATAACTCAGGAAGCTCCACAGGATCAAAACAGTCCCAACACAGATCAGGTTTCTACAGTTATTTTCCAATGTTGTCTCACTTGTTGAGGATGAATTTATCTCTGGGAGATTGTCCCCAAAGATTTTCTTCTTATAGAATCAATTTTATTTTGGAAGAAGCCATAAAATCATGACTGCTGAGAGCTAAGGGAATGGATGGCTTAACAGAGCTATGACTCTGTGTAGTTTAGCAACTGTACTAAAGATAAACCTAGGATTATATTCTTGTTCTCTTCTATTAAGGATGAGAAATAAGCTGTTCTAGCTTGGTGAAGTGTCTTTTTATACAACAGTAGGCTATTTTTTCCAGATTAATAGGAATCCTCTAGGTGTGTAGAGCGCCCTTTCGCTCCAATTTTCTAACATTGTGCTTTAAAGTACGCAGCTCTGAATTAAACCAGGGGAGCCTGCCTCCTATGAATAATTTCCCTTCTTTTCCAGGGGCTGCATTGTCTAATGCACCACGCAATGATGAAGTAACACGCCTGAAACAAGAGAATCAATTTGTGAAGGAGAAGAAACAAAAATTATTGCCCTCCACTGGGTTTTTTCTGTGATAATGAGCAAATAAAGTGGAACAGATTCTTTAAGGTTGTTACAGCATCGTCTGAATATGATCTACTATAATGAAATTTCTTTCAGGTTGTGAGTACTCGGTTAAATTAAACTCAAAGTTTTTAAAAAATATGGTCGGACAGCACAGGGTTGTGAGAAAAATATTGTTATGTCTTTACACTCAATGCCATATGTCAGCACAAGGTCCAGAGAATGAAGACAAACGTGGGTATGTTTTGTTAATGTTTTTGAGTAAAGCAATTGAGTCTAGAATACCATTAAGGCTATATTTAAGCTATCACTTTCAGTGTCAACATGGAAGTTAAAATCCCCCACTATAATAACTTTATCTGTATTTAACACTAAATCATATAAAAGGTCTGAAAACTGATCTATAAATTGAGAGTAAGGGCCTGGTGGACGGTACAAAACCAAAACAGAAGTGTTTTAGTGCTTTGCAATTTGGATGAGGAAAACTGAGGATTAATATTCAAAAGAGTTGTAGCTATTTAGTGTCTGGGACTAGTCAATAAATCGGACTGAAAGATGGTGCTACTCCTCCTCCTCGCCCAGTATTTTTGAGGACTGTGAAAATTTAAATAATTAGTAGGAGTTGACTCATTTATAGTAACATAATCCTCTTGCTGCAGCCAGGTTTCTTTGAGGCAAATAAATCAATCTGATTGTCCACAAATCAGGTCACTAACTAGCAAAGTCCTTGAAGAGAGAGATCTTATGTTCAGTAAGCCACAATTTAATTGTTTTATTTTTAAGTCTGAGTTTGTGTTATTTTATGAGATTTTCCTGATTTTCCTCTTTTTAGATTATTTTTAATCTATTCAATTTTGCCCTTGCGAGACACTGTCTTAATAGGGTAATGGGTGGGTAGCAGTACAGAAGCTGCAGAGAGGAGTGTTAAACTACGACCCTGCTTCCTGGTCTGAACCCTGGGTTGTCAGAGGTTTTGGAGAACTAATAAATTCGGCCAGATTCCTAGAAAAGAAGAGCTGCTCCATCCAAAGTGGGATGGATGCCGTCTCTCCCGATCAGACCAGGTTTTCCCCAAATGTTCGCCAATTATCAATGTAGCCCACATCGTTTTCTGGACACCACCTAGACAGCCAGCGGTTGAATGACAGCATGCGGCTAAAAAATGTCGTCACGGGGTCAGATCGGGGGGGGGCCCCAAGGGGAAAATTACGGAGTCCGACATTTTTTTTGGCAAACTTTACACCCCAAGCCACACTAATTTAGTGACCCCCCGGATTGACGTAACCGGGTGTCATTAACCCCCCCAAACGTGAATAACAATCTTACTGTATTTACGCTTATCCTTAGCCAGCAGTTTCAGGTAGGATTTGATGTCGCCCGTTCTGGCCCCCTTGGCAGACATTTGACTATGGTCGCTGGTGTCTCTAGTGCCACTTTTCTGACTATGGAGCTGCAATTACCAGAGTTGGCTTCTCAGCGGGTGTGTCGCTTGGGGGGGAAAATCTATTAGAAACGCAGACGGGTTGGTTGTGACCTGTGGGCTGAGATCTAAGACTATGCTTCCTACGTACAGTCCCCCCAGCCGGCTGAGATCCCCGGCTGCGCGGGCTCTGCCGGAGGACTGCTACGGGGAGCTACCCTCGGTGGCTCCGCGCTGGCTAAGGGCCCCGGCTATCTGCTGGTTTTTTTCAAAACGGGGCCGGCCTCCAAATCCGACACCCTCGCCTCCAAAGCTACAAAAATGCTACTTTTATTACACGTACCATTATCACTAAAGGAGGCAGAGGAGTAACTGAAAATCTGACACAGAGAGCAAGAAGAGAGGAGGAGACTCAGAAAGAGAAAAAAAGGCAGAACGGGTAGCCATGGTGGAGCTAAAGCTAACGCTAAGCTAGCGACCCCTTAATACTACTAAAAAAAACCCCGTTAAAAAACGGAGAGTCGCCAAACGTTAAATACAGCAAAATAAAAGTATGTGTTTTAACGTGCTTATGTATTATAAAAAAAAGTAAAAAGATATCAAAGTAGAGAGAAATCAGATGAAACGAGGGGCCCTTTCCACCCCCAAAAAACAATCCACCAAGTCAAAACAGGAAGTGACGAAAACCCCTTACCACCCCTCCAACGCCTTGTTGAGAAGTGGGTTGACCTGGGGCCAGGGATTTATTACAACTCCCACCTCGGGGAGAGTTTTTGACCAGATTGGGGGGAATGTTGGAGACATAGAGTCCGAGTGGACCATGTTTCTCCGCATCTATTGTCGATGCTGCTCCCCCGTAGCTGCAGCCGTAAGGTCTGCGGTGCCTGTCGCGGCGGCAATCCCCGAACCCGGTGGTGGACACCGGCAGCCCACCCTTTAAGAAGGAGTCCTTTTTGGGGCTTTTGGTTGGCTTGGGTGGGACTCCCCTGAGGCGGCTGACGGGAAAACCGTGAGGCCCAAAAGCGTGCCGTGGCCCGGGCTTTTAATAGAGGCAAAAATTTGGGGGCCTGGGAGGATTTTTGGTGAGGCCAGGGAGGGACTACCAGTTGGCCTTTGAAGCAATTCTGGCAAACCCTCCGGTGCCTCAGCAGTGTTTCCCCCACAATGTTTAACAGTGGGTTTTGGGAAAGCTGCTGCCCCCTAAAACTGGGGATATTATCGGGCGGGGGAAGGGTTACTTCGAGGATCTACTCAATCCTGGGTCAGGCATTCCCTGGTGGAAGCAGAGGTGGGGACTTTTGGGTTAGACTCTTTCATCACCCAGGCTGAAGTCACCGAGGTGGTTTAAAAGCTCCGCGGTGGCAGGGCTTCGGGGGTGGATGAGATCCGCCCTGAGTACCTCAAGTCTCTGGATGTTGTGGAGCTGTCATGGTTGACACGCCTCTTCAACATCTGCAGGGTACTCGAGGGTTCATTGGAGTTTCATGTGTTATCTGGACCTGGAGAAGGCATTCGACTGCGTCCCTCGTAGTGCCCTGTGGGGGATACTCAAGGAGTATGGAATCAGAGGCCCTTTATTAGGGGGCCATCAGGTCTCTGTACAAGCGGAGCAGGAGTTTGGTCCGCATTGCCGGCACTAAGTCGGACCTGTTCCCGGTGCATGTTGGACTCCGGGCAGGGGCTGCCCCTTTTTCACTGGCCCGTTTTATAACTTTATGGACGGATTCCTAGGCGCAGCCAAAGGGTCGGAGGGGGGTCCGGTTTTGGGGACCATTGGGAATTTTGTCTCTTCTTTTTTCAGATGACGTGGTTCCTGCTTGCCCCCTGTAGCCAATACCTACAGCATGCACTTGGGGGGGTTTCACAACCGAGTATGAAGCGGTTGGGATGAAATCAGGTCCTCCAAGGGCCGAGGCCAGGGGTTTTTGACTGAAAAAAGGTTGCTTGTCCTCTTCAAAGGGTTGGAGGGGAGTTCCTGCCTCAAAGGGGTAGGAGTTCAAAGTATATTGGGGTCTTGTTCAAAAAGTTTTGGGGAAGAATGGAGCGAGAGATCGACAGACGGAATCGGTGCGGCTGCCGCAGTAATGGGGATGCTGTGCCGGTTTGTGGTGAAGAGAGAGCTTTAGCCAAAAAGCGAAGCTCTCGATTTACCGGTCGGGCTAGTTTCCCTCCCTCACCTTTTGGCCATGAACTTTTGGGGTCATGAACGAAAGAACGAGATCCCGGATACAAGTGGCTGAAATGGAATTTTTCCCTCCGTAGGGGGGGCCGGGGCACTTCCTTAGGGGATAGGGTGAGGAGCTCGGCCATCCGGGGGAAGGGTTCAGAGTAGAGCCGCTGCTCCTCCACATTGAGAGGAGCCAGTTGATGTGGCTCGGGCATCTATACCGGATGCCTCCTGGACGCCTTCCTCGGGAGGTGTTTCAGGCACGTCCTACCAGGAGGAGGCCCAGGGGACAGCCCAGGACACGCTGGAGGGACTATGTCTGTCGGCTGGCCTGGGAACGCCTTGGGCTCCCCCCGGAGGAGCTGGAGAAGGTGTCTGGGGAGAGGGACGTCCCAGTCCCGGATAAAGCGGAAGACGACGAGTACGAGTAAATTCAAAAATTCTTTAGTATGGTGTTAGTGTTGGTAGAATTGCTATTAAACTGTATGACTTTGGTCAAACATTTTGGGTATCGTTCAACTGGTTTCTACCAATATGTTGCTGGAATTTTGGCCCAGTCCTCCTTAAAGTGAATCAGACTTTTTTTAGCCTGTCTTGCTGGCACACACCTGACAAACAGAACAATGTTTTCTGCAAGATATTTCTGCACACAATTAACTACAATGTCATTAAAAGTCAAGTTATCAACAAGTCATGTTAAAACAGAGGGAAAACATCTTAGCACTTGTGCTAACTCCTGATAAGGTTTTCATTGTCAACATAAAGTTGTTGAAGATTATCTGTCTGTGTTGAGTGAGATCTATGTTTAGAGACAAATGATAATCCTATGCATTTCTAAGTGATGTTTTGTCAGAATATTATATTAGCTTTCTTGCCTACGCAACTTTACTTAGCCTAAAATACCTGTTGCTGTCAAGAAAAATATTACTGCAGGCTCCAGAACATGATTATTAAATTAATGGGACACTTTAAAAAAAGCGATGTGACAGTGATACATTGAAGCATGTCTTTCTACTGCAATTTAAAGCTGCTGCTCTATTATCTTTAATTTAAAATCACATAGAAAAAAATCAGGACATTGTTATGATAAACTAATAAAACTTGTTTCATCTTACACCAGTCCAAAATGAAACATATTAAGGCAAAGCCATGAAAAGTTGTGTAAGTGTGTCTCTGTGTGTACTTATAATAGCTGCATTTCAATGTGACAGTTGGTGTTGGGAGACAGCAATAATGAGCTCTTTATTTTCTCTTGGAGATGAGTGTGATCGGGCACTCATGATTAATCACAGCCGAATGATCGTATGATTAATGTTTATGCAGTCCCTAAAGGAGCTTCAGGATTTACTCACATCCTCCGGCATGATTACAGTTTTACACCTAATATAAGAGAAAATGGAGAGCTCCATTTACAGTTCACTAACCTTTATGAAGGCACACTCTCATGTGTGCTTTATTTTATTTTCAACACCTCAAGTTATCTACAAATGTCAAAATAAAATGGACCCAAAGGCTCGCCTTTTGAAACAACGGCAGTAATTGATTTAGGGGAGGGCGTGTTGCTCTCGTTCTAGTTTTTATGAGACCTTTTAATTTTTATTGAAGGACGGTGCAAAGTAAATGGTTCCTCATCTAAGCATGATTAAATGGTCTTATACAATTTACAGAAACATGAGGGCAGGACAGACTAAGGCCTGAAATGAGCTTTACAGCATGTGTCCTCTAAATAATGTCACGGGAGGAAGAGGCAAAGAGTGAGACGTGCAGTGATGAGGATGTGTTTCTCTGCAGACACACGTAAATCAATTTGTATTGATCGCAACAGCAGAGCCAGCAGCACAGCATATTCATCGATTAAACAATTAGATAAATGCTGAATCTATCCAAATAGAAAATTATATTTTATGTAGATAAAACAGTTCTACATCTTTAATATTCATAACGTATCTTAATGTTTCCCATTTAAAAGCTACATAAAAAAATGATTACATTTATTTATGAAGTAAGTAGTGTAACAATTGTAGAAAAAATGCTTTTATTTCTGATTATAATGTGTTTGAAACTTCACCAAATCCTGATTAACACTGAAAAATCCTAATTTTTGTTATGTTTTAATGGTTTTCTGTAACTTGTGTTTAGCACTAATACCTGTACCATCATTTTAAGAGAGCACTATGTTATGTTGTCAGCGCAGTACCGCTATCAATTGGCACTAGACTGTCTGAGAAGAGGAAGGAAACTTTTGTTACTCATAGTTAAACACATGAATAAATACACGATACAAATGTAACTACAGGCAGTTGTGAATGCGAAAACATACTGAGAGGTGTCATTTGTCAGTAGACAAGCGCATTTTCCACTAGTTTAGAGCAGACACTTTTCTGCTACAGTCATGGCGTTTCTCATGTGCTTATCTGATAACGGGACTACTGACTCGTGTGTGGAAGAGCTGCATGTTACTGAGCATTTTTGTTGTTTCCATTTGTGCAGGCCTCTGCCAGCAACCAGCAGTTACTGTGGTCTGGGTCCTTTTCTTTAACTGAACACAACGCTTAACATATCAGGGTGTCAGTAAAGGACATAGACGGTACACACTGGTGACAATGTGTCACGATCCGCCTCTGTTAGGTTTTGAGTTTTAGTTCTTTGCTGGTTCCTCTGCACTTCCTTGCTCGTGTTCTTCAGTTACTGTTATGTCAACTTATTCTTTGTGGATTAGGTTTATGAATTATCCTTATGTTTAGTCTACTTTCAGTATTCTTGTGTTTATATATTTTCTTATAGATCTGGTTCCTCCCTGTTTATGTTCTTAAGTCTAGTCATTGTTTACTTGTCTTCTGGTGACCTCCCTGCTCTCCATGCTCATCTGTGTTAATTAGTCGCTCTCCCTCAGTTCTCCTCCATCTCTGGTCACTAGCTGTTTCATATCCTTTCTGGTTACTTCCTCTCTTACTTCATTGGTCCATTCTCCTCCTTGCCTTTGTATTTATACTCTCTTGTTTTCTTTTATGATCACGGGTCCGTACTGCTAAGTTCCTTGATCCTTGTCCATGTTCCTACCTGCCTGCCTGCCTGAATTCCGTTTTGTAAGTTTCAGTTTGTCTGATTATTAAAGACCTTTCAACTCAACATGCATCTCCCGTCCTCCTGCTTGCACTTCGTTCCTGCAAAACCCGCACTTCCCATGACACAATGGTGCGGTGATTTCTTTTTTTTGGATCTGTTTGAGAATTGACGTCAACCCATCCACCGTGGGAAGCTGAATGAGCTTTTTCTTTTTTCTTCACACCACAGAGGCTTTTCTGTTGAACTTACACTCACCGGCCACTTTATTAGGTGCACCTTGCTAGTACTGGGTTGGAGCCCCCTTTGCCTTCAGAACTCCCTTAATACTTCGTGGCATAGATTCAACAAGGTACTGGGAACATTGCTCAAAAGGTTTGGTCCATATTGATATGATAGCATCACACAGATGCTGCAGATTTGTCAGCTGCACATCCATGATGCTAATCTCCCATTCCACCACATACCAAAGGTGCTCTATTGGATTGAGATCTGGTGACTGTGGAGGCCATTTGAGTACAGCGAACTCATTCTCATGTTCACGAAACCAGTCTGAGATGATTCGTGCTTTATGACATGGCGTGTTATCCTGCTGGAAGTAACCATCAGAAGATGGGTACACTGTGGTCATAAAGGGATGGACATGGTCAGCAACAATACTCAGGTAGGCTGTGGTGTTGACACGATGCTCAACTGGTACTAAGCGGCCCAAACTGTGCCAAGAAAATATCTCCCACACCATTACACCACCACCACCAGCCTGAACCATTGATACAAGGCAGGATGGATCCCTGCTTTCATGTTGTTGACACCAATTTCTGACCCTACCATCCGAATGTCGCAGCAGAAATTGAGACTCATCAGACCAGGCAACGTTTTTCCAATCTTCTGTTGTCCAATTTTGGTGAGCCTGGGCGAATTGTAGCCTCAGTTTCCTGTTCTTAGCTGAAAGGAGTGGTACCCGGTGTGGTCTTCTGCAGCTGTAGCCCATCTGCCTCAAGGTTCGACATGTTGTGCTTTCAGAGATGCTCTTCTGCATGCCTTGGTTGTAACGAGTGGTTATTTGAGTTACTGTTGCCTTTCTATCAGCTCGAACAAGTCTGGCCATTCTCCTCTGACCTCTGGCATTAACAAGGCATTTGCGCCCACAGAACTGCCGCTCACAGGATATTTTCTCTTTTTCTGACCATTCTCTGTACACCCTAGAGATGGTGGTGCGTGAAAATCCCAGTAGATCAGCAGTTTCTGAAATACTCAGACCAGCCCGTCTGGCACCAACAACCATGCCACGTTCAGAGTCATTTATATCACCTTCCTTCCCCATTCTGATGCTTGGTTTGAAGTGCAGCAGATCGTCTTGACCATGTCTACATGCCTAAATGCATTGTGTTGCTGCCATGTGATTGGCTGATTAGAAATTTGCGTTAACGAGTAGTTGGACGGGTGTACCTAATAAAGTGGCCGGTGAGTATATATAGACAAGCACGCTCACATATGCACCCACAGGTGTTTGGATTCAGGTTTTACACAGATATACTCTATATTGAGCTGCGTTGCCACTAAATACGTCTGGTTATTAAATAGTACAGTGTACTTTTCAGTAACATTGTTGTAGTTATGTATGCATTTGTTGTTTGTCATTGTGTTCATTTTTGCAGGTGTAGAAGCAGACTTTCAGGGTGCTGTCATGTATTCCCTTTATCCTTCTGTCTCTCTATTCTTATTTCTTTTTCTCCCTTTTATCTTTTGGCCCCACCTCTCTCTCTTTCTTTCTTCTTTTTTTCCTTTTGTTGCAGTCTCCATGTCCATTGCATTTGAAATAATCCCAAAGCAATTTCTAATCAAGTTTTTTATCTATATATATCAAGCGGAGCATTACAGTGAAAGCCGTAATGCTCCACTTGTGAAGGTAAATCTGATGGGCTTCTTCTTGGCATTCAGACAGCATTTCTGAGTGCTACTCTGCCTAGCAGCACGTTAAAAAGATTTTTAAAAAATCTTGATGTAGAATATTTGGCCATCCGTGTGTGACCTTAAAATGAAGTGCGCTTGGATTTAGAAGCAAGGCAATAATCCAAAGCAAACCAACAAGGCCATCTCTGAATCGCTCAAAAAACAAAAACGAAAACAAAATGAAGGTTTTGAAAGGGCCAAGTCTGGACTTGAACTCTGTTGAGATGCTTTGGAAAGACTTTTAACAGGTCATGCAAACTGGACAGCCCCTATGGCTTTATGAAAGGAGACTGGGCCAATATTCCTCAACAGCAATGTATAAGACTGATGGACAGTTATTGCAAATGCTTAATGGCAGTTTTTGCTGCTAAAAGTGGCACAACCAATTAGGTTTAGGAGGCCATTTCTTTTCACATAGGGGTGGGTTGGTTTGGATAGCTTTTTTTTCCTATACTAAATGAAATCATCGGTTGAAAAGTTATTTTTTTTTGTATTTACTTAAGTTTTATTTGTTTATCAAAATTTCTTTGATGATCTGAAACATTACACAATAAAAAAGCAAAAACAGAGGAAATCGAGTGTTCCAACCTTTTAAATATATTATAAACAGTAAATCCAACTCATATTCTGCAGATGTATTCACAACTAATGACTTGAGCTGTTTATCATAACATATCAACCTTATACATATATGTGCAATGAGATATATTTGTTATGAATTTTGACGGTGTTTTGCTCTTGTTTTGAATGTGTCAATCAAAGCTTCAGAGGCCCAGTAAACCATGCCTTACTGTTCTCACCCTATGGTGTTTTTGCTCAGGCAAAGGAGTGATGAGCAAATGCTTTCAGACTCAATCCTTGAGCAAAGGGCTGGGCTGACAGGGATTATTATTTATTTGTCATGGTGGATGTAATAAGCTGTAGATACAGGATGGAAGGCCTGTGATTTATTGCTCTGTCGACTGCCACTAGCAGGACTTGCACTCTAGCATGCAGGATGAATACCGCGCAGTCAGTTCTGTCCATCCGTCACCATCGCCTTTCCGCACCGCAGCCTCTCTCTTAGAACCTCCCATTTCATGCCATAACTCATAAACAATTTTTCATTATTTTGTTACATTTTCTCCTTTATATTTTGTTTTTGCATTAACTTTGGCTGAACATTTTAAAGTTGTTGCAAATGGTTTGACCTTGTCAGATAAAGGAATTCTATTTAAACCCCGCTTTTTGAAATTTAAATTTAGTGGTTGAAAATTTAAATTCCTCTCCTCCAAAAAAACATCCCGGGAAAAAGGGGAAAACCCCCCCAAAAAAAAATTTTTTTTTTTTTTGCATAGCACTAATTATACATAACACAACCTAAATTGATTTACAGAAAAAAAGGAACTTATGTTCTAATATTTACAAACAGAGAGCCAGGGCAGTGATTTAAGGACTGGTGTGATATGATCCACGTTCCTGATTTTAGACAGGACTCTGGTAGCAGCATTCATTTGGAAGCTTTGTGGTTGTGCTTCATTGAGCCTAGTTTAGTGCGTTACCTGGAGGAAATTCTGACCCATCCACATGATGATATTGAATACAAATGGACCGAGTGTGGAGCTTTGAGGAACTCCGATTGTGCGCTTTGCTCAGATTTATAATTTACGAATGGCAGTCTGATAGGTAAGATCTAAACCTATCTAGTACCAGATGATCCCTCCCACATTTCTAATCTATTAATCAGGATGTTATGATCAGCTGTATCAAATGCAGCACTGAATCTCATTACTAATAGATTTTGATGCATCACTGTTGTGATGTAGTAGATTAGTATGTATGATGCAATATGTCAAGTGCAAAAAAGCTCAAATCATTTTTTAAATCCTTGTGGGAACATAACCACCCTAACCACGTCCTTGCCATGGTGACTCATGGTGGGAGCAGCATCATGCTGGGGGGGAGGTTTTTCTTTAGAAGCCACATGGAGGCTGGAGAGATGTGCTGGGAAGGTGCCTGGAGCTAAATACACGACAATCCTGCAAGAAAATGGGCTGCAAAAGACTTGAGACCAGGAAGGAAGTTCATTTTTGAGAAGGAGAGCAACCCTAAGCAACCAAAACAACAATGAAATGGTTTTCGATCAAAGTACTGTATAATCATGTGTTTAAATTGCCCAGTCAAAGCGCAGACAAACATCCAACTAAGAATCTTTAGCGAGACTTGAAAATTGATGTTCACAGAAATTCTGCATCCAGTGTAACAGAGCTTGAACTGTTTTGCGAGCTGTGTTTCCTACTTACTCACAGCTTTACTGTTGTCCACTGGTACCGACCACTGGGCGGCCTGTATTCCATGTATTTATGGTCCGCTTCTTTTACTGCTTTTAATGTTATTGAGCCACAAGTCAAAGAGCGGTTGACTCTCCTCTGTCTCTGTGGGTCATGTAATCTTGTTAAAAGCCTTCATGGTTTTAGGATTATGTTATTGAAATGTCACTTAATTGGATAAACATTTTTCATGCCGTAAACACCTAGCACAGAGCTCTGTTTAGTTACTGTGGATATTGTTTACACGGCAAGGGGGATTTGTGTAAGTGGAACTGACTCTGTAAACAGCGGCTCCCACTAGAGGGTCTTTGCGAACAGCGAGCTGAGAGAGGCGTCAGGAAAAACACTTACCCTACATATCAAAGCTCCGGACATGTGCCTGGCGAGAGCGAGCGAGCATGTCGGTGACAGGGCTTAATTAATATGAGGAATTGCCTTTGTGTCCCGGTAAATGACTTGAGCAGGAGCTGCTTTGTTTTTTAAACCTACTCAACTGAGTGCTTAGTGGGGGAATTTTTTTTCCTACTCGGTATGAATGTGTGTGTGTGTGTGTGTGTTTGTGTGTGGAACAAGCTGTAATCTGCCAATACCATTACAGCTCATCATGGAAAACAATGGACTGGACGGAGCAGTTACATTTTCATTCCCTTGCTCTGACTTTATCCCTTCTTCTCCCCCCATAAACGTCAGCCCCTTACTTTTCTCTTTTGGTCTGGTGTTATTTGCTACAGCTCACCTTCATATACATTTTATTTAAGTCATTGGACCATCATTCTTTTCATCCATATGTTCGTCCGTGAGCTAGTCCGTCCATCTGTCACCAACCATTTCGTTTCTCTTCTCTCCAGAACCTCTCGTGTCATTCCCTACATCTGACCTTCATATATGTGTCATTTGATGGCTCATTTTTTTCTTTAGCAAATTGGTATTTATGAACTTTTGTTTGTTCTCAGGTATCATTACTGACAATACGGCTAATAGCAATCATTTGTTATTCTGTGCCCGTGCTGATGCTCGGGATGGGAGCACTGAAGTGAGAATACTCATTTGGAGGTTGAGGAAAGTCTTGACAGGACCCATTTATAACAAGATCATTCTGCAAAGTCCAGCCTATTAATAACCCTCCATTGAGTCTAATTAGTGCTCCCCTGATGTAAACTAGCAAGAATCATAGGCCCTGTGAAGTTGAGCTGTAAAGATCTTTGTTAGTGTCATCCATTTTTTTAAACAACTCTACTGAAGAAACCAATATTATGGATTAAATTTACACTGTAAGCTGTACCCCCCCTGTGTTTTTAATTGGGAAAAAAGTTTTTTCTGTAGAAAAATTTTTTCTAATCCCGGGCGTCCAAGGACTGTTTTTTTTTTTGGGGTTTTTAAAACCCCAAGGTCCAAAAAGGTCTGCTTACCCTCCCAAAAAAATAAAACCTAATAAGGGTTTTCTTTAAAATTTACTGTGTGGTTTTCCAAAAAAGGGGGTTTTTTTAAATGGTGGGAAAAGAATTTTTTTAATTTTGTCAAAATTTTTTTTTTAAAAATTTAATTTGCAAACTACACAGAAAAAGGGATTAAGGGGTTTTAAAAGGAGGGTTATTAAAAAGGGGTGAATTTTTTCAACCCCCAAAGGAAATAGGATTATTGAGAAATGTATGTATTCCCAGACTTTATTCTCTGTCCCATTTTCTAAAAGCTATATTCATCCAATTTTGTCTGTTGGTATTTAGTTTGGAGTTCAGTAGTTCTTCCCATTATTTGTCTTTTTCTTCTTTGAATTGGGCATCGATTTACAAAATGTATATTAGGCTATATTGAAGTCTGAAAACCAACTGAACCTGTAATATTGAATGAAACTAAGTAATTAAATATGTCGTGAGAAGAATATTGAAATTTGGAAATTTGTTTCTTTAATTTGATTTAAACATCAAATGCAGCTTTTATTACAGAGTATTTCAAGTGTTATTTCTCTTTATTTTAATGAGAAGGCTTACAGCTAATGAAAATCCCAAATTCTGTTTTTCGGAAAATTAGAACATTATTTAGGACTAATAATAAAAAATGTCGACCTACGGAAGAGTAAAAGTCAAACTTCTGATGTTGTCTCTGGTTCAGGAGTGGGTATACACAAGGAATGTGACAGTTGTAGCCCATGTCCTGGAATATCTGTGTTTGGTGACTCTTGAAGCCCTGACTCTAGCCTCAGTCCATGCTTTGTGATTAACCACCAAACTTATAAATGGGCTTTGCTTCATGACCCACTCAAGGCTACTTTTGTCCCTGTTACTTAAGGCCATTTACTACCATCTTTTCTTCCACCAAACCTCTCCTTCCTATGCTTGGATACAGCACAGTTGGCCTCTTTAGCAATGACCTGTAATGTCCATTCTTGTAACACAGCACAGTGCTTTCTTTTTTTAAAGTCCTGTTTGTTGTTGTTAAAATACATAATTATCATGCTTAGAAACGCTAAATGATAGACTGATGCAAAGGATAACAATATTTCCTTAATCAAATTTGAAAACTGTAATTTAGCATGCTTTGGAGTATTGAAATCTCCATTTTCAGTATCTCCCTTCGTTTTCCTTCTTTTCGCTGCTGCTTCAAAGTACAGTTGACTTGCAGCTTATCAAGGCTTAATTAGTGATACATTTTCTAGCTGTGATGTCTATTGATATATTTGAGTAGAAAAGACAAATTGAGCTGCTCCTGACCTGAGAGCCAATCCTTCGTCAAACTGCTCGCCCTCTTTACCAACCTGTCTTTCTCAATCTCACCTCATTCACCCCACCTCCTTCTCTTCTACCCGAGGCCTGGAGTGGTTTGGAGAAATGAGGTGCAGCATTAATGTTTTTTTGCTTGCCTGTGCAATAGAAAACACTGCACGTCAGGGGCTCCGTCAGCACATCGGCTAGATGCAGATGGGAGGTGAAAAAGCTCCCCAGTGGCAGTCTGGGCCATGCTCGGATGTGATTGCAGCAGCCGGGATGTAGTCAGCGCTGACAAAGTGCGCCCCGTTGATGGATGGACAATGCTGGGAACTGGATGTGAGAATGGATGGGGCCAGAGTGGAAACTTAACACAGACAAACAAAATGAAAGACAGAGAGGAATTACCTGCTAAAGCATTCCGGCAACACAAATCCCAGAGCAATTTACCTACTGCTAACTGAGCACAGGAGGGCTGTTTGCATCGCTTCCGGAGCACCTGACAGCAGGAATGGCCTCTATTGAGGTTGCCTGGTTTTACGCTGTTGTCTTATTGTCTGTTTCTTTCCATACAATTTATGCAATTTATCCCTGTTGTAAACATACTGATTAATACACAAAGAGGAGTTTCACCTTGCCATATTAACAAATTTCTATTTGCATTGTTGACCAAAATAAAAAGTAATGGTCATTTATAGACATGCACTAGTTACCAGTATGACGACACACCATTGAGTTACCAGTGAGGGATAAAAATGTTCCTGTTACAAAATCACAAAAATTTTAATTCATACACTGCCTGCAGTTTAAAGATCTTTTTGCTTTGGCTTTTATGGCAGTAGGGAGCAAAGAGTAACACAGTGATGCCCCTCTACCACCTGCTCCTGCACACTGCCATGCAGCTGGTACAAGGGCTACTATATTTTTCGCGCACTTACAGAAAAAGACCAATTTGGGTGATTGAAAATATTTTCGATAGCAGTTAACATGGAGAGTTGCAGTTTGGAAATTGAAGGAGTCACAACTCTTATTCTTATTAACGATCAGATAATACCAGCAAAACTGTGGTAGTTTTACACAAGTTTATCATACTGTGAGACTTTCATACTAGCTTATGTTCACTTAATTAAAAAAAAGGAATCAAATATTTTACAACTATTCCTTTTAAGTTGTATTGTATATTGGAGTTCATAATGAATCCATTCATTTTCATGACTAAAATCAATAAATTTCTACAAAAGCATGAACAAAGTCTGAGAACAAGACAATTGAAAACACAGACAAAGGTGGCCATAGAGTGATGACGTTACATTTGGAACGCCAACCTTAAAAATCAGCCCAAAAAACAGTAGCCACCCAAGACAAAAGTGTTGACAACAAAGTCTGCAGTTTAAACTTCACTTGATATAATGAGAATTTAAATGTTGATTTATCCAATGAGTAGGAAGAAATCAGGAGAAATGTTGTTGAAGAGCAGTGAGCCACATCGAGGAATCATTGTTTCTTTAAAGAATTTTTCTCCAAACAACTGTTAAAAGTAAAATAGTGTATATTAGCAAGCCATGCAGTGACTGCGCAGGTATTACATTTCTCCATATAATCATGTTTTAGTTGTGAGAATTTAACTACTGTGCAGTATTGTAGTTATTGTAGATAATGCCATCAGTCAGACTATTTAAACATTATGGCCCCATTGCAGTGTAATGTCACAATCACCAGCTCCACCCCTTGATGTCTCTCTGGTTGCTGCTGCATTAAAGCTGAGCATGAATGTACCTTAAGGATAATTAGCAAATCAAGCTGGTTAAAAGCTTTTCAGAAAAACATTTGTCAACATACGAACCACATGTTCCTCACCCTTACTTAGGTTTGCATATGGAAACGTAATAATTTGGTCATTACATTTTTTTGGAAAAACAAGTTATATGCAGTATTTATATTTTTCTTAGCACAAATTTCACATAAGTGCGTTTTAATTACAGTTAGTCATCTCAAGATAGTATGGTGGTTAGAAGGAAAAATAAAATACCCAGATGCAATCTGCAGTTCTCCTTTATTTGGCTCAGACACGGAAAATAGCTGCTGCAGCTAATTATTGGGGGAAAAAATGATATTCTTACCTAAAAAAAATCATCACAAACAACAGCTGCAATCACATTTTGGTCTAGCTGCTTACTCTTTTCATACTATCTGTCCTACGTGTAGCATGAACCAAGTTGTATCTTTGTACATTCACCATATTCCCAATAAAAGGGTATTTCTTTTTCAGTTCAGTTCAATTCAGTTCAATTCAGTTTTATTTATATAGCGCCAATTCACAATTAAATTCAGTCAAATTATACTGATTTCAAGTCGGGTACATACAATCGAATTAATCCTAACTATCAAACAGTGCAGTCGGATTCAGTTTATTATTTAAATTGGTTAAAAGTTTTTCTATGTAAGGAAACCCAGCAGATTGCATCGAGTCAGTGACTTGTAGCAGTCACTCCTCCTGGATGAGCATGTAGCGACAGTGGACAGTCACTGGCGTTGAATTCGCAGCAATCCCTCATACTGAGCATGCATGTAGCGACAGTGGAGAGGAAAAACTCCCTTTTAACAGGAAGAAAACTCCAGCAGAACCAGGCTCAGTGTGAGCGGCCATCTGCCACGACTGACTGGGTGTTTGAGAGAACACAGCAGAGACAAAAAAAAGAACACAGAAGCAGTGATCCAGGGGTACTTTCTATAGAAAAGAAAAGTGAAACATTAAAGGTTATAGCTCTTTTAGAGGCTTCATCTAGGAGAGAAAGACAGCTAAGCAGATGTAAGCAGTTTTCAAGTCTAGCGTTTGAAACAGAGCTCATACAGTTAGTCACAGTAGAAGCTCAGCCAGTAGCTATGTCTAGGAGAGACAGAAATAAACACTGTCTGTCAGTTTTTTGTCTGGAAACCATTCCAGTCTCTGTTTACAGCCATTGAAATCAACAGAATTAAAGATGGTGCAATTACATGCATCATCATTATCTGTGTGTGGTAGTGCCTTTCTTTGTCTTAATGGGTGTTACTCAAAACGGCCTGTTTGTCAGAAAGCATTTTAAACTGACTTATCCAGTTTGCCAAACAGTAGAAAGTTTGATTGGGATTTGTTCATGTTTCATGCTTTCAAGATTTTTTGGTTTTGTTGGGTGTAAAATATTTATCCTTTAGAGTAAAATCAGATGCAAAGCTGGAATCTTCAGGTTGTTAGGAAAACAGTTCAAAACTCTCAATATTATAACGTAAAAAAAAAAATCACATACAATCTTTACATATGTGAACAATAATGTAACTGTAAAATACAAGATATTTTAGGCAATTTATGGTTTGGATCAAGCTAATAAGGCCTGAAACTCAGGGCCGATAACTTTTCCAAATCCAAGCAATGTGTGGAGGGTAGAGGAGTTTGCTGGTTGGGGAATGAATTCTCATTACCATTTGCACTAGCACTACGTTAAATGTCAGTGTTGCTGCTGGATGGAGCTTGGAAGATTAAGACTAATGCTGTTGGCCTCAGGAACTCCGATTAGAACTATTCTCATTAATCAGAGTCACAAAGATGGAAGCAATTTAAAGCCCCTGTCCTCTCGAAGCAAGGGGCAGGGCAGCACCCTGTCAATGATGAGGGTGATGCACTCGCACCCATTTGCCATCCCTTTATTACGAAGCCAAGGGCATGTGAAGACCAGCCACCTTATTTCCTCAACACTAATTAATCGGATTTTAGATTATCTCATTGAGAAAACAGGCAACCAAATGTCAGATTTGGTTAGAAAACATTGTTCTTTAAGTTTGATATATTTTTAGAACTGAGTTTGGCCACTATACAAGAAGTCCAGCAAAACTAAAACTAGACGTTGACATTAAAGAGAAGGTGGATGAAGACATTAACAAGTATTCCTCAAATATATTATTTGTCTCTCATTGGCAGAAATGACCTTTGTCGGTGTCAACTTTCATGAAAAGCCACAAAGTCCATATGAGAAGAAAATGTTTGGTGGTAAGTCAAAAGGACTCAAAGGTTATTGCAGTGTCTTTTTGTTTTATTTTAAAAATTAAGATCTTTTTCTAATTTTACTTTCCCTTTAGAGTTTCTTTGCATAAGGCAACAGCATTGCAAAAGACACGATTAGGTTTAGAATTAACGTGAATATAATATTTTGGGTTATCTTGTTTCTTTAACCCTACAACACTAAATGTATCATATTTGATTTCTGGCACCTCTACATCCACAAAGTTAGTACTTTTAACTATTCATAATAATGCAATAATCGCATGGGGAAAAAAACTTTTATCTTTTCTTGTTATGATAATCAGTTTGCTATAATTATGACCAGAAAAGCCTGATGTGTCACTTATAACACATTGAGAAATCTAGGCTTTATTTCAAAGTTATTGTCTGTTTACTTAAAAGCATTCAATAAAACAAACATTTTGTGACAAATAATTCTTGTATTGTACTTTTAAAGGGTCTAAGATACTATACAGCGGTGCATTTTGTTCAACAAAAATGTACAGTGACATTAAAAATAGATAGGAAACAGATAGAAAATAATAAAAAAAAACATTTTAATAAAAAGCACTGAAGAAAAAACTGCAAATTCTGCTTTGTGTTTATTTAAGACAATGACATCACAAGAGGCATTAGACTATTTTTATATTTGATAACAGTACTTTTTGTTATTTATGCTTTATATTTTATGTTAATTTGTTTATTTTCCTGGGCTCCACATATGATTTGACACATGTCCTTAATTTATCATCACCCACACTGAAGAAGGGTATAAAGGAGGTAAAAAAAATCTTCAAAGCTAATTGTTTGAGAAAATAGCAAAATATTCAGATCACTGTGAGTTTATACTACTGCATTTATTGATAAATTTATTTGATTGTTTTTAACACACAGGAGTGCCTATAAATGTAGAGGCTGCACCATATTAACATATTGATTGAAGTAAATTGAAAAAGAGAAAATTCTTTACACCATGCAGTTTGGAAAGCTAAGTATATGAATCTCTTTTGTCCTTTTTTCTATTGCTTCATGGTCATTTTCCATGTAGTGGCTGATCAACAGGGCATGGTTAGAAACAAGCAAACCGGTAAGTCAATGGAAGGAAATATAACCAATTTCCTATTAACATCCACAAAACTAAAACTAGATATTAGAAGCTTAATCTTTTGGAAATGTAATTCTCATATTGGTTTGTTCTCTCTGGAGATTTAAGATTTTCTGAACATGAAAAGGATGAATCTAAACTAACCTAAATATACTGTAAATACATTTTTCTTTACTTTTTTGTAATTTAGTAAATGTGTGTTTTATGACCCATAACTGATCGTTTTTAG
This sequence comes from Crenichthys baileyi, assembly GCA_036173005.1. Classification (NCBI taxonomy): domain Eukaryota; kingdom Metazoa; phylum Chordata; class Actinopteri; order Cyprinodontiformes; family Goodeidae; genus Crenichthys; species Crenichthys baileyi. The sequence goes on from JAHHUM010000041.1 coordinate 520,399, forward strand.
AGACACTTTCAGTTTATTTGTATTGCAACACATCATCCTTGAAGTTTCTTTCTTGGTTCCTGTCCAAGGGTATCCACTTTGGTTTCCTAACAGATCTAGGCTGTGTCCGCTCTGTGTTTGCTTCTCAATTAGCACCTGTCACAGGAGACAAGCAGCTGGACTCACCCCCTCTGTGACATCCAGTAGATGAGCTCCCTTTCTGTTATCGCTAGGGGAAGGAAACAGCTCCTTGGTGGGAGTCGATGTATTCTGTAAACACGGAGGCAAACGGGAGTGAATCTACCATAAATCTTGCGGTGTGGCGGTATCATTTCCTTCAGCCGACCTTGGCAAGGTTGCAGGATGGGAAAACCGGGTGGTGAGAAGGTGGAGGGAGAGGGTGGGGGGCAGGGTTTAAAGAATGCATCATGTGATATACGAGCCGGTAGAAGGAGTTGCGCCATGTATCAGAGTGATCTGTGATTAGCTTTGAAATCTTACACGTGAACTCTCACTTTGCTGTTGCTCATCATCTGGACTATTTACCTTGCATCCCTTTTCATCTGACAGCCTGCTGTGTCTGAGTGTGAAAAGCTGTGAATAGCCTCTCTAACATGGTTTAGTCAAATCTGGTTTGAAATTATTTTAGTTTTTGCTTTGTTTAAAAGGACTGGGCACATTTTTTCTCCCTCATATGCCTTTCAAACAAATACTTATCAACACACCATGAAGTAATCAATGAAGATAATCCATCTGGGAGCTTGTCGATATGGTAATGGCTCTTTCTCATCGTTATTGCGACACAGCTATAAATCATTTGCTTTAGCAGAATGCTTAGCAGCTGTTGCAAAAGTACTGTGTGGTTGTGTGGAATAAAGTGCTGCCTGTTGTGATTAATGTCTCAGCATTGTGCTGCACTGCATGCTGATTGTTTTTAGATTTTGTAAGAAAGCTGGGCAGATTGTATATCAATACACCAAGGCCCAGCTAACAAAAAAAGGTATGCGGCTGGTATATGAACACTCTCTTCATCAGTGTATAATGATGTTAATCGTGCAAAGAATAAAAAAAGGAACAACATAGAATTGAAATATAAACAAAGCAGCTGCAGCATCGACCTGTTGTCAATCTCAGATTGATTGACAAGCCTTTTAGCAACACTGAAGGTTGTAATTATTGCTTTGATCTGCAGTTAAGTCTGTATACAGCAGCTTTGTGTTAAATCACAAAGGAAATCATAATATTGATTTTTCATCTACACAGAAAACTCATTATATTTTATGTTCCAACATGTCTCCATACAATATAAACACATTATTATTATTGGCATTATATAGGTGCATGTCAGGAGTACCAATTAAAAGTTAATTTATTTCAATAATTCAAATTAAATATACTCCTGTATTATATAGATTTATTACAGACAGTGTGATATATTTCTGATAACTTAGATGATACAAGCTCAAATCTAATGAAAATGAAGATTCGTAGATTTTTTTAATTTACATAACTCCAATTATAATAAAAAAAATATAAATGTTATCTTATGGCAATGTGTATGTCCTGCACAATCATGGGGAACATTGCTAAGTTGAAAGTTGTCCAGCAGACAGTCATTGACACTCTCCACAAACTGCTGTGTCTGTGTATATTAATGGAAAGTTGAGTGGAAGGAAAAGGTTTGGTATTGAAATTTCCACAAGCAACAAGGAAAACTGCAGCCTTCAGAGGACCATAAAGGAGAGGCCAGAATTTGAAGCCTGCAGACAGAGCTTAAAGAGACACATCCATGAAAATTGGCTACAGCTTTCACATTCTTTGTCTTACGACACTCCTTGAAACATCAGACGACTTTGACCTGGGCCAAGGAAAAAAAATTACTGGACTGTTACGCCAAAGTAATCTTTTCAGGTTTGATGGAGAGTGTGAAGTTAAGAATTGCAGAGCCATTTCATCTGCTGGTGTTGGTCCAATTGTTTTTTTAACTCCAAAGTCAGATTTGTCATCTACCAGGAAATTTCAGATTACTTCATGCTTCCCTCTGCTGACAAGCTTTATGGATAGAGATGCTGATTTCATTTTCCACCAGGACCTGGCACCTGCTCACACTGTCAGAAGTAACAATGCCTCATTTAATGATTGCGGTATCAGTGTACTTGGCTCGCCAACAAACTAGCTTAACCTAACCACTACAGAGAATGTGTGCAGTTTTGTCTGGAGAAAGATGAAAGACGCCAGACCCAACAATGCAAATGAGCTAAAGGCAATTATTAAAGCAATCTAGGTTTCCTTAACACCTTAGCAGAGCCACAGGTTGTCGGCTCCCTGCTATAAAACATTAGTGTCACTTTTTAATGGAATTACTGAAATAAGTTAACATTTCGACTGCTCAGCTTGGATATTTTTGAAAAGAAGAATCTGCCAAAATGTCATTGTCTTGATACGCAAAGCAGATAAAGCTATACCCCAAAATACCTGCTGCTGCAAAAAGAAGGGCTGAATCCAAATACTCACCACAGATTTACAATTTCTATTTTCGAAACAATTCAAAATCCACGTATGACTGTCTTTCAACCACAGAATACTTACTTTGTGTTAGTCTATCCCATAAAATCCTAATAAAATGTTTTGAAGTTTGTGTGTAGTCTGTTTAAAAAGACTTTTACAGATTGTAAAGTCTGAACAGTTTAGCTGCAATAACAAAAATAACCTGATAGCTTTTAATAATACTTGCATTAAAGTGCTTAAGTAACATCTGATTTCATTGTTAATTTTTAATTAGACGTCTGCTGGCCCTGTAGCAGATGTGGCACATTCACAAAACATTAAAAGCTCTTGTCCGCAGTCTTGTAGTACAGCTTGTTCAGCCAAAGCTCAGAATGAACTTAATTTATTTTGGCTCTGCGCTCCAGTGAGGACAGAGTTGCAGACACAGGCTGAGTGGGAGGAAGAATGACAATTAAAAGCGATAGCTCTCCTCATCCACGTGAACGTCAGCAGCAGCCAGGGTGGAAGCAATTTATTCACCCAATCATCTCAGAACATGAAGTGCTACAGTTACAGTGGGATGCTGGAAAATGTGAAAGAAGTTTCCCTACTTGAGGCAGGATGCTTGCTGGACACAAAGTGGATTGTTCAGTGTCCTGATAACAATTTAAATCCTGTTCGAGATAATGACACTCAAGCGATTTATTATCCTTGTATTTGTACTTGGATATTTCATTGTCTACCCATATCCTTTTGATCCCACAGAAGGTGCACCATTTAGATGAGCATGCATTTTTCATTGAATGCAAATCAAATCAAATTTTATCAAATCAAATAAAAACAGATGAGTATTTGCAACCTTACAGATTTCTTCTGTTTTTGCTTTTTGTCACATTTAAATAGTTCATATTATCAAACAATGCCATTTCATATCAGCCAAAAATACCCTGACAGATAATAAAATGCTTTTGAGATATTAATTTAAATCATGAATTAACTTTGATTAAACATATTCTGCGTTTATTTTCACTAGCTACAACCAGACCTGATTACTGCCTGATTTGTAGAATCAAATAATTGTCTGACAACATGAAGTAGGCTAAATGTCTGAAGAAGTTGAAGAACAGATGAGCAACAAAGCCATGAAGGTATGTACATTAATGTATTTTTCAAGGGTTACAACGCCATTTCTAAGTTTTGGGACCACAGTGAACCACAGTGAGAGCCATAATCCACAAATGGAGATAACATGGAATACTGGTAAACCATCCTAGGAGTGGTCACCTACCATTAAAGGTGCAAGTGCACAGTGACAACTCATCCATGAGAACACAGAAGAGCTCAGAACAACATCTTATGCACTGCAGACCTCACTTGCCTCAGTTGAGACTAGTGTTCCATCCATTGCATCCATGGGAGATTTCCAAGTTAAAAACTGATGCTGACCAAAAGAATAAAAGCCTGTCTCATATTTGCCAAGAACATATTGACGATCCCCAAGACTTTTGGGAAAATATTCATTGGGCTGAAGGAAGAGAAGAAAAACTTCTTGAAAGGGTGAATCTCAAACTGGTACAAACCTAACAACAATGCAGGAATAGAACATCATAACAACAATCAAACATGGTGGTAGTGTGATGTCCTGAAGGACTTCAGCCAGGTTGTAATAGATGGAGTTCTGCTCTCTTGTAATCCTGAAGGATAATGCCTTGCCATCAAGAAGTAGAATACTAATTTATTCAGACTGGCTTTTAACTAGTTTTATGGTGGATGATGTTACACATATGCTGTTTCAATCTTTTCATTTAGGATTTTGTTATCTGTTTTCTTTGCTTGCATTTATTGCAAAGTATTTTTCGGTGTTTGACCTGTTAAAGGTGCTATATAAATAAATATTCCTTACTTATTTACTTACTTGCAGTTATTAGGTCGGAAATGTTCTGTTTCATGTAAGGCCAGGTTGGTTTGGATATAATTTGTCCCCCTTAATAAATTCAATTCAATTCAATTCAGTTTATTTATATAGCGCCAATTCACAACACATGTCGTCTTAAGGCACTTCACAAAAGATCAGTTCCACTTCACAAAAAATGGAATCATTATGTGAAAACAGCCTTTTCTGTGTTCTCAGTTTGCCTGATATTAAGATATCTTTAATCAGAAAGATGTGTCTTAAAAAAGCAAAGACAGAAGAAATCGTTTAGGGGTAACTACTACACAGCATCGTAGTTCTCAACAAACTGCTAAAAATATAAAGTGAAAAGAAGATGCATGTCTCTACAAGCTCAGATAAATAAAAATAAAACATAAAGGATGGTGAGAATTTTGTTCACTGGTGCTAAAATGCATTCACATGTCACAAAACAATAGATAGGCCGTGTTTATTGGTGGCGAAATACCTCTGCATTAGACTGTGAGCACTATTTAATGTCAAAGCAGTTAAATCTTTCATGATGCAATTCATCACGATTGTAATTTAAGCCACAGGACTCTCTGAGTGAGACAGTTTGCAGATGTGAGGCCGTTTTCCAGAGTGAGAAAACAACAGCCGCAGAATAAATCACTGAAACATCTTTTTTTTTTTGCTTTTGTAAACTTCTTTGAGTGAACAAAGCTTGTAATCATTTCCAGCATGATACCTCGTTAAACCCGTGCCTTTTGTGTGAGTTAGAGTATAACTGAGAGTTCTCCGTGACCCAGAGGCTTTCAACTGTAGCCTCTTTCTGTCCAGCTGTTTTTCAGTCCCAGCTGGTTATTCCTGAAAAAAAAAGGAAAGATATCCGCGACAAATAGGCCTCCTTTCAGCCCCTCCTCCATGTTGTTAAGACTTTCCTCCCCCTCTGGTCCAGTGCTGACACCAGGGCAGGCCTTTGGTCTGATTTAAGACCCTGGCCTACTGATGACCCTGTTTGCTGCTCCCTCCCATCCTCCTTCTCCTTGCCCCATCTCTGGCTTCAGTTTAGCTCGACTTTGGGAAATGCCCTCTGTTCATTAATCTGCTGAACAATGAAAAGAAGCCAAGTACAAACACTGTAGTTTGTAAATCTTTAATGATGGGTTTTACTTTTTTTCTGTCCTTTGTTTTACGAGGCCAGCGCTTTCATCATAAACACATTTTGAAATGTATTCAAGCTCCTAGGGAACAGATTAGTGCTTCCAGAGTTTCACAGTTCTGTTAGCACATTATCTGTTTTCCTGTCACTGGCTGGGAATCAGAGCGATTCCGATTTTCCTGCTCTTGACTTTTTGGCATTTGAGAACACTTTTGATGATTCATGTGCTCCAAATGAACGTCATTACTATAAGACAAATAGCCATCCCTTGACCTTGACTTAAAACCTCTTTTATTTCCTTCTTTTTGGAAGGAGATGTGTAGCTTCTAAATACGTTAATGCATTATTTATGTGTGTTCCAGTTAATGCCTTTGTTGTCTCAGCACATATGAAGGCCAGCGTTTGTGGCCTTGAGCCAAACGGCGGCACATTTTGTCACACTTTTTCCACCCTCATGTATAATTAAAAAACTTAAATGACATGCCATGTACAAAATTATAATGCTGTAGAAAACAGACTGCATGGAAATTTATTTCCTTCTTCATGAGTGACAGAAAATCAATTAATCCTGATTTATTATTTTATGCTGGACAGGCGGTAGGCTCCAGGAGAGCGAGAGAGGACTGAGATTGGCTACAGCTGTTCTCATTGGTGCAGCCATATATTATAGCCGCCGTGTGTGACAGCTTCTGAGGAAAATGGCTGAGAAGTATGAGGCAGGTGACTAGTGTGTAAAAAAAAAAGAATAATGCTAAGGGAGACTAACTGTTCTCTATCTGATGCCGGTGTAAGATTTGTGGAGATGAAGAAGCATTTTACTGCTGCACTGCATGCACTGTATGTTTGCCCATCTTTTTTTACTCAACAAGAACTTTTTACAAAAGGTGTCATTTTAGTCTTCCTTGGTTTCCCGACCTGATCAGTTCCAGTGTTAGAACTAGGTGAGTGCTCCATCCATCCATCCATCCATCCATCCATCCATCCATCCATCCATCCGTTGGTTGCCAGTCCATCACAGGGCGACACAGGATAAACAGCGATGCACACACACGCATAACAACACACATTCATATCTAAGGGCAATTTAGAGTAGCTAATTAACCTTATAGTCATGGTTTTGGACTGTGGGTGGATGCCGGAGTACCCGGAGAGAACCCATGCAAATACGGGGAGAACATGCAAATCCACAAAACACGCAAATTGCACAAGTGCAACTCAAGTCAAGTTATTTATGGCTATCATACCATGAAACTAATCCTACCTATTTCAAATTTTTGCTGATTTATTGTATTTATATTTTATTATTTTTCTTGCTGTCATTAGTCCATATACTCCTTAAATTAAGGAAGGATATTGCCTTCTAATCTTTTCAGGGTCACGGTAGGACTGGTGCTGATCTCCACTGGTCAAAGGGTGAGAGATGGGGTACACCTTGAACAGGTCATTCCACTTTCTCAAAAATACTATATTTTAAAGATATTAAAGAAGATTTGAGGATTGTGAATAAAAGACGCTTTAACTTCCAAAGAATTAAGACCCTTAATAGTGATTCATTTTTGTTGTGTTTATTGTGAGTTGACACACTCTAGATAGCATAATGTTGAGTCCTGCAAAGGTCAGATAACGCTTCTCCAGTGATTCAGTCGCAATATCAGCGAGTACCCACACACAAAAAGAAGGACTTAGGAGTGATTTGGGGCACTGACAGCAGCCATTTATTTATTTATTTTTGCCTTTTTTCAGGTTAATTCACTGGATGAAATGTCGTTGCACATGATGTGTCATATATCAAAGGCAGGGCATCAGTAATCTTTGCTCAAGGGCACGGAAAACAGGCAGATAGACATGTGAATGAGATAAAGGGGGGTTGGTGAGCAGCTCATCCTTTTCTGCCATCACTGCAGAGAAGATAGAGGAAGATTTATTGGACATCACGGACCGCATGCAGGCCGTGTGTATTTGTGCAGGCTGACCATCTTGTATATGAACCATCACTCCTCCAGCTTTCCTTCTTGACGTTTTCTTTTTTTCACTTATATAAAACTTACTGACTCATCTCTTCTGAATTTTGTTCTCTCCCAATGACATTTTATGCTAGGCTACTTTTTTTCCCAAGTTTGATTTCAGAATTTGCGAGTCATCTTGCCAACCATGCTGACTGAAGACTGATCGGAGCTCTGGGAATTTGGAGCTCAGTGACTGACACTGATAAAACTGCATGACTAACTCAGCATTAGGGCCACCCTACACATTTATCTGTATTGCACCTTGTGGCTGAAATAATCATAGAACCATCATCTGGTTTCTCCAGGGATTACCGTACAAAGAGGTCTAAAACTTGCACATCTGCATTTGTTTTTACACATTACTAAATCTTTGACATTCAGTAAACACAGAGTCAAATATTTCATGCTACCGCCTTGTGACAGAAGTTAGGGTCAGACATTTTTTGTCATTTTTTTGTGATTGTAAGTCACGGATAAGGAGCTCTAGGTTGTTCAGTTATTCTCTTGCCTTTCTGTTCACTCATTTACTCACTATGCCACGTTCACTATATACAGGACCAAGTAGATGACAGGGGTAGCTAGTAGTGTTTATAGATTTTGGAAAGTAGCACTTCATAATCACAATATTGTAAAAAGAAGGTTCAGTTCTTTTGTATAAACATATAAATGACTTGATATTTACCGGATGTTTTTTAGGTATTTAAATCTAGATTATAGCACATAATTACACAATAAAGAACTAGAATCAGGTGTATGACTTCAAGACTGACTTGGACTTCACATCTGAGGAAATCTCAGACTATCGAATCTCAAACTATTTTAATCCTCTGTAATTAGGGGTGAAAGTAAGCAGAAAAGTGTATAACTTTTATGATTAATATGGCGTTGCCCTCCCTGAGTTACTGTAGTTTACACAAATTATTTTTTTTTTACAATAAAGCAAGTCAATAAAATAATTTAAAAATAATATCCATTTAGAGAAAATATATATGCATCTGTCTTTATTCAGATTTTATTAAAAAGGAATTGTCAACATTTCTTTATACCCTTCTCGATCATCAGTGGAAAAATCTATATTGACATTACAGCAGTCAACCTCTAGAAGCAGCTCAGTCCTGACTAGAATCCGTGGTTGGAGCTAACAATTAGGGTGGTGACATAGATGCCCTGCAACCTCAAAGACTTGCAGCTCTTCAAGGATAAATTGTCAGAATAGCAGCGGGAAGAATATTAAAAGGATTTGCTTGCTGTAATACTAATAAGGATTGTTTTCACCTATTGACAAAGGTCTATATAATTTTGGACATGCACTTTCATTTAAGCACAAAAAATAATACTTCTTTTCCATTGTTTTATTTTCCAGAAGAAGTTCCCTGAATCAATTCCTATCAGAGTTGTCTTGGTTGAGTGAGAGCTATTTTAAATCTAAGTCTGTCAGAGGTGTGAATAAATTTGGGCTTAACTGTAACTCTGCTGATGTTGCAAAAAACAAACAAACAGGGAGTTTGGGTGTGACATTGAAGACCTTGTGATGTAAATTACACTCAGGCATCAAACGGGACAAAGCACAGCCTCTGCATATTATGTTGCTTGCCAGGAACTATTGAACATTTCTATGAAAGGTCATTCAGACCGTGACAGCAGCAAAACGACAGCGGAATCAACTTGAACACCTGTAAACAAATCAAGCAAGCAACATTCATCTTCCGGGTCAGATCAGATCCACACAAATATTCTGCTTTGGTGTTGGTGTACCTGTCAGGAGCTGCAAGCTGAAGGAGGAAGCTGCTTTGTTCGTTGGGTGACATCCTTCCTAACGGCAGCAGCAAGGGGAACGCCCTGCTTACACAAAGGATAGCCTCACTCCTTCACTCTGTTTATTTTTAGTCATAACATCCACCACAATTGAAAGTGTGGGTCAAGGTGAGGCTAGGACACTTGTGAGGGGGTGGGGTGGATGAGGAACAACAAACAGATGTTCTTTGATGATAATTGCAGAGAAGGGAAAAGGAGTGTGGAAAGCCAGCTTGTGAAGCATTCACTTGTTGAGGCTGCCCCTTCTGCCCCTCGGAAGCCCGGGGGTAAGGGGGGTACCTTGTTTAGCTCCAGAAGGCAGAGAGGGCCTGCTGGTGTCATTACCCTTATTCACCAGGGCAGACATCTGTTCACAAGAGCAGCTACAAATTTGAATGCCAATACTGCCTTGAAGTGGCCTGGAAGAGGAGAAAGAGTTTGTGTCACTCAGCGACAGTCTTCTTAACATATAAGATTAGGGAGCCACTGCCTTTAATCAAGTGTGGTTGTCAGCAGGCGCCCTTTACAATGGAGCTGTAACGACAGGCTGCCAGTATTACAGCCGATGAGCAGGAGCAGTGAATGATTGATTTGTGTAAATCATTTTCTTTTTTTGCTCTCTCTCGCTCTTTTATGAGCATCAGCAGCAGCGGAGAAATGTGAGCATACCATCATAGGATTAAGTATAGCTCCTCCTGGCTGTCCTTGTGATTAATGACCTGCCACAGTGTTCTTCTGTCAGTAAAAGGAGCACAGGTTCTAACCATGTCTAGACAGGTGATATAGATGACAGAAATATGTTGTCATCATATTAAGATCATACAGTTTTGACTTTGATTTAACAAGTTAATCATCTTTTTTATTTCACTTTCAAATTAGAATTATTGAATACCATTAGCCAGTGTTATAATTTGTATGTAGTAGGTTTAGCATTTGGATGTTTGGAAGAATTTGAAATTCAGCCTTAAATCATTAATTAGTCAAAAATTAGTACATCACTAATTTGGGTCAGTTTAAAGTGAGGTACCGCAGCAGATGACTGTCTTGGCATATTTATTTAAGATACATCTAGATTAGTTGGACCCAGAGGTTAATTCTAACCGCTAGTCTGAGAGGGGCCAAGACCAAAGCAGACTTCTACCTTCAGGCCCCTTCACTTATGCAAAAACAAAAACAAGAGCATGGTAGTTAAGGTTCTGAAGGATGCTTGCATATTTGCAACATAAGATTAAGACCAAGACAAAGCAGATGTAAGATACATATTGTTTTAGAGTATGTAACCGTGGTTGTGTCTCTCAGGTATAAAAAGCCTTTTCTGCTCTCTACATCCTTTCAGCAAGAGGAAGAAGATTTCTGAACAGAGTGACCCTTGCCTTTTGACTTAAAAAGTCAGGACAGATTCCAAACTTAACTGAATCAAGCACAGACACTATCTCATTCTCCCCATTTTAATAATGACTCTCCATCTCAGATATTGATAAAAACATCAAGCTCTGCTTACAGCTAGCTGCATGTTAACCAGATATTTGAGAAACTCTTCCTTTATTCCAGGGAATTTTTCCTTCTTGGATCCTCTGACCTTCTGTATTAAACCAGATAGCATGCAGAAGCTGTGAGGGAAGCAAGAAAGAGGGAAATTGAGCCACTCTACATCTATCTCTCCCCAAGGAGAGTCGTGTTTCTCTTTGCACCATTTATTTGAAAGCTATCATTTCCTGGGATTCATGGCTGAAAAATGGCATCGATTCTCGGGATGATAGATGCTAAGTGTCCTCCTATCGACATGCCTATTGACAGGCCTGTGTAAATTCTGCATCTTATTACCCTGTTGGATAAATGATACACCTTGTGAACAAGGGGGCTGTAGCTCAGTCGATTTCGCAGCGTCTGAACATCAGAGCGCCCAGTGTCACTGCTAAGCACCGAACAGCGTTTTGTCAAAAAACACCCTATCTTCCTTTCTGCTGAATAATTAAACATAATGAGACTGACAGAGGATAACATCCCACTGAAAAGCGTCCAGCTGTTAAATAGAAATAACTACTAAACATTTTATTCATTGCTGTGCTGACCCTCGGAAGGTCAAATCTTAATCTAAAGCTGTTTTTTAATCTTATATCCCTACCTGGAAAGTTTGCTGTAGCATTAAAGTGACTTATGTGAAGCCCTAAACCTACCCAACGTGCTCCGCAGCTTCTATACCGCATTGTTTACAAGGGCTATTTTTCTTTGACTGTGTAAGGTTTATTGCATCTTAATCCTACCCCTTTTCTAGCACTGCCTGCAAGGGCGTTAAATAATGTCCCACTGTCAGCGGCTTTCTCTGTCTCAATTTGTTTTATAGTAATACACAATTTAACCTTCAGAATAGCATTTGCAGGTTCATAACACTGGGAACAGGTGTAATTTTTCTAACAAACATGGAGGCAATGTGACCCTATTTATCTGTGTTTCTTGTAATATATTGTATTAATCTGCAGCCCATTTATGACCCATTATTTTAGCTGGACAATAATTCACTCTTAGTGTTGAGGGAAATCTTTTCAGTCCAGCTGTGCTGTGGTGTTCCAGCTTGTGATCCGTTGGAGTTTGACTTTATAGCCTTTTGCACAAGAATCCATGAGCCATTATAGGTTATGGGGAGTGAAATGGGCTCTTGTGAGGCATTCAGTTGAAAAGAAAAGGAAAAACACTGGCTTTATTGCCATCTTTGGTGTTTAACAGTCTTCTGCTGGCTTGCATTCATACATAGGCAGTGCTGACAATTACTACAACATTGAAGATGGAAAGTTTACATGCAGTCATCACATTAATTTTGGGCTTTTCACTGTGTATTTAACTTGTTTGTTTATCATGTCAAAAGGATTGTACTAAAAACTATTTCAATCATTTTTAAAACCTACAACTGGTGGTAAAACTTTGAAAGTATTGTTATTCTTCTGTAAACATCAAAATATACATATAGACTTAAACATGTACATACACTTCCTCTAATAGTTGGTTCAATGTCCTTTAGCAAGTTGTGGCCATCGCCAAGGTGCTGGCACAATTCTGCTGTGATGTTAGACCACTTTTCTTGTCATTTTAAGCAGAATCTATACATTTTCAACAAAGGTTTGTGCCATTCTCAAAGCTCCTTTATCATTCCAGAACCAGTTTAGGTGGTGATTGTGTCAATTTGCTCTCAACTTTGCTAGAGGTTATTTATTCAAATAATAATATTAGTGTGGGTATAATTTTAGTGGAGTAGTTTAGATCACAAATAAACAAATTTAAACGTGCATTCATTTCAAGATTTTTAAAAATCAAGTTATTAATTTTTTTTTTCAAATGCCTCTTTAACAGTTATAATATGATATTTATGCTTATAATAAATGTATGTAAATGTTTTCAAACATTACTTGTACATTTTGAATTTTCCAGGTCAGCATCAGCAGCCTAATCGATGCCAACAGTTTGCTGAGATAATCAGTCAATCAAATGCAAGGGATAAAACTAAATTTATGTCATAGCTGTATTATTTTAAAAGCAGAGCTATGTGGTAACCACAAGCTGAACTGCTGCACCAGCACTTCTTCTAATTCTAAAGATAAATTAGCTGCTTCTAAATGATGCAGTGAACCCTAATTCTCTTTGATTAGTGGCGAGTTAGATGATGGCGACCCACTGAAATTGGTCATCAACATAAATAACGAGCGAATGAACTGATAAAATGCAAAGTCCTCAGCCGTCATAAATCAAACGGAATCTACTAGCCGTGGAAGCGGGTGGAATTAGAAGTCCATGCTCCTATTAATTATGTTGCCTTCTGAAGGCGACAGCGTGATAAATCAGCGCTGAAAGGCCCTTCACCGGCTCAGCCTGAGGAGTTCGGCTGCCTGCAAATTGCTTTGTGTTCGCTCCTAATTGTTTCTTAAATAACCCACCTTTTTGAGGCAAGTTAGAAAGGTACTCTACCAAGACGGGTCAAGGAAGTCAGTGCTTTTCTCTCAGTCTTTCAGTGGCATATTGTATTATTGCTGCATAAAGAGAACAGTGGAAGTTCAATATAAAAAACGCTTTAAATTGGATTAAAGATATAGTCCGGAGTTTTTGAAGTTAGACTCTGTAAAATAGATATAAGTAATCAGTATCTTTACTGCAGTTGGTAGACGTTTTATCTGTGAATGGATGGATGGATGGATGGATGGATGGATATAACTTTTACAGAACAGTATAGGGCATATAGTCCAGAAAGACAAATATTTCCCCATACTTTGTTTTTGGTATTCATACTTTCTTAGTCCTGGAAAATGTTTAAATACTTAAGGAAAATACTTAAACCAAATTTAACTACTAGCTAACTGCTCCACTGCTATACATGCAGAAACAGTTTTGTAACTGTTTACCTCACTAGAGTTATAAGCAATCCTCAAGTGTAATAGTTCATGGCACTGACTGTTTTTTGACCAAGTAACATCTAATCAAATGGATAAAAATTTAAATCATTTCAACATTTGAGGCATGTAAAAGCGATCAGAGCTCTTAGCAGCATGTAATTAGTGTGCATACTAAGACTGACGGTGTTGCCTATTGAAGTACAACTAACTATAAAACACACAACATTTGGGGCAGCAGCTTGTTTGTTGAGCAGTAGTCATCGTCTAGCATTTAGTGTATTGGTTCCAGGGTGTTTAGCAGGAATATACAGCTAAGTTGAATTGTGTGTGCTATCTGAAATGCCAGCGGTCGTACCATGTCAGATATGTCTCTGTGCTTCTGTCAGTGTGGTTGGTGAGGGACTGAATGCTTTGATCTACTGACATCTCAACAGAAGAAGTGTGTGTTTGTGTATCATGGCAACAACTGAAATTTTCCAATATCCATTTTTTAAAGCACACATGCAAATAAGCCCACTGCAAAGGCCCCAAAATTCCGAATATAAATGGCATCATGAGTTTTTGATATTCTTTAAGATTTTGCAGTAGGGTTGTCCTGTCCATCAGCGTCCTATGTAGATGTAAGCAAACCATTGTGGTTATTGCTTTAAATGGGAATTGTTTTAAGGCCATTAAACGTATAAATACTGAAAGTATGAATAAGAAATAAATCGAAATGGGTCATCATCACTGTTTTCAAAGGAATTTAAATAATTAAGCATTTTGTGCAACAAAAAAGCCTACGATAGATAGCCTGAGGAGAGACAACAGCCAGACCACTAAAGTGACTGAGTGTGCACAAAATGCATTGTTTAACCAATAATAAGCTGCATGGCTGATTTTTTTTCCCTTTGTCTGAACCAAATGAAGAAGAGAACACTTTAATGCAGTTGCTGTCTAAGTGTTTTGAATCCTTGGGTAGGAGGGTAGTTTCCAAGCTACTGCTCCCAATCAGCATTTCTCTGGACTTGTCCACATCCATACCCATTGCAGATTTAGGTTTCAAATAATATTTTACATTTACAAACATATTTCTTCTGAAGGGTGCATGATGGAGCAGGTTGTCTTGCAGGAAGAAGGTCCTGGTCTTAAATCCTGGCCTGGTCTGTTTCTCCATTGAGGTTGCATGTTCTCCCTCTGCATGCCTGGGTTTTCTCAGCGTACTTCATGTCTATGTTAGGCTAATTGCCCTTGGGTGAGTTTGTGTGTGTCATGGCTGTTTGTCCTCTGTGTCTCTGTGTTGCCCCGAGATAAACTGGTGACCTATTCAAGGTGTACCGTTCTTACCCAATGATTCTTGGAGATTGGGCACCAGCCCCTCTAAGTCTCTGGTTGTTTATTCTGGCTGGAGGAAATGTTAACCTTGTGTAGTGGAGTCCTGACTTAAATTTGATAAAGAGTCTGTGGATTAAGCTAAAGATTTAGGTGATGGCAAGAAAGTTGCTTCTTATTAGTTCAAGTGTTGCTGAAATCTGCACCTCAACAGATCTTTGATCCGCTCAATGCACCTTGGATGTCAGTGAAGGTGCGCCTTTAACTTTTGGTTCTCTGGTGGTGGTGACCTTCCAGACTCGTACACTCGGAGCTCATCACCAAAGATAAATCATTAGAATACTGGTTGAAAATTGATGAAATGCCAATAAAGATTTTTTTCACTGATTATTGAGAAGTCATTTTTGAGAACATGGCAATTTTTAAAATAAAATGTTCATATAAACAAGTAATTTGTTATATTTTTGATAGCCCTTTTAAACTCTTTTAGTATCTTTTGAGAGATGGTTGTTCCATTTCATATCAGACACCAACTTATGGATTGAATGACCATAGTTTTGCATCTATATATGTCAGCGGTATGAATAATTTAGGGCTTAAAGGAACATGTGTTGAAGTTTGTCCTTCTGGTGACATTCAGCCCAGTAACTGGTTTAGGTTTGAGTTTAAATAATGTTCCTGTGGGCTTGGAGGAATAATGGTCTGGGCTCTCGTGACATTGCGTCAGTGTCAAGGTGACTGACTGGAGGACTGATTGCTCCCTATGTATCCCCCCCCCCCCCCCCCCTCTCTGTCCAATACCCCTTCTCACCCTGTCAATAAGCATCATCCTGTCTGATGGAGTCACATCAGGGCAATGCAGCTGACACTGTGGTGTCTTTATTTCCTGCAGCAATCCTTTTACAACACATATCAGTGGTGATTAATACACTGACAGCAGCCGGGAGGTTAACCCTCCACTACTGTTTCTGACAAACACACTTCTCACCTTACGTACCTAAACACACTTTATTGCACCTCCATTTTTGGTATACGGTTTTCATCAGGAAAAAGGTAAAATTGTGCCATATTCTTCCTTACCCAGTTTAGAATTAAGTGATGGGAGCAGATTACGCTTGGTATTCCAAATCTGTCTTTACATTAAGCACAAACTGTTAGTCCCACTTGCAGATTTCTGTGCAGCTATTAAAGTGGAGCTTTTCTGATTGAAATTTATGGCATCTATTATGCAAGAATTTACATGTCCAGGTGTTGCATCTGTTTGGTTTCAGGTAGGGGTCATTTTGATTTATTAATATCCCCAGTTTCATCTGCTAGACAACCATTGACATATTGTCACCCAGGGCAGCTTGTCTCTCTCCCTTCAACATCTGTGACAACCTGCATGTTATTAACTCCTCGACTGATTATGCAGAGACACAGACCGAATGTTCCGCCGTCTGTAGGGTCAGATTAATGCCCATAATAGCCAATAAACAGCAAATCATAGACTTGATGCTGAATGTGGATTTTCTCATTATGCCTCATCAACACCTGCTTTGGAAATCTCGTGGTAGAAGAGATAAGTTAGCGGTCTTCAGGGGTGATAAGACCATCTGGGTCATTCTGTGCCATATGTTCACACTTTGTCACAGTTGAACAGTTTCAGGAAAATATTTTTTTTTCTTTGTTTGCCTGTTAGGTATGCTATGTATGTGCTTAGCTCTTCAGATTCACTAGTTGGGGAATAACACAGCTCTCATCTGAATTAAACAATTAACTGCCTTGTCCAATAATTTCATTAATCAAAAGCACCAATACTTTGGTGACAAAACACACTATTTTTGAGGACTGTTGTAAAATTTTACAACTTTCAAATTTATTCAGCCATAAATATTAACTTCAGTTTATTAGTAAAAATACATCTGTTCTACAATTTAATCAAATTGCACACATTGATCTTCCAGGATGATGTTCTAACCATATTAAATGTAGGTGTTAAAGTTCTAAAAAAATTATGTGGCACTAATATTACTAGATATGCAGCAATCAGAATTTTGTAGCAGACCTCTGTTTTGTTTAAAGCTTCAGCCTGCCAATAATGATTTCAGGTGATCCCAATGAAACAAGAACAGCACTGACTTTTTTTTTTCCTTCTGGTCATCAATTTATATATTTATATTCAGAACTAAAGCAACACAACACTGAGCATGACAGAGCAGGGTGTTGTAAAGCAGATTTATACTATTGTAAAGTGCTTCAGTCACCTTGGTTGTTGTTAAGCGCTATATCAATCAATCAATTAATCAACTATTATTTTAAAACACGTCAAAATAATAACAAAGGTGACCTTTTGAGTTGTCCTTATGGTGTATTTGGTTTGTGTCAGAAATAGAACTCAGATATAGGAATCACATCACCACCTGGGTTGTTTTGTAGTTGCAAGGTAGAAAACAAGTGTGCTTAGTTATTTCCTGATGTGCTACTATTGGGGTTGAGAATTGATAAGAATGGACTAAATTTATATAGCGCTTTTCTAGTCATACTGACCACTCAGAGTACTTTAGACTAAAGCCACATTCACCAATTTGCTTTCATAAACATGTACACATCTATACACAGAGTAAGTGCCTTACCCAGGCGCACATTGACCTGTGACAGGAGGAAGCTGGAATCTGACCCATAACCTACAGATTAAAATACTCTTTGAGCCACAGTTGCCACAGTACCCAGATTTTTACCATGCATAGTAATATGTGTGATACTGCTTTAATAAGATTCAAACTATGAGAGTAACTAATAAATTGTTTATACATTCAACTTTCGCAACATTTTATGTGTGCGGTAGCTATATTGGACACTGAACTCAGGGCTCCTGGGCAACCTTAATTTTTCCTAGTCCGAATTAAGGTTAAACTAAGCATTATTTTTGTATTTTAACTGGGAAGTTGGGAAATCTGACAAAGATAATACACATTCTTATATTAGCAATTAGCAGATTTAGAAATGCTAACAGGAAACAACGGTCTCGGGTATTACCTAGAGAATGTAGACCTTACCTTAACTCTGATTTCAAAAAGACTGCCAACATTTCTAAATTTAGCATGGTCCATAACACATTTCTGTAATTTGTTAAACCTTCTTGTTATCTGCTTTGAGTTTCACCATCTCTCTGTCTCTCACAGTTTAAATGAACAGCTGACATGGGTCAATTTGATGTGAAACATCCAGTTGCAGTTAGAGTTTTTAATAGCTTCATACACAAAACAATGCTGTGGCAGAAAATCAGGTCATTACAGAGGTTGCAACCCTATTCAGCCACATTCAACACAACCTGTACACAGAAAGTGCAAATTAGCAGGACGGACTTCTGAAGGCCATTGATGGTCATAGTTGTTAGGATGCAGCAAATGTCACACACTGAGAGTGAGATTGTCCCCTCAAGATCCCCAGATGCTATTCCCACCTCTCATCATTAACTCTAACTCTGAGATCATAATTAGGGCTCCTTGCGGCATAAGCCATATTTTGTATCTGACCAACATTTTTAAAAGTTGTCATTCTAATTATGTAATCTGAGGCGTCATGAGTCAGGTCGGTCTTTTATTAGTGTCAGTCTTTTGCAGTTAGGTTTGACTTTAACCCCTGCTCCTTTTATAATGGGCAATCATGACTTTCTCTTACTACGATAAAGGACGTGTTAATTGGATTTGACAAGGGCCAAATAACAACAAATATGCATAATTTGGCAAAAAAAATGGAAAAGAAAATTGTAAATAAAAATGGAGCAAAACAGATTTACATGGTGAGTAGTCTGAATTTCTGCTATAACATTCTCTTCTGTCGCCTGCATAAAAAGCCACAGAACTATAACAATGGGTATCAGTGCAAAGTGCTTTACTGTTAAAGCTGATGGATGACTTGTCAAAAAAAATAATTGCACTGGTTGGAAACTGGGTCTGCGTGCTTAGAAGGGGGAGAGCAGGATCTACAGAGAGGATGATGGGAAGTGACAGTGGTCTGTCAAGACGTAGTGGCTGCCCAGAGTAGTGTGAAGCCCCGGCTAGAAGGTGGCAGAACAGAGCAGGCTGTCAGAGCGGGAAAGTGCCTTTAATACATGAAAAGAAAAGGAATCCGCCTGTCAGACCTGTTCAGCCATTCAAGGGAGGAAGAGGGAGCATGGAGGAATAGGTGTAGACATGGTAGAGCTGGACGAAGCCAGCCATGCCACTGGCCTGGCTACAGGAACTAACCACCTAGCCGACTGAGATGGATTGTCAGCTGCTTGTGGTGGCTACCCGCTCCAACTGGTTCCTTTTGCTGTGACAATTTATTAATCAGTTTGACAGATGTGGCCTTATTACATGGGATATTTCATTCTTGAGTGATTGAATTGTCTATTGCATCTTATTATACAAGCAGTTCAGTAAGAAATCTGGTCCTGTTGTCGTAAATTTTAGAAGCTAGTTATTTTTCAGATGTACTGCATATGTATGAGCTTTGCATATACACACTCACCAACCACTTTATTAGGTGCATCTTGTTTGTAAAAGGTTGGATCCCCTCTTAAATTCAGAACTGAATTATTTTTTAATGCCAGAAGTTCACCAATTCCTCTGAAACATAGGGTCTATATTGTAATTGCAGCAGTAGCTGAAGATTTGTCAGCAGCACATCCATGATGCAAATTGCCTTTTCCATCACATCCCAAAGGAGCTCTATTGGATGGAGCTCTGGTGACCGTTGAGACCAATGGAGTGCAGTGAATGTGCTGTTGTGCTCAAGAAATTACCTGAGATGATTTGTGCTGGAAGAAGTCATCAGAACTTGTACACATTCTGGTCATAAAAGGACGAACCTGTTCATTAACAATACAAAGGTAGGCTGAGGCATTTAACCCCTTACTGGCTAAATTTATTTAGTTTTATAAAAAAAAATATGTTTTTGCAATTAATTAAGGTAAAAGTAACAAAAATGTTTTATTGATGCTACTATTGCTGAAGCAAATACTAAGATTTGTAATTGAATTGCAACAATTATGTCTGAATGCTGATTGCTGTTACGTATTACACAGTATTTCAAATGCTGCTAAAAACTGCAAAATTGCAACCATATGTAGTTCATAGAATGAGCTCTAGATGGCAAGAAAGTGCTTTGAAATGGTCTTTGGTACATGTGGAATATGCATCAGCAGGTAAAAGTGGTGTTAAGTCCAGAAGTGGTTTCAAGCTAATTTAGGAACATAGTCTAAAAGGGGTTAAAGTGTGCTAGGTGGCTACCAAGGGGCCCCCCAATGTGCCAAGAAAGTATTCACCACACCATTAAGCTGGCACAACCAGTCTGAACCTATGATACTGGGCAGGATAGATTTAAGATTAAATTCTAACCTAATTTTCTTGTTATTAGCTAACAGGAGTGGCACCCAGCGTGGATCTCTTCTGCTGTAGCCCATCTACTTCCTGGTTTGACGTCTTGTGCACAGATGGCGTTCTGCATTTGTTAGTAACAACTGATTATTTAAACTACTGTTGTTTTTCTATCATTTAAAACCATTTATTCTGTTCTGATCTCTGGCATTAATGAGGCAGTTTTGTTCACACAACTGCCACACACTGGATAAACCCTCTTTTTTAGACAATTCTCTGTTAACATAAAATATGGTTGTGAATGAAAATACCAATAAATCAGCAGTTTCTAAAACACTCAGAGCAACCCATCTAGTAGCAATGTCCCTGCCACGTTCAAAGACACATAAATCCCCTTTTACCTCATTCTAATGCTCAATTTGAAATTCAGCAAATTCTAGATTTATGAATGCATTGAGTTGTTGCCATGTTATAGATTGATTCACTATTTGGGTTAACAAGCAGTTCAGCAGGTATACCTATTGAAGTGGCCAGTGAGTTTAGAGTTGCATATACAAAAAAACACTTGCTATGCATTTATCTGCTTGGTTCTTGCTCATGCAATGTAAAAGTGTCATTTTGTTTTGGACAATGACATGTAGACTGACCCAACAAAGGATCAAGTGTCATGTAAGACAGACAGCTAATAGATAGGGAGGCATAAGGAGCCTCATTTGGAGAGGAAGGGACATTTGTGCTGCCAATATGACAAAAGAAAAGTCGACAAGCATTGATCCACGCTTGCGGATGACAGACTAAAAATTCAGCAATAATCATGACAAATGAGGAGAGGCACCACAGAGGGAAAATTATCAATAATCCACGGCTGAGAAGAAATGCCAGGTCAGGAAGAAAAGGCTTTGGAAGTTGTCTTAAAGAGTTGACTCTGCCAGGTGATATATTGGTGAAGATAGGGGGAACAGCCTTTAAAGCACAGTAGAAGTTGCTAATTAAGTTTGGATCCCACTGAGACATAAATGTCCCTCAATATGGATTCTTGGCAAGAGCCCAGTGAATGCCAAGGACAAAGAGACCATTATGTAACGCAGTTTTGATCCTTCACAGGGGAGCTTGTGGATGTATTTAATATATCAATAACTCAATCCTTCCTCCAAGGAAATCTAAAGAAGCCTGAGATGTTAGTAACACCATTTATCATGGCAAGTCCGCAGTGATGTAAGCTTCAGTTGAAGGGATTAGTCAGATTTGTGAGGTACCTGTCAAAGTCAGGGTCATGATGGCAAAAACTAGCTGGCCTCTGAGCTGCTTTTTTCTAGCGTTTTCAGGTCAACTAGTTTTGGCTAGAGGAGGAAGGGTTTTGAGGTTTTGATGTATCTCAACAACCCTGGGTCAGTTTGTCTCGAACCCATGCAATTCTGTTTCAACCTTTTTTACCCAGCTGATTGCTAGCTGCACATCAGCTTGCTTCTGCCAAACTGGTTTTCACTTTTCTTAAACTATATTAAACCCCAAATCAAGACCTTTACACTGTTAAACAGATATATTGAGGTTCCAAGATGCATTTTTTATTCTAAAATAGCGTGTGGTGTGAATTGTTATACTGAGCTGCTAGCAGCAAAAAAATTAAACACACCGTGATGTTGGCTAAAAATCCCAGATCATTTCACCCATTAAATGAGTAGTTACCTGGTATTTGTGCTTTTTGAAAACTTTAAAACTTATTTTTTTATGACTTGTCTTTAGGTTTGTTCTTTCACCCTGTGAGTGCTCTAAGTCTAAAAGATGATCAAATGTGGTTTCTAGCTTTGTTTGTTAAACTATTAGCCAGCTCCTTAGTAAGGGAAATTACTACTGGCTGTCTTAATTGCCACTAAAAGTTGCTAAATGATGTAATCACAGAATTTGCAAAATTGGTCATCTGCATGTAATTTCAATAGGCACCGTCTTAGCGCTGAATAATTTAGTGGAGTCATAATAAGTGAGTATCAATCACCTTAAATGGATTTAGAACTACAAAGGAACTTTTATATAGTATATTAGATTTGACAGGTTTGGTTTTTTAACCCTAAACTCTTCTTGTGACAGTAAAACATAATTGATTTTAGCATTCACATTACCAATATCAATAGAACAAATAGAGACAAAACAAAGGCAGTGATTTTAGACGAGTAGATTTGCAATGCACCCTGACTATCAGGGGAAGCAGCTGTAAGGGATTGCGCCAAATGACTTTGTTGCTTATGAGTGTTTTGGAGAGAGGCACCCATTGCTCGTTGAGTAGAGTAGAAAAACCATTCAGCACCAAACTTGATGAGTTGGAAACAGCGTTACTCATGGACACATGCAGTTTGAATTACAAGCATTTATTCTTAATAAATAATGCTACACTACCCTGCAATAATCTTCACAATTATGTCTGAATTTCTCCACTTCTTGGCAAGATTGTTCTTCGTATGCCCACGATGGCAAGGTGATATACAACAATTAAAAATTATGTGTTATGAACTGATTTTTTTCTCTTAGTTGAATCATTGGCTACATCTGTAGATTCTCTTATTGTAAGATGCATCACTCTAATGTCTTTGGTTATTGGTTGTTTTAGTAGAAAGAAAGAATAAAATTTTCTTTAAAACAGAAAGCAACAATTATTATCTAATTATTATCTATTGATTGTTACAGTTACAATAATGTTTTCTGTATCGTTAATTTTTTATTTAAATACTTTCACTTAAGCAGAAGTAAATGCCCACAAAATTTAGTTGTAGTTTAGTAGTGCACATTTCTATACCATTCTGCTCTTTATATCGTAACGCTGAAAACAACAGCAGATAGGAGTTGGGTTGTCTTTTTGCATAGAACCTGCAGTCTAAGTATGAATAAATGGTAGCTTCTTTAGTTTCTTCAGCACTTTCTCTTACGACTCCTTGAAATGACGTTAAACTAGAAACTGTACGAAGGAAAAATTTTGAAGCCTTCATTAAAACATTAATGAGAGCTTCTAACACAGCCAACTGAGCTCATTTGTATATGCAAATCATGCAATGGAATTGCAAATGCACTTAAACATAAACCCACTATTCAGGATTTGTGGCCAAAGTTCAATGGGCCGACAGTTCGAATAGACAAGACTAATATACCAACTGTGTCATGCTCTTGTGATTGAGTCGTCATTCTGGCTTTGGGACTTGATTTGTGGCCTCTTTGTGAAAAGTGGCGTCTGTGTGTAAATATGCACACTTCAGGGAAGGTGAGCTTTCTTGCATCTGTGGTCTAAACTAGCATGAGGCTGATAACAACAAGAGATATTAATCCCTAGCTGGTAAAACCCGTCATGCTGTAAAGAGAAGAGACCAGAGTTTAGGTGTGAAACAATTAACCGTCAACTGCTGTTCATTTGTTAAAGCTTGTTTGGCGTCCCTGTCAGGTCTGTGTATTTTTTACATCCATTCACACACAGGGGTAAATTTTTGAAATACTAGTAACATCACTGTGTTACACTGCCTCAAGAGGCATGATTACTCTGCCGCTCTGGCGCTGCCCACACACTTCCTTTGCCTTTGCTGTAAGGATAGGGAACAGTTCCTGTTTTTCTGGAACCATCTGTAAGGAAAGAAAACAGCCCAAGGTAAAAATGATGACTGCAACCTGGCAAAAGATTAAACAGTCCCTCTGAAAAAAACATTAATAATTCTCATATTTTGGAAACAGACTATACATACAGAACCTGTGGTATTTAATCTCCTCTCTCTGCAAATAAAAGAAGGTCAGATAGGAGGGAGAGACTTTTTTTCCCCTCTCTAGCTTAGAGTGATGGGCCTAGGTTTTCCAAGGCACGCCATTTGTCTGTCAGGACTGTGAGTGGAGCCAGTGATTTAGTTTCCATCACATGAAGCTCATGTCCGGTTGATGATACTGCCAGGCAGGGTATGGGGAGAATTTGTCACCTAGAGCTTTGACAGGCAGATAATTGCTGATAGTTAGCAGAATAATAGGATGTGTGCCTTACTAGCCTCTAAGGGTTTAGAAGTGTTTGTTTTGCACTATTTAAAGCTTGTTTTTCCCCTTTTCATTTCAAGATGTGCTTTATTCACTCAGAGATAGTTCAGTAAATTCAATGTCTACACTTCCCATATGTCAAAGTGAATACGCAGAGGTCAGACAAGATACCCTCTGGCCAATTAACATTTTGGACACCACCTCCACACCTCTGCCAAGTGGCATCCACCCACAAACAACTGCTCTGCCTGTGGCAACAATGAGGCAAGATATTCACACAACCCAACAAAAAAATACTTCAATATCATAAACCATTCATAACTCAATAAAACCTGGAGACTTTCTTTGTTTAAGTCAGGGGTTAGTTTCTTGATTATAATGGTCTGTAATGATTAAGTGCTGATCTCAAAATCCCTAAAACCTTCCGTCTTCTTGTTCCTGCAGTTCAAAGTACTTTTAAGTAGATGCCAGAGAAAGTCCTAGAGTGACCAAACATTTTTCCTGCAGTTTGGATCATAGAGTAATGATGTGGTTCCACTCCCCTAAATGTTAATGCACACTGCTGGTTAGCTGGCTACTTCACTTTTTCCGTGGTTACAAGAAATACAGGTTTTGCTGACGGTCAAAGTGTGGAAACTAATGGAACGATTACAATTACATACATTTCAATTTGATCCTAGCTATAACACAGAGCAGTCAAATCCTGTTCAACATGCTGATTAGTAAAACATTTTTTATCTAAAGAAGCCAAGACGAGTCGGTAACTTTGCAGCAAGTGCATGTGGCGACAGTGGAAAAACTCCCTATAAACACATTAACATTTAACATCCTTTTATGTCGATAACATTGTTTATTTTTAATTTGTAATAATTGGAAATTAATATGGTAAAATTTGCACCATTAAAAAGTTTATATAAAATTTGATTAAATAAAAACAGGTCAATTGCCACTAAAATACATGTTACAGATAAGATTTCTATATTATATATGTAATAATAAATTACAGTTTTTACAGTATATCTGGAACTGTAATAATCAATAGGTGATGTTGATTTATAGATTGTATTATTTAGCATCAGTGCAAATATTTATTGTATTTTTTATTTAAATCGTTTTACGTATATACTGTGACAATGCTCTTCTGTGTGGAAGTTTTCACAGCGGGAGGATGCCTTGAAACTAGCTAACTTTAGTTTCGGACAGGTGTTTTAAAAATAAGCTGTGGAAGCATGGAGATTTAAGGAGCAATTTTAAAGGAAACTATTTTCTAACGAAACATGTCTTAATTTCACTGAGGTTGTGATAAAGTATTTCGGCAGATAACAGAGAGGTTTATCAGAGTACAGTTTACACTCTATCTGGTTTTACTTGAGTACAGTACACTTGCTCTGTTGTCCTTTTGAGCTTTCAACCTCTGTCAACAGTTTTTTATTCTGTTTTTCCCTTCAGTCTGCACTACTTCCTGTTTCCTGTCAAAGAAAATCAAACGGTTCACAATAGTGTTTTTATTTGCTAATAAAAAAATGAATAAATAAAATGTCCCAAGTGACAGCATAGAGGCTTTTTTAAATTTAAAATATCCTGCAACAATTAGAGCAGCTTTTATGATGAAATGTTGACTCAAAGGATAAAACATACCCAAGGGATGATGCTGGTCGAACATACTGGTATGTTCGACCAGTTAAAACATTCATCTTCAAGTAATTTGATTACTGGAACACAGTGATGTTTTGGAAGTGCCTATTTTACCATGAGAATCTCATACTGGCCCATGTCTAGTCCAGCCTATAACCTCCAAAGACAAGCAGTCAGGGAAAACATATTGAACATTTGACAATTAGCTTCTACAATCTTCCCACTCCCAGTTTTTATCCTTTCGAGATCTGTCTTAAAGCTAATTTCAACATCTCTAAAACTATTCAGCCAAACTAAGGAAGCAGAAAAAGCCAAGGTTGTATCTGAAGTGGCATTACCCAAACTGCCTCCTCATCTCCCTTTCTAATGGTGCTGGCACCACAATGAGAGGATAACTATTGTGTGTTTTATATTTTCCTCTAATGTAGGACAGTGAAGACCTTTATTCAAGCTTAATTTGACCCAAATGTTGGCAAAGTGTACTAACACCTATCATGGAAGGGACAGGTCACAGCAGACAGCTGTGACAGATGGAAGCGGCAAAAAAGGAGTGATGCAGATAGGAGAAATGTGCCAGAAACCTCAGCTGTGGGGGTTTAGGGAATAATCTCTCTATAAAAGTCAGCAGTGGGTCAGAGAGTGCTCCTGAACCCCCTTCCCCAACCCTTTTTGCTTTCCTCCTGTGTGCTAACTAACGCTCACCAGAGTGCAACTTGAACTCGGGGCTGGCATGGCCGTGCAGTTGGAAGCGGACTCATCAGCTCTGCGTCTTGGCCGAACCTACCTCTCTTAATTATGAATCGGGGCATTAAGAGATAGGGAGGGGCTTCAAAAGAAGTAATTTAAGCCGGGGTTGATTTAGGAAAATGTATCCACTCTCAGAAAGAATGTAACATTGAAATAAACCACAAATTATCCTAGCTGGAAGGGACATGAAATTGTTATTGCTGTTTTTTTCAACTGTTGTAGATGAATGGGCCTTTTTTGAGTAGCAACTTTTAATGTAGCTACTATGATCTACTTTAATTGACTTTAGTGTTGATAACACAACCAATCTCATTGGTTATAATAATTAAATAAATCTCATAAATTTTCAATAAAATAAATTTCATCTGAAGCATGGATTACATTTTTCCATGCGTTCTTAACTGCACTGATAAAGAACAGGATTAGGTTCAGGATTGATATTTAATTAATAAATCAATATGGAAAATTAACAGACTGTACATCTAAAATTAATCAATGTCGATTTACTATTCATTAAAACGTATCCATGAGACAAAAAAAAATCTATTTTTCAGATACACATGTGGAATAGTTAATCTTAAAATGAACATTTTCTTCTTAAGTAATTGAGGTGATTACAGAGCTAGAAGGTATCAAGAGTCTTTTGGACTTCCAGATATTAAGAGGAAGAGTATTTTCATAGTCTGATTCTTAGTTTTAGGACCTAGTTTTAATCTAAGAAAGGGACAAATAAAATGGAAAATTTGAGGAGAAAAATAACATTTAATGAACCACTAGAGAGTCTTCAAGCATTCATAATAAATCTGCTTAAAATTGCTCATGTATCCCATTTTGCATAGATATATGGATCCATTTTCTACTGTCTCTTAATTTAAAGTATAACACTGCTTGTGTCGCCCAACTTTTTGGCACCCTCAAAATGTTACGTAATGAAGGACTGTACACCTTCAAAAAACACAAAACAGGTGTCTCACAGAACGTTTCTCCAGAATGAACAACTTGGCATATAATGCCAAACAAACTTTGTGACACATTTAATTATAACTAAAAGAAACTCTCTGCCTATTGTTTTTTTTGCATGTTCAAGGTATTTTAACTCTTTGGTGTTCCTTCATTTAGTGCCCTGTGTCCTTGACAAAAATAATTCCAATTAAAAATTTGTCACAGAAATATTTAGCAATATACTATTTAATTTTTTTTCATAGATGCCTTTATTAACTTCAGGCATCGACATACATAACATATATTAATAAATTCTCATATTTTGTTTTACCTTTAAAGCCATTTTTAGCAATGAAAGTAGCACTTTTTAGGAAAAACATAATAGGTTTCTTTTTTCCAATTTGACTTATGAAAATTAGAATTTCCTTGAAGTATTATCTCAGCCTGGGAGTGTAAAAAATTGGCTGCAACATTATTTATGATCAGCTTTAATTTTTGTGGAAAGTCATTTAAAAGTCAACATCTTATGCATTTACAGCACATGAAAAAAATGATAAAACTAAATTAAATTCTGAAGACATTTTAATACCATAAAATCATTTTTAAAAAGAAATCAAATTGCCATGGTAGAGTATTCAAAATATACAGTTTAAATTGGACCAAAACAAATGTGAAAACACAGTCTGCTCTATTTAGTTTAAAGGGCATCTGAAAACATAAAAATCATCACACATTTCACTACAGTCAAATTTTATCCCATTTGCAGGAACACAAACAAAATTAGTATTCCTGCAAATGGGAAATGAATTCAGGGTCCACTTCAACTAAATCATAAAACTCAGCTGGTCGGCAGGAGTGCAAAGAGTCTTTGGAGACAAAAGGTCGAATCCAAAGGTTATTTCACGTTACATTTCTATAAACAGTTTGCATGTTTTGGCTTATTTATGGCAGTCTTCCATAGGTTGGAGGATCATGGACGACACTTTATTTTTTAACAAAACTGTGGAGGAACTAAAAGACACACCCAGCAACATAGCTTTGCCCAGTGATTCTCCTCATTCTAACTAGAGCTAATGAAAAGAGTGCTTTAAAAAGTCTCCAGCATGCAGCCAGGCATTACCGATTAGGTCAGTGGAACGGCTGCTGGGCTGAGCATGATGGATTACTGGTGGAATGAGTTTCTGCCTGCGGTATTGTGAAATCTTTTCATTGTCACTGACGGGGCCTATGAAGGAGACTGATAAATGAGAGAGCAAGTGTCAGAAACGCCCTTCTTTGCCCTGCTGCAGCTTTAATATCTCCTCTAGCTACAGAGCAAAAGTATCAATAAAAAGCCAAAAGTTTCTAACGTAACCTCGGTCGATGAGATCCAACCCGAGTAAGGTGGAGACGATTAGGCTGGCCGGCTGCTTTTAAAGCAACACAAGCTTTACGGCTGTAAACACCAGTAAAGGCCAGTGCTCCTGCTGGGCAGAGGGAGGAGCTTTTTTATGTGAGAAGGGTGTTACCTTGGTGACACTGTGCTTTGATGAATGTGTTGCCTCCATCTGGTTTCAGCACATGTAATAAATATCTAGACTCGTGTTTGACCTCTCTCACTTAGCAGCAACATCTTTCACATCAAGAACATCCAAGAAGGGGGCAAAATTACAGATGTGTGGTGGAGAGGGTTGCATTACCAATATTTTTTAGTATTAGTGTTCAAAGGTGTATTGTTAATCTTTCTTTCATGTCTGGATCTTTATGGGGTAAATACATTGTTTTTACAACCTTTCCTTATCAACTGTGTTCAGGCTTGAAACTCATTACAAAAAATAAATTTTATGTCCAAAATTGTGATATATGTAGAAGTGAGCACAATGCAGCCTTGAAAAAACCAAAAGCTGCAAACGAAGGAAGAAGAAATTTGAAAGGCTAAAATCAAACATCTTTGCAAACAATAGTGTCCATTCAAAATAGAAGCACTGAAAAGTAAAATCTTTGGTTGAAATATGAGTGCATAACATGAAGATTTACACTGTAATTTTTCCAGTAAGAAAAAAAGAAATCAGAAGAATTGTTGACTGAAAGACGTAGGTCAGAGACTTAACAAACCAGCACCCTAAAGAGGGACTTAAAAGTGTTCTGTGGTGAGCCACGTTTGCTTGAAATTCACCACAGTGGGGGATAGACTGCTTGTGACAAAAACTGTAATTGGAAACACAAATTTAGGCAGCATTCAGGTTGGACGTTGCAATCTCTGGCTCTAAAATATATTTGTCTCTTAATGTCATCAACTAACTTAGTCATTCTCAAACTCTGGGACCCGCTGCCTAAGGGGAGTGTGAGAGCATTTCAGGAGGGGCACGAGAACAGCACACTCAAGGAACTGATGTGAATGTTGGAGGACTGACTCATTTGGGGTCCTCCTGCTGAATCTATTTGGCCTTATAAATGATTACCTGACAACACATGGACTAAAATTGGAGAACAGGGTCAGTCTTTGCATCAATGGAGCATGGACCATGGGAAGATATGCATAAGGCTGCAGGCACTAATTAAGGGAGTTTCTAATAAAGTTTATTTTCTATAAATAGCAAGCAGAGCATTCAAGCGTTAGCCGTAATGCTCCACTTGTGAAAGTAAATTTGTTGGCACTCAAACAACAATTCTGAGTGCTACTCTGTCGGATAGGACACGGTTAAAAAAAAGAACCCTTCACTTAACAAGGTTATTTATGTGGTCAATTTGATCAAAACAAGACCCTGAGAGCGTTTTAGCTTTGATCTTTGACAGGAAATCTGCATGTTTGTGGAGGAGGAGTGTGCATCTACATGTATGTACAGTATATACTGTATGTGTGTATATATAGATATATAGACTGCTCAAAAAAATAAAGGGAACACTTAAATAAGACAATATAACTCCAAGTAAATCATACTTCTGTGATATCAAACTGTCCACATAGGAAGCAACACTGATTGACAATCAATTTCACATGCTGTTGTGCAAATGGAATAGACAACAGGGGGAAATCTTTGGCAATTAGAAAGACACACTCAATAAAGGAGTGGTTCTGCAGGTGGGGACCACAGACCACTTCTCAGTACCTATGCTTTCTGGCTGATGTTTTGGTCACTTTTGAATGTTGGTGGTGCTTTCACACTCGTGGTAGCATGAGACGGACTGTACAACCCACACAAGTGGCTCAGGTAGTGCAGCTCATCCAGGATGGCACATCAATGCGAACTGTGGCAAGAAGGTATGCTGTGTCTGTCAGCATAGTGTCCAGAGCCTGGAGGCTCTACTAGGAGACAGGCCAGTACACCAGGAGACGTGGAGGAGGCCGTAGGAGGGCAACAACCCAGCAGCAGGACCGCTACCTCCGCCTTTGTGCAAGGAGGAACAGGAGGAGCACTGCCAGAGGTCTGCAAAATGACCTCCAGCAGGCCACAAATGTGCATGTGTCTGCACAAAGGGTTAGAAACTGACTCCATGAGGATGGTATGAGGGCCCGACGTCCACAAATGGGAGTTGTGCTCACAGCCCAACACCGTGCAGGACGCTTGGCATTTGCCAGAGAACACCAGGATTGGCAAATTCACCACTGGCGCCCTGTGCTCTTCACAGATGAAAGCAGGTTCACAATGAGCACATGTGACAGACGTGACAGAGTCTGGAGACACCGTGGAGAGCGATCTGCTGCCTGCAACATCCTTCAGCATGACCGGTTTGGCAGTGGGTCAATAATGGTGTGGGGTGGCATTTCTTTGGAGGGCCGCCAGAGGTAGCCTGACTGCCATTAGGTACCGAGATGAGATCTTCAGATCCCTTGTGTGACCATATGCTGGTGCGGTTGGCCCTGGGTTCCTCCTAAAGCAGGACAATGCTAGACCTCGTGGCTGGAGTGTGTCAGCAGTTCCTGCAAGATGAAGACATTGAAGCTATGGACTGGCCCGCCCGTTCTCCAGACCTGAATCCGATTGAGGACATCTGGCACATCATGTCTCGCTCCATCCACCAACGTCACGTTGCACCACAGACTGTCCAGGAGTTGGTGGATGCTTTAGTCCAGGTCTGGGAGGAGATCCCTCAGGAGACCATCCGCCGTCTCATCAGGAGCATGGCCAGGCATTGTAGGGAGGTCATACAGGCACGTGGAGGCCACACACAATACTGAGCCTCATTTTGACTTGTTTTAAGGACATTACATCAAAGTTGGATCAGCCTGTAGTGTGTTTTTCCACTTTAATTTTGTGTGTGACTCCAAATCCAGGCCTCCATTGGTTAATACATTTGGTTTCCATTGATGATTTTTGTGTGATTTTGTTGTCAGCACATTGAACTTTGTACAGAACAAAGTATTCAATGAGAATATTTCATTCATTCAGATCTAGGATGTGTTATTTGAGTGTTCCCTTTATTTTTTGGAGCAGTGTATATATATGGGAATGGGGGGTTGAAAATGTTTCATTCTTCAAAGGGGGCTCAACAGAAAACCTTTGAAAACCACTGAAATAACTGAATTACCATTATTTGAACAAAATCAAGAGAATAAGTGACTAAAGTCATACATGCACCCAGGCAGAGCTTTTCCATTATTTCCCTTTTCCTCAAAGCTTTATGGTCTGACCTTGCAGCTTCTCTGCTCCATCCATCTTGGGCTGTTTAGCTGTTTCACTGGATACATACTACACAGATTAACACAATTCATCACCACAATCATCCTCGATTCATCACCCCTCCCAGTGAATGTTTTGACATCTAGTTAATTTTCTGCTGATGATTTATCAAATTATAATTACCATACTCCGAAGGAGTCATTCATTTTGTTGATACACGATAATGATGCCAAAGCGGATTGAATTTTAAGTAAGTTCTCTGTGATTATAGCATATGCATTATTGTGACTAATGCCTCACAATTTGGTCCTCTGCGGCGCCAGGAAGCCTGCAGTGTTCAATACTGTTGTTAAAGTCACACCAGACAGTGAACACAGGGCATTTAAAACATCCAAAAATACAGAGATTTAGGACTAATCTTATTTTTTTAAAGCTAAGTAATTGACTATTTTTTACTCCTGGTAAGCAAAGATAGAATTGCTTTGTGTTATAATATTTGTGATCACTGCATCTGATTTATGATTTAAAAAGAATTAGTACAAAAGAGTAACAGTAGAAACAAGGCAAAAAAATAGATCACAATAATAGATCTGTATATCGGTGCAATTCACACCTTACACAGTTGATTTGAAAGCTCTCTGAGGTGACCCCAGCCTATCTGTAATTTTCCACAGTGGACGATGACTGCTGGTGACAAAAACTGTAATTCAAAACACTTAAAATCTGGTAATTTGATGTTTTCTGCTCTGGTTCTGAGCAGTGCTGTTTCTTTAAAGCCCTGGCTGATCATTCCTCCCATTTCTACCAGCAACTGTGTCCCCCAGAACAGTGGCTGTGCAAGTCTCACTTTTCTCCCCATAATCCGTTTTTTACTGATGAGGGTTAAGCTGCACTACAGTAAAGTAGGCTGCTATTTTTTCACGTAATTTTTGCTGTCTTATCGACAACACTGTTGCTAGTGGGTAACCACAGCTACCTACAGGGGATAGACAATGAAACTGAAACACCTGTCATTTTAGTGTGGGAGGTTTCATAGCTAAATTGGATCAGCCTGGTAGCCAGTCTTCATTGATTGCACATTGCACCAGTAAGAGCAGAGTGTGAAGGTTCAATTAGCAGGGTAAGAGCACAGTTTTGCTCAAAATATTGAAATGCACACAACATTATGGGTGACATTCCAGAGTTCAAAAGAGGACAAATTGTTGGTGCACGTCTTGCTGGCGCATCTGTGACCAAGACAGCAAGTCTTTGTGATGTATCAAGAGCCACGGTATCCAGGGTAATGTCAGCATACCACCAAGAAGGACGAACCACATCCAACAGGATTAACTGTGGACGCAAGAGGAAGCTGTCTGAAAGGGATGTTCGGGTGCTAACCCAGATTGTATCCAAAAAATATAAAACCACGGCTGCACAAATCACGGCAGAATTAAATGTGCACCTCAACTCTCCTGTTTCCACCAGAACTGTCCGTCGGGAGCTCCACAGGGTCAATATACACGGCCGGGCTGCTATAGCCAAACCTTTGGTCACTCATGCCAATGCCAAACGTCGGTTTCAATGGTGCAAGGAGCGCAAATCTTGGGCTGTGGACAATGTGAAACATGTATTGTTCTCTGATGAGTCCACCTTTACTGTTTTCCCCACATCCGGGAGAGTTACGGTGTGGAGAAGCCCCAAAGAAGCGTACCACCCAGACTGTTGCATGCCCAGAGTGAAGCATGGGGGTGGATCAGTGATGGTTTGGGCTGCCATATCATGGCATTCCCTTGGCCCAATACTTGTGCTAGATGGGCGCGTCACTGCCAAGGACTACCGAACTATTCTTGAGGACCATGTGCATCCAATGGTTCAAACACTGTATCCTGAAGGCAGTGCCGTGTATCAGGATGACAATGCACCAATACACACAGCAAGACTGGTGAAAGATTGGTTTGATGAACATGAAAGTTAAGTTGAACATCTCCCATGGCCTGCACAGTCACCAGATCTAAATATTATTGAGCCACTTTGGGGTGTTTTGGAGGAGCGAGTCACGAAATGTTTTCCTCCACCAGTATCACGTAGTGACCTGGCCACTATCCTGCGAGAAGAATGGCTTAAAATCCCTCTGACCACTGTGCAGGACTTGTATATGTCATTCCCAAGACGAATTGACACTGTATTGGCCGCAAAAGGAGGCCCTACACCATACTAAAAAAGTATTGGGGTCTAAAACCAGGTGTTTCAGTTTCATTGTCCAACCCCTGTATGTTCTGGTAACGTACTAGCTACACAGTTGCAAGTAAATTACCGGGAACTGGTGATAGTGGAAACATCCTGGCAATGGTGCCTGCAGTCTGTTAACATACGATCATAGCTACAATAATTTAGTATTTAGTCTGAGAACAGTAATAAATTTACAATAAGTAGCTCAAAGTATACCCATAATGCATGCACAGTACCTACTCTAAGGCTGCAGTAAGTGCTAATAGTGAACAGAAGCATTATCCTGGTAATGTGATTACCGCAAATTTGCACGAATACAGTAAGTTACAATTACTATCTTAGGGTATACCCATAATGCATGACATTTACATTAATGTTTAGTGAAAATAAATTATGGTGGATTTACTGGGAAATCTTGGGGCATTTAACTGCAATTTAGATAACTGTAGCTGTTCAAACATACTGAAGACACCATCTAGTACACAACTCAAAATCTTTAAGTCCATTTATAGTTAGTTTCCCCACAGTGATGTGATTTGGCTTTAAAAAGGTCGCTTCAAGCTAATGCGACACGTGGTGGATGGAAGGGAAGTATAAATACCCAAACAGCAGCTACCCAAACATTTTATCCTTCATTTGGCTCAGACACAGAGAACGAAAAGTGCTGCTACAGCTGATTCTTGTGGCTAAACCTGCCGTAGGCCCATTTGTAGACAGGGAGTCATCAGTTTAATGCCTAGCTGCGGACAACAGCAGATGTTTTGTACTGACAGAGGGAACATAAAGATAAAAACCATGACATCTCTTTGCCACATAAACTTTACACACACAAACAACACCTGCAGTTTTCTTGATTTTCTGGCTTTTGACCTTGCTTTAGCCATGGCATAAACTGTGTTGTATTGTTTCCCCTATGTTTTTGGATGTGCTTTCCCATAAATCCAAGATTCCAGTTGTTTCATAATGCCAGGAAATGTTCACCTGTTTACTTCCACTCAGCTAACCCATGTTTCCTGCATAGATAATATTTGCAGCAACAGTGCACATTGTCCCCTTTTGTCTGTGCTGCTAATAAGCCACCATGCATTCATTTGACACATTCCTGTTAAAAAGGTACTAATTCTCAACAAAACAGTCTGTAGCCATAGAGAATGACGGACTGAAAAACACTGCTTTTGCGGTCGCATTGCTATTTTTTATTTTTTTTTTTTAAGTCAGAAAATTATGCATCAAATTTACTTATCTTCCATGAAAAGCAATAGAAAGGCCAATTGGGATTTAGTTATGATTCATACTTTTCAGATTGTAAGGTTTTCGGATCATATATGTATGGCTATGTATGTTGACCCTACTGGGGTCAAAAGTACTGTTTTCTTGCATTTTTCACTTTTGATGTTTTTGCTTTGGCTCAGTTGTATTTTTTCTTAAAACAACAACATATGTTATGGTATTATTCTCAATTTATCGCTCATCTCGTATTGTATGCCTCCTCATCTCATTCCCAAACCTACCTTGGCTTTAAAGACTTACATGGAGACCACTTCAGACTTGTCAGTCTGGATACTTTGTTGCTGATGTGAGATGTGTGTCTTCGTGGAGAGCTTTCAAGGTCAGGGCCTGGTAATTGATCTCGGTTATTCCTTCGGTTTCCTGTGTTTTTGCTCCCTCCATGGATGGCGGCCATTGTTTAAATAAATTGTCTCAAGATTCACTGTAGATTCACTTCCTAAGGACTGAAAATTGTCCCCTGCTGCCCAGGCTTAATATCTCTGCCTCACTGGAGACCCGATGCTTAGAATACACTGCTGGCCTCAGACAAAGATGTGTTTTCCCAAGACAAGATGGAGGAAGCATTTCCTGCATAATAACTGCTTCAGACATACAGTTGTTCTTCTGGGCTCTTAATAATCCTTAAATGTTTCCTAAAAGAGAGAGAGTACAAAAAATATTTAATTTTGTGTTCTGCAGTTGAAAATATTTTCCTTATTTTCCTAGTCCAAGTCATCACCATTACAGAATGATAAAATAGGAGGTTGATTATTTATAAATACAAGAAGTTTCACATCAGTCCTGAATTATACTTGCATCAGTTTTTTCCTTCTCCTAAATGGTTTAAATTGCATATTTTTTGGCAGGAGAGCTGGGCACCAGTGCAATTCAAAGCCAGAACAACCCAAAGCGGCAAACGGTAGGAAAAACAAATTAAAATAAAAACTTTAGCATGTACTGAAGTAGATCCTTGACGTATACATTTTGCTACTTTGCATGCCACTGCAGCGCTACTTGCCCTTGACACCTGTCATCCAAGTTGCAAATATACAATGGGCTCATTTGAACCCAAAGGAATGATCATGGGGGACATTTAATCCCAGTTTGAAATGTCAGCAGGTGGCATGGGCAACTAGTTTCATGTGATGCTTTGAAGTGGCAATTTTTTTGGATGCTTTTGCTTATTACACAATAAAGAACACTTTACATGTAACTAAGGCAGGCTAAGAAATTAGATCTGCAAGGTTTGCAAGTGATTGGAGATCATGTGACTCGGGTGAGGCTGGGGAGCATTATCTCTCACACAAGAACCATCAACCCCCCAGGGAAGTGTTTTCTCCCCACTCCTTTTCTCTGTGTACACAAATGACTGCATCTGATCCACGACAATGACGAGTCTGCATACAGATTACTTGGTCAACTGGTGTGGTCAGAACCACCTGGAGCTTAACCTGCTCCAAGACAGTGGGGATGACAGTGGACTCCCAAAGAACATGCTCCACACTGCCTCCACTCACCATCCTCAACAAGACTTTGAGATGTATAACCTTCCACAGGAGCTGCTTGTCATCTTATACAAAGCCATTATTTATTCTCTCCTGTGTTCATCCATCACTGTGTGGTTTGGCTTATCCACAAAACAGGACAGGAATGAACTACAATGAACAATTAGTTCTGCATCAGGAATGACCTTCCCTCCATCCAGAACTTCTTTAGGTCTACGGTCAGGAAAAGGGCAGCTAATTTCTCTGCAGACCCCACACATCCTGGACACAAACTATTTAACTTCAGGTACACTAATATTTTGAAAAAATTGTAATACTGGAGTGTCTCTTGATACTGAAAGCTTAGTAAGCACCCTTTCACAGTCAGTTAGCAGTGTGCCATTTTAAAGATAAGATGTGCAATTAAAGAAGAACAAGGTAAATGTGCAAAAACAATTTGTAATAATAGAATAAAATAAATAAAATAACTTATTTACAATAACTAGGGGAGTTGATTGCGCTAAAGTAACAATGATTGCAGTTATTGACAAATACAGAGTTATTAAACAAGTTATTATTCAGTAGAATGAACAGTCTGACAGCGGTGGGGCTGAAAGACCTGCGGTAGCACTGATATCAATATATAGGAGAGAGTTGCAGGTTACTACAACAAGTGTCAGCTCATGCTGAAACAGAGAAGATCGATACAGAATGCAAACTTTGTTGCAAGATATGGACCTAAGTTTTTTTTTTTTTTTACAGAAGTCAAGCGGTGTACTCAGTTGGAGAAAGATCCAGTCAGTTCTCCAGTTGTTCTCAGGGATTACAGCTTGAATTTAAATGATCAGACTAAACATACAATGACAAACAAGACCTGCAAAAGATTTAAAAAAATTATTCAAGTAAAGGTCAAATTTAAGTTTAGCAATTCGTATTTTATTGTTCAATTGTGCAACATCTGTGGTTGCAAAAGAAGATAAATATTATATTTACATTTTTCTATCAACTATGTACTTGGCAAAATTATGTTCAGTTAAGTGTTTGGCCCTCGACAACATTACACTTTCTTTTCTGCCCCTTTGGGAAAAGTAATTGTCCATCCCAGCTTGTTACTGTACCTCTGTTACATTCCTCACGATTTATTATTTTTAAAACCTTTCCTTCTTGTTTTACTGTTTGGAAACATTTCTTGTTTTGATTATTTTTTTACATGCTTCTAGATGCTGTGCAGCCTATAGGATGTTTGCAATCACATTTTGATTTTTAGCCAGTGGTTATGATGTGTAATTATAGCAATGATAATTTGTTTCACAGCTAGAATCTGATTTATATCTCAAAAGCATGTTTTTTTAAATGTTATTTCCCTTTAGAGTTTAATATTAATTTATTAGAATGGCGTTGTCAAAGTCCAGACCTAAATCTAACTCAGAATCTGTGGCGAGACTTGAAAATTAATCTTAACAGATGCTCTTCATCCAATTTGATTTAGCTTGAGCTGTTTTGCAAAGCAGAATGGGTAATTCTGGTTTGCGCTGCTGGTTAGCGCTGCTTTGTGTTGGTCTGTTACATAAAAGCCCGGTAAAAAATGATGGTTTTAATGTGACAAAATGTGCCCCACAAAGACAATAAACAGATCAAAACAAAATAACTTTTTTTCTAAAAGAAATTCTTTCATTAATTCAGATAATACCTGAAATTACTTCCTACTGATTATATATCTGACCTTTTCCTCATTTGTCATCCACTAACAATAGTCCAAATCCCTTTGATCATGCACTGTGAACAAGTGAGGAGGAATGTGAGTGACATGCTCATGTTAAACATAGTAAATGCACCTGTGAGGACAATGAGCTGTGCAGGAACAAAAAAAAATGCACACAAGGCAGCTGGAAACCTTTTAATTAGTGCTAATTACCTTAGCAGTGGAACGTCAGGAGGCTTGAAAGGATTTGTGTCAGCGCATGAGAGATCAAAGATTGAGGTGGTCACGTTTTGTTCTGCTGAGTCAAAAACTAATAAGGAGGGTGATAATGGGGCCCAGGAGAATGACAACCCAGGCAGGTGGAGCTTATTTCCCCTGCAGGTCTTATTCTCCTCAGACAGTGTTAAAATGTTAGGTTATTCTATCAACTCAAATCTAATTCCCATTGTCCTTATTTAAATGAAAAAATATTTTACTCCACTCTACGTTCAGTTTGACTTGTCAGCAGGCAAGTCTAATTTTTATGATTGTGTAAGCCAGAGGGGTCAACAGGCTTTTCAGTCACAAGCCATCAAGCCAACCTGTGTGATGGTATCTTCAAGTTTTTTCTGGAGGTGGGTCAAATCCAGCTTAAAAGTCGGGCCCCTTCACATCCAATTCACCATAACATTTTTACCTACAGGCAACCTCTGCGGAGCCCCGGTCATTAATCAAAGCGGAGTGCTGTCCTGACCTCAGCCCCTTCCCTTTGAAGTGCTGTGTCCTCTGCAGCATTAGGAAATCATTTGCTGCCTGATTCAATGAGCCATCAGTCGAGCCAGCAGACCTAATGACATGTGAGAATATTAACCTCCTACCACCAAGAGTGCTTCTGCTTAGGAAGCAGTCTATTATTCATTCAAGGTTTTAGTCAAACACTATTTTTCTCACAGGTCTGCCTATCTGTTGAAAACTAACACCATGTGTGTAATATTAACCCAAATAGTTGTTCCTCGTCTGTAATAAAAAATACATTTCAACAAATACCTTTTAAATTCCATGATAAAATGTTTACCTTACACTTGCTTATGTGTGTAAAATACTTAATTTTTTATGTACTTCCAGTTGACAGTCCAGTGACATATAAATGTCCAAGGTTCATAGAACCTGTATTAAAGTATAGCAGTATATATTTACTACCGATCAAAAGTTTTATAACAACCTTCTCATTTAATGGTTTTCCCTATGTTTATGTTTATGACTATTAACATTGTACGTAGATTCTCAATAAAGGCATCAAAACAGTGAATGAACACATGCAATTAAGTAGCAATCCAAAAATTGTAAAATAACTTTAAATATGTTATATTTCAGAATCCTTAAACTTGCTGCCCTTTGCTGTAATGACTGAAATATTAACCTCTGGCAGTCTCTCAATAAACGTCTGGGAAGTTCTTTTAAGACTCTGGAAAACAATTTCAGGTGACCACCTCATGAAGCTCATGGAGAGAATGCCAAGAGATCAAGGGTGGCTATTTTGTAATAATCTAAAATATTAAAATCTTTAGCGTTATTTCACACTTTTTGTTTACCACATAATTCTATGTGTGTTCATTCGCAGGTTTGTTGTCTCTGGTGAGAATCTACAATTTAAATAGTCATGAAAATAAAGAGACCCATTAAGTGAGAAAGGCGTTCTGAAACTTGACCGGTAGTGTATAAAAACATAAAAAATATTTCATTTTTATACATGTTTAATTTTAATAAACTCGTTCTATAAAATTTTATAAAATTCCTAAATAATTTTAAGCTGAATGAAAACAAAAACGTGGCATGGTGTGGAAACAATCTTCCTCTCTTGAATGTGAGCAAAATAAAGGAGATGATTGTAGATTTCAAGAGAAACAGGAATAGGTGAAACACTTTTTTCCTTCATGCAAGAAGTGGAGGTGGTGGAGGAGAATAAATACATCGTGTTCACCTGGACAACAGACTGGACTGGAGATGCAACTGTGAAGCTTTCTAAAAGAAGGGACAAAGCAGACTGTACTTCTTGAGGAAGCTTAGGACCTTCGGTGTTTGCAGCAAGATGCTGCATATCTTCTATATGTCCGTTGAGGAGAGTGTGATCTCTTCTGCCATCATCTGCTGGGGTAGCAGCATCAGAGCCAGGGACTTGAAAAAACTAAACGAGCTAATAAAGTAGGCTGGCTCTGTTCTGGGGACTCCTCTGGAACCTCTTGAGATCTTTGTGCAAATAAGGATTCTTCATAATATGAAGAACATTCAGGAGAACCCAGAGGCTTCTTAAGATCTGCTGTAAGACAGACTGCTACAGGAGGTCTCCCCTGCCCATCAGCATCTACAACGGCTCTTTGAAGAAACCTAAATAATATGAGCTACAACATCGTTTAATTTCGATTTGGGCTTAATAAAGTATTTTTGAATTTGAATTTTAATTCCCTGACACAGTTGAAGAAAAGTATCGCCATACGCTGATGCTGCCACCACCATGTTCTTACAGTTCTCTGGTCAACATATGGTCCCACCTGAGCTATGGATCTCTGGAACTCCTCCAAAGTTAAAATTGGTATTTCTTCAATAGCTGCATATTTTCCAAAAGTGGTGATTCCATATTCTTTGCCAGAAGTTGTATAAATGGTGGGGTTTCAAAATCATAACAACGTTTGTCTGTTATATGATTCACAAACAGAAATTGTGAATGTTTTAATACTCACAGGTACCTGAATGCTATAAACTGAAACATGAATGTTTGTGTGCTCCAATAAATTTAGTAAGGTTGTTAAAGATTTCACATTGTAAGATATTTGTCAAAAAAAGTCTGTAGTTCTCATTATAATGTGTTTTCAAACATTAAAGGGCAAATTACTGGAGCATCTAATTTTGCTCCAGTAATATCGAAAAAACTATTGGATTTTTGACAAACAATGCCCCACTCTTTTAAATGAATGTAAAAAAATGATATATTTACAGCTATGCTCCAGTGTGCCATTCATTATAGTTCCCTGCCTTGACAGGCAATACTGAGGAACATCCAGTCCATTACACACATATGAGCCCCATCACTCTTGTTGTATTGACAAATTCATCAGCCGATTTCTGCCTGAGCTCCCCGAGCAGAATTTAGATGTGACTGCCATTCCCCAACCCAGAATGGCCTCGTTAAGGTACAAACATGACTTCTCTGGTCTGCATCTTGTTGGGACCTCTTACAGTAATAAGCCATTACCTGTCAGTGGAGAGATCAAAGCTTTCAGTTTACATTGGTTTGAATTAAACCAACTGCACTGAATGGACAAGATAGGTACTGTATATTGCATTATTTTAGTTGTACAAAGAACATTTGGATTTATTTATGTTTAATGACATGACACCTAATTTACAGTATGTCTCAGCGGAGCACAAGAGGCTACTCTGCACAGTTTACTCTACTTTTGATGAAGTCATGATTCTCTGTATTTGGCAATAATCAGCTCCTGGGCAACTATGCTTCTTGCCGCTAGTTGTTAGAGCTGCGAATCTTTAATGTTTGGGCTATAATGATAGCTCTAATTTACAAGATAAGTTGATACACCATATTGGGTTCCCAGCATGAGATTTTAGCATTATTATTTAGGGAATATTTTCTGAGGCCTTCAAAGAACAGTTGTATTTATTATGAGTTTAAACGACACACAGATGGACTGTTTTACTAATCGTATCACTTCTGAAAGCAGGTGAATGCGTTGGATTTTATTAAAGGATATCAACGTAAAGGGCACTGAATACCAGACGTGATGATAAAGCTTACACAATAAACAAGATGAGATTTTAACACATTTTTTGGGAGAACTACAGATAATGACTGTAAATGACTAGTGCATTAAATAAAATTACTGGTGGGGTAACAAGACATTCAGCTCAATAAATAAGATAGATAAGATGCACTAAGATAGATGCACAATTCTGGGTTCAGGAGAATGAGACAAATGATGCTAAGAAACAAAAAATCTTTTTGTTTTTATGAATAAAGTAAATGTTCCACAATCACAAGCTGTGTTTTAAACAAATTAGTTAGGACTACAGTAATAATCATTTGAATTAATCTAGTAGTCTATCAGATCATATCAGTCATATAAATTATCTGTTCATCACTGTCACATATATAGACAGCCTCCCTCCTTGTCACAAACAGCAGTGGAGAAGCCTGGATTGACACCGAGTGGAACACCATCTGACAGGTGATAAAAAAGTGTTTTGGCATGTTACAGGCCTTGTGGGATGGCCCGAGTACCTCAAGGTTGCGGGCTGAGGACATCCGACCTGAAATGCATGCAAACTAATGGCCAGCTTGAATGACATTTCCACCAATGAGCCCAAAGTGTTTGCCCGTTGTCAGCAAGAGTTTATCAATAGGCATGTCTGCATATGCAGTCGTCTATTGATCCATCCATCTCTGTCCTCCCCTCTGTGCATCACTGTAGCTGTCAGTTGTCATTCCTTGGACTGCCTGGGAGAAGAGATGGCAGCAGAAGAACATATGTGCAATCCTTCCATATTGGAGAAGGAATTTAGAGCCATCATTTTCTGAGATCTTAAGGAGATCTCTTCCGTGTTTGGCACTGAGATAGATTTTTTCCTTAAAGAAGTCACCTTCCTGCGTTCAGTACCATGCTTTATTTATTATATGATGTGCATATGTATTGTCTGTGGTCCTTGTCATCATTTTTACTAATAAGTGCAAAGTAGCCAGGCCTTGTTTGTTCTATTTGCCCATAGAGACTGTCTCGCTGCAAAGTGTGTATTGGTAACAAGGCCCCAGGTTAATTGGACAAGTACCAGAGGCCTTGTCCATTCTGATAACCTGCAGCTTCAGAGCAGAGAGAAGCTTTGTGATTAGAGAAAGGGGCCACATAGGTGACAGAGGTGAGAATAAAGAACTCAGATCAGGTCTCTGAGGAGAGAGAGTGGTGCAAGTCCATTGGGGATTGAACTAAACAAGATCGTACCTGCAAGTGAGATAGACGCTCCTGTCCCCAGGTCATTACAGCCCTTCAGGAAGCAGAAGGCACACATACAACTTAATGCTTAACAATGTCCACGTGATAATAGGCCTACTATTTTGCCCTAAACTGTCAGCCAGTCGTAGCAATCTTTCACAATGAGCAGACATTCAGGGGTGCAAGGAGCAAGCAGAGATTGAATTAATGAAACTGCAGCTTTTATGCAATGAAGCAGTGTGGCGATAACTCCATCCCATTTGGCTAATCAGTGCTATTCAGCGCACAAAGATGTAAATTATTTTTAGAAATGAATTGTAATGACAGCTTCATTGCCAATATATTATTATTACACCAAAAGCGTTAAACCTGGCCCGAGCCGCAGCTCCCATGGCAGGGAATTTAGCTGATTAAATCACCGGGTGCACACAGCGTTGGTGACATGAAAACAACAATTAATAAGCCAGCCCCCAGTGAAAAGCAGCTCCATTTTAACTGGGTCCCTAATAACATTATAAGGCAAAAATATCCTAATCAGACAGGGGAAAAGAGATTCAGGGG
This sequence comes from Crenichthys baileyi, assembly GCA_036173005.1. Lineage (NCBI taxonomy): Eukaryota > Metazoa > Chordata > Actinopteri > Cyprinodontiformes > Goodeidae > Crenichthys > Crenichthys baileyi. The sequence continues at coordinate 564,877 of JAHHUM010000041.1, forward strand.
TAATATTATTTTCTTTCTGAGTTGACTCTTGGCCAGTAGCTGCAACTATGTAAGTGTGGACTTTATATAGGTAAACTAATGAGAATTGCTTTAAAGGGATAATTCTGGATTTTTTAGAGAAGGATTTTTTGTAAAAAGTTAATATCTCACCTGCGGTAAATAACCGTTTTTACATCTTCATTTAGTGTAAATCCAGTTTAGCTGGTGTTAGAGGCTTAAGCTAATGGCTAGACTGAGAGGGTCTAAGACCAAAGCGGACTTCTCCTGATAAAGTTTTATTTTATTTACCTTTAAGTTGTCGATGCATTTGAATTGCATGGCATTTAAACAGAAGCCAACAACTATGTACAATGGAAATGGAAGTAGGAGAGGCTGCATCACCATTTACCTTCCTGTGTATAACATACTGAGGGCGGTAAGTCATTAAGAGTGCACTGTCCCCTGTTATTGTAAACTGTTTTGCTTCTAATATTTGTTTCCTTTTTTATTTTGTGGCACTAGTGGCCTACATTTATCCTGGGACTAAATTATTATGAGTTACAAAGCTCTAAAGTTAAAATATATCCAAAGGTAAAGTTATTACAAGGTATCTAGACAAATGATCAGCATTGACTTGTAATTATAACAGAATATATGAGAAGCACTTTTGAACATCCTATTAAATTTACTTATTAAATGAAATAAATGGTCTTTGGTTTCTATTGCAAAGGCATAGATTCCTCAGTATGCCCCACCCACATTATGCAATAAGGACAGATTTATTAGCCTCTGTATCTCTTGAACTGTCATTTAGGAAGTTCCATAAACATGAGGTTTGTTTGAAGATTAATTCAACCTTTTTGTAAAATATTGTGAATATATTTGGAACCAGATTGCCTCTTTTTTTTTTTTACTCCAACTCTGGTCTTTGAGAATATGATGCTATTTGGTTTTTGCTGTAATAAATAAACAGAAATATAGGCAGTCTTTCTCCTAAATCCATGAATGATGTGTCATTTTAATGGAGGCAAACTGAATTAGCATAAAGAGACGTAATTTGCTCAGTAGAGCACACTTTAGCAGGAGATTTGCATCTGGTTTCAGACTTAGAAGAAGTGCTACCTTAGATTTGAACACATGTACTGTGTATAAAGCTAAATTATTGTAAAGCTTTAAGTGAAAGCTATTTTATGCATTTTTACACTGCCTTATTTTTCTATTAAGAAGTTCCTATGACTGGAATTGCTTTACATGTTGCACAAAGGTAAGATCATCGTGTCTCCTAACTGTCTTTCCTATGTAAGTAATCATCAGTGTTCTTGTTAAAAGCCTCCCAATATATGATGACAGTTTAAAGCTTCATAACACAACATTTTTAAACATCATTGTGATGGTTTTGAGGCATTAGATGTCCGCTTTGGTCTCGGCTCTCTCGGACTAACTGATGGCCTTACTCTCTAGGTCAAAATAATCTGGCTTTACACTGAATAAAGACAACAAGAAATGTGTCTGCTGCAGGTTAGATATAAACTGTCTTTTAACAAAACCTCACTTCAAAAGTCTTGAAAAATCGGTTTACCTTGTGTGATTCTGTTTGAACTGCATTGTTTATCTTGGCAGTTTTCTCTCTGTCTACTCTGTATCCCCTCGTTCCCGAGGAAACCATCCCCCCATGCTCAATCACTCACAGGGAATGCACATTAAAAAGGATTTGTTCCCCCAAGAAGGTCAGCATTTGTAAGGCTACTGACAGATTTAAGTGTCAATTAAGATGATGTACCGTGGGCACATTATCATACAAGGTTGTCAGATGGGGCCATTTGAGAGAAACAAATACCCACAGCTTTACACCATCCGTGGCTTGAACTTTGTATGGACCCACAGTTGCTGTGAATGTCACAGTCAATCATTTATCCAGTTGGAACCTTTGCAGCAGGGAGTGCTGAGATCAAGCAATTTTATATAAATAACAGCCACACACAAAAAAAACCTGGTTTCCAAAATGCCTTGTCATGTTCAGCAGTGAGGTCCCATCCCTGCTCTGTTCAAGGGTCTTAAACTCATTACGGCAAGGGGGGAAAATTATACATCAGTACAAGGATGATGGATGACAAGTTAAATTTGCGTCCAGGAACTGAAGGTGAATGGTGACAGAGGTATTTATCTTGAGAATGGAGGCTGGGGTCAGGCGAGGCTGGGTGCCTTAAGGCACAAGACATTGACAAATTTATCCAGTGGACCCCTTTGCTTGGGCCCTTTTTTTTGTTTTGAATCCTGGCCACTCGCTAAGTGACCCGCATCGCTCATGCTGCCAGTGTGTGAAGAATGCTCCACCACGCCCGGCATCCCGCCTCTGCCGGAGCTCGTTGTTCATTCTTCTGTGAGGCCTAAATCATTGACTCATTTTGTGTTTGTTTGGGGTTTTCAGAAAATGTTGGATTCTGGGCCACTGAGTTAATTCATGTTCTAAAAGACACAAAGGGGCCCACAAATATATTGCATGGCATAGCATTTTTGTTGATCTGGTGTATTTAAATCAACTCAAATGCATTTACTATTTGTTATAGTTATGGTTAAAATCGTCACACACATCCTTCTTCAGCTAAATTGGGAAATACAGTGTCTCGCAAAAGTGAGTATACCCCCAACCTTTCTGAAAATATTTTATTATGTCTTTTCATGGGACAACACTAAAGATATGACATTTGGATACAATGGAAAATAGTGTAAAGCTTGTATAACAGTCTAAATTAGCTGTCCCTTCATAATAATTCAACACACAGTCAAACATGCCTAAACCACTGGCAACAAATGTGAGTACAGCCCTATGTGAAAATGTCCAAATTGTGCCCAAAGTGTCAATATTTTGTGTCCTTACCATTTTTTTCCAGCACTACCTTAACTCTCGGGCATGAGTTCACTAGAGCTTCACAAGTTTTCGCTAGAATCTTCTTCCACTCCTCAGTGACCACATCACGCAGCTGGTGGAGGTTAGAGACCTTGCGCTTCTCCACCTTCCATTTGAGGATGCCCCACAGATGCTTAATAGGGTTTACATGCTTGGCCAGTCCAGCAAGGCAGTGTTCATCTTGGAGGAGTGTTTGGGGTCACTATCATGTTGGAATCCTGCCCAGTGGCTCAGTTTACGAGGGGAGGGGATCATGCTCAATTTCAGAATGTCACGTATATGTTGGTATTTGTGGTTCTCTCAATGACCTGTAGCTCCCCGCAGCCGGCAGGACTCATGCTCCCCCAAACCATGACACTCCTGTCACCTTGCCTGAATGTAGGCAAGACATACTCCTCATCTGGTTGCTGCCACACACACTTGACACCTTCTGAACCAAATAAGTGTATCTTGGTCTCTTCAGACCACAGAAAATGGTTCCAGTAATCCATGTCCTTAGTCTGCTTGTGTGGCATATAGTCTGAGCACTGACATGCTAACCCACCACCCCTTCAACCTCTGCAGCAATGCTGGTAGCACTCATATGTCTATTTTCAAAGACAATCTTTGATGCTGAGCATGTGCACTCAACTTATTTGGATGACCATGACGATGCCTGTTTTGAGTGGAACCTATTCCACTGTTGGTTAGATGTCACCGTGCTGCAGCTCAGTTTCAGGGTGTTAGCAATCTTCTTAAAGCCTAGGCCATCTCTATGTAGACCATAACTCTTTTTTTCAGATCCTCACAGAGTTCTTTGATATGAGGTGCCATGTTGAACTTCCAGTATGAGAATGTGAGAGCGACAACACCAAACTTAACACACCCGCTCCCAATTCACACCTCAGACCTTGTTGACAGCTGTTTAGACATTTATGGCTCTGTGTTTAATTAGTTTGAGAGGATAACAAATTTACACTGTTATTCAGGCATGTATACCGACTACTTTACATTGTCCCATGAATAATATTATATCTTACTTTGGTGAGATACAATATAGCATTGTGTGTATGTGTGTGTGTTTGTGCGTGTGTGTTTGTGTATGTGTGTGTATGGGGAAAGGGGAAAACCTGAATAAGAAGAGGGTGAGCCATAGAGACCTCTAGTGGAGACTGAATAAGCCATAAGTTTAAAATGAAGCACATTGCACCTCTGAACTTTTTATGCTTTTTTGGTACTGTGACACATGCATCTGTATCAAGAAAAATTTAGGACTTTTTTGCTGGCTTATACTCACATGTATCACAGTTTCACTGCCTCTGGTGTTTTCAAAACATTACCATCCCAGGCTTCACCAGGGGTTTCTGAAAGTGCTTTTGGCCTAGTGAAGCTTTGGATTAACATCTTTAGTTGTTTTTAGTGTGAGAGCAGCATTGGAGACTGGTGTGGCTCCAAGCAAAGATGTGAGCTGAGGTCTTGAACATTAAAAAAACAACAGATGAATAACAAAGGAGTCAACCATATAAATAAAAATGTATTAAGCTGAAATTATTTCTAAGAGTGGTTATAAACATAGGTCATGATAAAAAATCTCTACATCCTATCCCCATTAGTTTTTTGTATCAGTGCAGTTTAGGGCATATTTAGTTTTTCACAAACCTTTCTGTTGTTGCTGTTGTGGTGTAATCTCTGGACTTTGTTTTTGTACACTTCTTTTGGCTTCTTATGTACCACTAGCCAGACTAGGAATTAAGATCAGTCAAACACAAGCAATGTACAAGGCAAGGCAAGTTTATTTGTATCAGAAAATTTGTACATAGTGCTTTACAGGAAGAACATAGATAAAACGTAAAATCACAAAAGAAATATTCATAGAAAAGACAAATGACAAAATTTATACAAATAAAAAGTTAGGACATGATACGAATGATTACCCAAGTTTTGGGCATATTGGGAACAGTACCATTAACTGTATTGTTTTCAGGCCTAATTTAAAAACAGTCAACATTTTGTGTGCCTCTCAGGTTTTCAGGTAGTTGGTTCCAGAGCTGAGAGCATAGAAACTAAATGCTGCCTCCTCTTGTTTAGTTCACTCCTGAGAACACAGAGTTAAGAGGTTTCTAAATACCTGAAGGGTCTGCATAGTTCATACCTGACCAGCAACTCTGAAATGTCCTTAAGGTCCTAGATCATTCGGGGTTTTGTAAATCATAACGAGTATTTTAAAGTCTATCCTTTGACAAACAGAGAGGTAGTGTGTTGATTTGAAGACTTTTGTTATGTGTTCCCTTTTCCTTGTGTTTATGGTTACAACAGGAAGTCCCCTGTTTCACTGGTGGATGTCCTTAATTTACACTCTGACTCTTACGAGTTTCGAGCACAGTGTGATCACACAGAACAAGGCGATGTTGAATTCTACTAGGAACAGTTACTGTTGGCTAGACTGTGTGGGTGGGGCAGCGTGGCAAATTATTACATTTCGCCATTGGCATATACAGGGGTTGGACAATGAAACTGAAACACCTGGTTTTAGACCACAATAATTCATTAGTATGGTGTAGGGCCTCCTTTTGCGGCCAATACAGCGTCAATTCATCTTGGGAATGACATATACCAAGTCCTGCACAGTGGTCAGAGGGATTTTGAGCCATTCTTCTTGCAGGATAGTGGCCAGGTCACTACGTGATACTGGTGGAGGAAAACGTTTCCTGACTCGCTCCTCCAAAACACCTCAAAGTGGCTCAATAATATTTAGATCTGGCGACTGTGCAGGCCATGGGAGATGTTCAACTTCACTTTCATGTTCATCAAACCAATCTTTCACCAGTCTTGCTGTGTGTATTGGTGCATTGTCATCCTGATACACGGCACCGCCTTCAGGATACATTGTTTGAACCATTGGATGCACATGGTCCTCAAGAATGGTTCGGTAGTCCTTGGCAGTGACACGCCCATCTAGCACAAGTATTGGGCCAAGGGAATGCCATGATATGGCAGCCCAAACCATCACTGATCCACCCCCATGCTTCACTCTGGCCATGCAACAGTCTGGGTGGTACGCTTCTTTGGGGCTTCTCCACACCGTAACTCCTCCCGGATGTGGGGAAAACAGTAAAGGTGGACTCATCAGAGAACAATACATGTTTCACATTGTCCACAGCCCAAGATTTGCGCTACTTGCACCATTGAAACCGACATTTGGCAATGGCATGAGTGTCCAAAGGTTTGGCTATAGCAGCCCGGCCGTGTATATTGACCCTGTGGAGGTCCCGACGGACAGTTCTGGTGGAAACAGAAGAGTTGAGGTGCACATTTAATTCTGCCATGATTTGGGCAGCCGTGGTTTTATGTTTTTTGGATACAATTCGAGTGAACACCCGAACATCCCTTTCAGACAGCTTCCTCTTGCGCCCACAGTTAATCCTGTTGGATGTGGTTCGTCCTTCTTGGTGGTATGCTGACATTACCCTGGATACCGTGGCTCTTGATACATCACAAAGACTTGCTGTCTTGGTCACAGATGCACCAGCAAGACGTGCACCAACAATTTGTCCTCTTTTGAACTCTGGTATGTCACCCATAATGTTGTGTGCATTTCAATATTTTGAGCAAAACTGTGCTCTTACCCTGCTAATTGAACCTTCACACTCTGCTCTTACTGGTGCAATGTGCAATCAATGAAGACTGGCTACCAGGCTGGTCCAATTTAGCCATGAAACCTCCCACACTAAAATGACAGGTGTTTCAGTTTCATTGTCCAACCCCTGTATGTGCCTCTAAATTACCCATGCATGTTCCGATTTACTCCAAAATAAATATGGTTGATCTTTGTGAACCCCCAAACAACTCTATTGGATTACATTGGAATTTGGATCAACGGTGCCCCATAGGACATTTCAAACACTTTATCTCTTACATACATCATTGGATCGACACCAGACTTTGTGCATACCATCGTGGTCGAATGCTGAACACGTTGGCATGGTCAGCTGATGACATCACTTTAGCCCTGTACACTTACAACTAAATTTTAGGTTTCCTAGCTGATTGACCTGTCTTGACAGTTTCCAGAAGTTTCAAACTTTATCTATTAACACATAATAATTTTAGATGACATTTTTAAAGCACCACATTCAGAAAGATCTGTTTATTCCCAAGTTTTAACTTCCTGGTTCATGTTTTGAGATTTTATTTCAAGATTTCAACATAATGTTCTTTCCTCATGATCCCATTTTTGTGAAGTCCACCTGCAGCAAAACAACCTACAACATGATGCTGCCACTCCAGTACTTCACAATTGGGATGGTGTTCTCAGACTTGCAAGGTTCCCCCTTTCTCCATCACATGTAACAATGGTTATTATAGTCAATGACCAGTCAATGTTTTTAACAGACAGGACATTTCTCCAAAAATTAAGGTTATTTTCCCTGAATACATCTTCAAATCCTAGCTTATTATGCTGCTTTTTGAATAATGACTTCCTTATCTCTAAGGGTGAACCAAAACCTGTCACTACAAACCATTTGAGAACGTTCAGACTGTTTATTGGTCAGATGTGTCTGGGGCGGGAGTACCAAATGTAAATACAGGAAGCAAATGCTGTGTTCTGAGCTAGTCAAAAACACAGAGGGCCTGATCTTCAAAAGGTTTGCGTGTATCAAACCGCACGCAAAGCTGATCTACAAACGACGTGGTAATTGGATTGCCTGTGCAAAATCAGCGGAACTGCGGGCGCAAACTTTTTAGCATGTCTGCCTTCATAAATATGCAGAACACATGATAATGACCTAAACGCGCAAATCTATGGGAGGAGGAAATGCAAATATAATCCTTTACCACCCGCAATGGTTTTCCAAACCTAAGCTCTGATTTGGAGCCAATCACAAACAAAAGCTATGATATAGAAACTCCTTGAAACACTTTTTTCTTGCGTCTTGATCATTTCAGCGTAATATCACTGTCAGTGAGATCATCTGCTGAACGTGCACAAAGATCATGGCAAATACGAACATCAATGATCAAGCGCGCACAGCCTGTTAACTGTAATTGCACATCATGCAAAGACCCAGCATCTACAACAAACTATTTTTATGTTGTTAATATTACGTTCAGGCTTAAGTATTGTGGCTGTTTATCATAAACTCTGAACTCTTCAAACACAGACTCTCAAACAAACAAACCCGGTGAGTCTCCGAAAATAATTAAAAGATCAAAGGAGGCAAACCTGTGATAAATTAATTAACACACGTTTGTCTGTTATATTGTTAATATTGATTGGCAATTTGTTGTGAGTTACGTCGAGCGAGATAGGAGAAATAATTTCGTCACAACAAAAGTTAACTTAAGTGTAACAGTCCAGAAAGCAAGGGCTGTACAGAACAGAAGGAAAAAATAAGCAACTGGATCAATCCCTGCATATCTCCTGCAACATAGCATCTGTTTGCTTTTCCTCTTGTTCCAGCCAGTAGCAGCCTGCCAGTAGCACACGCAATTTCCTCATTTAAATCGGGCGGTCTGCTACTGTTTTGCACCTAATATTCATTGCACGCGCAATCTTTGAAGATCGCACGCAACACGCCCACTTATTGCCCATGCAATTTATTTATAGTACATGCAAATTAGCACCCGCTGTTTGGGATCTTTGAAGATCAGGCCCAGAGAATTTAATGATATCATTAGTTTGTTTTTTTGTACTATTTCATGCAAAAGTTTTATTGAAGTATACCAAAATATTTTGAGAAGATGTCTTGAAAGTTGCACACAGCTTTATGCTTTATGAAAAATAAACACCACCATGGTTTATTAGTTTGTTTACTCTATCCCAGGTAATGCAAGCATGGCTACGGGAAGGGTTTACAGGTAGCTGCATACACCTGGTAGCTGTCAGATCAAGGTTGGATCACATTCACACCACAAACAAACCGCTCTAGAGTTCATTTGAAACCGAGACCACCTAGGTACGGTTGTTTAGGTCTGCACCCTAGTGCGACTGGTGTGTTCACATCTACAGAAAAAAAACGTACCAAGGGGGGGGAAGAGTTCATTTTAAATGAATAAACACCTCAAGTGTGAAAACACCCAGCCCATGTCAGTGGAGGACTCGTTTAACCAGCTTCAGCCAGTATCTTCACAATTTTGCTTATGTTCTGGGTTAGACATTTTGCACCAGAACATAGTCAGGTTTTGCAAAATAAACAGATACTTTCACCTAAGTTTCTAGAATCATGTGGTGAATAAATACAATATCAAGAGTTGATTAAAAAAAATCGAAAGTTAATCTGCAGCAGTGGCAGCTCTAGCATGTTGCTGCCCTGGACAGGTCAGCTAAAGAAATTTATCGCTGTTCTGTTCAAGTTGCAAAGCTGTTGCTGTGGCTTGTGTGAGTTGGTCGAATTTAGAAAATGCTTACTAAATTTAGTTGCATTTGGTGGCAGGTCCTGATTTACATGTTAAAATATGAACATCACAAATTGAATAATGGGCAATAATAGATGCAGATGATTGTTATAAAAATGGGATATTACTTATTGAGATAGATGTAAGAAACCATTTCAAATATTGTTTCCAGTTTACTTTTAATTGGACGATAGTTTTACTAAAATAAATATTTAACTATCATTTTTATTCATGTGTTGCATGCTAAACACAATGCCTTAAGAATTAAGAAATATATATTCCTTTAAACTACATCTGTGGTTCTCTTGCACCAGTTTTGTTACTCATCCAGTGAAGAATGTAGCAGTGCTGCCTGATATATTTGTTTGTGCTTTAAAAAAGTTTTCAGAGCCCTTGCCCTTAAAATTGCTAACCTATTCACCAAGCCCCATCCATCACTTTGTCAACACCTTAATGTTTTGAACTTACGCAAACGCGGCTGAGGGAGAAAGGTAACACAAAGAAGTTTGCTGCTTTAAGAAAGTATGTATGTACCTCCCTCTTTTTTTGACTGCGACCACCACTTGGAGAGAATTAGTGACTTTTCAATGGCAGGAAATTGGTTATGAGCCAAACAGTCCATATGTCTTGAGTGTTATTGAAGTTTCAGCCAACACCACTAAAGCCTGTTTTTAGCAAAGATATTCACAAATTTCTCTGTTTGCTATTCAAATGAAGAAAACTTCTTACTGTTAGTGTGGTGCTCTTACAATGTTCATGACAGCTTTACCTGTGTAATTGTTAAAAAGGGTGTTCATTTACCGCCTTTAATAAAAAAATATATACAGTACTGTGCAAAAGTTTTAGGCAGGTGTGAAAAAATCCCGTAAACAAAGAATGCTTTCAGAAACATAAATAATGATTGTGAGCAAACCCAAACATGCAGCCAAAGTCATTAAGAACTATCTTCAGCGTAAAGAAGAACAAGAATTATTGGAAGTGATGGTATGGCCCCCACAGATCCCTGATCTCAACATCATTGAGTGTGTCTATGATTACATGAAGACAGAAAGCCTACATCCACAGAAGATCTGTGGTTAGTTCTCCAAGATGTTTGAAACAACCTACCAGCCGAGTTCCTTCAAATACTGTGTGCAAGTGTACCTAGAAGAATTGATGCTGTTTTGAAGACAAGGGTGGTCACCAAATATTGATTTGATTTAGATTTCTCTTTTGTTCATTCAATACATTTTGTTGATCAATAAAAATAAATGATTAACACTTTCATTTTTGAAAGCATTCTTTGTTTACAGCATTTTTTCACACCTACCTAAAATTTTTGCATAGTACTGTATATTAAAAACATGCATTTTAACAAAACACTCAATGTTGAACTCCTTTCAGAATTATGAGAAATAGTGGTTTATTCCTCTTAAAAGCTCAAAACATGACCTGGTTGTCTGTCTGTCTGTCCAGTTATTTGCCTTTTTAAAGTTTCCAAAGTTACAAAGATGTAATGATAGATCTATTCAAAGTCTAGCTCTCCTGAGCTCTTTCTATCCATTAACAAGCCTGGGCAAATGTATGTGTTCAGACAACCCTTTATAATGCATACAAGCATTTTTTTAACCATGACTAATATTTACTTTAACCAGTTCCCCACTTAAGTGCTGTTTTTAACAATGCCCGCACCATGAATGATTTACCATACAGCAATACCCTAATGGAAACATTTGCTTTGGAGACGTCTGTGGTTGGTTTGATGCTCACAAAAGGGATTATCTGAATGACAGCATTGTTGGGTTCTCTGCTGCAATATTTATTTTCTGTCATGTTATTGTACATTAGGCAAAAAGTGGGCTATTGTTTCAAAGTCGTGCTTGAGAAGCTAACAATGGCTGGGCAGAGCCAGGTCATGGGAAGTTCTGCCAAAGCAAATGTAAATCTTCAAACAGCAATCACAATACATGCATGCTGTGACATATTTCTGGAGCATTTAAGGCTATAGAAGATGAATATACATAGCAATAATAATTTAGGGCTGAAAGAAGAATTTAAACCTTTTTTCTTTAACACAGATACTAACTCTGTTGTTGTAAATGTTATAGTAAAGGCTGAACATTTTCCAGATTTTAAAAAGGAAAACCCACAGTGCACAAGGAAATATACCATGATTGTTTCATGTTGGAACACAAAATGTTGCTGCCTGGCAATCATCACAGAGAATACACCAACAACAGATACAAGTTTCATTAAGGACTCTTTTAAAAAAAAAAAAAAAAAAAAAAAAAAAGGTCGTGAACTGGTTCCTGATCCTGCACCATGGATTGGACACTGTGCACCAGCATATAAGGGCTCATTATTTATAAGCTGTATCTGTAAAAACTTCAACAGCTGAAAAAAATCAGCTGATTAATTATGTATATTGGTCAAAACAGTTTTACATAAGCATAAATGTTTATATCATAGCGGCATAAAATGAGTAATTATACACCAAATGGAAGGTCGTCTTAGAAGGAGACTAAGGAAAATAATTTTTTATCATAAAGGCAAGGCAAGTTTATTTATATAGCACATTTCAGTAGCAAGACAATTCAAAGTGCTGTACATGAAAAAAAAGAAAAAGAGGCATAATTGGAAAAGTACACTGCTGTGGCATAAAGGTAATTAAATAATTAAATAATTAATCTTTTTAATTTATAATTAAAAAGATGAAAATAAAAAATTTAATTAAATAAAAAAATTATGATAAAATGATAAGAAAATGAAAAGAAAGTTGGACACAAGGATTTGTATGACTTTTCTGAATCAGGTTAGTTGTTTACAACTTGCTCATTAAAAAACCTAATCACAAACTTTTGATTAGGGGTGTAAATGTGCACAAAAATGAACGGACGGACGGACCGACTCCTTACACAGCACCAGTGAGTTTTCACATCTTATATGCTGTACAGCATTTTGGACTGATCGAATGCTTCAGGCAGCTGGATTTGGACTTTAGCTGTTTTTTCTCCTGCACCAGTGATGTTCACATTCAGCTTGTTTTAGGTAAGTAATTCAGTTTAGTGCAGAGCGAGCTACATACCTTATTGTTGTTGAAAGACGCTGACATAAAGTTATAGTTTGACCCACCTTTCTTTCTCCACTGTAGCTGCATGCAAACCTTAATGTTCCCAAACAGGAAATAGGGTTTATTGACAGCTGAGAGTGCTCTCTGATTTGTTTTGGTGTCACTTTTTAAAGTTGCTCTACTGAATGTTCCACTGCGCACTTAGTTCTGCACATAATTATTCTGCATGTGTTCAGGTATAAAACAATGCTGTATTTGTTCAGTACACATGCGTACCGAGCCAACAGAGTTATATCTAATATTTTCGGGATGTATATGTGTACCGTTAGACCCCTACTTTTAAACCTCAAGAGACAGTATATTTGTTAAAATGACAGAAAAAACTACCATTAAGATGAACTATAACAGAGCCAGTTCCTGCACAGAAATGAATAAGTAACTCATAAATTAACTATGTGGCTGGTCTTGTTCTCCTGTCCAGTAAAAGATCCCTGTAACTTCTCCTTGAACTGAATAATTGAGACGTGTAATAACTGTGACAGAAGGAATTATCTGACCCATTTTTTTCCCCCATTTCTTCTCACATTGCTTTGTTTATACATGCTTTCCTGTCATAATCCCTCTGAAATCTCCTTAGTAAAATCCCTTTGAAGAAATTGCCTCTTGTAGCGTGATGTCCCGTGTAAAGGAGTTCTTTTTAATGACCAGAATCTGACCTCATTTTATATGCATAAGCCCACATCGAAGTAGACAGCTTCCGTCCAGTCTGTGTAGTGTTCTCATACTTGACAGCGTTTCACATTGAAATGACAAAACACATTCACGGGGGTCAGGATTGCTTAATTAAGTTCAGGTAGTGCAGTTTTACCCTAAACTGACCTTGTATGATTAAGAATTTCATGTCTGGGTTGAAGCACAGTTATATATTTCTTTGTAGGTGATCAGTGGATAAACAAGGCACCTGCGAGAGAGGTAAGTTCTACCTCTTTCATTAAACTGCCAGTTGATAGTTCTTTTTGAAAAATATTTGTTGTTAAAACATTTATTCTGATTTCAATCCAAGGTCAGATCCTCTTCGTAACATTGTTTAAATTTGTTCTGACCTGTTCTTTTTATATTTTGGAAGAAGGCCAGTTCCTTCTCTGGAGATTGAGCTGGAGGGGAACCAACCAAAGAGTCCAAGCAAAAAGGACCTCCAAAGAGTTGTTAAAATAAAGCTGTCTGTAATTTCTAAAGCAAGGTTAAGTTATAAAACAATATCCCAAGTTTTGAACATCTCACAGAGCTCTGTTTCATATCATAATTGAAAAGGTATGACACAACTGCAAACCTACCAAGACATGGTTGTCCCTCTAAATTGACAAACTGAGCAGGGAGAGCATTAATCAGAGAAGCAGCCAAGAGACCCATGCTAACTCTGGAGGAGCTGCAGAGAGCCACAGTTTTGGTGGGATAATGCACAATACAACCACAATCATGCACTCCTCAAATCTGGTCTGTATAGAAGAGTGACATAACGAAAGCCATTGATGAAAGGAAATTGCCACACATGCCATTAGCATTTCACATTAACCTGAACCCACAAGCTTCACTGTGAAGCATGGTAATGGCAGCGTCATATTGTGGGGATTTTTGTTTTCTTTCTCAGTGGCAGGTCAGGAAAGATTTGGGATTGAATTAAATGAAGAGCAGCCTTGGAACAAAACCTTATAGAAACTGCAGAAAACTTGAGAGTTGGGTGGAGGTTCACCTTCTAGCAGGACAACACGCCTAAACATACAGCCAAAGCAATAATGATATGGTTTACATACAAGCATGTTCATGAAATGGACTGGTCCAGTTGAGGTCCAGACATAATTCCAATTGAGCATTAGTGGCAAGACTTGAAAAATTATGTTTACAGATGGTCTTCATTCAATCTGACTGAGCATTAGCTATTTTACAAAGAAGAATGGGCTAACCTTTGGTCTGCAGATGTGCAACGCATGTAGAGACACACCCCTAAAATGTGCAGCTGTATTTGCAGTGGAAGGTGGTAATTATTGACTTAGGGGTGGGCCTGAATACAAATGCATGCCACACTTTTCAGATATCTCTACTAAATTCTGAAAACCATGCGTCATTTACCTTTGTGTGTATCTGCATCCATTTGCCTTTCACTTTGTTGCAGGTACATGTGAATGTCCCCACAGTGGGTCAATAAACGATATTTGTAATTATTTATTTTCCTTCCAATATAATAAAGTATACACTACTTTATTTGGGCCTATTGCTTAAAATTCCAATAAAATACATTGAAGTTTCTGGTTTTAATGTAAGAAAATCAGAAAAAGTTGAAGGGGTATGAATAGTTTTCTAATAAATGATTAACATCAAAACCTCTCCTAGGTATGTTATTTTTGTGCCACGGTCTCCAGAAATGGTCTTTCAGCTCCAGTGGCTCCATGGTCACATTTAAAGACCTGAAACTCAGTCTTATGAGCCCCACCTGCAGCTCTGCAAGCAAATTTTTTCTGCTGTTTGAAGTCGGCTACTGACCTCACACTGCTCTGCCTGCTTGAACAACCAGCCTAGAGTTCAGGACCTCTGCCAGGTACTCAGTCTTGTTTGGCAGCTCTTTGATGCTTAATCTCTCCACGAGTGTTTACTTGACTCAGCCCTGATGAGATCATGAGGACAGTGGGTCCAGCTGTTTTAATTATGATAACAGCTGGGTGTCGGACTCAGCCAAAGGACAGCTACAGTAACATATAACCATTCCCTATGTATTTCATTGAACATTTGCCTAATATATAATACGTACAGGCCCATTTATTTCTGTGTTTAATAGCTTAACCTTTGTAAGGAAAATTAATTTTTCTTTTTTTTTTTTGCTCAAAGTATTTTTTAAATTTTCTTTGAAGCAAAAATACACCAAAGTAAAACCCACCATGCCAACCCCCAAAGGAGAGATCTTAAAAACACAAAGAAAACGCAAGGGGCAGTAAGTATGCATAAATATTTTATCGTGTAAATAACCTGCCACCTGAGCCAGTTTCACAACTCCATCCAAAAAGTGCTTTTTCACTTAAAATAAAATAAAAATCTTTTGTGCAAATGTAATTTATAAAAAGAAAAGTAACCAAAGATTTCTGACCTTTATAGGAGAGTGGTTAGAAGAAAGTTGGTAAAAAAAACAAAAAAAACAAACTACATGCTATTTGTGGAGGACACCTACCACACACTTCAGCAGGGCCATTTTTCTGGTTAGAGTTGACGGAAAGATGGATTGAGCTTCATACAGGGAAAACCTGTTTAGATGCAGCAAAATACTAAATCCAAGTGAGAATATGTAGCAAGACTTGAATATTGATGTTTGCAGAAATTCTCCATCTAATCCAGCTGAGCTTTAACTATTCAGCAAAGAAGAATGAGCACAAAATGTGCAAAGACACGAATACCTGCAGCTTTAACTGCAGTAAAAGGTGGTTCTATAAAGTATTCACTCAAATGGGGCTTATTACAAATTCATGCCATACTTTTCAGATATCTCTTTATAATAAGTTTTCCAACCATGTATTATTTCCCTTCGACCTCATATGTATGCGTTAATTTTTGTTAGTCCTTCACATAAAGTCCCTATGTAATACGCTCTAAAGTTCTTTTGTTGTATAGTGACAAAATTTAAAAACATCTATGGGGTATACATACTTTTGCAAAGCATTGTGATCTTTATCAAGTCAGAAGTGTACCTGATTGATGGTTTCCTTCTCATTTGATGTGTCAACTTTAGATTTACACTCCAGCCTGAGCCTTTAATCTTTCCATCACCACATTGTGTGATCTAAAGCAACACCGGAACGGGCGTACTTGTGTGCGTGGAGGTCACAACTGGGTCACTGTCCACAAAAACAAGCACAATTAGACCCATGACTCAACCGTTCGCATATTTCACGCCAAACAGAGCCTCCTAAACCCTGACTGTTAAAATTTAAAGCGCACACAATTACTCATAATTGCTACAGAAATTGATTTATTAGCTTGGTTGTGAAGCTGCACGAGCTGAGTGCCATCTGACCTCCAGATGAATGAATCATCAACAGGCTTTCCCAGGCGAGCAGATGTTTGAGAGTGTTGCTGTTTTTATCAGGAGTGTAATGTGAACAGGCATGAAACCAGATCAAATTAAATGATGTGAGGACAGACAGCTGTGACACATTTGGACTTTGCTGCTTTGGCTCTTTCGCACTAATTAGACGTTCGTGCTCCTAAGCATAAAGTATGCTCTGTTTTTTTCTGTCTAACCCTATTTTGAGTAACCAAAAATAAAGCAATGCAGGGACAAGATAACATTTTTAAGATAAAACTGAAGTACAGCGAAAGGTATTTGCTCCCATATATTTTCTTATGTTTTGCTTTCTTTATTAAGCTTAAATGTTTCTGATCATCAAACACATGTAAATATCAGACAAAGGTAAAATGAGTAAATATAAAATACAGCTTTCAAATTACTGTACAGTTTTTTATGGAAAAATATCTATCAAAACCAACCTGGCCCAGTTGAGAGTTGTGGTTTAATTTTACAAGCCTCACCTAGTCCTAATTACTATAGAACCAAGAAATAACTTGAGAAACATGAGAAACAAAGTCATCTATCAGTCATTTCTAAGACTTTGGGAGTCCAGTGAACCACAGTTACAGCTACTATGAAGAAAGCATGGAACTGTGACAAACATTTCCTGGATTGGCAAACTTTTCAGCACTGCCGACCTCACTTGTTTGAGTTAAGGTAATTGTTCAGGATTCAACAGTAAAAAATGCTTATTTCACATTTGCCAAAAAATAATTCTCTGAAATATTCTGTGGACTGTCAAGATAAAAGCAGAAGCTGTGGATCCTGTTAAATCTGGTGTAACACTAGAACAGAAGTTCAGAGAAAGACGATACCAAAAGTCAAATATAATTGTGGTAGTGTGATGGTCTGGGGGTGGTTTGCTGCTTCCGGACCTGGACGGCCTGCTGTAATTAAGCCATGAATTCTGCTCTCTACCAGAAAAGAAGGTAAAGAAGAGAATGCCGGCCATCAGCCCGGGAAAATGTGCTAACATTTTCACTGAAAAAACCTAAAAGATCAGAGGGGCAGTCAGCACATCCACATCAACTCCAGTACCAAAGTTGTCTCCAACTACAACTGATTTTGACAAAATTTCCCAATTTCACCAAATAAACTACAACAAAAACTTAGAAGAAATTGTACAGCAACCAAAGTCTTCTTCCTGCTGTCTCGATGTTTTACCCATAGTTTTCCTTGAGAAAGCTTCATCAGTAAGATTATTGAAAAAGCTGTGTTTCAGCAGTTAAACAACTTCCTAGCAATGACCAGCCGCTTCGATGTCTTCCAGTCAGGCTTCCTGCTCACCACAGTACAGAGACTGTTCTTGTCAAGGTGTTCAATGACATCTGTATAAATGCAGACAGTTGAAGAACCACAGTGCTGGTATTGTTGGACCTTAGTGCAGCATTCGACACTGTTGATCACTCCATTTTATTAAAGCGCCTGGAAAACTGGGTCGGCCTTTCTGGAGCAGCACTCTATTGGTTTTAATCCTACTTGAAGGACAGGTACTTTTTTGTGTCAGTAGGTAACTTTAAATCTGAGACCACAAAAATTACATGTGGGGTTCCCCAAGGGTCCATCTTAGGGCCCCTCCTATTCAATGTCTACATGCTCCCCCTAACTCAGATTATAATAAACATCAATGACACACAGCTTTACATTACAATGTCACCAGGTGACTCTGAACCCATTCAAGCCCTTTGTAATTGCTTAGAAGAAATCAACTCAATCAAAACAAAACTGAAGTAATAATTTTTGGACCAAAGGAAGAACATTTAAAAGTTAGCACACAGCTTCAGTTAATACAGCTAGAAACTACCAGTCAGGCTCGAAACCTGGGTGTAGTGATGGACTCAGACCTGAACCTTCAGAGGCACATAGAGACAGTAACAAGGTCGGCCTTCTATCACCTAAAGAACATCTCCAGGATTAAAGGACTAATGTCTCACCAGGACCTTGAAAAACTAATTCATGTGTTCATCTTTAGCAGAATTGATTACTGCGACGGTGTCTTCACAGGTCTGCCTAAAAAGTCGATCAGACTTTTAAGATTTCTGCTGCAGTTGCTACGTTCTGGATCAACTGCAGCAGAAAATACAACACAAAAATACAAAATACAACAAAAAAAATACACAAAAAATACAACACAAAAATAAAACATGTCAACATTATTTGGAAGTTATTACTGTAAATATAAATGTCCAATTTTCTTCTGTCAGCTGCTGTCTTCAGGGTTCTCTGCAGCTGATCATCTCTCCCGTCTCAGCATCCTTCTCTGTCACACCAGATCGTCTGCATCCTTCACTACATCTATGAAGCTTCTCTGTGGTTCTCCTCTTCCCCAGAACCTGCCAGTTTTGATCTTCATCTCATCTATTGTCCAATTCACTATCAATCATATCTAATAGTTTAAATACCTTACTCCAAACCCAGCGGCCGATCCTCTGTTTTTAGCTTTAATCATGTTAAATATAATTACAAGTACCAGATAAAACTGAAATTATTTACGTTAATAGTTAAAATATTATTTAGCATGTTTAGTATAGAACATAAACAGACATTTTCCACTTATTGAGTTCTACCAGCAGTAATTAGATGTGCCCCTGGTTAGCGCAAAAGCTTGTAGATTTATATTACCTCCAGTAAATACATTATAAAAAAAAAAAAAAATAAAAAAAAAAAAATAAAAAATAAAAAATATATGGGTTGCTACTCGCGAGACCCGGCCAGGCCAAGCCCGAACGAGAGACGCGAGGCCATCCCCCAGTGGGCCCACCACCTGCAGGGGGAACCGTGAGGGACCGTTGCAAAGAGGATTGGGTGGCAGACGAAGGTGGAGACCTCAGTGGCCCTATCCCCGGATGCTTGGGCTGGCTCTAGGGACGTGGAATGTTACCTCGCTGGGGGGGAAGGAGCCTGAGCTTGTGTGGGAGGTCGAGAGATATCGACTAGAAATAGTCGGGCTCGCCTCCATGCACAGCGTGGGCTCTGGAACCCATCTCCTTGAGAGGGGCTGGACTCTCTTCTACTCTGGAGTGGCCCACGGGGAGAGGCGGCGGGCTGGGGTGAGTTTGCTTGTTGCCCCCCAGCTCAGCTGTCTCGTGTTGGGGTTTACCCCGGTGGATGAGAGGGTCGCATCCCTGCGCCTTCGGGTCGGGGATAGGTCTCTGACTGTCGTTTCGGCCTATGGGCCGAGCGGTAATGCGGAGTACCCGGCCTTCTTGGTGTCCCTGTCGGGGGTGCTGGATAGTGCCCCTCCCGGGGACTCCATTATTCTGCTGGGGGACTTCAACGCGCACGTGGGAAACGACAGTGACACCTGGAGAGGCGTGATCGGGAGGAATGGCCTCCCCGATCTGAATCCGAGTGGTGTTTTGTTATTGGACTTCTGTGCTAGTCACGGATTGTCCATAATGAACACCATGTTCAAGCATAAGGGTGTCCATCAGTCCACTTGGCACCAGGACACCCTAGGCAGGAGGTCAATGATCGACTTTGTGGTTGTATCATCAGACCTTCGGCCGCATGTTTTGGACACTCGGGTGAAGAGAGGGGCTGAGCTGTCCACTGATCACCACCTGGTGGTGAGTTGGATCCGCTGGGGGAGGAAAAAGCCGGACAGACTTGGCAGGCCCAAGCACATAGTGAGGGTCTGCTGGGAACGCCTGGCGGAGCCCTCGGCCAGGGATGTATTCAACTCCCACCTCCGGGAGAGCTTTGACCAGATTCCGGGGGATGTTGGAGACATAGAGTCCGAGTGGACCATGTTCTCCACATCTATTGTCGATGCTGCTGCCTGTAGCTGTGGCCGTAAGGTCTGCGGTTCCTGTCGCGGCGGCAATCCCAGAACCCGGTGGTGAACACCAGGAGTAAGGGATGCTGTCAAGCTGAAGAAGGAGTCCTATCGGCTATGGTTGGCTTGTGGGACTCCTGAGGCGGCTGACGGGTACCGTGAGGCCAAGCGTGCTGTGGCCCAGGCTGTGGCAGAGGCAAAAACCCGGGCCTGGGAGGAGTTCGGTGAGGCCATGGAGAAGAACTACCGGTTGGCCTCGAAGCAATTCTGGCAAACCGTCCGGCGCCTCAGGAGGGGGAAGCAGTGCTTTGCCAACACTGTTTATAGTGGGGATGGGAGGCTGCTGACCTCGACTGGGGACATTATCGGGCGGTGGAAGGAGTACTTCGAGGATCTCCTCAATCCTGCCATTACGCATTCCCTGGTGACTCGGGGTTGGACTCTTTCATCACCCAGACTGAAGTCACCGAGGTGGTTAAAAAGCTCCGCGGTGGCAAGGCTTTGAGGGTGGATGAGATCCGCCCTGAGTACCTCAAATCTCTGGATGTTGTGGGGATGTCATGGTTGACACGCCTCTTCAACATTGCATGGCAGTCGGGGACAGTGCCTCTGGACTGGCAGACCGGGGTGGTGGTCCCCCTTCTTATGAAGGGGGACCGGAGGGTGTGTTCCTACTACAGGGGGATCACACTCCTCAGCCTCCCTGGGAAAGCCTACGCCAGGGTATTGGAGAGGAGAGTCCGGCCGATAGTCGAACCTCGGCTTCAGGAGGAGCAGTGTGGTTTTCGTCCCGGCCGTGGAACACTGGACCAGCTCTATACCCTATAGCTCTATAGCTATAGCTCTATAGCTCTATACCCTACAGGGTACTCGAGGGCTCATGGGAGTTTGCCCAACCGGTTCACATGTGTTTTGTGGACCTGGAGAAGGCATTCGACTGTGTCCCTCGTGATGCCTTGTGGGGGGTGCTCCAGGAGTATGGAATCGGGGGCCCTTTATTAGGGGCCATCCGGTCCCTGTACGAGCGGAGCAGGAGTTTGGTCCGCATTGCCGGCACTAAGTCGGACCTGTTCCCGGTGCATGTTGGACTCCGGCAGGGCTGCCCTTTGTCTCCGGTCCTGTTCATAACTTTTATGGACAGGATTTCTAGATGCAGCCAAGGGCCAGAGGGGGTCTGGTTTAGGGACCAGTGGATTTCGTCTCTTCTTTTTGCAGATGATGTGGTCCTGCTGGTCCCCTCTAGCCAAGACCTACAGCATGCGGTGGGGCGGTTCGCAGCCGAGTGTGAAGTGGCTGGGATGAAGATCAGCTCCTCCAAGTCAGAGGCCATGGTACTCAACCGGAAAAGGGTGGCTTGTCCTCTTCAGGTTGGAGGGGAGTTCCTGCCTCAAGTGGAGGAGTTCAAGTATCTCGGGGTCTTGTTCACGAGTGAGGGAAGAATGGAGCGGGAGATCGACAGACGAATCGGTGCGGCTGCCGCAGTAATGGGGGCGCTGTGCCGGTCCGTTGTGGTGAAGAGAGAGCTGAGCCGAAAAGCGAAGCTCTCGATTTACCGGTCGGTCTACGTTCCTACCCTCACCTATGGCCATGAACTTTGGGTCATGACCGAAAGAACCAGATCCCGGATACAAGCGGCTGAAATGAGCTTCCACCGTAGGGTGGCCGGGCACTCCCTTAGAGATAGGGTGAGGAGCTCGGCCATTCGGGAGGGGCTCGCAGTAGAGCCGCTGCTCCTCCACATCGAGAGGAGCCAGTTGAGGTGGCATCTATACCGGATGCCTCCTGGACGCCTTCCTCGGGAGGTGTCCAGGAGGCATCCGGGAGGAGGCCCAGGGGATGGCCCAGGACACGCTGGAGGGACTATGTCTCTCGGCTGATGTGGGAACGCCTTGGGCTCCCCCCGGAGGAGCTGGAGGAGGTGTCTGGGGAGAGGGACGTCTGGGTGTCTCTGCTGAGTCTGCAGCCCCCGCGACCCGGTTCCGGATAAGCGGAAGACGACGAGTACGAGTAAAAAAAAAAAAAAATATATATATATATATATATATATATATATATATATATATATATAATCAGCATAGTTTCTCAGTAAACTCCAAAACCTTTTTTTTTTACTTAACTCCATGTGCTTGCTTTGGTTCGATGTTGAATTTTTAAATGCAGACAGTTTAATCTCTTTACACAGCATAATAACAGCTGTTCCGGTGGGTTTTTTTTTGGTTTTTTTTAAATTTTATTAAATTTTTAGAGTAAAATACTTAAAACTTACTCATATAAAAGTAAAAGTTTAGCTTATGTAAACGACTTAATAAAGTGCAAAGTACAAACAAATTGTACCTAATTATAGTAACGCAAATGAATGTTATTCGTTACTTTTCTTCCCTGCTGGCTGTAGTGCATCTTTAATACAAGTCAGAAATGTTTACATTTGTTGCTGTTCACTGTCAGCTGGCCGACCCTGTGGCACTCGTTCGTGTGTTTACAGGTCCACTCCGTGGTGGCGTGCTGAGCAGATCCGCCTGACTGGAGGGAGGGGAGGGAGGGGAGGTAGGGAAGGCGTTGAGGCATCGTGGTGCCACAAAACAAGAGCGCACTGCGTGACTACGGGGCCGAGCACGAAAGCACCTCCGCGGGGTGAACCACCGGCCCACTAACCTACCAGCCCAACAGGTAAATCCCTGGTAGTCCCTTGTGTCAGTCCGCCCCTGAGCAGGATCATGATGCAAAGAACACCAGCAAGTCCACCACACTAAAAAAAATAAATGAAGGTTTTGGAATGGGCTAGTTATGTCGAGAGTTAAATCCAGTTGAGATATGGCCTTAAACAGGCCATTCATGATTGTAAACCTTCCAATGTGGCTGAATTTAAACAATTCTGCAAAGAAGAGTGAACCAATATTGCTCCAAAGTGAAGTAAAACACTCATTGCCAGTTATCACAAACACTGGCAGATTTCACCATCAAGGGTAGCACAATAAGTTATTAGGTTTAGGGGACAATTACTTTTTCACATAGAGCCAGGTTGGTTTGAGTAGCGTTTTTCCTTTTATAAAAGAGATCATTATTTCTAAAGCAGGATTTATTATTTACTCAGGTTATCTCTGTCTGGTATTAAAATTTGTTTAACCTAAAATATTTCAATGTGACATAAGAAGTAATAACAGAAGAAAACTCTAAGACGGTAAAGAAGTTTTACAGCAGTGTAGCTGTTGGGAAAAGACCGTTTGTAAACAATAAATCCAAAGCTGTTTTTGCTCAGGCTGCAGCTGGATGTTTTGTAAGACATATTCTTCAGGGACTTGAATCATGATCCCTCAGCTTCAACTCTTTTCTCTAATTGCTGCCTAATTTCTTTGCTTTGCAGTTGATTATGGGGCGTAGCCAGCTTAATGAATCATGGACGAATTGTTTTTGAACTCTCTGCTCTTTCACTTGTTAGCATGAAGGAGTACAAGGCTAGTTTTTGCATTTTCGTGTAGTTTATTTTAGCAGCTTTATACTTTGGCAGCCTGTCAGAGCGGCATACAGCGAGAATTTCAAAGAATGCAGTAGCTATGAAAGAAAGGCTTAATGGAAGTCCTTATCTGTGAGTGTTTCCAGTATGCAAAGTAATACTTTAAAGCAGAGAATGGCTGGATTGTGTACTGAAGTGGCTGCTGTTGCTATGTCTGCCCTCAGGTTTCGTTGACTCAAGTGTTTTTCTCCAAACTTGTCACACATTTCAGAAACAATTAGAGAAAAGAAAGTAAATTGTTCCCATGCACTTGGATCGCTGTCCTTGTGACATCTGCCACTGCAGCACGGATGATAGATTCCTCCTTCATTAGCCAGGGGTGTGGGATTACCCAGAGAGAACGCATTAATCACCGCTTTCTGTGGCAGCCTGAATGCGCCTTGCTTTGTTGGGAGAATAAGTTTTTCTTTTCCTGACATGTCACTCTTCTCCCGTGACAGGCCGCAATCAATCATCCTGACTGGCAGTGCTGATAGCTTACACTGTTTACACAATGTGTAATGAAAGATCATGTTACCCACTATTGTTGTTTCTGAGACAACTCTTTTGGGCTGGAGCTGAATAGAGTGAGTGGCTTGGTACAAATTCACACAAACATGTTTGCTTTTGCTTTTTGTCTCCTTTGAGGATTCACTCTGTCCTTTCACTCTTTTTTTCTTTATGCAAACACTCCACAAAGTGTGTGTCTAATAAAGAGCAGTGTGGCTTAAAGCCATATTCATATGCGTAGAGAAAGCATTTTGTAGAGAAGTTCATCTTTTGTTGATTAGGATGTATTCCTGGATCCATTATGAATTGTGAAAGCAAAGTCTGTCTTCATTTTAAGATTCATTGCAGACACAAAACTGTCAGTTATTTGAAAATGTTCATAATGTCATCCCTCCCAGTTCCATCTGAGGAAAATTTATGCCACAGCTATGTCTTACTGTGGGTATGGTGTCCTTTTGGTGATGGTCAGTGTCGTCTATGTTAAATATAACCTAATAGAGTTGTGGCCCGGATCTTTAAGTTTAGTTTTAGTAGATCATAACGGAATACTGAAATAAGGTTTTGGTTGTTTTTATTCAGGCCTGGATGTTTTCTTTGGAAGAAACGGCTAGAAAAGGCATAGAAATATGGAAATTACAGGATTTTTGTCATATGTTGAACACAGTCAGTGATTCCAGTGTTCCTGTTTGCTTCTGGTTAGTCTGCAGGACCAGTTCCCATTTTTTCTTTCATGAATTTAAGAGAAATGTCTACTTTTTGTAAGGTCCCTGTTACCCCCCATTTTCTCAAAATAATGATGACTGTGATGTTCAATGGTATGTACATAATGCTTTGAAATTTCTTTGTAGTCTTTTCCTGACTGATACCCTTTTCGCTAAGATCATTTGATCCTTCTGGGAGAAATAAAGGAAAGTTTTGCATCAGTTTAAGCGCCCAGTCATGTATGATGCTCTGAGATGGAACATTCAATATATTACAAAAAACAGCTTTAGTTTTTTTAAATAAAATGTGTCTCTCATACAGAGGCATGTCTGCTGGTAGCTTGCAGATGTAGCATCTGAGAATTTAATTGTAACCAAATTTTGTGGCAATTTTACAGGTCAAAGATATTGTTTTTTACACATAAAAAAAACTCTTATACAAAGATGTCAGTATTTTGAACCAAGGGACATGTCTTTTGTTTTCCAAGGCCATCACAAGATAAGCTGTCTTATTGTACATCTCCTAAGCAGCACTTGGTGTCTTTCATTTCCTGGTATCAGGACAGTTTTCAAAGTTCTTATACGCCCAATCATTTGATACTGTAACATACCTGTCTGACCCACTTGAACGTGTGATGCTTTACGTCCTTCCCAACAGACAGCTGTGGAGAAAGGCTTGCAGAAATATGATGAGGGAACATGAAAGCAGCTAAATTCACCACCCTGGTCTTCAGAATGAGCTTTGTGACCTATAAAGACTTGGAACCTGAATGTATATACAGAAGTTATGAATGAAATAATTAAACTGGATGAGATTAAAACTTATTTTTTTCCAATCTTCTGTTTTTTATTTCTACAATAAACACTTTTTTGCTGTCATACCCTTCACAACGCTGAGTATAAAGCTGATTTGGATAGCCGTCGTAATTCCAGAAATAAAGCTGTCTCATTCCCACCCACAGGGCTACAGGCAGTCATTAATTATTACCTTTTATTCATACCTCAATACAGACTCATCATGATTCTCTCAAATACATATGGTCCAATAAAAACTTAATTGAACTGGTTCATCTTGTTTTTGACATGTAAAAAAGGTCTTACTCATGAAGAATTTTGGGACAAGGTTTACGAGTTTAGTTCATTCTTGTTGTTTGGCTGCTTTATCTATTACAGGCACAGTTTGGTATTGTTTATGTGATCCTTGTCCAGTTAGAAAACCTAACTGTGTCCAAGTTTTTCTAATCAGACTCAAGCCGTTATATCCGATGAAACATATTTGGTTGGCATGTTCAAGGCCTGGGACTGTTTATTAAGTGGAAGATCCTGGAACACCAGTGTTTTACGTCAGAATTTTATATCAACTTGGACTGGCTGTTGACCAAGAAAGATGTGCCTGCTTCAGAATTGAAACCTTCAGGCCTTACTGAAGTTTGCAGCTAACCACATGGACAAGTCAAGTGCCCTCCGCATAAAGGTTTTACACCAAACGTAGCTTTTTGGCTATAATGACAAGATATTTGTTTGTAGTATGCCAGGTGAGGCTTTTAACCCAAGCAAAAAAGTACCAAGTGCCAGGCATGGTGGTGGTAGGATCATGCTGTGGGGCTGTTTTGCTGCTCAGGTTTTTTGCTGGCTTCGTCAGGCAAAACATTTTGCTGGTTCTGGTGCTTTTGTGTCCCTTGACTGAGTTACAATTCATTTGCATGGGAAACAAATTTCAGGGAAGGAGTCGTCATAAAATGCTTGTTAACCAATGAAAAACAAACTAGAGAAATGTTAAAGCCATGTCACCATGGAGAGGCAAAAGAACAATAGATTTTTTAGCTATTATAGTCTTTAGACAAGAAAGAGACAAATAATATCAACAAACTATCCTTGCAGAAATAATTATCTCCTGCCTGGAAA
This sequence comes from Crenichthys baileyi, assembly GCA_036173005.1. Classification (NCBI taxonomy): domain Eukaryota; kingdom Metazoa; phylum Chordata; class Actinopteri; order Cyprinodontiformes; family Goodeidae; genus Crenichthys; species Crenichthys baileyi. Next base: position 591,683 of record JAHHUM010000041.1, read on the forward strand.
TGTGTAGTACACTAATCATTGATTGTTATTATTTTTTGGAAAGTAAGAAAGTTCAGTTAGAAGATCGCTAACATATTGATGAGGATTTTGAAAAGACCAATTTAGTGTATAACACTTAAAAAATTCATGTTTTAAAGATTCAGAATACCATTGGATGAGAGGTTGCTGTGGCTGATTCTATTGTTCATTTGAATGGAATTGGCAGAAAGCAGTTGCATGTGAAAGATTAAATCTGTGTGTTTGTGTACACTACAGGGTTTATGTATATACTCCAACGCACTGTTTGTGTTCTTAATATCTATGCAAGCACACTGTACTGGTAGGCAAAACCAGCTTGAAGCATCGCATAAAGAAAATACATTTTGTGATTAATTTGCTATTCTATGTCGCTGGATTCATGTGCAGTTCCAAGTAAGTCCTGGAAATATGCACCCAGCAAGAGGACAGAACTTTTGCATATATGGACATTTTCTGAATGTTTTAACTACCTTGGCCTTTCTAAACAAGAGAAAATTTATAATAAATCAATTCTTGTGCACATTATCCTTATTTTTATATTCTCAGACTGCAGGTTTACTGGTGGTTCCTAGAGTCTCTAGAAGTAGAATGGCAGGCAGATCATTTAGTTATCAGACTCCTCTCCTGTGGAACCAGCTCCCAGTTTTAGTCCGTGAGGCAGACACCCTATCTGCTTTTAAGGCTAGGCTTGAAACTTTCCTTTTTGATAAAGCTTATAGTTAGAGTGGCTTATGTTATCCTGAGCTATCTCTGTAGTTATGCTGCTATAGGCTTAGGCTGCTGGAGGACATAATGACCACTTTCACTCTCTTCGCTACATTCTCACACTACTCTCCAATTTTGCATTATTTGCTGTTATTTCAGCTTTTAACTTTGTTCTCTCTCTTTTCTCTTCCTAGAAGCTACAAATGGCCTGACTCTGTGTCTGCCTGTGACACCTTTCTGGAGAGGGGAATCGTCCGAGCTTCTGCTGGCAACAACTTAATGCTCACCCTCTACCGATGATCCACATGGCCCTGTCTTTCAGTGTTTAACCCTTTATCTCTCCTAGACATAGCAATTGACTGAGCTTTTACTGTAACTAATTATATGTGCTCTCTTTCAGACTCTAACCTTGAAAACTGGCTCAGAGGTAATCTGTTCTTTCTTTCTAGATGAAACGACTAAAGGAGCTACAGCCATTAACATTTTTCCTTCCCATAGAAAGTACTCCTGGATCAGTGCTTCTGTGTTCTTTTTTTGTCTCTGCTTTGTTCTCTCAAACACCCAGTCGGTCGTGGCAGATGGCCGCTCACACTGAGCCTGGTTCTGCTGGAGGTTTCTTCCTGTTAAAAGGGAGTTTTTCCTCTCTACTGACGCTACATGCATGCCCAGTATGAGGGATTGCTGCAAAGTCAACGCCAATGACTGTTCACTGTCTCTACATGCTCATCCGGGAGGAGTGAATGCTACAAGTCTCTGACTCGATGCAATCTGCTGGGTGTCCTTAAATAGAAAAACTTTTTATCCAATTTGAATAAATAACTGAATCTGACTGCACTGTTCAATGATTAGGATTAATTGGAATGTATGTACCTGACTTTTGTGAAGTGCCTTGAGACGACGTGTTGTGAATTGGCGCTATATAAATAAACTGAATTGAATTGAATTTTTAGAATTTATTAAAGTTGTTCATGTATAATCGTTCCACCCTGAAAAAATGCTTCAAATGCACCCTTAAAAGTCAAAAGTTTATATAAAATTCATGCTGATGAAGAGTGTATGTAAACTTCTGATCAGCACTGCATGTTTTGTTTAAACAGAAGATTTTGCAACCATGTGGTCACCCAAGCGCAGACCCCTTTCCATCTCCTCATGGGTGGTCTCTCAGAATGACTCTTTTTGTGCCTCCATCCAGCTCGACTGCCATTGTGTAACATCGACAGAGCACAACAGCTAGACATACGCTCCTGAGGAGAGAGCCACAAAATGGCACTGTGAAGCCTGAAGCTCTTGGCATCTGCCTCAGTTCCTTAAAGAGACTGTTAAATATGAGTCAGCTGTTGTGCTCAGGACTCCAACAACTGCTTTAATTCCTCCACCTCCCTCCCCTTCTTCTCCTTTGCTTAAAAAGGGGGCTTTGTGCCTGTAGGGCCCCCATCAGTTACCTGCTGACAGGCTGAGCATGACTGATGAGCTGCCCGAGGCGCCCCGGTATACTTTGTCAGCTGCTCATAATTTATACATCTTATCTGTGTCAGAACAAAAGACAGAACGTGGCTTTATGGAAATAAAAACAGGGGTTTCTTTAGACTCTGGCATGTGGAGTGGAGCGATCACACAGATAGTTATTTCTCTTTGCAAGCAAGAGAAGCTGCCTCGTCTGGCTCAGAGCACTCCACACCCATTCTGTTGACTCGCACCTTCGCTTTCTGTGTTGTAACTTCAGAGATCTTTTGTAATTGTTGTAGTAGTGTTTTCTGGCTTGAGCTGGTAGGTTCCAAAGGCATAAAAAACAGATGTCCTCATATAGAACCAGCTCTTATCCTTCAAATCCAAAACCAAATATTGTATACAGAATGTACAGGGGTTGGACAATGAAACTGAAACACCTGTCATTTTAGTGTGGGAGGTTTCATGGCTAAATTGGACCACCCTGGTAGCCAGTCTTCATTGATTGCACATTGCCCCCAATTTAAAGAGGGGTGTGAAAGGTTTTCAATTAGCAGGGTAAGAGCTCATTTTTGCTCAAATTATTGAAATGCACACAACCCTTATTATGGGGGACATACCAGAGTTTAAAAGAGGGACAAAATTGTTGGTGCACGTTTTTGCTGGCGCATTTTGTGACCCAAGACAGCAATTCTTTGTGATGTATCAAAAGAGCCACAGTATCCCGGGGAATGTCAGCATACCACCAATTAGGACGAACCACATTTTAACAGGATTACTGTGGACGCAAAAGGAACTTTTGAAAGGGGATGTTTGGGTGCTAACCCCGGATTGTATCCAAAAAAAAAAAACCACAGCTGGCCCCAAATCCCCGGCAGAATTTAAATGTGCACCTCAACTCTCCTGTTTCCCCAGAAATGTCCGTCGGGGCCTCCACAGGGTTTAAAATACACGGCCGGGCTGCAATAGCCCAAAACTTTGGTCACTCATGCCAAAAACCCAAACGTCGGTCTCAATTTTTGGTGCAAGGAGCCCCTCAAATCTTGGGCTGGGGGACAATGTGAAAACATGTATTGTTCTCTGATGAGGCCACCTTTACTGTTTTCCCCCCCATCCCGGGAGAGTTACGGTGTGGAGAAACCCCCAAAGAAGCGTACCATCCAAAAAAAAAAGACTGTTGCATGCCCAGAGTGAAGCCTGGGGGGGGATCAGTGATGGTTTGGGCTGCCATATCATGGCATTTCCCTTGGCCCAAAATACTTTTTGCTAGATTGGGGCCGTCACTGGCAAGGACTACCGAACCATTCTTGAGGGCCATGTGCCCCAATGGGTTTAAACATTGTATCCTGAAGGCGGTGCCGTGTATCAGGATGACAGTGCACCAATACACACAGCAAGACTGGTGAAAGATTGGTTTGATGAACATGAAAGTGAAGTTGAACATCTTCCATGGCCTGCACAGTCACCAGATCTAAATATTATTGAGCCACTTTGGGGTGTTTTGGAGGAGCGAGTCAGGAAACGTTTTCCTCCACCAGTATCACATAGTGACCTGGCCACTATCCTGCAAGAAGAATGGCCTAAAATCCCTCTGACCACTGTGCAGGACTTGTATATGTCATTCCCAAGACGAACAGACTCTGTATTGGCCGCAAAAGGAAGCCCTACACCATACTAATAAATTATTGTCGTCTAAAACCAGGTGTTTCAGTTTCATTGTCCAACCCCTGTACTTCTTGGCTTTGAGTCATTTTGCAATTTGGCCCGGCTGTCCTGCTGACTGTTAATGTCCACAAATAAACCTCAGAAATGCCAGTGATGGGACTCAGTACATCATAATGACCAGGATACTGAGGTGCCTTCCATGTGGAAGGCACTGGAGAAGGCCGCAATTCATCACTGCCAGTGCTGGACCTCCCTTTGAGGGCTGGATTTCGCTTCAAACGCTGCGCCTTGTTTTGTGATACCATCAGTAATTCATTCACTGACTCATCCACCAACACTTTGTCAGACTGAAATTGTTCTGCCAGCTCTTTTTGTGTTTTTTTTGTCATAGCCTTGAACAAAATGTTGAATATGCTCTTACTTGCAGCATGTGCCAAAAGCCTGCTCCATCCTGCTTTTGTTTTGCTTCTGTTTTTTGTTTTTGACCTCTAAGTAATGAGATATGTAGACTGTGTCAGTAATAACTACCCCATGGTGTTTCTGGTACAAAAGGTGTATGAACCAGAGAATCCATAGCATGGTACTGTGCAGTGCCTTAAACTTAAAAAAAAAAATTTCATGTTCCAACCACAAACTTTAATGCATTTTAGAAGGGTCTGCAATTTGCAAGTTGAAGGAAAATGGGAGTTAAAATATGCAAAACAGCTCAAGCTCACTCAGATTGGATGGAAAGTGTCAGTAAACACAAATACAATTTGAAGTTTTGTCACAGATTCCAAATTGCATTTAGGTCTCTTAGGACTTTGACTGGGACACTAACACATAAACATGATTTGATGTAAAGTTCCATTGTACCCCTGGCTGAATGTTTAGGGTTGTTGTCCTATGGGAAGGTGAACTTCTGCCCCAATCTCAAGTCTTTGGTTTCTTCATGTAGGCCAAAAAGTTCAATTTGGGTCTCATCTGCTGCTCATTGCTGTCAAGAAGTTCTTCCACCTAAGCTGTGGATTTCTGCAGGTCCTCCAGAGTTACCATGGGCCTCATGGTTACTTCTCTGATTAATCCTCCGCTTCATACCAGTTTTAATTAGTTTTGTAAAATGTTCAAAGTTTGCAATGTTTTCTAAACATTTAACACTACGTTGAACTTCTCCACAACTTGTTAAACTTAGTTTTCTAGATGATCTCTACGAACCCTCTGAGGCCTTCACAGAACAGCTTGATTTATACTGAGATTAAACAAGAAGTAGACTCTGTGTTCTAATTAGGTGACCACTGAAGGCAATTGGTTGCACTGGGTTTCCATCTGTACATTATTTTATATTTTTATTTGCAAACCATGTATTGTTGTCCTTCCACTTGAAAACTTTGTGTTGGTCATTCACAAAATCTCAAATCAAACACTGAAATGTGTGATTGGACAAAATGTGAAAAAAAAATTCAAGGGTAGTTACTGTATGTGACTTTACTATGGCTGCCTTTCAGGACTTTTTAAAGATTTGAAAATATATTTCATTTCATGTAACAGAATTTTCTGTGTTTTCTTTGGTGACCTTAAATAATAAAAACATTACTCCGATCTCGTAGTAAGAGAATAATAAGCCAGATCAGATTGGATTTTGAGGAGATCTCACCTAGACAGGCGTGGCAGCTGAGGTGTTGATGGACCATATCAACCGGCTTCCTTGTTTTACTTCGACTCTTTTTGTTTGGCATTTTATCTGAGACAGGCCCTCACAGCTTCCTGGTTCAAAGCTGTAAGAATCAAGTCAGCTGTAACTATCAAGGGACTAATAAGTAGATATCTAAAACAGTTCAGATGATATCCAAATCTTTGTGTGGGTTCTTTTTGTTCACTTGGAACTGGCTGGGGCAGTGGATCAGTTACACCACAGTGACAAGTACATCATCATACTGCTGTAACCTTAGCTGTGAGAGACGATGCGGGCTTTGTTCTCCGCCAAGCTCACTTGGGGATGTTTGGCAGCACGCTGATAGATATGCTTATCCTGATGTCAGAGCATAGCGCCATCCCTGATAACAGATTCTCTCAGTCGAATCCATCCTGCTTATCTCAGCGCCTCTCTGTGTGGGTAGATGGCATGCAGTCATTCTTTTATTTGCAGACTTCCCAGAGCTGCTTCTGAGTATTATTTTAAATTATTCTGTTTCAATGATTTCCCTGTAAAGATGCACCAGGTCTGAAAGAATAATGTAGGTATTTTCTTTTAACCAGCCGGATTAAAAAAAAACTGCAGAAACAAATAGAAAAAACAAGAAGAATAGCATTTAAAACACTCATCAAACCAATTAACCTTAAAGGTATCCAAAACAACAGATTTGTGGACGATATTTGTAGAGTTTCATCTGCTGAGAATGATTTTAGCCAGTTTTGATTTCCTTTTCACAACTATATTTACCAGTATTTCAACATTTCTTTTTATTAAGAGCAGAGGCAACTACACTGTGTGTGTGAAAGAGCAGTCACTGTAAAACAAGTCTTTATTAATTTTAAAACAAATACAAAATTGTTATGGACTTGACATTTCAAGTTGGTTTAGCATCATATATTAGCAACTAACAAGACTTGCAAAGTTAGCATTGCTAATTGTGAACTTCAGGCTACAGCAGTGTTTTTTTTTTCTTATTTGTTTTCTGTCATGACTTTTTACATATCTATTGACGTTGCATTTTTTTATGTTTGGATGCAAGTTTGTGCATGTTTTCAATGTATATTTGAAGTAAAAAAAAATCCAAGATCCAAAAATTAACAGAAAGATCACTTGAAGTTGCAATTCCAAGTGGAAATGTTGAGGATTTCTCACCAATCCCAACCTCAAAATCCAAGATGGCAGACAACCTTTTAACCCTTTGACACTTTGATAGATACAGTAAAAACAGATAAACATAGACCCTTGTGATCATTTGTGTGTCAGTGAATCTTTATACACATTTATTGTATAGGCTCTTTTTGTGAACCTGTTGCTACAGTACAATAAAGAGAAAATACATTATTAGCTTGTTTTGCCAGTTAGCCCAACTGAATGAAAATCCTATTGTTTTTCCAACCATTAGCCTATATATAAAGTTATAGACAGAGCCAGGCACGACTTTACGAGTAAATGGATTGCAGTATACATTATGTAGCTACCAACAACTCTTCTTGGATCACTGTCATCTGCTAATTCATACCTGGAGTTCTCAAAATATTCAGTGTTTTTCTCTTTTGAGTAGTTTCTGCTTGAAACTAAGATTACTGTGCTTGAACAACTTATCATGGTTATTTTATTGTAAATTGCTGACACCAACATTTACTCTGAGTACGTCTAAAGGCAGTTCAAGTAACACCAGAGCTACTAGCCTGCCTCTGTAAGAAATAGATTTCTTTTGAAAAGCTTCCTGCACCCTTCCTCTGACTTCAGTTTTAAACACATTTCTGATACAAAAAATACCTAGTTTTGAAACTTTTTTTGGAGCAACATATTTTAACTTGGTTATGGTGCATTCAGTGATTGCAGAAATGATCAGATTTTAGTTTCAACAGTCGGGACCCGTCAAGCGGAACATTTTTTTTACCGAATATCTCGGTGCATTTCTGTCGAAAATACAAAATTTTTGCTGTTACTTTTTTTTAAACTTTTGATCTTGGAAAGCTATGTGTTTTTCATCCCATTTTGCTTTGTATTTTCTATACCTTTTTAAACGTTCTTCAGAAGAGAGGATCAACATCTTTGCAATTTGAAGTGTTGACATTGCAGTGGTGGCAAACGAGAAGAGAAAGAAGGCCTGAGGGGGAGCAGAACATCCCGTTCAGCTACATACAGCAGCTCAGCAATGGGCCTGCAGAAGAGGGCTGTCTGCATATTACAGCCAGGAAAAGAGACAGGGGGCCTTGGAGGGCTTAAAGCTGTAGAGGTGGAGGTTGCAGACCTGGGAATGCCAGCTGCCAGACAGTTCACCATGTGCAACACATGTCTATCAGCACCTAATGTTCCACTATGCACTATTAAAATGACAGAACAGTTCATATCCTGCACTGTGATGATGGATATGTCATATCTCTGAAAACCCTGTTTGTCTTCCACAGGTGTATGAACCCTTTTTTTCTCTCCCAGCAGACAGCACACATGGCACTTTTCGACACTCTTTCCCTGATAGTGATTTGGCATGCAGATGGTATCAAAGGGGAGATCTTTCCCATGCAATTATAGCGGAAAATAAAGGTGGCACAAAGGAAAGCAACTGATCAAAAGGGTTGGAATGAAAGCTGATTATAGCAAAAGGAAAAGATTGACTCAGAGTAAAAGAGTCAGTGGAGTGTGTATATAGGCAAATATCACAAGTGCTAAAAATACGGACTATTTCAATTTTTTTTATCTTAAGTGTTGCTAAAAGCACACATTATATGATGCAATGGTTTGCCACACCCCAGTCCTATTTTGCCACTGCTAACGCCACATCTTTTGAAGCCTGAAAACCTTTGCGCACTGCTGAGCACAAGCTGTTGCACATTGAAGAGAGACAGTGTTAAAATGTTTCAATAACCCCTGAATGGACTGCCGCTGCTTAAGTGCAGTGTGACCGTTGTATAGGCATAAACTTTTAACTTATTTCCCATGACCGGTTTAAGGCAGGGCACTGACAGATGGGACTTTTGTTTCTTTCTGTTTGCCTGTGGGTTTGGTTCAATAAGAAACAAAAAAGAGGAGCAATGGGAAAACAACACCGGGGTCTTTTTAGACACATTAGAGTACATTTTTCAAGGTAAATTTGATTGTCTTTCTATTTGGCTTTTATGACAAATCTGGTTTCAAAAGAGGTATTATAAGTCATTATGAGTGGGTATGAGTGCAAAAATGTAGAACTAAAAGTGACATTTAGTACAAGTGTCTTGGAAAGTATTCAATACCCCTTAGACACATGTGAAATTAAATGCTTTGATCAGATGAGACCAAAATTAATCTTTCTGACCTACATACAAAACCCAGCGTGTGGCGGAAAACTACAGTTGAACATTTCAAACACACCATCTCCATGGTGAAACTGGTGGTGGCAGCATCATGCTATGCTTTTTTCTTCAATGGGGACAGGACAGCTGATCAAAGAGGTAGAGAAAGGAAGACAGTTAGTTGCCAGAGTACTTATTTAGAGTAATCGGAGTATAAGGACCTGGACATAAATGCATTCCACATTTTTCAGGTTTTTATTTGTAAAAAAAAATAAAACTGTCTTTCTTCTCTCTTCCAATTCTCAATTATGCACTATTTTGAGTTTTTCTATCACATAAAATCGCAATCAAATACACTGAAATTGCTATTGCAAGCCAATGTACATATGAATAACACATGAATTTACATTAAGGAGCTTCAGGACTGTGGCTATTACACCATCTGGGGTCTGTCTCAAAGTGATATTGGGTAATTATTCCCGGCTGTCAGAAATTGCGTCTAATGGGTAATGAGTGGCTCTCACAAAGCAGATCCTGTTTTTTTCTCTTTTTTTATTGCTTATAATGCCTGATTGTTTTCAGTAATCTGCAGCACTATTTCTCTTTCATCTCAACAATAAGGTAGAAAAAAAGTAGAGGATTTGTTGGTCAGGCAGCCCCATGCCATGCTTAGACGGCTCAGCTCTCACAGAGGATTTATCCTCTCTTGTTATGACTAATACTGTGCGGATTACAAGTTAGTGAGAGGTCACCTAGCACTTCTATTTCCTAGAAACAAGCCTTCAGCCGTCCTCTGGCTGATTTTCTTGCTGCAACATGAAAATGTATTGCTTGTCAGGGTGGTGAATGACAGGGCGCATTCGACTTGCTCCTCCAGATCATTTGCCAAAGTCTGACTTCAAAGCTCTTTCCTTTGAACTGAACTCAAACCTGTCAGTTTCCTAATTCAGAGCAGAAATCTGTAGCTGCTAAAGTAATGAATTAGCTTGATGGACAGAATTATAAGAGCCTGCCTGCCCTCTCCATCCAATGACACCCCGCTGTTTCCAAACGCTGATAGTGATTTAGCATCTCATCCCGGCAAAAGGAAGGAGCTGAATTTATTCACAGGAAGGTGGCAAATAGCACTGACTCATAGCTTTTATGTAGTGATGCATGTCTCTATTCATTAGTAAGCATGAACTACATGAAAGACAAGAGGAAATTAGACAACAGATAACTTCTGTTTTTTTCTGGAAAACAGTAAAACTGAAGACTTCTTAATAAAATCTGTTTCTTGTTTCATCTAAACCACAGTGCCTGATCAAATAATTGTAAGAAAATTGTATTTTTAAAAAACTTTACTTTTTTGGATGCTGTTAATTAAAATTAAAACATTGCTTTATCTAATTTTTTTTATTATTATTATTGTTACATTGAGCTTTTACACTAATGTAATAACCATAAAGATCCAATTTTCGTCCAAATTTGTGAAATATACAATTTGCAATATTTACATATATATAAATATTGTAACTGAAAAAAGTAAAAAGCCTTTTAATTAGTGTATACACTGAATAAAATTACTACTTTTTTTTATCACTAATTGAAATTAAAGTTGACTAAACCTTTTACCATTTTAGGTCAGTTAGGTTCACCAACATAATTTCTATTTGCTAAATGCCAGAATAATAAGAATGAGATTTTTCAAAAGATTTTTAATTTTTTTTTTTTTTTTTATCAAACATTACTCATACACATAGATTACTGTGCTTTGAAATAGTAAAGTCTTTAAAGGGCTAAAAGGTTCTGGGCTGATGCTTAGCAACAGCATTCCTGTGCCTTAAGTACCAGTAAGCCCCTCACTGCACCCTTTGATGTGGCTGTCAGGCCAGATTTGTTTCCTCCTAACACATTGTCTTCATGTCCACTTACATAAAGAGATGAAACAGACTGATGTTTACACCTCTACACTTTTTTAGGTTGTAATTAAATTGTGTTGCCCACGATTTCCCAGGTGATGTGAGATGTACATGTTGGTAGATCATATGGGGAGGTCTGACAAATCAGCTTAATTTGATTTGTGAAAAGTGATGTCAGGCTCCTTTTAGGCCAACTGACATCTGTTGTATATGCTGACCTCAGAAGGAGAGGTGCTGGCATTCTCAATAATGTTCTGTTAGCACACAATTCTTGTTTTTTTTTTTTATTTTGCATTTAATGCTGCACAGCACAGTTCTTGCTACAAAACAAAATCTAGGTCAGAATTTTACATACACTCATCGGCAGCACCTTTTAAAGACACATCTTCCTGCAGGGAAGTGTTCGGATTATACAACTTACAATGTCAAGGATTTTTAAAAACAAGAATTGGTGCACATTTGAATTTGTTAGTGAAGTGGAACTTGGAGGTAGTCCTCCTCCTTCAAAACTGGTTCTGGGATGGATATTAAGCTTCTGCAATGGCCCTGGAGTCAACTCTGTTGAAAATATATGGCCTACCAAATAATTTAGGTGATCTCAACCAACTTCCTGTTGGAATGCAAACCTATTCCAAAATGAACAGGTTTGCATTTGGAATCTTTCAAAACAAACAACAGAATTTTTAAATGGCTAAGAGACTTTATTTTGTAGGCAGGCACATCTTATTTACTACCCTGTTTTCGTAAAGCCTTGTCACTTTTTTTTCACCAGTTTTTCTTCTGAGGAATCAATGTAACCACCAGCTTTCAGCATTTTTTATGTAGTGCAATGAAACTGACACAAGCAGTGCTGGCCATTGACAATGTGACACTATTTGCTCTAACTGTAATCTACAATAAAGTTCATAATTATAAGCAGACTTTCCGCTAAATGCATGCATAATACATTATTTATGTAGGCAAACTGCATTAGCACAGAGAGATGCTATTTTCTCTGTAATATCTTATTTTGCGTGTAGTTTCTTTTAGCCTTCAAACAAAACACTACCGCTTCTTGTTTTCTGTTGCATGTTTTCTTTGGAGATCCTGTTTAAACCTTCTTTGGACCATGACACTGTTGCATAGGTTTTACCCAAAACAAATAATGAATAATGGAGTCACAGAAATAAGATCCAACCTGACCATAAATTTAAACTAAAGAAAACTTTGGCTTTGCTTTTTTTGACCAACACTCGTTCTACATTTTTTATTTTATTATGTTGAATTATGTTGAGGAACCACTTTAATTATTTTTCATTAGTTATTAATATAACTTGTTTAGAGTAAAAGATAACAAACAATTCACACCGGCAGCTTTTGGTTGGTGGGGGATGCTCCAAGGCAATGGGCCAAGCGATCCTTTTCAATCCTGTTCTCTGTAGAAACATTGATGGTTCTGATAACACTATCCACAGGTCTTATTCCAGTATTCTGTGTTGTAACAGAGCACTTCATCATGACACGTCACATGTGTGTCATAGGGGCCAGCTGACACATGTTTTTTGATAAGATGCACCATGGCGCTCCCAATGTGCATTCTTCTTAAGAGACCAGAAGCTTGTTTTCCTGGAACATTTATTTACCCAGGCCATTTTTTTTCTGTGACCATTTCCACTGTGGTGTCCAATATGTGCCCTTACGTTAACAGACGATGAGGTAAAAGGTTCCTGTCATGAACATATGCCTGTATTTTGTTTCTTTAATAATTGAATATTCAACCTTTAACATAATATTTTAGTCATAGCAGATCAACAGTTGTATTACAGTGGTAATTATTTGGTAAAAACATTTTTAATTTGGTGAAAACATTTTTTTCACCAACGGAGTAGAATCAAACAGTCTCTTACTGAAAATTAGTGTTGCCGCACAATGGCTAAAAGTAACCAGGCTCTAGCTTATGATATGTGTATTTACAAACTCATTAATATAATGCTGCTCAGGAACCCTCTGCAAGTAAACCAGCATTTGACGCCCGCTTGGCCGACCTCCACGCAGCTCATCCAGGGCGAGCTCTGACTAACCCTCCACGTCTTATCCGCACTCTCACATGGGAATCCAGCAGCTGGAGAAGCACTTGTTCTTTGTGTTTGTCAGGCAGCCCCACCCGCTCCATCCTCAGCCGCATGTCTTCGGAGGAAGTGTCCGAATGTGGCACAGCACCAGGGGTATTTGGCTATAGGCACCATGGAAGAATTAAACCTCTGTTCTGGTGTTTGGCGCCAAGTTAGACATGAATCACTGAGGGGATCTCAGCCTCCCCGACAAGCAATTTAACAGTTTATTGCAGTTATCATCAGATATTAATGTGCTTATTTTAAGTGCCTTTTACTGCCATATATAATTCAACAAGAAATTATTTCATCTTTAATCAGTTATGGTTGAGTGTTAGGGAATAAGTGCTTGTTTATAAATCCAACTGGAACAGAGGAGGGCATTACTACGTATTTCATCTCTGATTACTTTAACTTTAACATTTTTATTGAAAGTGGGGCAAAAAACATTTTCATCTGTTATTGCGAAAGTGTAATTTCACTAATGGGAAAAAAATCCAACTTTCAATTTAAGTATATTTATTAATGGGGAACAAAAATCCATGTCAAGAAACATTTTTTAAGCCACACTGCTTTAAAATAAAACTGCATAAAAGCTTCAGATTTTTTTTTCTAATTGTTTTACTACTTTATGGTAAATTATTATTTAAGTGAATAAAATTTACAACAAACCTGCTTCCACATTGTACATCGCTTAGAGACATCAGACATTTGTAAGTTTACAGAACAGTATTACTAGGTACGACTTGATCTCAAAGTCGTACCTAGACTAGTTTTCTCTGGTTTACTTCTATTCTGTAAGACTGCAGTAAAACTCCTGAGCCATATGTGAGAACACTGTGTATATTCTCTGGATAAACTTGCAACAAAATAAATGGTATGAGCAGGTCATAAAGGGCAATAGACTAGACTGAGATGGCCAGATTTTATATTTAAGTGCAAACTATACTGCCTGTTGGGACCTGCAAAACTCCCCCATCATCTGCCATGACTGCCAATACAGCAGGCAAAATCAGCTTGCTGTGCCATGGCTGCATATGAACCATGATACTGTTATGATTCTGGCACGTCTGGTCTACCCTGTCTCCCTGACTGCAATCAGCAGATGAGATCCACCTGGTGGCTGCTGCAGTGCAGTGCAATCTGTGACATTCCAAGCACCTGTGTCTTCCCTGATATATACTGACTCTGACAAGCAGACGGTGACAGATTTTTGAAAGCCATCGTGTGAGTAGATATCCAGCGGTCCTTCCTGTCTGATCATTGTGTTTTGACCTTGCCTTGCTTCTTGGATTTTGCCTCTCTGCCTGCTCTTTGTCGGATTGTTTGGATTTTGGTTTTCGACCCTGTTTCCTGCATCTGGTTCATGCCTCTGCCTGCCCCTTGCCAGACATCTCTTGTTCCGATCATCGACCCAGTTTCTGTCCCTGGATTATTGAGCCAGCCTAGCCCTTGGATTATTCAGCCTAAAGTCACCTGCCTCTCTTACCTGTGCTATGGAGATCCCTGCCTGCTACCCACTGAGGTTTCCCCTCTGGGTTTCAAGTTCTACCCAAGACAAAAGCAGGTTAGTGACTTTTCTGATCCTTGCAAGATGTGGAGAAATTTTAAGTCACTAATCCTTCTCTCTGCTTCAGTGATCCCCGGAAGCTGTGTGGAGTTTAACCCGAGTGACGTTTTCCTGTGGCTGAATAAACCTTTTAATCTTTCACTTCTGTGTCTGGCTGAATCTTGGGTCCGCCTTTTTCTGACTCGTAATAGATACTAGGTTTGTAAATATAATATTAAAAAGCAAGGCTTGTTATAGAGGCTTCATGAGGAGATTTTTAGAAAACCAGCTTGATTCAGTGATGCACAACTTGCAAAATTGCTACATGTTGGTGCTATGTGTTATCTGTATGTGAGGGAGTCCCATAACTAGTTAAGGCAGTACCAGCAGAATAAAGTTAAGTGAGAAACATGCACTGATACATAAAAATGTAAAACTTTGAGGAATATAAATGGATTAATTCCAGTTTAAGTTCTGAAGATGATCAGTATCCTCGTCACAGTTTGCTTCATCCTTCGCATCCACCTTAGCATCCATTATGAGTAGTGGATCGTCAGTTATATTCTAAACCTCTTGTAGCTGATGCTCAGTGAATCTCCATCTAAGGGAGACTACACTCAAGGCAACAAATCACCTTGAATCTTGCTTCTTTGTGTCCTAATATATTCACCGTTTGGACATAAAAGACTCAGATGTTCACCATGCCTCACTATAATGAAACAACATTGTGTTTTTGTAAAATCTTGTTTTGAAAATTTGATTTTTTTTTTTTTTTTTTATTTATATAAATGCAGGTTGTTTTTTTTACTTAAAAGTAAGCAATTTTTAACCTTAAGTTATACATAACATTCAATCTGTAGCAGAAAATGTATCATGTATTTGTGAGATTGATTTTCCTTTCTCAGAGTTGCTTTCCTCGAAACCCCAGATTGAGTAATGTTGCAAAACATACTTTACATATTCCCTGTAAAACGGCAAAATAAACAAAAAAATCTGAACTCTTTAGCTATGGTGATTGCATGACCACAAAAGTCTATTGTGTCAAATGTGATACAGATAAAATTAAAAAACAGGCATTGTTAAGATTTTGTTTTGTTAAAAAAATGCAATACACAGTTTAACTTCTTTTAAAATCTGAGTTTTCTGTCAATAATTGCTTGCATTAGGCTTCATAATGTTAATTACAGTTTGGCCTCATAATTTCAATAAAAAAACATTTTCCTTTATGTTCAGTAATCAGTAATTTGGGTTTCCAGTGAAGTTTAAAGACTGCTAGAGGGAAAAATCTTAATGCTTCTAACATACGAAAGTTATATTCAGTCATTTCATTGCTATATTTATCAAGGTTAATCCATCTGTGTTATACAGAGAGTTGTTGACGTATTATTTACTATAGCCAATGTTTTAACTAAACATTCGTAAATCATTCCTGACCTACTTATTTGCTCTATCTCAGAGGTACAGTTTTCGGTTGAGATCATCATAGCTGCAAATAATAACACATTTGTTATTCACTTCGTCTTCTGCGGGTCCCAGGAGGTCCTTAAAGTTTAACGCATCATCACATGTTTTACTGACAGTCTATCTTCCCCCGAATCCAAGGCGGTGATATATCACTGTGAGAATTTCTCTCCCGCTCCAGAAAAATGGTTTCTTTATTCCCTCTGATAATAACTTTGAGCACTGACAGGGAGCTTAGGCTGGCTAGTGCTCTCTCTTAGCATGAAAAGTGAGGGAAATATATATCTTTCCCTTTTAGCATCAAGAAAGCAAGATAAAGGTTTTAAAGTCAGACTAAAATAACAGTTTAGGTTTGAAGCCAATGATATAAGTTACTTCTGGAGATTTTTTAAGGCAACATATATAGCATGTCATATTTAGCTTATGTTTGATTTAGAAACAAAAATTTGTTGAATTCAAAATGTTATTGTTTGTAACATATCAGTGTGTATTTTGGTTTACGGAGCCTTCCAAAATTCATTCATATGCCTTGAACTTTTTCACATGGTGTGATGTCAAAACTACAAACTTCAATATGTTTTATTGGGATGTCATGTGATAGGCCCACACAATGTATACTGCATAACTTTTGGTGGAAGGAAAATATGGTTTTCAATTTTTATTTTAATTTTTTTTTAAATAGATTCTGCATTTGTATTTACCCCAAGTAGCACAACCGTTTGATGCAATTATAGCCAAATATATTTTGGACTATGTCTCTATAAGCTTCTAGAAATTTACATTTTTACAAATTCTTCTTTGAAAAATAGTTGAAGCTCAGCCAGATTGAATGGAGCACATCATTCATTTTCACTTCCTGTCACAGATTGTCAGTTGGATTTAGGTTTTGATTTTGACGATGCCAATCTAACACAAGAACATGCTTTTTGATTCCAACCATTGTAGCTCTGGCTGTATATTTAGGCTCATTTTCCTGCTGGAAGGTGAATCTCGCCCCAGTCTCAAGTCCTTGACAGCCTCTAACTTTTTTTTTTTCCAGGATTGCCCCACATTTAGCTCCATCTATCATTTCTTCAATGCTGACCAGGGTTCCTTCCCCTACTGAAAAAGAGCATCCCACAGAATCATGCCACAACCACCATGTTATTATTATCTTACTCATTTTGTTTCAGCTTTCTTTTTTTCACTCTTACATAAAGGCCAGATTATTTTAGTGGACAGCTAACAACTGGCCTGACAAAAGATTATCCACCTGAGCTTTGGATTTCTGCTTCTCTTGACAGTTTGGGTGGATGGTCATGTGTTGTCAGGTTTGCAGCTGTGCCATGCTCCATTTCTGGTTGATGAACTGAACAGATCTTTCTTAGATGTTCAAGGCTGTAGATATTGTTTTAAAACCTCATTGGTCTTCGTGATGCTATTTGTTCTCTAGTGTTCTCTAACAAGTTTTATTTGTGAAATATTTTTGAAAACTTTGTAACTTTTGTTCCACTAAACAGTCATGCACTACTTTGGGTAGGTCTATCGCATGTAATACACTGAGCTGTTTGCTGTAATGTCAGAAAAGGTCAAAAATTTTAAATTGGATCGATGCAAGGCACTGAAAGAGAGGATTTTCGTCCAGGCTTTTGGTACACTTGTTTGTGTTTGTTGGAATATTTCTTTTTAAACCATTCACATCCTATTGTGAAAAACGTTTGCCCAGCTATGACTTAAGTCTGAGACGGTTTATAATGCTTCATCTCCAAAGGCCACACAGCAAAAGAACAACTTGTTCTCTCAGTGTTTTAACAAACAGCATGTCTCAGCTCTGCAGCACCATCTCCACCACAGTTCTTTGATGTAGACCTTATAATCAAGGCTCCCGTTTAGGGATGTGAAAGCTTTCAGTTTGAACATCCTCAGTAATTTCTCACCACTAACAGAGCTACCCGCTGCCTTCTGTGCTGAGTGCAATCTGAGATTTATATCTGAAGGCCTTATTTGAAAGTGTTGGTCATGCATACAAACACGGGGGTGCTATGAAACCATGCCTTTTGTCTGACACACAATAGCATTTCAAGCACTGGGGAACAGCTTGGATCTCCATAGAACTGGCATTACTTTCATGTTAGGTGACACTGAAGGCAATAGAGTGACCAGCTTTTTTCATACGCTCTCCCCTTTCTCTTCTCTGGTTTTCATGAACTGCTGGATTGGGACATTATTTCATATTCCTTTTAAAGTGGTGCCAAGCTATTCACACAGTCGCAGCTTTGATCATGGCAGAGATTTGCAGAGTGTGGCCTGACGGCTAACAGTCGCCTGGTAGAGCTCACCCTGTAAGAACATTGCTCCAGTCACACGTCTTTAATGCAACATGACAAACAAAGCGAAGGGTTGTTTCTATCCTCTAAACATTTACATGTCCTCACATCGGTACCAAAATAGTTGGATATATATGGCATCAAAATATAGAGGCAACATTACAAAGCATGACATTACACTTCCTTCTACAATACTTGATAAATTAGCATCCTGAGTTGAAGTACTTTGGTAACCATCATGGCTTTCTGCTGTTTCAGTGCCAAAAAATGTTTTTAAAGTTTTCAAATGTCTGTTATCTAAAACACTGCTCCACTGAGATGTTTAAAACTAATCTGTCTTGGTGAGTCAAAAATATTGATTAAGAAAATGACCATCATTGTGTCACTCATCATACACACAGTGGAAGGTAGATGATGAGCAAAGTGGGGAGGGGCCATGTATTTTGATTGATAAATGGGGCAGGGTGTTGGGGGGATTTGAAATACCCTTGATGCTGATAATTGCAGTTTAACCCCCTGAGTGATTGACACATTTACCCCTCTACTATGGGGCAAAGATGTGGTGGAGGGAAGGGGGTAGCACCTGCAGAGAAGCCCATTCCTGTCTTTACATTTGCATCCGCTGGCCGTGGGTGGTTGTGTTAATAATGTGGCAACTGGGAAGATTAATTGTAGACAAGCAGCGGGATTACGAGGGCCTTTGTGGGAGCAAAGGGAGCACCGGGTGGAAAAGGCCTGTGATCTGTGAGCCTGAGAGGAAATTAGTCAGGGCAGGCTGGAGCGACCCTTTTAACAGCGTGCTTTAGGAAATGAAAGGCCTGTGCATAGAGGATATTGAAATAAGTGAGGAAAAAATGTTGACATTCTTGACGGGCCCATGAATTTAATATTCGTCTTAGTGTGAATTCACAAAGAAGACAAAAGTGAAGAAGAATGGAAAATATTTTCTTAAATTACCACAAAGATCTACTTAAGTGTTTTAAGCATGTGGCATGCATTTTACAGACCAGAAATCCAGGTGTTGCTCTTTACAAAACTAACACCTTAATATTAAAATCAGGTTTCAGTCATGTTTTCTGGAAAACTAGGTAACAAATCAATTTCTGCAACTGAATTTTCTCTGGGAGCAGGGCAAGAGTCTCATGCCACCTGTTGGGGTGTTTACACATAGCAGCACGAACTGAAACATCTGCTTCCTGACCCTCATTTCACCCTTTTCTTGTTGCATTTTCCTGGAAAAAATGTGTCAGCTAAATTTTGTCTTCTGTTTGTTCTTCTCTTTACTTGACTGACTCACAAACAAGATAATCCCATCCAACACGTTTGAAGAGGACACAAGTGTTTTAACAGAATCAAAAAAGCAAAGAGCTATAATATTTATTACTTTGCTGACAGCTAGTGTCTTTCACATCAGTAATATTTTATAAAAGGAATAGGTAGGCACCTGGGCATTATGGTCTAATAATTAAAATACTGGTGTTCTTTCAGTGTAAGATAAATCATGAAGAATTTCTTGTCAGTGTGAGTTTCTCAACACAGATGACAAAGTTGGCTGGCAGGGGAAGGACAAAAACATTACACTAAACAGTTTCTAATTAGATTTCCTGGTGCTCAAATAAGGGCATCAGTTTAAATGCAGATTTTTGTTTGTGTTTCGTCACATCCAAGAAGGAATACAATCTTTGTTGTTTCCTTTAGTTTGATCATTCTACAGGGTTTTTTTATTGGGCTTTCATATGAAACTTCCAACATGAATTACAAAGAGGAAGAAAATTACACATGATTTAGATTTTTTTTTTAATGTTTTCATTGATAAAAATATGAAAAAAGTGCATTTGTTTTCGTTTTCCTTTAATCTGATTGCCCTAAATAATATCCTGTTCAATCTACAGGCCTATAGTAACTTTGGAGTAGTAGCAGAGAGCCACAGCTCAGGTGGGAGAATCTCTTAGTTATTACTCCTGAAAGATTTAAATCTTGCCTTTATAGTATGAAAAGCCAATCAGTTAAATAAATTCAAAGCAAGTCTTATTTAAAGTTTGCCTCAAGCCATGTAAGGGACAAAGCAAACATGTGGAAAGAGGTGGTCTGGTCAGAAGGGACCAAAATAAAACTTTTTGGCATTCATTCAAGAAAGCATATGTGTCAGAAAACTGCAAATCACCCTGATTACAAAGTATTCCCACTGTGGTACAAGGTGGTGGCAGCATCATGCTGTGGGGTTGCTTTTTTCAGCGGGGACAGAGAAGCTTGGCAGTTGTTTGCAAGATGGATAGAAAATGTATAAATACAGGACAATCCTCTTAGAAAACCTATTAGAGGCTACAAAAGATAACGTCGGTAGTGCCATGTCACACCATTACTGTGGATTTTAGCCAAATGCAGTTAGTTAGTTATGGTAACAGGTGAACAGAACATACAATAAACATACATGTTTAAAAAGAACATAAAATGGAACATCGGCCTCTGACCAGAAGCTGGCAATGTAGGAAGCTTTATTGAAAATTAAAGCGCTGTATCTGAAGCTACAATGCGCATTGCCCTTTAGGCTGGGGCGGAGATTAACTTTCAAGCAAGAAAAGGACCATAGGTTTAGTCAATAAAGGAGCAATTAATTAAATTACAAATTAATGTCACCTAGTTACCAGTTGAAGTAATAATTGATGTAATTCTGAAAAACATGGTGGCTAAAAACACAAAAATATCACCAAATCATATAATGACATAGAATTTCTGTATCATGAATAAGGCTGGTATGAGTTGATACTGTCAGTGAGCTAGACAGGCTGAAGTGGATAGTACCATTACACCATGGTAAAAAGTGTAAACTCGGCACCTTTAACATACACGTGACAGGGTGGTCTTTGCTTGGCCCACCTCTACTACAATACCAGACATGTAAAATTATTGGTACACTGGTCCCAAGAGTCTTTAAAGTTGCTAGTTGGGGTCTATCTATTACTTAGAATCCCAATAAAATACATTAAAGTTTATAGTTGTAACAAGACTAAATATGAAAAAGTGATATGAATACTGATGTGTGAATCAAATGTTTACAGAAGTATTTGTGCCTGTTATATACAGGACTCAGAGCAAGTGAAGCTGCTGAGCAAGCCAGTTCACCTATGATCATAAATCAGACTTCCAGCATCATTTGCAAGTTTCTGAAAAGATATACAGTTGCAAATGTGTGTGTATGTGAGACATGATATGCTTTGAAATAAATTCCTAATACTGTGAGCCTTGATGATTTGTGGTCTTGGTGCTGAACATCTCAGATGTAGTCTTGTATTTCAAGTATGTTTTTAGTTGCGCCAAGATGTTGCACCACTCATTATTTCCCTCGAATTTCTGAAGCCGGCATCGTTTATCAGAACGATTTACGGGAAACTTCCAGATGTTTGGAATGTATTTTCCAGACAAGCTGAATGTGTGTTTTAAAGATCAGGATAGATATATTCACTTGTTTTCATATTGATACAATATTTGTCCTGAGCTGATCTTTTCAGTGTCCAGACACAATTACTCAATTGAGGGTCTTTTTGTCTTTCTCTCAGCCAAATATAGAAGATATTTTAAAACAAATGCAAAGGAACTAAAATACAAATACAATTAAAGGTTCTCATAATATAATATTAACTGGAAACATTTGTGTTTCTTCTGTCATTACTCTATCAGTATTTACTCTTTGAGTTGAGTCTGAGGTCCATCTTCAGTGGGAATCACACTTATTCAAGGTATACTTGCATAACTGTTAAGGTATTTATTTGAGAAAAGGGCCTTTGTGAGTTTCTGACAGCATGATAATGCTGAGCACAAACCCCACAGTTTCACTGTATTACAGCACCAAAACCGACACACAACTGTTACAATATAAAACATACCTAATTGGTTTAATTAAAAAAAAAAAAATTAAGGGCAGCACTGGCACAGCAGTAGAGCACGCCGCCCATGTATAGAGAGGCTTCAGCCCTTAACGCGCCTGTCCCCTGATTCGAGTCCTGGCCACGGTGACCTGTGCTACATGTCTTTTGCATTCCTCACCATATTTCCTGCCTAT
Organism: Crenichthys baileyi; assembly: GCA_036173005.1. Classification (NCBI taxonomy): domain Eukaryota; kingdom Metazoa; phylum Chordata; class Actinopteri; order Cyprinodontiformes; family Goodeidae; genus Crenichthys; species Crenichthys baileyi. The sequence goes on from JAHHUM010000041.1 coordinate 613,831, forward strand.
ACGTTCAAGAGACATTACAAAATAAAGGCCACCAGTGCTGCAAAGCAGATCTTAAAATAAATATATATGTGTATAGACACATATATATATATATATATATATATATATATATATACAGGGGTTGGACAATGAAACTGAAACACCTGGTTTTAGACCACAATAATTTATTAGTATGGTGTAGGGCCTCCTTTTGCGTCCAATACAGCGTCAATTCGTCTTGGGAATGACATATACAAGTCCTGCACAGTGGTCAGAGGGATTTTAAGCCATTCTTCTTGCAGGATAGTGGCCACGTCACTACGTGATACTGGTGGAGGAAAACGTTTCCTGACTCGCTCCTCCAAAACACCCCAAAGTAGCTCAATAATATTTAGATCTGGTGACTGTGCAGGCCATGGGAGATGTTCAACTTCACTTTCATGTTCATCAAACCAATCTTTCACCAGTCTTAGTGTGTATTGGTGCATTGTCATCCTGATACACGGCACCGCCTTCAGGGTACAATGTTTGAACCATTGGATGCACATGGTCCTCAAGAATGGTTCGGTAGTCCTTGGCAGTGACGCGCCCATCTAGCACAAGTATTGGGCCAAGGGAATGCCATGATATGGCAGCCCAAACCATCACTGATCCACCCCCATGCTTTACTCTTGGCATGCAACAGTCTGGGTGGTACGCTTCTTTGGGGCTTCTCCACACCGTAACTCTCCCAGATGTGAGGAAAACAGTAAAGGTGGACTCATCAGAGAACAATACATGTTTCACATTGTCCACAGCCCAAGATTTGCGCTCCTTGCACCATTGAAACCGACGTTTGGCATTGGCATGAGTGACCAAAGGTTTGGCTATAGCAGCCCGGCCGTGTATATTGACCCTGTGGAGCTCCCGACGGACAGTTCTGGTGGAAACAGGAGAGTTGAGGTGCACATTTAATTCTGCCGTGATTTGGGCAGCCGTGGTTTTATGTTTTTTGGATACAATCCAGGTTAGCACCCGAACATCCCTTTCAGACAGCTTCCTCTTGCGTCCACAGTTAATCCTGTTAGATGTGGTTTATCCTTCTTGGTGGTATGCTGACATTACCCTGGGTACCGTGGCTCTTGATACATCACAAAGACTTGCTGTCTTGGTCACAGATGCGCCAGCAAGACGTGCACCAACAATTTGTCCTCTTTTGAACTCTGGTATGTCACCCATAATGTTGTGTGCATTTCAATATTTTGAGCAAAACTGTGCTCTTACCCTGCTAATTGAACCTTCACACTCTGCTCTTACTGGTGCAATGTGCAATCAATGAAGACTGGCTACCAGGCTGGTCCAATTTAGCCATGAAACCTCCCACACTAAAATGACAGGTGTTTCAGTTTCATTGTCCAACCCCTGTATATATATATATATATTATATATATATATATATATATATATATATATATATATATATATATATATATATATATATATATATATATATATATATATATATATATATATATATATATATATATGTGCACACTCACGGCCACTTTATTAGGTATACCTTGTTAGTACCGGGTTGGACCTCCTTTTGCCTTCAAAACTGCATTAATCCTTTGTGGCATAGATTCAACTGAGTAATGGAAACAGTCCTCGGAGAGTTTGGTCCATATTGACATGATAGCATCACGCAGATGCTGCAGATTTGTCGGCTAAACATCCATGATGCGAATCTCCCATTCCACCACATCCCAATGGTGCTCTATTGGATTGAGATCTGGTGACTGTGGAGGCAATTTGAGTACAGTGAACTCATTGTCATGTTCAAGAAACCCGTATGAGATGATTCGTGCTTTATGACATGCCGCGTTATCCTGCTGGAAGTAACCATCAGAAGATGGGTACACTGTGGTCATAAAGGGATGGACATGGTCAGCAACAATACTCAGGTAGGCTGTGGTGTTGACACAATGCTCAATTGGTACTAAGGGGCCCAAAGTGTGCCAAGAAAATATCCCCCACACCATTACACCACCACCACCAGCCTGAACCATTGATACAAGGCAGGATGGATCCATGCTTTCATGTTGTTGACGCCAAATTGTGACCCTACCATCCGAATGTCGCAGCAGAAATCGAGACTCATCAGACCAGGCAACGTTTTTCCAATCTTCTGTTGTCCAATTTTGGAGAGCCTGTGCAAATTGTAGCCTCAGTTTCCTGTTCTTAGCTGACAGGAGTGGCAGCTGGTGTGGTCTTCTGCTGCTGTAGCCCATCCGCCTCAAGGTTCGACATGTTGTGCGTTCAGAGATGCTCTTCTGCATGCCTTGGTTGTAACGAGTGGTTATTTGAGTTACTGTTGCCTTTCTATCAGCTCGAACCAGACTGGCCGTTCTCCTCTGACCTCTGGCATCAAGAAGGCATTTGCGCCCACAAAACTGCCGCTCACTGGATATTTTCTCCTTTTCGGACCAAACCCTAGAGATGGTAGTGCGTGAAAATCCCAGTAGATCAGCAGTTTCTGAAATACTCAGACCAGCTCGTCTGGTTACAACAACCATGCCACGTTCAAAGTCACTTAAATCACCTTTCTTTCCCATTGTGATGCTCGGTTTGAACTGCAGCAGATCGTCTTGACCATGTCTACATGCCTAAATGCATTGAGTTGCTGCCATGTGATTGGCTGATTAGAAATTTAAATATATATAAATTCCATCCTATGACAGATTCTGCTACAATAGTAACATATCGTTTGCCATATGTTGTTATTATTATTAGCTGAAAAAAATACAAATGAGAATATTTGTAGTTATTTTGATATGCAACATATTTTACTCAGGCAGAGGTTGCAATAACACAGGCTGGTGTTTTGACACTTTAAAATCAGTCAATTATTGCAATTAGTAATAAGAGAATTTTTTTATCTCTTTCAGCTATTTATATTATGAAGGGCTTGTATAGAGGCAGTAGTTTGTTTTAAAAGAAACTGTATTTATATATCCACTCAACAACCAATTAAATAAGTCCACCATGCTAGTACAAGGTTGGACCACCTTTGGGGCAATAAGGGCAATAAGGTCCTAGTATACCCAAAGTGAGAGATCTGTCAGTGCACTTGGTGCAAAGTGAAGATTGTTCCCAGAGAGGGTTGGAGTCCAGCAGGGTTTCCCCTTGTCTCCAGTACTATATAATGTGTTTATGTGGTGTCAAAGGGGAGTTCTGGAGCAGATGTTGTCTCATCTTTTTATTTTGTAGAAGTTGTTGGCATTTTCAGACAATGACCTTCAGAGTAAACTGTAGTGGTTTGCACCTGAATATAAAGCACCAGGGATGAGAATCATGTCATCTATGTCTGAGGCTATGGTCTTCAACCATAAAAAAGTGGGCTGCTCCTTCCATCCTTGGGGTCAGTCAATTAACCCTCTGTCTCAAAACATAACTGCTTTGCGTTGCCAAGATCACAACTTCAACAATAAAAATTAATGTGCTGAATGAATGTGAGAAAGAATGAAGGTTTCAGATTTTTTCCCTTATTTGATTTTCTAATTTCTGTTTCAACTTTGAGTGAGGCTGCATTAACAATAATGTCTAAAGGTTATAAGGTAGGCATCTGCTTTAAAAATAATTCATAAGGACTTAACAAGGTAGGAAGAAAACCAGAAATATCTATTTGAATAAAACAGGTAATATCAGTCCTCATGAAAAAACAGAAACCAGTTTGTCCTGGTGCTTTTACTCGATGTATCCATAAATTATCATCAGAGAGCTTGCTGCTGTTATTGTACAGCTCTGCATTGAGTTGCAGCTCATGTTCCACTCTTCTCCCTGCTCATATCTCAGCTGCGACTTTGTCAGGCAGCCAAGCACGTAATATGCTCTGAGCTCTGTATCATGTCCAATTATAATTAGCTTTGTCAGGCCTGAGCCCTACAACCCTCATGCAGATAATATGATAATATGTCTTCATAACCAAATGACCTTAAGCGCTGAGGTTTTCTCTCCTTCTGAAGATTGTGCGTCAATACAATAATGGAGTCTGTGAGGTGGTATCAGGGGAAGATTTAGAAGATCGAGCTGCTAGATACAGTGATGCATAGATGTTATTATTTTACCTGTCGCAGTTATATACGCTTCTGGATGCAGCATGGTGGCCAGGGAGCGAGCTACAGGCTTTCAAATTGGGCCTGTTAATCAGACTTTATCCCTTCATTAAAACCGCTGTCGTAGTTCACGCAGGGCTTTGCAAATGTAATCATGCACCTTTAACTATTAACTTCAATGAATTTAAGTAGTATTTTTTTTGATAGACCAACACAATGTATATGTGCATAATTTTGAAGTGAAAGGAAAATTAGCCATTGATAAAACTACCTTTTGCAACAAGTATGAAAAGTATAAAAGGATATAAAAAAAACATAATCTCCAACCTAGATATATGAAGTCATGCATATTTTTTCCATTTCAAGTCAAAGTTTTATAAAAGTTTCAGAAAAAATATTCATCAAGTTAAATTTGGCCATGCATTGCTGTAACTCTCCCTGGTGCTTGCACTGTGCTTGGTAGAAACACCTGAACAGGAGAACCTAGGAAGATGGCACTAAACTGCTGACAGGCTGAGGACTTTACTAACACTGACACAATGTAATGAGGGAGCCAGAGGTGAAGCCTATCTCAGCACGTCTCTGTTGATTTTCCCTGAGTGATTGATGTGCTCCAGTCAAATGAAGCAGTGGGCTGAGTGATATGACACTTGTCCCGCTTTGACACACATGTCTACGGCTAACGCTTATTGGTGTTGATGGGCCCCACTCCGCTCAGCCAGCCAGCCTCAGTTATTTTGATCCCTTGTTCTTTTATTTCTGTCCCCACTCTTCCCTGTTTTCTGTCTCCTTGCCACATCAAATAAAAGTTTAGAGACAGAGAGAGAACCCCCAGGTATTAGTTTATTAAGCATCAGGAGCTGAGATGAGATGAAAGTAATAGTGGGGACCAGAAAACTGGGTGGGCTCCTAACATCTTAGGTAAGAAGTGACACTTCGTTTTTGTGCTGCTGAAGGAACAAGTTTAAGCCAACATTTCTTCACATCACATTTACAGCTCCTAGCAAAAATATTCATAACCCTTGATCTTTTGTGCATTGTGTTATGTTTCAACCACAAACTGAATGTATTTAATTGTATTTTATGTGATAGACCAATGTAAAATTGTGCATGTGCAGATTCTCAATTAGATTTAGACGAGGACTTTGACCGGGCCATTCTTACACATTGATATGCTTTAATCTAGAACATGTCTTTGTAGCTCTTGCTGTATGTTTAGGGTCCTTGTCTTCCTGAATGGTTCACATCCACCATAGTCTCAAGCCCAAAAGCTCAATGTTGCTCTCATCTGACCAGGGCACATTCTTCCACATACTTGCTGAGTTTGCTATAAGACTTATGATAAACTGCAAACAGGACTTCTTTCAACAATGAATTTCTTCTTGCTACACTTCTATAAAGGCCAGATTTGTGATGTGCTCAACTAGTTGTCCAGTTCATAGATTTGCCCAGCTGAGCTGTTGATCTCTGTAGCCCCTCTTGAGTTTGCTTGAACCTTTTCAGAATCAGAATCTGCTTTATTGTCAAGTGTGTGCACACAAACAAGGAATTTGAGTCCGGTACACTTTTTAACTGCTTCTCTGATAAATAACCGAATTGCTCTGCTCTAGTCTGGTAAGGTTTAGGCTGCAAGCCATATCATGGTAGGTTTGCTGTTGTGTACTCTTCTCTTGGTTTAAACATCTCTACAAATGTCCTGTCTGCTGTTTCTTTGTTATGTCTCCTGACTAATGTTCTCTAGCAAACTTCTGAGGCTTTCACAGAACAGCTGGATGTACACGGTTGTTATTATTATTATTATGTAACTTCTGAAGGCAATTGGTTGCATTAAATTTTATTTAAAGAATCCTAGCATTTGTTGCTATGACTTCCAATCTGCACATTATCTGCAAAAATTCAGATTTGAATGCTTTTTCACTGCCCTGCAACTAGTTCCACTCGTGCCCACGTGCTGCTCAGCTCTTTAGTTTATAGTAATTTTTGTCTGTTTTCTCCAAACAATTTTACAATCAGATAAGGTTGTTTTTACTTCAACAAAATGTTCACTATGTGTTATCCCTATGTGTTAATGACCTGTAACTGGATATCATGCATACAGATTGATCAGCTTCTGAAGGGAAAATCTTGTTTTGTGTGGTTTTTTTTTTTTTTTTTTTTTTTTTTGAGAGATGTTTTGTTAAATTGAAAAAAAAACTTTACATCTTTTTTTTTGCTCCGTGGAAAAGTGGCGACATTCAGGGTCACAACACATTCACAAATACTATCCCTCGGTCTTGTGAAGCTCTCATTATTGGAGGCCACCGAATAGTTAGCAACTGATAAAAGCATATCACTGTGTGCAGGAAATAGAATTCTGGAGGACATAAATTCTGATTGGGTGAGATCATAGTCTGAAGCTAATTTAAGGAAGATTAAATTAATTTCAATGACATCCCTTCTATCTTGAAGAAGTTGGTACATAACATAATGTAGCTCTGTTGCCTTGAGATAAGAGGGTAGTCATTTTAGACTGGGCACACAAGAAGCTGAGGATGACGCCCTAATCCCATTTCTACAACCATTTTTTAACAGAACATCATGGAGGATACAGACTGTGTGACAGCCATTATTCAGTAAGGGGATTTTGTAAGTCTTTCATTTTGGTGTGATAATTTAATTGACTGCTGACCCAAAGCCTCGGGACACAGCTTGCCATCATACACAGCCAGCTCAGTGTTCATTTTCACAGTCACATTTCTTGTTTAGTCCCACTTAAACGTTACATGCTGTTTTTCAGGAAAACAACTTATGGAGCTGTAGCATTCACTATGCAGCATGCAAAACAAACATGTATAGTCAAAACCATCTACAGGGGCTTGTACTTTATGAGATAGACCAACACATTATAGTGCATTTGTGTTCTGCCTACTTTATTCAGATACTTCTAAATAAGATCTTGTCCAACCAAATGCCATCAGAAGTCACCTAAGTAGAGTTCAGCTGTATCTAATGTATCTCAGTAGAAATTTAGCTCTTCTGTCAAGCCCTCGTATGTTTGTTAGAGAATATTAGTGAACAAACAGCATCATGAAGACCAAATAAGCTCTATCCCTCTTCTTTTAACTCTGACCAGTTTCTATGTCCCACCTGAAGACAGCCATCCACGCAACATGATGCTGACAATGTAAATTTTTGTCTCATCTGAAAGACCGCCTTCTTTCCTCTGTTATGTCTGCTATAATACGTGCATCAAACAGCAAACTAAACTTGTTTTGACTTGATGGCTTTCTTGCTGCTACTTCTCCATAAAGGCCACATTTGTGCAGTGCATGACTCAAAATTGTCATGTGAACAGGTTCTCCAACCTGAGCTGTGGATATCAGCAGCTCATTTAGATCCAGATTAATGCTCTCCTTGCCCAGCCAGTCTAGCTAAGGTGGGTGACCATTTCGTGGAATTTTTTTTATTGTGCCACACTCTTTACATTTTCAAATAATTGAAGAGTATTCAAGGGCAAGGAGAGAATTGATCTGGATCTAAATATAGCTTGCAATATTGTTTTATAACCTAAAACTGTTTTAAACTTCTCCATAAGTAGTTATCTCACCTGTTTAATGTGTTCCTTTGTTTTCATGATGCTGTTTGTTCAGTAATGTTACCTAGCAAACCTCTGAGTCCTTCACAGAAAAGCTAAATTTCTACTCAGATTATTAAATTACACAAAGGTGAACTCACTAACTAGGTGACTTCTGATGCCAATTGTTTAATTTTATTTAGTTGTATCAGGGTCATGGGGGATGAATTCACTTATATATACAGTACAGACCAAAAGTTTGGACACACCAAGAGTTGTTCTTTTTTTCATGACTATGAATATTGTAGCTTCACACCGAAGGCATCAAAACTATGAATTAACAGATGTGGAATTATATACTGAACAAAAAAGTGTGAAACAACTGAAAATATGTCTTATATACTAGGTTCTTCAAAGTAGCCATCTTTTGCTTTGATTACTGCTACGCACACTCTTGGTATTCTGTTGATGAGCTTCAAGAGGTAGTCACCTGAAATGGTTATTCAGCCTTATAAATGGGGTTGGGACCATCAGTTGTGTTGTGCAGGAGGTGGATACAGTAAACAGCTGGTAGTCCTACTGAATAGACTGTTATAATTTGTATTATGGCAAAAAAAAATAGCAGCTAAGTAAAGGAAAACGAGTGGCCATCATTACTTTAAGGAATGAAGGTCAGTCAGTCCGAACAATTGGGAAAACTTTGAAAGTGTCCCCAAGTGCAGTCGCAAAAACCATCAAGCGCTACAAAGAAACTGGCTCACATGAGGACCGCCCCAGGAAAGGAAGACCAAGAGTCACCTCTGCTGCGGACGATAAGTTCATCTGAGTCACCAGCCTCAGAAATCGCAGGTTAACAGCAGCTCAGATTAGATAACAGGTCAATGCCACACAGAGTTCTAGCAGCAGACACATCTCTAGAACAACTGTTAAGAGGAGACTGTGTGAATCAGGCCTTCATGGTAAAATAACTGCTAGGAAACCCCTGCTGAGGACAGGCAACAAGCAGAAGAGACTTGTTTGGGCTAAAGAACACAAGGAATGGACACTAGACCAGTGGAAATCTGTACTTTGGTCTGATGAGTCCAAGTTTGAGATCTTTGGTTCTAACCACCGTGTCTTTGTGCGGCGCAGAAGGTGAACGGATGGACTCTACATGCCTGGTTCCCACCGTGAAGCATGGAGGAGGAGGTGTGATGGTGTGGGGGTGCTTTGCTGGTGACACTGTTGGGGATTTATTCAAAATTGAAGGCATACTGAACCAGCATGGCTACCACAGCATCTTGCAGCGGCATGCTATTCCATCCGGTTTGCGTTTAGTTGGACCATCATTTATTTTTCAACAGGACAATGACCCCAAACACACCTCCAGGCTGTGTAAGGGCTATTTGACCAAGAAGGAGAGTGATGGGGGGCTGCGCCAGATGACCTGGCCTCCACAGTCACCGGATCTGAACCCAATCGAGATGGTTTGGGGTGAACTGGACCGCAGAGTGACGGCAAAAGGGCCAACAAGTGCTAAGCATCTCTGGGAACTCCTTCAAGACTGTTGGAAAACCATTTCAGGTGACTACCTCTTGAAGCTCATCAACAGAATGCCAAGAGTATGCGTAGCAGTAATCAAAGCAAAAGGTGGCTACTTTGAAGAACCAAGAATATAAGACATATTTTCAGTTGTTTCACACTTTTTTGTTCAGTTTATAATTCCACATGTGTTAATTCATAGTTTTGATGCCTTCAGTGTGAAGCTACAATATTCATAGTCATGAAATAAGGACAACTCTTTGAATGAGAAGGTGTGTCCAAACTTTTGGTCTGTACTGTACAACACCATTTTGATTTAAATTTTTTTGATTACATTTTTTTTTTAGAACCATGTATCCTTTTCCTTCTGCTTCACATGTGTTTGTTAGATTGTGTTGATCAATGTTTATCTATGTTACCAACCCTTTATTGTAAACATCTTATTACCGTGGTCCTCAATCTGCCCCAAGTCTTATTTTAAGTGACTCATAGTATCATTTAGTTTGTACTTATACAGGCTTCAACTGACTTTAATTTTTTTCCACTCCCCATGGTTGAACTTTCCGAATGGCTAATGAATTACAGATGAATAGTGACGCAAATTAATCTTTCAGGGGTTCTTGGATAATATGGTAAGCATTTAAAACTTGACCTAGAAAAATTTGCATTTCCTGCGAAAATGCAGTGTGAATGCTGAAAGCTGAATTTTTTAGCTGAAAGCTGACAGAAACAAGCTGAAATTGACTGCAGACAATCTGCTAAAATTTAATGAATTAGAAGAAAACAGAAATGCTAAACTCCTGTTGAAAGCTGGCACAAAGTGGCTAAGGTTGCCAGCAGAATATCAGCTGAAATCTGATAAAATTTGTAGAAATAGCAGAAACTGGAAAAAATTTCTGATTTTTAAGCTAACTGGTTGGTTCCATGATTGTTGAAATACAAGAACTGACAGGTTTCTTTCTGCTCCTGATTAAGTTTGGACCTGGTTCTGATAGTGGTTTCAAAAGTCCTGATGGAGATTTCCTGGTTTGTTCTGATGGAGGTTTGGTTCTGGTTCCTGATGGAGATTCTTGCTGGTTCTGATGGGGTTTTGTTCTGGTTCTGGTTCTGATGGAGGGTTCTAACTGGTTCTGATGAAGAATTCCTCCTGGTTCTGATAGTTTTTCCATCTGATTCTGACGGATATTGGACAAGGTTCTGATAGAGGATCTTCCTGGTTCTGGCAGATTTTGGACCTGGTTCTGATGGAAGGTTTCTAAATGATTCTGGAGTTCCCGGAGAAAAATTTCCTTGTTTGTATGTACAAACTTGGCAATAAAGCTGATTCTGATTCTGATTCTGATTCTAAACTGGCCTTCAGCAGATGTCCTCCTTCTCCCACTCCGAAACCTAATCAATTAATTAGGAGATGATGATTAATTTGTAATAATAAAAAAATATATATTATATAATTCAGAGTAACTTCTCACCCAGATATATTTGTAGACAAATGGTTCGGATCCAATCGGCCAGAAGTAGCAGGCAGGCTCTATAGGACTCCCCCTCCGTAAAAATGGAGGTGGACTGATGTCTCAGGCTGGCCAGGCGTCCTTTTCCCCTCCTGCGTTCCTCTGGCACGTCGGATCCTGTTCGTTTACGCCAAAATTGTGGTAGAATTTTCTTATCAAAGTGAGAGAGAAGTTAACTCATTTAATAGACAAAGGCCGGACTTTATCTTTAAAAGGCTTATTCAAAGGCATACAGCGTTTGAAGACTCTGTTACCAAGCAAGTCAGGTTGAACAGAGCCCCGAACACAAAGTACAGATCATATTTATAGCAGAATGAGGGTGTTATCTCAACATCAAAGAGTTTAACTTTATGGCCCCTAAACCTCCCCAGGACAGAGATAAGACAACTATGAATGAGGACCCTATCTGCCCTCCCTTAGGGAGTGTTAACCATAATTCTTCAGCAAATGGCTAGAGGCCATCTGCTCTAAGAAGACAGAACACTAATCAAACACATAGGTCAGAGGAGAAAGGTGAATGAAGTTCACAGCACTTAAGAAAGAAGTTTCATAGCACTTAAGAATTCCCATTACAAGGACCTGATTGGCATTAAGGTCCCTAAAATAGATGGTAATGACACATTTTAGATTCAAAACAGAGATCTCTCGTTCAGATTGGCCGAGAATGAGATTTCTCTATGGCATCCAGACGTTTTTCCCCGCCTTTTAGGACGGGTGGGTTTTTCGACTGGTGTGCCTTAAGCCAACCTGAAGGTCCCCTTCATCGACTCTTGGCTTGTGAAGTTGACTGACATGGATGTTTTCCATGGGAGAGTTGATGAGGTGTGTTCCTGAAGGAGACTTTTGGGAAGAGCTACAGAGTAGCCGGATTTGGTCTGATTAGTGAATAGTTTTAGTTTATCATAGTTTATCACAGTTAAAATAATGTGCGCATAGGGACACCAAATAGGATCTTACTTAATTAGTTGAACCCAAAATTTCAGACCTAAACAAGAACATTCATTTACAGTTGCCTATTAATTTTATACACAAAGTAACTTCACAAATGTATTCACTCATAAACAGCACTTATACTCAGAGGATATTTACAATTTGAATATAAGATCTATCTCAGCTGTTAATTAGATTAAAAAGACAATGAAGGGAAGTCAAGGAAAGTCCTCACAAACATAGCAATCCATGAATGTGTGTGTGTTGGTGTGTGTGTGTGTGTGTGTTCGAGTGTGAGACACAGAGAGAATAGATGCAGAAACAAAGACAGAATCATATACAGACATAGACAGTAGGAGATACACAGAGCTATAAATAGAACAGTGAGGAATGAATCAGCCAATCAGCAAAGAGTGTCAGTAAGGAATGAATCAGCCAATCAGCAAAGAGTGTCAGTGTAACTTGACACCTGCAGCATTTCTAATGCAGCACCTCACTATCGTCTCCCCCTTCCCTGGGCTTTTAACATGGAGGCGCATGCTCCCGAACTACCGCCCATAACTCGGAAACCGTAAGGGCTATCGACGTCATTCTTGGACCGTTTTTCTCAGAACGGACAGGGGAACGAGAATATTAACACTTTTTTTGCTGAAAATATAATATTAAAGGCACAACACTAGGTGAAAAGAAAGGGAAAAATGGAGAAAAACACAAAAATGCCTGAACATGCTCTCGAACAACGTCTAATAACTCGGAAACTATAAGGGCTATCGATTTGATTCATGCACCGTATGAATCACAAGGCCTTGCTGAACAATTGTGGAGCTTCTCAAGTTTCTACAAAAATCTGTCTGGGAGATGTGCCAAAACATTTTTGGACCGTAGGTATCAGCAGGGATTGGTGAAAAATCCTGGAGATTTTCATGTGTCTACATAAATCCGTGTAGGAGATATGACAGTGTAGAAAAGTGGATAATTTTGAAATTTTTCAATCCCAACCCAACCAAACTAAATTATTTAAGGAAGTGTTCCCTTTGATTACCAGCCCCATTTTAGATATGATTAACCTATCCTTAGTAAATGGATATGTACCACAGGTTTTTAAGATAGCTGTAATTAAACCTTTACTTAAGAAACCTTCCCTTGATCGAGATAACTTGAAAAATGGAACAATCAGAGATCTGATTGTTCCATATGTTCCTAACGGAGCACTTCGTTCTCAGACTGTAGGTTTACTGGTGATTCCTAGAGTCTCTAGAAGTAGAATGGGAGGCAGATCCTTTAGTTATCAGGCTCCTCTCCTGAACCAGCTCCCGGTTTTGGTCCGTGAGGCGACACCCTGTCTACTTTTAAGGCTAGGCTTAAAACTTTCCTTTTTGATAAAACTTCTAGTTAGAGTGGCTTAGGTTATCAGGGAGGGATACTTTGTCTCTCCCTGTTGGATGGAGTAAGGGGGAATCAGGTTTAGCCTAAACTGGCTAAGTTATGGTTGAGGTGCAAACACACCCTCCATTTCTGCTAACTGTAGGACCCCTTCTCTTTCCAATGGTTATAATCAGTCTGACAGAGAGAGGTATCCCAATCCTTGTGGTTTTTAGTATAACAATGGCCATCAGTGGGCTCTAGATGGATAAACTTAATCAGTTTATAATTTTACTTACTTCCCCTTGGCTCCTAGGCTCTGGCACGTGGTGGTTTGGTCTGGCCTTCCCGAAGGCCCCGCGCCGTTCCGGACCCTCTGTGGGGTGCCTTATTTACATTGTTGTAAATAAGCTCTATACAAATAAATAAACTGAACTGAAATTATCTCTGTAGTTATGCTGCTATAGGCTTAGGCTGCTGGAGGACATAATGACCACTTTCACCCTCTTCGCTACATTCTCACACTACTCTCCAATTTTGCATTATTTGCTGTTATTTGAGCTTTTAACTTTATGTTCTCTCTCTTTTATCTTCCTAGAAGCTACACCTGGCCTGACTCTGTGTCTACCTGTGACACCTTTCTGGAGAGGGGCATCGTCCAAGCTTCTGCTGGCAACAACCTAATGCTCACCCTCTACCGATGATCCACATGGCCCTGTCTTTCAGTGTTTAACCCTTTCTCTCTCCTAGACATGGCAAATGACTGAGCTTTTACTGTAATTAATTATATGTCCTCTCTTTCAGACTCTAACCTTGAAAACTGGCTCAAAGTTTATCTGTTCTTTCTTTCTAGATGAAACGACTAAAAGAGCTACATCCATTAACATTTACCTTTTCCTTTCCATAGAAAGTACTCCTGGATCAGTGCTTCTTTGTTCTCTTTGTGTCTCTGCTCTGTTCTCTCAAACCCCCAGTCGGTCGTGGCAGATGGCCGCTTACACTGAGCCTGGTTCTGCTGGAGGTTTCTTCCTGTTAAAAGGGAGTTTTTCCTCTCCACTGTCGCTACATGCATGCTCAGTACGAGGGATTGCTACAAAGTCAACGCCAGTGACTGTCCACTGTCTCTACATGCTCATCTGGGAGGAGTGAATGCTGCAAGTCACTGACTGGATGCAATCTGCTGGGTTTCCTTAGATAGAAAAACTTTTTATCAATTTGAATAAATAACTGAATCTAACTGCACTGTTCAATGATTAGGATTAATTGGAATGTATGTACCTGACTTTTGTGAAGTGCCTTGAGACGACATGTGTTGTGAATTGGCGCTATATAAATAAACTGAATTGAATTGAATTGAACTGTGCTCTTCACAGATGAAAGCAGGTTCACACTGACCACATGTGACAGACGTGACTGAGTCTGGAGACACCGTGGAGAGCAATCTGCTGGCTGCAACATCCTTTAGCATGACCGGTTTGGCAGTGGGTCAGTTATGGTGTGGGGTGGTGTTTCTTTGGAGGGCCGCACAGCCCTCCATGTGCTCGCCAGAGGTAGCCTGACTGCCATTAGGTACAGAGATGAGATCCACAGACTACTTGTGAGACCATATGCTAGTGCGGTTGGCCCTGGATTCCTTCTAATGCAGGACAATGCTAGACCTCATGTGGCTGGAGTGTGTCACCAGGTCCTGCAAGATGAAGACATTGAGGCAATGGACTGGCCCGCCGTTCCCCAGACCTGAATCCGATTGAGCACATCTGGGACATCATGTCTCGCTCCATCCACCAACGTCACGTTGCACCACAGACCATCCAGGAGTTGCCGGATGCTTTAGTCCAGGTCTGGGAGGAGATCCCTCAGGAGACCATCCGCTGTCTCATCAGGAGCATGCCCAGGCGTTGTAAGGAGGTCGTACAGGCGCGTGGAGGCCACACACAATACTGAGCCTCATTTTGACTTGTTTTAAGGACATTACATCATAGTTGGATCAGCCTGTAGTGTGTTTTTCCACTTTGATTGTGTGTGTGACTCCAAATCCAGGCCTCCATTGATTAATAAATGTGATTTCCATTGATGATTTTTGTGTGATTTTGTTGTCAGTGCATTGAAGTTTGTACAGAACAAAGGTGAGAATGAGAAATATTTCATTCATTCTGATCTGTGTTTCTGAGTCTACACTGAGACTGAAATGCCTAAGCATTTGTTATGGATGTAAAATTCTGTGGCCTTTTCTAATCATCTATTTGCTACCCTAATTAAATATATCTGCCCTTGTTGCTTATCTGCCGCACCGCTCACTGCTACAGCTTACACAACATAACTATTGATATCACATAAGATGCAACACATAGTCAAAGATAAACTGATACTAAAGGATGACACCCTTTAGGAGGGTTAAGAAACAGGCATAGATAAAGCAGGACTCACGCTCCATTCTTTGCTCCTCTGTTTCATCCCTAAGATGGGCTGAGGGGGGCCCGGTACTGAAGGTGAATGTCACTCTGTATCTGTTCAGTTTTGTATACTCTGTACAGTAACATTTTGGCATTAAATATTTATTTTATACTTAACCATTTGTCATTATTTCACAAGATTAATACTTTTCAATTCAATTCAATTCAGTTTTATTTGTATAGTGCCAATTCACAACACATGTCGTCTCAAGGCACTTCACAAACACTTTTCTTACTTGTTTTTCTGGTTGGGTCTCGGAACTGGAGAGAAACGGACCCGGTAGTGCACAGGGAGGAAAGAGAGTAAAAACTCCCATTTTACAACACATTGATGAGGTGTTATTATTGTATACCATCTCTCTGGCACATAACAAACACTTCACCTGAAATACAAAGATGAAAGTTCATTGATACAGAATTATTGGTAATGATGGAAATAAAATTAGGTAATGTGCTGCAAACACAATTTACACAAACCTTGTTTTGAGCACACATTTCAAATTACTCCCAGATGGGAGAGGGTTTTTCCCTTTTTTTTTTTGGCTCCATTCTTCTCAGATGCTCCTATCTCTGCTGACGTGCGACCAAACCACTACAACAACCCACGAAGCAACAAGTGCCATCGCGCTTTTATTTTGAAATTCCACAACGAAACGAAGCAGTGACGTGTCCACGGAAATGCGAGGCATCGTTTGTCATCGGTCACGTGGTTTACCGCAAGACAACACAAGCATCGAACCTTTTTACTCTGTAAACTCCTCGAAGCTTTGCTTCAAATGTCCCATCTCTAGAGTTTGGATCTTAGCCGAGTTCTAACTACTCAGTAACTGTTAAAGGATCTTTTGAAGAGAAGCGAACAACAAAGATGTGGAGACAGCAGCTCAAACGGTGGCAGAGAGCAGCAGTGGGAGAGATTTCCCAAACAGCTAAAGAGGACAAAGAAGATCAGCTGCGTCTCAACATCCTGGAGGCTGGTTTCAACCCTAAAGTTCTGCTGCACAGATTAGGTTTGTATGTTTTCATGTCAGCTACAGTTTAGGAACATTTTAGGTGACTAATGGATTAGCTTCTTAAAGCCCAAATGTTCCCATAGACTTAAAACGTAAACGCTTCGTCACTCGGTGGGAACGACCCACGTCCGCCATTTTGATTGGTTTGTTGTCCTTCATCACCGATACAAGTTTGCTTAGAAACTAATTAATAGGGCTGCAGGATATTAGGGAAACCTGCGATGTGTGATAACAGTGGCTAATAGTGTGATGATGATATGACTTGAGATATATGAACAAATACTTACAGAGCATCAGGAAAGTATTCACAGCGCTTCACATTTTGTTAAGTTACAGCCTCTTTCCAAATTGTATTAATCTCTATCTCCAACATTCTACACATACTCCGTATTTGTTTGTAGAATTTTGAGTGTTATTATGAATTATTAGTATGTATTATGAAGGTAGAGGCTTAGATTATTTTGGTGCTCATGGGAAAGATATTATAAAATGCCAAGATTACAGTGCATCAAAAATATTTGGTCATAATGAGAGTCAATGGGACCAAATTAGTAACAAAGGTAAACAGTGTATGCTAAATTCGTAGCTCTTGTTCTACATACCTTAAAAAGGATAAACAAATTAAAAAAATAAAAGTTAAAAAGCAAATCCTGGCCAAGTTTCATAGAACTGACCTTTAAACTGTCTGAGATATTGAGAATTTAAAAAGACAAACAGGCAGAAAGCACACATTTGGTCCCCCAAGGGTTACAAACAATATAGTACAGAATTATTTCAATATTTAGACTGAAAAATGCTTTCAAAAATAAAAACTTGGCAGAAATAGAACAAACTCGAACAAATATACATAAATACAAACTCTAAACAAGATAAAGATGTAAATGAGGTGAATAAGTATTTGCTGTATTGTACATGATGATGTCAGTAGCCTAAGCCTAAATGGTGAAGCCTAAATTGGTGTCTTGGTGGTTTATCTCCATCATGTTTGACTTGGCCAGTGGGAGATGACCCTTTTGTGCTTTTTTCTCCATAGAACCTTTCCATTGATGCCATTTTAAACCAGGGTCTTTCTTATTGTTCAGTCTAGAACACTGACCTTAAATAAGGAATGTCATGCCTTCAGTGGTTTAGATGTTGTCCTGGGTTTTTTGTGACCTATTAGATGAGTTTTCTTGGAGTTTTTTTGGTAGGCAGTATAGGAGCCATTTGTAGTTTTTTGGTGTGTTTGGTCATAGTTTGGGTCTGTCTTATTTAGTTTTGATAATTCTGTTTGGTTGGGTGGCAGTGTTTGGTTTATATGTGAATTGACACTCTGACCTATATTTTACTCTACCACTGGTGGCGGTGTGGGGGAAATCTATATAGGTGTCAGGGTTAGAGGGCATCAGGTGTGTGGAGGTCATACAGTTTTTTACCACTCTCTGTTGTATACTGGTTTGGCTTCATCATATCCACATATTGACCATAATTGCCATCTTTTTGCATGCTGCCATAAACCGCCACCCTGGATTTTGGATTTCATTCAATACTTAGCTTGTATTTAATAAATTGGGAGCATTCCCAAACTTATCTCCCAGTCTGGACATTACCTTATGAGCGCGTTAGGACCTGGATTCGCCGCACCCAGAAGCAACTAAAAATGGATGGAATTTGATATAAGCAGGTTACTCCTGGAAAGGTTCCCTGTTGTTCCACATTGTCTCTTTTTATGTAGGATGGCTCTCACGGTGGTTTTCTGGATTCCCAAATCTTTTAAAATGTCTGTAACCATTTCCAGACGCATAGATTTCAATGACTTTGTTATGAACCAGGATGAATGTGGTATTCATATTCTAGGAGTATGCTCTTTTCATAGCGTTCCATTGGAAACTGGTTTTTCTACCAGCATTATGAAGCAGTGAGTAACATTCAAGGGAAGGAACAACGAGGCTGGGAGACAGGAACATAGCACAGTTCATAGCACAGATTTCTGCCATGGCAACCACGGATAGCTATACGGGAGCCAGCAGCCAGGCCATGAAGGCAATATTGGCTTGTTTTTTTTTTCTTTCCTAAACATAAAGTTTCTCAGGTAATGAAGTGCATCGTTTCACAGAGGTTGTTGCTATTTATGTTCTGCTAAAATCAAACATCTGACATCCAAAGGTTTCATTATCAAATTAAAACAATCAACGATATGTTTTCAGAAAACCGTAGTAGGACTTAGTGTCATGATTTGTGATTGGCCGTGTTGCTCAGCTTAGCACAACTGTCTGATCATTTCACTCACCTGTTTCTCCAGTATTTCTACATGTTTCTCCTCCGATGCCAGATCATTTCTTTGCCTTGCCACAGCATTCCAGCAGTTTTCATGATCAACTTATTGTGTATGACCCAGTTTCCATTGCTACATCTATGATTCTTGTTAAACACTTGTTGGACCAAGCCTTCCATGTATGCTCTTTTGCCTGCCTTCTCGTAACTCCTCGTCTTGCCTCAAGTCTTCTAGTAGGCTTGTTATTCTCTTCCACCTCTGTGTATGAACCTATTCTGAAGACCATTGCAGTTCAAAACTTTACAAATTAGGGATAAACTGTACCTGCTTTTTCCAGGTCTTTCTTAGGCTTTCTGTGAGAGCTCCTTGACTCTTGAACAACTTGTTTGATTATTCTTTTGACTCCTCTGTCAGAATTAAGTTTTGTCTGTATAGCGCCAATTCACAACACATGTCATCTCAAGGCACTTTACAAAGTCAATTCAATCAAATCATACAGATTTCAAGTCAGGTACATACATTCCAATTAATCCTGACTTTCAAACAGTGCAGTCGATTCAGTTATTTATTTAAATTGGTTAGAAAAAATGTCTGTCTAAGGAAACCTAGCAGATTGCATCGAGTCAGTGACTTGCAGCATTCAAACTATAAGCTTTATCAAAAAGGAAAGTTTTAAGCCTAGCCTTAAAAGTAGACAGGGTGTCCGCCTCACGGACTAAACCTGGGAGCTGGATCCACAGGAGAGGAGCCTGATAACTAAAGGATCTGCCTCCCATTCTACTTCTAGAGACTCTAGGAACCACCAGTAAACATGCAGTCTGAGAACGAAGTGCTCTGTTAGGAACGTATGGAACAATCAGATCTCTGATCTATGATGGAGCTAAATCATTAAGGGCTTTATATGTGAGGAGGAGAATTTTAAATTCTATTCTGGATTTAACAGGGAGCCAATGAAGGGAAGCTAAAGTGGGGGAAATATGATCTCTTTTTAATTTTCATCAGAACTCTTGCTGCAGCATTTTGAATCAGCTGAAGGCTTTTAACTGCATTTTGTGGACATCCTGATAGTAAAGAATTACAATAGTCCAGCCTTGAAGTAACAAATGCATGGACTAGTTTTTCAGCATCAATCCTGGACAGGATATTTCTAATTTTGGCAATGTTTCGGAGATGAAAGAAGGTAATCCTGGAAACCTGTTTAATATGGGATTTAAATGACATGTCCTGATCAAAAATAACACCAAGGTTTTTTACTTTATTATCGGAGGTTAATTTAATGCCATCCAGGTTAAGTGGTTGACTAAGCAGTTTCTTTTTTAAAGACTCCGGTCCAAAGACGACAACTTCTGTCTTATCTGAATTTAGAAGCGGAAAATTTAAAGTCACCCAAGTTTTTATGTCTTCAAGACATGTTTGTAGCCTATCTAACTGGTTGGGCTCATCAGGATTTATGGATAAGTAAAGCTGAGTGTCATCAGCGTAACAGTGAAAATTTATCCTATGCTGCCTGATAATTTGACCTATTGGAAGCATATTTACAGGAAAGAGAATTTGTCCAAGTACTGAACCCTGTGGTACTCCACAATTAACCCTGGAGTTTAAAGATGATTTATCATTTACATGAACAAACTGGAATCTGTCAGACAGATTAGATTTAAACCAGCCTAGCGCTGTTCCCCTGATCCCTACAGCATATTCCAGCCTTTCTAAGAGAATATTGCGATCGGCTGTATCAAATGCAGCACTGAGATCTAACAGGACAAGTACAGACACAAGTCCATTATCTGAGGCCAGAAGAATATCATTAGTACTTTCAGCAGAGCTGTTTCAGTGCTATGAAGAGCTCGGAAGCCTGACTGAAACTCTTCAAACAGGTCATTGCTGTGTAAATGCTCACACATTTGATTAGCAACTATTTTCTCAAGAATTTTAGATGAGAATGGAAGATTGGATATCGGTCTGTAATTTATTAAGTCACCTTGATCAAGCGAAGGTTTCGTAATTTAAGTAAAGGTTTAATTACAGCTACCTTAAACCAGAAGACCAGACGTCTTTCTAGGGGCACCTGGCTTTGACTGGTCTACATTGAAATTGTCCTTTCCACTTCAGGATTATGGTTGCAGCAGTGCTCACTGGAACAGTCATAAGCTTAGAAATGCAGCTGTAATCATTGCCATTAGTATGTTTTGCAATAGTAAGAGCAAAAGCAAAGAGACCTTTCTGTGAAGGTCTCTTTGCTTTTGCCAGTTTTACCCCTCTGTGCAATACTTTAGTAATAAGAAACCTTCTCATAGAGTATCAATAAAATTTAAACCAGCTGATATTGATTGAATTCTATGTCATTGTTTTTAAAATTTATATTTAAACTGAGAAAAGGTTGACGTGTTCATTGATTGTTGTACCTGCTTTAAAACCTGATTGTTCCACATAGAAACTAGATAAAAATATTAACTATGCGGCACACTGGAAACAAGCGAGATGGAGAAAAAAATAAACTAAAATAGTTTCAGTATATGGTTGTTGAGCATAAGTGAACAGATCATGGACATAAATGAACAGACATGAGAAGCAACAATGCAAACCAAACGATAAGGAAATAAATGTTAATTAAATCAAAGAATTAATGTAACCAAAGCACCTAAATATATCATTATTAAAAAGTGACTCAGTCCAGGCTGAAGTTAAAAAAAACATTCCAATTATCAATGATGTGTTTTCAGTTGTTCCTGCAGATGTTAAGCCGATGCTGATGGTTAAAGAAGAAGCTCCTGTAAACCATAGACCTTGTGCTGGCCTACATGACCCAAAGCTCCACCACATAAAGGAGAAACAGGAGGAGGTCTACACCAGTCTGGGGGAGAGCCAGCTCAATGGGAAGGAGGAGATTGATGCCATCAGGTTTCCAGTCACTGCTACTCCCATAAAGAGTGAGGATGATAAAACAGTCCCCTCTGCTCTCACAGCTTTATCAAGACCAAATTAAAGGCAGAGAGCTTCCAGAAGACATCGATGGAGGAGAAGAATCATCAGGATAAAAAGATCATGGAGATGGTTCCATTTCTCAGAACTGAAGACACTGAGAAGGATGAAAAGGCCGATGATGTAAAAGCACCCGTCTCTGAGATCAAACACTGGTCAGACTCTGGACTGAAATCTAAGGACATGGACAATGACTGGAAGGACAGCAGAGCTCCTGAGTCAGATGGAAAAACATAACAAAACCTTTAGTCCCCTGAGTTTGCTGAACAATTTGTTCACCGTGGCTTTCTTCAGAAAGACATGATCTATTCAGAAATAGGATCTTTTAAAGCTCGCTGGATGGGAAGAAATGTTTCACAGAGAAGAAAAATGTGGAATTCCAAAGAAAGTACAGAAGAGGAGTGAAGTTTAGCTGGGAAGACTGTGGTAAAACTTTTATTGGGAAATACATTTAAAACATACATAAGAGAATCCAACACTGGAGAGAAACCTTTTTGTTGTGATCTATGTGGACAAAGATTTAGCCAAAAAGGGAATTTAAAACAAAAATCCACACTAGAGGAAAAATGGTTAAGGTTTGAATGCCCAAACAGATTACGGTCACTGTAAAATTTGCGATGTAAAGTGCAAGGCCAGCGGCGGGTTCTAATCTTCTAATCTCAGATATATGTCTAAAACTCCTGCATTCAACACCGTTAACACCCTGCTAATGGATGCATTTTGTCAAAATTTGTGCCCTTTTTAAAAAACAAAAACTGCATAGTTAAAAGGGTTTTCATGTTGAAGAAATGTTTGAAACATCTGAGATGTTACAACACAAACAGCTGGATGTTGTTTTGATATATTCATTAAAGTTTGAACAATACATACACTACCGGTCAAAAGTTTTAGATACACTTTCTCACTTAAGGGGTCTCTTTATTTTCATGACGATTTACATTGTAGATTCTCACTAATGGTAATGAAACTTTGAAGGAACACATATAGAGTTATGTAGTAAACACAAAATGTGAAATAACTCTAAGATTTTTTATTTTAAAATTACAACTTTTGTTAGATTTACAGCTTCTATAAAAGCTATTTTTTTTTCTATTTCAGATTTTTCAAATAGCCTCCCTTTTTGCTGTGATTACTGTTTTTGCTCTCGTAACATTCTCTCCATGAGCTTCATGAGGTGGTCACCTGAAATGGTTTTCCAAAGAGTCTTGAAAGAACTTACCAGAGGTTTTTGAGAGATGGCCAAAAATTAATAATTCAGTCATCACAGCAAGGGGGGCTACTTTAGCCAATCTAAAAATTTAAACATATTTAAGTTCTTTTACTTTTTCATTTGCTACATGAATACATATGTTTTCATTCAGTTTTTGATGCCTTTAGTGAGAATCTGCGTACAATGGAAATTGTCATAAACATAAAAAACATTGAAAGAGAAACTGGTTCTAAAAACTTTCTACCAGTAGTGTATGCTAAATCGAAAGTTTTGAGTTTTTTTTTTTATACTTTTAATACCACATAACACACACAAAAGTACCGAAAACTGGTACCAAGGGTACCGGTTTAATTTCCCCAAATACAAAAGTATTGGTACCCCTATCTGTTCAAATGTGAAAGGTACCCATCCCTAGTCAGGAAAAGGTTGATCAGACTGCATTTAGATTTTTTGCCATTTTCCAAATGAATATATTTTGGGGTGTTACCGTTTTATGCAACAGCAGGGGTTTTTTTATAATAAAGGTGCAAAAATCTTCAAAGGCAACTGTATGTCGTGCTGTCGGGGAATGTTGCTGTTGCCTTTAAACTGTTACTGTACAGCTGAGGTTTCCATGGGTCGATTGCAAAATTCAGTGAAGTCAGGTTGTCCCCCTTAGCAGAGTGTTTCGTGTCCATACCTGCCCCACAGGACACCGGGTTTAATTCGGTTTTAAAAAGTGTAAATTGTGGTTTATGTCATCAGACAACATAGCTTTTAGGTTTTTTAAAGTTTAACTGTGATTCTAGATGGGAGCCTCCACCACTCCCTAACACACAGACACACAAGAATAATGAAAGAAGAATTTCACAGAACTGCAGGAATCAGTGAAAGCAGTAATTTAGTTGGTATCACATTTTGAGACTTCAAGCATTATCTATTGATATATTTCTGGGTTTCCAGGCATCATTCCCTGCATACATGGCAGTTACATTCACTGCTTTTCACTGAATGAAGGAGATTGTTTTTATTTGTTTTATATTATATTGCACAGTTTATCATCTGCTCAACAAGTGTTAACATTCATTCTGTCACCTGACTATGCTGCACCTCTCATTTAATTAATCTGAGTATGCTTTGTTGATAACCACACAGTTTGTTCAAATGTATATTTAATGTTTCCTGGGTTTTATTCTCCTTTACTATACAGCCTCTTTTTGTGACTCCTGTTTTTCCCGATTGGTTCTTATAGCGTCTATTCTGGTAACTTTTTCTATGGTTCTAGTGATGTATGAACCTGGATGCTTTCATTGCCTTTTGCTTTGTTTCTGACACACCCAAATTTCTCCCATTGTGGGACAATAAAGGATTTTCTACCCTGTTCTGTATTAAATACTTATTTAATATAAATGTAGCTGACATAGCATCAGTGAAGATCACGTATGATGCAGCCCACATTATCAGCAATGTCTGGGTCTGTGCATGACTCCATACTGAGTTCTAGGCCTGCCCGTGGTGAGTTTATATATAATCATAGTTATAATCATTTCTGATTTACCAATCACTTCTCTAACTAAAGACAATTGTCCTTTTATTTCATTAAGTGTTCTTTATTTTCATTCATTTTTAACTGATGCTCCAACTGTTGTATTTTACGGAGCCAGGCAAGTGTACAGAACAATTGTTCTGCAACTTTTAGATGCATCCTTTCTCACACTTGGTCTGTGCAGCTGCCCTAAGTTAAATGCTGTTGTATAAACAAGATACAAAGTTTAATTTTCACACTCAGGATGCATCTAAAAGCTGCAGGCCGGGCCCTCTTGACGACTGGAGCTGTGTATCCGTGCTGAGATACTTTGCCAAAACTGATTCTGTATCATGAGTGCTCACAAATAAAAATATAAGATGCCGCTTAAATGTAAATGCCAAAACATGTTGGAATTGTGGATGTATTTGTTAACAATAGGATAAAATGGTAAAAACAAGGATTGGTTCAGAATGGGCCATAAGAGACACTTCAAATAAAAGGGTTTTAAACTAGCAGCAGAAGGGTAGGAAAGTGGACCTCCTGAGTAGAACCGAACCTGTGGATCAAGAGCATCATTTCAACATGTTTGATAGTCTGACTAATGGAGTTTAGACGAAAATTCAGAACCGCCTCCACGCGTCTCCTGGCCTTCCAATCAGCATCCTGTCCACCTGATTCTCCATCCAATCACCTTCCGACGCCTTGCTTTTAATGGATCTTCAGCAGTGGTCATCCTCGCTTGTCAGCTGAGCTCATCCCTCCTCCACCCCACCTCCACCAACTTCCTTCCCAGCTACTCCTGACTTCCTTCCTCCCTGGCCACCAATCCACCACCAGTGTCGGATCAGGGGGAATACATCTCTAAATCTAAACCTTACAAATGTTCATCTTAGCTCATGTCATTCTCAGCATTCATGTCTTCCTCCCAGGTCCGAGCGCCAAAGAAATAACCATGTAATTTCACGTCTTTAAAACTTTTCTAATTGCCATCCCTTTTCCTTGTGAGTCTTTTCAGATTGAAATAATTATTGATTACAAATGTAATGTGATGAGATCTCAGTGGAACTCTGAAGAACACCATCCACTCTCCCTGCTCCCACCATCCTCAGGAACACCGTGTCTACTGTGGATCACTTCCAGTTCCTAGGAAGCACCCTTTCTCTGGACCAGACGTTGTCCTGTGGAAAATAGGAATCCGTACTCTGGAATCTGATTGTGAACTCATCAAGGATGCCATTATACAGTGATGAATAGGGATGGGTGCCTTTCATATTTGAAGCGATACGGTACCAATGCCCGGTACCTGGGAAACGGTATCGGTACTTAACCAAACCAATTTTTGGTACTTTTCTCTGTGTTTATGTGGTAAAAATATGAATTTGTTTAATAATAAAATCAAGAATGTTCAATTTAACATTTTCTCAATATGTAAACTTTAATGAATATATCAAAACAATAAGAATCAGCTTTATTGCCAAGTTTGCACACAACAAACAAGGGAGTTGTCTTTGGTACACTTTGCTCTCAGTGAAGAATTTTGTTTTTTATAATAATGGAAAAATGAAAAATACCGATTTAAATTTATATATATACACAATTGATTTCAGAATAGAATATAATGTGAGATCAGTCCAAGTATTCATGGTGTTGTTCTGAAAGTCTGACTTTTAAGTGTTTATCAGAGCAACAGCCAGGGGGAAGAAATTGTCTCTGTGGCGGCTGGTATCAGGAGACTACCGCTCTGCAGCACCGACCTGACCATAAAAGTCTAAGCAATTTATGTACTGGGTGCGTTAGGTCTGCAGCCTTTTTCCTGACCCTAGACCTGTATATGTTCTCAATTGAGGGAAGATCAGCCCTGATAATCCTCTCTGCAGACCTGATTGTTCGTTGCAGTCTGGACCTGTCCTGTTTTGTAGATGAGCCAAACCACACTGAGATGGAGGAAGACAGGACAGACTGAATTATGGCAGTGTAGAAGATGCCAGCAGCTCCTGGGGAAGGTTGTACTTGTTGAGTTGCTTCAGGAAGTACAGTCTCTGCTGGGCCTTCTGCCGAACATTGACTATGTGTGAGGACCATCTCAGGTTTTGAGAAGTGGTGGTTCCTAGGAACCGGAGGTGGTCCACAGTAGATACTGTTGAGGATGGTGAGAGGCGTGTTCTCTGAAAGTCCACCATCATCTCCACAGTCCTGAGTGGGTTAAGTTCCAGGTTGGTTCTGACCACACCAGTGCACCAGCCGATCTACCTTCTGTCTGTATGCAGACCCATCACTGTTCTGGATCAGACCAATAACGGTGTCATCTGCTAGCTTCAGAAGACGCTCCCCAGCCTCATCTGCTGCTGCCTGTCCTTCAGAAAGCTGGTGATCCACTGACAGGTGGAGGCTGGGACTCTGAGCTTCTGAGCTTTTGATGGAGGATATTTGGGTTGATGGTGTCAAAAATTGTGCATGGTTCAGCCTTGAGAAAAATCTTGTGCTTAACCGGGTGCTTCCTCAGATTAGAAGTATTGCTGTTACTGGCCTTGCACTTTGTGTCACAAATATTGCAGCGAGTGTAATTTATAATAATCTTTATTTGTCATTGCAAATAAAA
The DNA here is from genome assembly GCA_036173005.1 of Crenichthys baileyi. Classification (NCBI taxonomy): domain Eukaryota; kingdom Metazoa; phylum Chordata; class Actinopteri; order Cyprinodontiformes; family Goodeidae; genus Crenichthys; species Crenichthys baileyi. The sequence continues at coordinate 640,790 of JAHHUM010000041.1, forward strand.
TTGTTCTCTGCATTTAACCCATCTCTATAAGCGAGCTGCGCAGCGCATTTGCGTACGTGGGGGCTAATTGAGTTCAAAGATTTTGGCTACCAACTCAACCACGTTGGCTTCGTGATTTGTGTGGAGTGCAGGTAGCGAACGTGAACACAACGCTGAAAGGCATTGGTATTAAAGCTTAAAGCCTTTAATATACTTGCTGTATAAAGACCGTTGCACATTGTGCCACTTTCAATTGCTCAAATTGATTTTATAGGCTTGAATGGAGGCAGGAAAATCATGATTGCAAGGAAACACGTCGTTGTAAACCTCCATTCACTCTTCACAATTTCCCGACAGAAAAGAAAGATCAAGACGGATGTAAAAGATGGTCTCAAGAACGTTTGATCTCGGATAAAACGCTGATGGAGAAAGCTGAGAAACATAGAAGCATAAATGCAGCTGTTTACTGTGTGAGGCTAAAGGCTTTGCATTGAGGTGTTAGCAGTAGCTAACTTGTTTACACATAGCCATATGCTCTGGGATTATTATACCCTATGATCACAATTATGGAAAAATGCTCGTATCAATTCATTGTGCCTATTTTCATTTCACATTTCGTAATAATTGTATGTTGTCCCACCCCAAATGTTCTAAAGCTGATATACGTGAAATTATAAAAACAAAGACCACACCAACCGTCCTTGTAGTAAATGCAAAGCTGGTGGAGCAGTGACATCTCATCCCTGCTGAGCAAATACTCTGCAATATCAGATAACATGCAAGGTGGCCACAGTTTCAGGCCCTTTACATCGTCCAACCATACGTCAGTTGCCTTCAAGGGGTCGGAAATTTGTTTGTTTCCAACTATCAACAAGGAATGGTAGTCTTTTTTGACGCCCTCTCTCATCCTCCTTTGTCATAAACAACAGCAGGTTTTGGATCAATGCTGCGTATGCTAAGCCAGCCAGTTTTTCCTTCCGTTTCTGCCAATTGCCATGACTCTTCAAATCGTCAACATTCCAGCATTTGAAATGGTCCAAATCAAAGTTCAATACAATTCACTTTATTTATATAGCGCCAATTCACAACACATGTTGTCTCAAGGCACTTCACAAAGTCAGGTACACACATTCCAATTAATCCTAACCATTGAACAGTCCAGTCAAATTCAGTTATTTATTCAAATTGGATAAAAAGTTTTTCTATCTAAGGAAATCCAGCAGATTGCATCGAGTCAGAGACTTGTGTCCTTTCTCTTTGTTACTTTCCGCCATCGTTGCATGTGGTCTGGTTGCCAATGCAATGCCCTTACCTATAATGCACCGCGCGACCCGCGCAACTTGCTTCTAGAAAGCAGGTGGCTGCCACTGTGGAAAAAAAGTACTGAATTCGGTACCCATCCCTAGTAATGAAGGCTGTTTAATTAGCAGCCTTGTACATGGTTTTGCATGGTCTCTTCAGGATGACACCTGGGAGGGACCAGTCCAGAGAGACTGGCTGAACCGGGAACCCCTTTTCGTGTACTTTACTCAAAAACCTATCGACACGTAGAGAGTATTTGGGGGCCCTGAACCAGGACAATTCAATGGCAGAAGAATAAAATTAAAAAGCAACAATCCAGGAGGCACCAGATTGTTCCAGCAAATTCAGGACAGAGACTAAGTGACACTGTGACATGACTAAGAACTTAATTGATGTCTCCATATTCCTATGTTATAGCCTCAAGCTTTGTCTTTGTTTTGTTTTAATGTTTCATGTTATCACCTTTAATGAGGTCCTGAACTGTTTTAAGCCGTTTATATACTCTGATAGAATGGAAGCATCAACTTTTGTGATATTCTGCTCCTGAGGTTTAACATAACCAATGTTTTCTGTTTACATATATTTTGATAAAAGGAATGATGGAACAGGACCGGATTGGCATTAAAGGTCCCCCAAATAGACGATAATGATGCTTATTAGATGCAATACAGGGACTTCTTGCTCAGATTGGCCAAGAGCGAGATTTCTTCTGAGACCCCCAGACGTTTTCTCCTACCTTTTAGGAGGAATGGATTTTTCGATTGAAACAGCCTAAGCTGACCTTTGGATCCCCTCCCGCAACACAGTTTGTGGGTCTGAAGGACACGGATGCTTGTCGATGATGGTCGAGCTATATGGCTGGAGAGTAGATGAATTTGGTCTGATTTGCAGTTAACAGTAAAAATAGAGACCTATATAGAGACCTATATAGGATCTTATTTAGTTGAACCCAAAATTGAAGATCTAAACCGGAGAAATCATCTCAGGTTGCTTAATTTCTGTAAATCATTTCCTTTATTATCCCTTATATTCATTTAAATTTTTATTTAACTTACTCACTTTAAGTGTATTACATATATTCTGGTATACTTATATTTTACATGTTAGGATTGTGTACATATGAATGAAAATTCTCTCTCAGGTGTTAGGTTTTCACTTATTAAGGGGAGATGTTTGGAAGCCTTTTTACTTTATAAATTGTGTCCCTGGCATAGGAGAGCCTGTTCCTGCCAAAAGATAAAATAATAGCTTGTTTTTCCAACATATGGGGATTTAACTTAGAGTGCCAGGAGGAAGAAGTGTGCACATTGGGGTTCATTCAGAGGTAAGGGCTAAATTGTTGTTAATTTGCATGTGAAAATGTGGTACTTTGAAAACTTAATGTCTGTCCAAATTAAAGTGAAAGTATTTTTTTTCTCAGTCAGTTAATTGGCATTAACCCTGAAAGAGGAAGCAAAAAGCCAAAAGGAAAGGTCACATCAAAACAAACTGGCCAGCTGTTGCAGAAGACGAGTGTTCATGTCAACCCTCATGTGTCCACTCTTATGTGCAAGTTAATAGTCTTCCAATGGAACTTCTGATAGGCCTCGGTGTCGACCTCATCCCATCCCGGTCCCATATCGCTATCGACAACACTCTACCCTTCCTTCTCGGTCTCTTCGTGTGAGGTATAGTCATACTCTGTCCTTTGTAGCTTCAAAAGAGTGAAAACAACATCTTACACTACAATTCAATTCAATTCTGTTTTATTTATATAGCGCCAATTCACAACACATGTTGTCTCAAGGCACTTCACAAAAGTCAGGTATATACATTCCAATTAGTCCTAACCATTGAACAGTGCAGTCAGAGTTAGTTATTTATTCAAATTGGATAAAAAAGGTTTTTCTGTCTTTTAAGGAAACCCAGCAAATGCATCCAGTCAATGACTTGCAGCATTCCCTCCCCCCGGATCTATGGGAAGTTTAACAGTGAAGTTTCACTGGCGGCGTTGACTTTGCAGCAATTCCCTCATACTGAGCATGAGGGAAGCGACAGTGAGAGAGGAAAAAACTCCCTTTTAACCGAAGGAAAAACCTTTTTCCAGCAGAACCAGGCTCAGTTTACCCAAATTGCCACGACCGAACTGGGGTTTTTTTTAGAGGAAAAAAGAGCAGAGACACACAGAGAACCAAAGAAGCACTGATCCAGGAGTATTTTCCCCCTTATGTGAAGGAAAAGTAAAATTTAATGGATGTAGCCCTTTAGTCGTTTCACCTAGAAAGAAAAGAACCAAAAACTCTGAGCCAGTTTTAAGTTTAGAGTTTAAAAGAGCACATAAAATTAGTTACAGTAAAAGTTCTGTCAATCGCCATGTCTAGGAGAGAGAAAGGGTTAAAAACTAAAAGACAGGGCCATGTGGATCATCGGTAGAGGGTGAGCATTAAGTTGTTGCCAGCAGAAGCTCAGACGATTCCCCTCTCCAGAAAGGTGTCACAGGTAGACACAGAGTCAGGGCAGGTGTAGTTTCTAGGAAGAGAAAAGACAGAGAACAAAGTTAAAAGCTATTCTATTCTGGATTTAATAGGGAGCCAATGAAGGGAAGCTAAAATATTTCTATTATTCTCTCTGCCCAAAACCTAACCTCTGACCATGCTGAGGAAAAGATGTCCGACGCGGGGAATTTTGAAGAGCTGTCCACAGTCAACAAGCAGTTAGCTTTCGGCTAACCTCGGTAGCTTTGGGCGCTGTGGCGTGCGAGACGGCTCGTTCTGTCCGCCAACCAGCTATTCATTACCGTAACCATGGTGATGCGGTCTCTGCTGTCTTCCTTCCAGACTGGGAGACCGCGTCTTTGCAGGGCTTCTCTTGAACACCGTGTGCGTCTGTCGATGGTCAACCGGCTTGGAGAGATCGGAGCATTGGAAAGGGGGTGCTTTTATACAGCCAGTGGCATCATGGGAAATCTGCTGATACCCCCTTTTCCTAAGTTGTGCCGGAAGTAGGTTAATGCAATTTGTTTTGAAAATTCCAGAAGAGTCCATACCGGAGTTTAATGTTGAAATCCATGGCTTAGGGTTCCAACACATATATATAGTAAAGAGAATTGGCCCAAGTACTGAACCCTGTGGTACTCCACAGTTAACCCTGGAGTTTGAAGATGATTCATCATTTACATGAACAAACTGGAATCTGTCAGACAAATAAGATTTAAACCAGCCTAGTGCTGTTCCCCTGATCCCTACAGCATATTCCAGCCTTTTTAAGAGAATATTATGGTCGACTGTATCAAATGCAGCACTGAAATCTAACAGAACCAGTACAGACACAAGTCCATTATCTGAGGCAGTAAGAATATCATTAGTGACTTTCAGCAGAGCTGTTTCAGTGCTATGATGAGCTCTGAAGCCTGACTGAAACTCTTCAAACAGGTCATTGCTGTGTAAATGCTCACACATTTGATTAGCAACTATTTTCTCAAGAATTGTAGATAAGAATGGAAGATTGGATATCGGTCTGTAATTTTTCTGTCATCTTGATCAAGTGAAGGTTTCTTAAGTAAAGGTTTAATTACAGCTACCTTAAAAGCCTGTGGTACATATCCATTTACTAAAGATAGATTAATCATATCTAAAATGGGGCTGGTAATCAGAGGTAATACTTCCTTAAATAATTTGGTTGGGATTGGGTCTAACATACAAGTTGAAGGTTTAGCTGAAGCTAATATTTCTGATAACTCAGGAAGCTCCACAGGATCAAAACAGTCCAAACACAGATCAGGTTCTACAGTTATTTCCAATGTTGTCTCGCTTGCTGACGATGAAGTAATCATCTTCGGGAATATATCAAAGATATATCAAAGTTTTTTTTTTTTTTATAGAATCAATTTTATTTAAGAAGAATCCCATAAAGTCATGACTGCTAAGAGCTAAGGGAATGGATGGCTCGACAGAGCTATGACTGTGTAAGTTTAGCAATGGTACTAAAGAGAAAACTAGGATTATTCTTGTTCTCTTCTATTAAGAGAAATACGCTGTTCTGGCTTGGCGAAGTGTCTATTTATACAACAGTAGGTTATTTTTTCAGATTAAGTAGGAATCCTCTAGTTGTGTAGAGTGCATTTTTCTCTCCAATTTTCTAACATTGTGATTTAAAGTACGCAGCTCTGAATTAAACCAAGGAGCCTGCCTCCTATGAATAATTACCTTCTTTTTCAAGGGGGCTGCATTGTCTAATGCAAGGCTTTTATTTATTCAGGCGACCTAAGTGCGAAAACACACACACACACACACACACAGACACACACAAAGCTACAGAAGAGTATGTACAAGGTTTCGAACTGCAGCTACTAGTGGATAAAAAGCAGTTAAAAACCAATCAAAAACGGAGCCCCTAGTTGAGCGTTACAGTCAGAGCCACGGTGGCACAGTTGGTAGCACCATTGCCTTGCAGCAAGAAGGTCCCAGGTTCGATTCCCGGGGGTCTTTATGCATGGAGTTTGCATGTTCTCCCCATGCATGCATGGGTTCTCACCCTGAATTGCCGTTAGGGTATGAATGAATGTGTGCATGGTTGTTGTTTGTGTGTTGCCCTGCGATGGACTGGCGACCTGTCCAGGTTGTACCCCGCCTCTCGCCCATAGACTGCTGGAGATAGGCACCAGCTTCCCCGCGACCCACTATGGTATAAATGGTAGAAAATGACTGACTGACAATTTCGTTGTCCAGTGAGCTAACCCCTTCCTCCTATTTCTAAGGGGATTTCTCCATCCAGCAGGTTTAGACTTCCCTAAACCTGAAAGATCTTATTAAGCATGTTCAGAAAGTTCTGTTTTAGCTGGTGTCGGGAAATGACACACCTAACCTCTGAGAGCCAGAAGTCTCGCCCTGTTTCACCTGGTGGTCTGGACGACTGAGTAGCCCATAGCAGTCATCCACTCCTTGACAGTCACTTAACGGCTTAACTGTTAACAGCTGCTCATTCCCTTATATTACAACTGGCTCTTGGTATATGGGTTAGGTTAATTTTCGTGACTCTGCATGAACCCCAAGGGTGCTGTTTTAACAAGCTTGGCTAAGGCAACTTATAAAAACCTCCTAAAATCTCTTAGAACCAGGCGACAAGACTTTTTACCACCAACAAAAAAACAACAATAAGATGACTCAAATAATTGAATGTCCACAATTTATCTAGAATTTTATATGCTTTCTTTAATTAGTAACGCTTTTGCAGGGGTCAGTAACAGCTTAAATTCGGCCACACATAATAATTACAATAATAGAAATAAATCAATTAACTCAGCCAGTCTTTCCCTGATGCTGAAACTAGTGACTTTGGAGAGGCTTTGAAGATGGAGGCTCATCCATGCACCTGATGGGGATGTTTCTTCTGGTAACAACGAGCGATTTCTTGAAGGAAAGACGGCTTAATCAATGGTCAAACAGGAACTTTGTTGTCATATGTCTCTGAAGACAGTAGCTTACAGAGGCTGAAGAGCTGAAAAACCCAGGTGGTATAAATGAGGTTGACTCAGGACTTCCAGAAGCCTGAAACTTAGAGCAATCAGTTGTTCACTGATCAAGTTCATTTCTGTTGTCTGGATAAAAAGGCCATAGAGGAAATCGAATTCTTAATTTCGAGCCACAGTCCTTCCAGGGCACACGGGTTGATCCCCATGTTAATACAGTCAATCAGCTGGGCTGTGTCTCTGGTCCTCTGCTTCATATGTAGCGTCTCTCTCCATCCGATCTTGTTTGCTGGTCTTCTGCAAAGAAACAACCGCAGTTCCCTTTTTTGGCATTGCTTTTATAATGCAGATGTTCTTACTGATCAGCCCTTTGTTAGGCTTCTTCGTTATTGTCCAACATGTTATTGCCCAATACGTTATTGCTCAATACTTAGTCATGGTCACCATGACTTTCTGGTGCTGTTTTTCGGCCTTGAAGATACCAGTAATAACCATGCAACTGGCTGTAGTCTCATCCTCCCTTCCTTGCTTTGCATGTTGGTCTTTAAAAGATTCACTGTCAGCGTGTACCTGGCTTTATCCTGTTCCTCCCTTCTTCGTGGTGTTTGTTGGCCTTCAAAAGGTTCACTGTCAGCCCGCAGCTGGCTCTCGTCACTCCTAGTCATCCTACAGTTCTCTCCCTATTCTGCTCAGTCTTAAACTTTACACAGTATTACACATTCCATTCTCAGCCTTTTGCATTTACTTGGTTAAGACATTTATAAAACCATAACTATGTCTGGTTATGGTCTGGTTACCATAACCATGAGAATTTCTAAACCTTAATGTGTTTTTTTATTTTAATTATCAGTTCTCAATCATATTTCAATCATATGTGTTTTAACTTGATAATTAAAGATTACTCATTTCATTTGATACTTGTAGAAAATGGAAAATCATCATACATAATTTCCTTTGATACACTTGTTGTTTATACTTCTACAAAAGATTAGACAGTTAATATGTTACTCCACACAGGCTTCTCCAGTCTCTAAGTCCCAGAATATGAGAATATGCTTGTTTCACTCTCTACTGCTTCAATTGTGTATTCTAATAATTGTTGCATGGATTACAAAAAAGGATATTTATTGTAATTTTTATGGATTTAACTGTGAGCAGTTAATGAATGTTGCATTGACAAGACAGTTGCAGTTTTCAAGACATGCAAAGATACGGGCGCAGGCCCATGTGTAGTAAAATGTAGCAAGTTCTCTCCGGAACAAAAAAAAAATAAATAAAGCTTATTTTTCTTATTCTCATTTGTTTGTCTTTGTTTAGTCTCTCCGGAGAGCATAAAGTCCACAAACTCTCAACAACGCTCGTCAGTCGCCAGAGGACTCGGACTATGTGGACAGGGGAGTACGCTTTCTGGCTCCATCAGCAGAGGCATAGAGGATGGGGTTCAGGCAGCGGTGGAAGTAGGCCAGCACCTCGATGACGGAGATCCATGTCTCTACCGCCCGCTAAACCTTGTAGCTAGAGGACACAATGACATTCAGCATCGTAAGGGTGTGGGGTCTCGAAGATGCCGAGGCAGTAGGGCAGCCAGCAGATGAAGAAGCAAACGACGAGGATCACTGTCTTCTACAGAGCTTTCTTCTTCTTCTTCAGCACCTGGCCCTTGGCTCCTCAGAAGAGACTGGAGATGATGATACAGTAGCAGATGAGGATGACCAGTCCGGGTAGGACGAAGTCCACCAGGATGTTCTGGAAGCGAAAAACCGTCGTCCACGTCAGAGCGCTTTCCGCTGGGTAGATGCGCTGACAGATCACGCTGGAACTCACGCTCTCCACACCATCCTCTGCGAAAAGTCCTGTACGTCCTGTACGAGTCGGGCAAACACCAGGTCAGGTACGGTCAGGATGATACCAGGCAGCCACGCTCCGAAGTAGATCACTCTGCTTGCCAGCAGCTTTCTCGTGGCCCGGCTGTCGGTTGCACGGACGATTGCCAAGTACCTGTCCAAGTTGATGAAAGCCAGGATCAGGATGCTGCTGTATAGGTTCGCCGTGTAGATCACGTGAACCGACATGCAGAGGAAGCGTCCGAAGTGCCACGTTTCAACAGCATTTGCTGCCTAGAGGGGCATTGTGAGGACGAACAGGAGGTTCCCCCTTCATGACTGGCGCCGCCACCACCCGACGAGCAGACCGTCCCCTAGACACCAGGGACTGGCGTTTACAAGCACCCCTGACCAGCTGAGCTGAGGAGTGTGTTGAGGTTGTTCACTCCTCCCTTGTTGGCCTTGTAGTGGAACAGGACCAGAGGCTTCTTGTCCCGGCGCTTGTGCGCCACGTCGACACCGTTATGGTGTAGTGTGCTTAGCAGCAGCACGTTCCTCCCCTTCCTGGGCATGTAGGAGACGAGCGCAGCACGGGGCATGAAGGAAAAGGCCATCGAGAGCGTATCCCGGTCCCTGGCGGAGAAGCGCAAAACAACAGGCAGTAGCTCGGGTTTGTTTTTGAGCATGTTGCCCACCAGGGACATGACTCCTCTGCCGCCATTGTAGCTTCTGCAGCTTCTCCTCCTGCTCCCGCTGCTGATTCTGCTGCTTCTGCTCCTTCCTCCTCCTCCTCCTTCTCCTCCTTGTCCTCCGGCGAGTAGATGCTCCGCTAGCTGGTACGAGGTGAAAAAGTGTTGCATGTCAAGTTGCGTGCTCCGAGTCCTCGAGTCAGGTTGAGCACCACTCGCATCCCCAAATCCTTCTTGGGACCTTGGGCGCCCAGCAGCCTTCCCGTGTACACGCTCATCCTCCACGCGTAGCTGGACTTGGGGAAGAGACGGGAAAGATTGAAAGATGAGAGAGGAGATTGGAAGATAAGACAGGAGAGGAGGGGAGAAGAGAGACGGAGAGGAGATAGGAGATTGGAAGAAGAGATGGGAGAGGAGAGGAGAGGAGAGGAGAGGAGAGGAGAGGAGAGGAGAGGAGAGGAGAGGAGAGGAGAGGAGAGGAGAGGAGAGGAGAAAGCAACCTTTAGTAAAACACTCAAACACACAAAATAATGGAAACAATGACCACCATGAACCATAATACACAAACAAACCAAAAAAACCCACATACCTCTGACCTCCAGTCCTGGAACGTACAAGGCGGTGACAAGCACGGACCACGTGTCCTACAGCTCCCTGACTGCAGTGAGCTTGTCCACGGACCACGTGTCCTACAGCTCCCTGACTGCAGTGAGCTTGTCCTGGGCTCACCTCTCTGTTCGTGTGCTCCTGTCATCGTACCTCACCAGTGCTGAGAGCACGTAGACACGCTTGAGCAGCATGGAGGCAGCATAGATCGCCTGTCCGCTCTCCGCGTTCCATTGGCTAGCCGCGGACTCTCCCCGAGAGCAGCAGGCCCACGAAGGCATGCAGCTCCACTTCTGGGGCGACCGCCGTCGCCTGGGCAGCGTCAGCATCTACCACTGTGGCCATATCGCCTGTCCTTCGCCGTTGCTGCTGGTGCTGCTGCCTTTGCTGCTGCTGCTGGACCCCCTTCTCCGTGGCCTTGAGCACCAGGCGCTCCACCTCAGGCAAATAAAACACACAGAAGGCAGAGAGTCTCGATCCGCCTCGAGGGCCAGCACGCGGGGAGTCAGTCCCCTCCGGTGCGGTCCCAGCATGAGGGAATCGGGAGCCTGGTCAGATTGAGCTGCGACAGCGAAGCTCGCATGACTCTGACGAGTCGGGGGCTGCTGCTGCCACAAGCATGGGTAAGGATAACATTGTATTTTGCCATCTCTGGAAAGATAACCTGGTCAACAGTCACCCTTTCTGCTCTCGGTGGAGGAGGACAGTTTTTCTCTGTTTCCCGCACTCTCCCATATCTGCCCTGCTACAGCTGTGTCTTGTCTTTCTTTTTGGATCCTCTTTTTGCATATTTTCCAAAATTCTGAATTATGAATTTGTGCATGAATTTGGTCAGCTGGTCTCTCAATGCAATTGATCAAATTTTCTTGTCCAGACGGTACATTTTTCTCCGGATACACGATGGACTCCTGGCAGAAGTGGAGGATTGTGTTTTTTGTCGATTTGGTCAGTCAAGGATGTGTACACAATTTGATGTTTGGCGGTTACCTGGCATATCGAGAAATTTAAAAAACATCGGCAGCTGTTCTGGCCCTTGTAAGGCTGCCTGGCATGTATGATGGGATCTGCAAACGATCAAAACTCAGACTGACATGTTACGTGAGCTAAATCGCAGACTAGATATAATCCTTACACAGGATCGCAGGCAGGTTGCGGTTCCTGGACTCAGGGGTGAAATGGGATAAATCTTGGAGAAAGTTGTTTGCTCAGATCTGGCAGAAAAGACCTGGAATTTGGCTGTTTGGATTCGCCATTGAGAAGCACCAGCGAGACTCTCAAGGCTGACGGAAAATTTTGAGTCAGCCTAACCCAAATAATTGTTGTATTTTCTGAATCTGGCTCCCCTGCACAGGCTTGATGGCGGGCTATCTTCAACTTCTCCTGGAAGTTATGTAAACATGACTTTCTGCTCCCTCTGCCCCCTCCCTTCCCTGAGGACATCTTTGGACCTGCTCAGAACTGTGTAATCGGTTGATGAACATTCCATTGTATCATCAAGGACAATGGCCACTGGGACAGTGCTTCACTTACTTTGCACACACTCACATGCACACACACACACATGCTCAAGATAAATATATGCACCCCTTCACACCGCCTTCACCGGATCCCCTGCATGATGTTGTTTCGCATATATATTGCTTCTTTGTGCTGAGGTTTTTTTTGCAATCTCAAACTGTATCCTGCTAAGGATAAATGTGAAATATAATTTTTTTCCTCTTCTTACCTAATGTGGTCTCTTTTCTCATCTACCTAAATGTGTGATTTCATTGCTTTTCATAGATTTTCTGATTTCTCAGAAGGTTTACCAGCGAAAGCCAAATATTATTAGCATTTGAAAATTTGGACTAAAGCTGTTTTTACACCAATGACCAGAGAATTTTAGATTTTTTAAAAGGATTGTATTACAACTATATCATACTAGTGAGAGCCAAACATTATTAGTATTTAAAAAGTTCGGACTAAAACTGTTTTAAACCAGTGACCCAGTTTATTTGAATGATGGGACCACAACTGCCTCATATCAGCGACCTCAAGGATTAATACTATCATTTTTCTTCTAGCACCTGTTGTATAAAAATTTGTTTTTACCAAGACAGATACCGATGATTGTCACTCAGAATCAGCTTTATTAGAATCTTGCAGGAGAGAAGGATTTTTTACAGCATTGGAGATGCGCTCAGTAGTGCTGCCAAATCATTCTGACTAGACAAAGCAAAGGTTCTCCTTATAAGCTACAACAGTTTTCAAGGTAACTCTCATGAGACCCAGAGAGACGAGGTCCCAGATATAATCTTAACAGTGTGGCATACATATTATCTCACACAGGTGCAAGGAGAAGGCTGAGAAACCATTACTCTAAGACTATATAAAAGAAGAGTGGAACAACACTAAGGGGTTCTAATACTTTTGTCAGTTCCTGTAGAGTATCAAAGAGCAAATCAAGCAAGGCACTAAAATGAATGAATTCCTTACCACAGAGGACATAATGAACTAATTACCTCTATTAGAAAGATTGGATTAGAACCAGCTCTTACAAGTAAATTCCCAAAGATTATCAGTGTTTGATTCTCTGTACCATTGTAATGTTTTCTGTATCATTGTAATGTTTTTCCTTACAGTGCTTTGAGTGCCTCGTTGCTGAAAAGCGCTATATAAATAAACTTGACTTGACTTGACTTAACTCTGTATCTTGGCTTTCGTCTTCTTCTTCGTGTACTTCTTGTTCTTGTTCTCCTTCGTCTTCTATGTCTTGTTCTCCTTCATGTTCTTCATCTTCTTCTTCTATGTCTTGTTTGTCTTCTTGTACACCATCATCATCATGTTCTTGTTCTCCTTCATCTTCTTCTTCGTGTGAGAGGAGTGTGAGTGAAAGAGTGGAGGAAGAGCGAGAGTGAGAGTGTCTTTTTTTTTTTCCTCTTTTGGGTGTTTATTCTAAACTGTTTCACTGGGTGTTGTTTATATTAATTGTTTAATTGTTTTTTTTTTTGTTTGTTTGGTGGGTTTTGGTGTTTGTAGTTCGGGTGTGACCGCCATGGTGGGTGGTGGCTGACGCGGAGGAACGGCATCAGGGTGGGTGCTGGGTCTCCGTGCAGCGTGGAGGATTTTTGTTTAGCGGTAGGTGAGATTATTGGTCATGGATCCATTAAATCTGCGGCCCGCATGAATGGAGCGGTGGTTTTGTTTGTAGAGAAGGTTGAGCAGGCCCAACAGCTTGTCGAGTTAGGCCTTTTGGTAAATGGTTTATTTTTACAAGTATCGTCACTCACCTTACCTGCGACAAAAAAACTTTGTCAAACGTTCCACCGTTAATTTCCGATGATTTTTTGATTTAGGAACTGTCGAGACACGGGAAAGTGGTGTCTCCTATGAAAAAGGTTTTGTCTTGGTGTAAATCAATTCAATTCAATTCAGTTTATTTATATAGCGCCAATTCACAACACATGTCGTCTCAAGGCACTTCACAAAAGTCAGGTACATACATTCCAATTAATCCTTAATCATTGAACAGTGTAGCCAGATTCTGTTATTTATTCAAATTGGATAAAAGAGTTTTCTATCTAAGGAAAGGAAACCCACCAGATTGCATCCAGTCAGTGACTTGCAGCATTCACTCCTCCGGATGAACATGTAGAGACAGTGGACAGTCACTGGCGTTGACTTTGCAGCAATCCCTCATACTGAGCATGCATGTAGCGACAGTGGAGAGGAAAAAACTCCCTTTTAACAGGGAAGAAACTCCAGCAGAACCAGGCTCAGTGTAAGCGGCTATCTGCCACGACGACTGGGGGTTAGAGAGAAACAGAGCAGAGACACAAAGAGAACAAAGAAGCACTGATCCAGGAGTACTTTCTATGGGAAGGAAAAGTAAATGTTAATGGATGTAGCTCCTTTAGTCGTTTCAACTAGAAAGAAGGAACAGATAAACTCTGAGCCAGTTTTCAAGTTTAGAGTCTGAAGAGAGCACAGAGAGTTAGTCACACTAAAAGCTCAGTCAGTAGCTATGTCTAGGAGAGAGAAAGGGTTAAACACTGAAAGACAGGGCCGTGTAGATCATCGGTAGAGGGTGAGCACCAAGCTGTTGCCAGCAGAAGCTTGGAGGATTCCCCTCTCCAGACAGGTGTTACAGGTAGACACAGAGTCAGGCCAGGTGTAGCTTCTAGGAAGAGAAAAGAGAGAGAACAAAGTTAAAAGCTGAAATAACAGCAAATAATGCAAAATTGAAGAGTAGTGTGAGAAAGTAGCGAAGAGGGTGAAAGTGGTCATTATGTCCTCCAGCAGCCTAAGCCTATAGCAGCATAACTACAGAGATAGCTCAGGATAACCTAAGCCACTCTAACTATAAGCTTTATCAAAAAGGAAAGTTTTAAGCCTAGCCTTAAAAGTAGACAGTTTGTCCATCTAGAGCCCACTGATGGCCATTGTTATACTAAAAACCACAACGATTGGGATACCTCTCTCTGTCAGATTGACCATAACAATTGGAAAAGAGAGGGGGTCATACAGGTAGCAGAAATGGAGGGTGTGTTTGCACCTCAACCATAACTGAGCCGGTTTAGGCTAAACCTGACTCCCCCTTACTCCATCCAACAAGGGGAGAAGAAGACGGAGCACACACGTGTTTTAATCCCCACTATTAAAACACGTTGTCTCCCATAGGAGACAACTTTATATGATTTTGAACCGACGTGATGAAGAGTTTAATGTGAGGTTCCACGTTAGACTGGATTTTGATTATGTTTTGTTTGCAACATCTGCAAACATGAAATGTTTTGGGTGTGGTCAGGAAGGATATTTGGTAAAACTGTGCCCGGCAGGGCCGGACCGGCCTCGCCAGGTCCGGAACAACAACAAGCTGCTGCTGTTGATGGGCATATGGGAGCCCCGTCTGATGGTAGCGGGGTGGCGGAGGTGCCCGCCGCCGCTACAGAGGGGCCTGTGACCGGCGAGGAAGACCCCCCTGCCGGGGGAAGTTCAAGTAGTTTTATTAAAGTGCCAAACATGAACAGAGGTAAATCTTTGGTGAAATTGTGTGTAGGGAAGGGCGATGACACGGAAGTGAGCAGGGGTGGAAGGTGTGCAAACGGCGGTGACGGTGGGGAAATAGATGACAAGGGCAAGTAGCATGGACGTGAGAAGGGCAGTGTTGAGTACTTAATGTGCGGAGATATGAGAAAAGAAAGTGAGGTGCAAATAAAGGAAGGGAATAGAAGCTCAGAGAAGCACAGGGCAGGAGCGGCTTCAGAGGCTGATGTGGAACAAAAGAGGGGTGGAACTCAGGAAAAGATGGAATCGGAGGCTTCGGGCCCGTTAATACGGCGTAGTAAGAGGAAGAATGCTGTGGCTGCTACTCAGGTTAGCAAGCAGATGAATAAAGGGCTGAAGGACTCAGACAGTAGTGATGGCGAGAGCTACTTTTCCGATGTCAGCTAAATGTCTGCCACACAAACTAGTAGTGCAGAGCAAAGATACTCCTGCGGAGTCGTTTCTTATTTTTTTGCAATAAACAAAAGGCTTGAGAGGGGTGAAGATTGAGAGTTTTTTCCCTGTATAAGAACCTTTTATTTTTCAGCTAGTTACCATATTAGGCACAGATAAAGTGGGTTTTAAGGAACAACAGGTTTTTAGGCTGAAAAAGATGATAAGTAAAGTTAGAAAGCAATTCTGAATAAAAGTGAAATGCATAAGCACTTTATATTTTTAATAGTCTGTTGGTTTGTTTCTTTTAGCTTCTTACCCAATATGGACTCTTTTAAATTAGCATCTTTGAATCTTAATGGGGCTAGGGAAGCTGTGAAACGTGCTTTGATTTACCAGACAGCAGATCAAAAGAAAATTAATGTATTTTATTTACAAGAAACTCATAGCGACCCTTTAAATGAGGTAGAATGGCACAAAAAATCTAAAGAAAAGGTTGTTATGAGCCATGGCACCTGCCAGATTGCAGGGGTTGGTTTCCTTTTTTCTAGAGCGTTCACCCCAAACTCTTTTTACATCAAGCACATTATTCAAGGGTGGTGTCTTCTAGTCAAGGCATGTTTTGATCATTTTAGCGTGGTTTTCATTAACATTTATGTTCCTATTGCCAGTGCAGAGAAGAAGCGTTTTTTTAGAACAAATTGGGGAGATGGTGAGGAATTGTGGGGATGAGGACTATGTTTTTATAGGAGGGGATTTTAATTGCACCGAGACTGATATTTTAGACCGTAATCATGCAGAGCCGCATCCGGCAGCTCAGCGCGTTCTACGGCAGCTGGCCTGGTGGACGTATGGAGGAGGATGCATGCAGACTCCAGGCAATATACGTGGTCCCATATGAAAGACAATCGCATTTCGTTGGCTTGTCTTGACAGGTTTTATTGCTTTAAACACAATTTAGTGTTTAAATCATGCCAGATTTTACCTGTGGGTTTTATAGATCACTCATTGGTTTTAGGTGATGTTTTTATTAAAAACATTTTACATAAAACCGCTTACTGGCATTTTAACTCAGTTTTAACTCATGACAATAGTTTTAAGGAAATCCTGAGTTATTTTTGAACTAGTTTTAGACGTAGAAGAGGCGAGTTTGCTTGTCTGCAACAGTGGTGGGACTATGGTAAAGTGCTGTGTCAGCAGCACACCCTCAATGCTACTCGTGACATTGCCGGGTCTATAAGAGATTTGGAGATGAATATAGTGGAACTGGAACATCTGAGCGAAGCCACGGGAAAACGAGAGCACTTAGAAGCACTCAGATCTAAAAAGCTTGTGCTAGCAAACCTGCTGGAAAACAAGGTGCAAGGCGCATTGGTCAGGTCCCGTTTCCAAACCATCAAGGAAATGGATGCACCATCCAGCTTCTTCTTTGATTTGGGGAGAAAGGG